>OZ038371.1:21619468-22819468 GCA_964036015.1 Leptarthrus brevirostris
TTTTTTCTTTCGGTACTATGCTGAACAGGTCGGGGTGAATGGTAGTTTGGTTGTAGCCTGTCTTAGAATCTTTTCTAATACGACGTCGACTAGGTGGCTCCCCATTGGAAGGCCTGAAAGTTGTTTGGAAAATTGTGTGTCCCAGCTGAAATCATTACATTATATGGTGCAGAACCTGATAATTCTCTTGGAATGTTCGTATTGTAACGTAAATGGGCCTCTTGGGGCTCGACGGATTAATTAAGACACTTATTTACAGTCACAAATGTTCATAATATTATTCACTTCACTGATTAATTTGTTGCACAATTTTCCTTACACGTTTTCCTCACAATTTTTCTTCACTTTTCTTAATTACACTTATCACTTCACGCAGTCTAAATCATGTCTAAAACTAACCAGGCTGCTACTCAGCACTATTTGTACTACCTCAGCTTAATTCTAGAAACGTCTGCCACCTAGTTCTATATGTTTCCGTTACACCTATTCACCTCGCATATTCATCATAGGTTTGAGTCGTCCATGACTGTCCACGTTTGACATTTCCTTCCCCTGATTTCTGGCCAACCTGGGGCATTCGCATTACACAGTTCACTATTTCCCTTTCGCTTTGGACAATCTCTTCCCACCTTTCCTCTATGACATTTAAACCTAGTCTGATCGGAACGTTGGTGTAAAGTGATATTATTATTATTGTTGTATAGCTTGGTCTTTCTTATTTAGCTGATGCATCGACCCAAAGTGGATCTTGGTTTCGAATCCTAGAGGATGCCACTGGTCTTCGTCCTACCCGATTTCTTACCTGTAGACGGGACCTTTATCTAGGTAAGCTCGGTAAGAGACGGATTGGATCAATTGGTAAAGCGGCACGACTAAAACGCTATGGTTGCCGGGTCCGAGACCAGGTCTCCTCGTATGTTTTAAAAAAATGGAATTAAAAAATTCACTCTGTCTCTGAACTGTTGTCTAGTTCGCAACAATGCAAAAAAAAGTCATTAAGGGTTCCTCACTCCTCTTACTCTAATTCCCTTCCGGTAAAAGCCATCAAAGTTAAGGGGGGGGGGGGGGGGGGGGTAAGGGTTTCAGCGTGAAAAAAACACTTTTTTTGTGAATTTTTTTTTTTGAAGAAATAGTTGAGCAAATTTATTGAAACCTTTTGCACATTATTAAGCATACTTTTAACAATATTCTGTAATTTTTTCATGCAGAAATATTGCAAAACAAGCCGGTGACAGAGCTTGCCCCAGAACGTCTTTGAAAAAATACAATTTGCGGTGTTCACTGTATCTCGGTCGGAAATTATCTGAAATCAAAAACCATTAAAATTTAGTCAAAGTATTATCAAATCCTCCCTCCCAACGTCCTCCGATTTTTTTGTTTTTCATTTAAAAATTGTTGGTGGCCATCTAAAGTGTAAACTGCTATTTTCCACGAAAAATTCCGCCATTTTGTGGGTGGGAAACCCCATTAATGTAAAAAAATAAATTTTATATGTAGAAAATGTGTACCAAGTTTCAAATGAATCGGTGTAGTAGTTTTTAAATGCCAGTGAACACGGACTTTGAAAAAGTAGTTTTGAGAAAAACGCGTTTAAAATTTATGAGCTTTATGAGCTGCACTAAAGGACAGGGGACTAACTATAAACCATAACTTCAAGAGTTTTGCTCAGATCGACTTAAAATTTTGAGAATATATTCTTGAAACGTTTAACAAAAAGATAAGATAAAAAAAATTCGATTTTTCGAAAGTGTAAAACCTTACCCCCCCCCCCCCCCCCCCCCCCCCCCCCCCCCCCCCCCACCCACCCTTCAGTTAAAAGTTTCTTTATCTTTTTTTTTACATGCCATTATTCATCTCAGCAACTTCGAAAACTATGGATTCGACACTAATATCGGTCGTTTTCATTATATTGGTACTTTTCACTCTCTTCCCACCCCCATGGCTTGGGGTGTCTTATCACCAAATTATTTAACGAATCCAAAAGGGTATGGATTCGCAGCAATATCGGTAATTTTTGATTATCTGTATATTGCACTCTCTTCCCTCCACCATCCATCGGGGTATCTTATCAACAAATTTTTTAATGTCAATTTTCACTTACTGACCGTAAAAAGTATGGATTCGACAACATTATTCGTCGTTTCGATTATTTGTGCATCTCAGCCCCACCGCCGAGCCCCGCCCCTTCGATGATACCATGATATTGTTTTGTCACCAGAATTGAACATATCTGCAAAATTTCACATCGATACAACAATTAGAAGTGAATGAAAAGTTAGTTACAAGATTTTGAAAATACCCTTTTCAAAAAGGTCTTATAAGGGTTCATGCCTGCTTTTATCCTTGTACAATGGCATTCAGAAGTAAGAGAAACTTCAAAATAAATTTTACAAAAATTTGTTTTCTGAATAAGCGTGTTTTAAAATTGTTAGTAATTAACCTACCCATTTTATTTAAATTGACTATAGTTACTTTTCCTCCCCCCTCCGCTTGTATATGTATTACTTAAACTTAAGGAAAGGAGACAGAGTTAGAATTGAATCTTGAAATTGCGGAAAACTATACTGTAAGGGTGTCACAAATTTCAGGAACAATTGTTAACGAATTTCGAAATAATTCTATGTTGTCTTTCAAATTTGAAGCCTAAACTATTTCAAGTAGAGCACTTTTAGGAGAGCATAAAATTTCTACATGTTTCACATAAATTGAAAGACGTAAAATGTCCAGAGCAGCTTTTCCGTAAAGCCATGCACTTAAAAGAAAATCCAAGTAGAAACCACCGCGAAAGGGGATTAGTATGTATTTGACGTGAATAGCAAAAAGGAAAACAGAAAAAAAAGCGAAGATAAAATTCCTCCCCACAAGGATAGACTGTAAGTAGTTCTGGTTTGAGTATATATAGTGACGCTAAAGGGGCCTTCAAGTGCGACAACAGAGGTTTCTCCAAAGGGTCCCAGATCCCATCAGTAACCTAATACCCTCTAATGGAGTAATCGTATTACAGTCGACTCGTTGAAAAATTCTCGTGCTTTCCTGGATAATATCTTGCCTCTTTTTAGGGTAAGTTTATTAAATCTCAGATGGCCTCTCAGCCAATTGATTTAATTTTTTGTGTTTTTCTCAGTTTTAATCCCATTCCTTGTGGTGAATGAATCGACACAGATTTTTTGGATTTGCTTTAGTATTTGTTTTAATTTTGACCTTTTTTTTGCTTCTTAATTTTGGTAGATTTTTAGCTTAAAAATGGACGAGAAACAAATAATAAAATTTTTTCGTTAAATAACAAATATTGAAAACTAGGTGAAATTCGAAATTTCACTAGAGCTAAATAGGAAATATTTCAATTGTTTCAAAGAAATCCTGAGTAGTTTATATTCAGCTCGACTTTAGGACGTGGTAGTTACATAACAAATTTAGAGTACACACATAGACTTGCTGAGAAACTGTTTCTGAAAATGTTGACTGTAAAGTATCTAAAAAAACTGCCCCTAAATATTTCTCATGATTTACTGGCCAAACTAGGATGCAACAAAAAAATCTGAGGGTTAATCATAGGCCGTATGTAGTAGTATGCTCTTGGATCTTGTGTTATATACATAGGTATGACATAGCCATGACCAAAAGAGTCACGACGTTTGAGTTGAAAATCAAGTCCATTACAATTTGTCGTTATGGTATAATTAGAGTTCGATGTATGAATAGTTTATTGAAAGAAGTCAAATAATTCGGAACCTAGAGTTAGTTTCAGATTATTATTTCTTAACTCATATTGGTTAGATAAAGAAAGGCTCATTATTTAATTGGCATATGTCATATTGTCCTTAGAGCAACTCTGTCCTCTAGCAATTCTAATATCTCGTCTTCATCTCTCCCTACATCTAGTAAAAAGATAAGGCCTTAATCAGGATCAATGATGCCATCTTTTTCTTCATCTGTTCTGTTACTATACATACCGGAAAATCATGGTAGAGTTAGATATATATTCAGAAAGCATGGCAATTTGAAGTGTTAAATAAGGTTCTTTTTTAAAATATGATAATGCCAAAGCTCAGGGGATGTCCTATAATGCTAAAGCACAGCCTTCGAAAGGTTATTAGGGGTAAGCAGGAATTAAGGGTTAAAGATTTGAGTGAAGGAGATGTCGATGTACTCCTCGTTTGAAAGTTTCGAGCGCAAAAGACAAGGGAAGAACAGAAGATGGTATACTGTTCCACATTCGCGTTGTTCTGCTTAGAAAAAATTTCCAAAATTTTACGGTACGTCCAAATTTGATCTGGAGAGTATAGGGGTGGGAGCGACTTGTAGGTCTTGTATCGCGCGTTGTCATTAGTCTACAAGGAATAAGGCTAGCAATTTCTTTAGAACAATGGCCATGGAAATAGCGATAGAAGAGTGAGAGACAACCGACATTCCGTCGATGCTCCAGAGAGTCAAGGCCCTCAGAGATTGAGGAATCGCCAATAAGTTGAACAGCCTTACGCTGAACTCCAGAGAGTATAGTTTTGGGAGCGACTTCAAGCGCGTTGTGATGTATATACAAGGTATCAGGCTTTAAATTTCGTTAGAACAATGGCCGTGGAAATAGCGATAGAAGAGTGAAAGACATTCCGTCTATGCTCCAGAGAATAAGCCAATATGTTTAATAGCCTTACGTTGCACTTTATCTAACGCGGACAATGCGGTGTGTCCGGCCCCTGGCCAAATATGGGAATTATACAAACTTTTTATACATACTGTTATTTGTTGCGAGTCAATTTGATAACATTTTAGCAACTAATGGGAGCGCCCATCGGGAGCGCTCATCTTTCACAAATCCTTTTTTTAAATAGTCTACCAGTGGATATGCGGTACAGTGTTTGAAACACATGTTTGAATTTAACATTAACAACTTAGATTACAGAATATACAGAATATTCTATAATTATGTATACGTATAATGTAAGATTAGACATTTTGCTCGTTGGCAAGGTGAAGATAAAGAGGAAGATGAAGTTGAACTGTCAACTTATACTTAAGATGATTTTTGTCTAAAGTTTGTATACAAGATTTTTTGAGTAAAGCCCTATACGTGTGATAAGTATTTTGCTTCTGCAAAAAGTGGCGAGTTTCGCCTTAAGTGTCAAATTGGACATTGCGACTTGTTTATTTCAGATATTTGGGGGCATAAGAAAAGTGTTTTTAAATAGTAAAATTAATAAAATAGGATAGGGCAAAGTGATATTATATTACAAATTTTATTAGGATATATTTTTAAAACACCAAATTTAAAATATAATCAAAATGACTTCGCCCCTCTTGAATACCAGCAAAATTTTACTACTTTCATAATCAAAACACACATCGCTTGGGCTCAACTACATATAGAGAAATGCTTACACTTTTTAACCGACTTTTCAAAAACAAAGAAGTTCGACGAGTATATATATTTTTTTTATGTCTGACCGGGCATAACTTCGTAAAGCTGGGTCCACACGTTACATACTTTTGTTCGTACAGATATCCTAACTTTGTAACGCGTGGACCGATTTGGATGGTTCTTTTTTTGTTGTACAGAGGATGAGAAAAAAATTTGGTTTAGGTTGGGGGAGGTTGAGGAGTAGTCAAACTTCCTAACGCGTGGACCGATTTCGATGATTCTTTTTCTGTTGGGTAGAGTATGTTCCCTGTTTGATACCACGAAAAAAAGTGTTGGTAGGGTGAGGGTGGAGGTAAAACCTAACTTTGTAACGTGGACCGATTTGGATGGTTCTTTTTTTGTTGTACAGAGTAGAAGACACTAAAAAGTGAAAAATAAAATAGTTAAAAAAAAAGTTGAACCGACTTCACAAAAAGCACTAAAGAGAATAAAATAATTTTTAATTTTATATTTATTACGACATTTTGAAGTCGGTGCAAATTAAACGAACCAAACAACTACAACGAAAGCATTTAATCGTCCTGCTTTATGATCCCTTGAGCTGAAACGTTCAGGTTGTTTTATGTATTATCTTCAGTTTTTGTTGGGAAGTTGTTTTGTTTGTTTAATTTGCACCGACTTCAAAATGTCGTAATAAATATAAAATTAATAATTATTTTATGCTTTTTAGCGCTCTTTGTGAAGTCGGTTAAACGTTTTTTTAAAAACTATTTTATTATGCTTTAATCCAGTTCTTCACTCTAAGGTTTTACTATACGACTAACTTCTTATGATTGCTTTTTGCCCTAATATACGGAAAAATGCAAATGCTGTAAAAGTGATACTAAATAAAGTTTATTTATTTTAACTACTAAAAATTGGAAAATATTAAATATTTCAATTATTAAATAGTTAATGGTATTTTTATGTTTTCCCTGACCACTCTACCAAAATTTTAAAATTGTTTACTTCAATATTATAAACTAAGTTTGTTGAGCATATGGCACTTCCTTGTTAGCTCTTTCTAAAGTTGATAATGAGCCAATGCACAATCCCAAAAGTTCTTACTACTAAAGAAATAAATTCTTCCTTATTTTGAAACAAACCCTAATAGCACATGTCCGAGAAACATTCCAAGAATATTTTGAAAAAACGCCTCTAAAACTCATTTTAATGACTGAGCCTAGAAACCTTCCTAGATCATTTACTAAAATGTTTTTGGTACCTGTGTACCTACTCGTAAAATGTCCTGGAATCGTTTCTGACCTCAGACATATGCCATGTTGTAAACATTCCTTAAACATGTTATGTTATTAGTAGGGAAGGTTAGGCTGAACAGAGAATGAACGCGTTTGGCATTTGCTTAGGAAAGGGTTGCGCTAGCAAATGCGCGACACAAAAGTTGTGTCTCTCTTTTACTTTTGGCGTGTACATTTTAATTGTGTTCCCTTATTGAATCGGTATTATTACTTTAAAAATAATGTTCTATGATCGTAAATTTTTTTTAGCGGCGTTGTATCGATGGATTGCAGAGTTCGAGCCTCGTTCTCCACGTGAGTTCTTGGAAACAAAAAATTTGATATCCACTCCATCTTTGCTCTAGCTCGTAACAATAAACAAAACCTAGGGTTTGGCTATGTTATAAAAAAAGCATAATTTTTGTAATACCCATGTTGCTTAGTCAAGATTTGTGAGCTATAAAGGCTGTGTTCTATTATTTCATAAATTGGTTTACTAATGACCCCATATTTTTATATATAGAAATAGTTACAATTATTTAAAAAAAAAATCACGTGGAATACACTATGATTCGAATTGGAATAGCTTCGAAACTTTACGTCGAAAGTAAGTTGAATTTTGTATACATTTTAGGCTTTTAGTTTACAGAAACTTAGCACATCAACTTCAAGTGGAACCAATTGACATTTTCCACCGACTTTCCATGTGACTGAATTTCTGCTGGGCAGTGGTTGAAAATATCTTGTTATTACAATTTTTAACCAAAATGTATAAAACAACAAAATACTCTCAAGATAAATTCCAAACAGTTTAGCATGCTTATTAATAAATAATAATTTATAAATTATAAATCTTTTTAATTAAAACATAATTGCCACTTGGAGTGAAGCGAAATTGCGTTCATTTAATAATTTTCGCAAAGGGAAAATGAGAGTAAATGTTTCATCGACTATCCACGGTGGCTGATTTTCTGTTGGATTGTAATTTCAAAATGTTGAAATAAATTCAAATGTCGGAATAAATTGAATCGCTCTGTTCGATCTATGTAGATCGCTCTGTTCGATCTATGTAGATCGATATGTTCAATCTATGGAGATCGATTTTTTAAGGCGATAAATCGATCTACCAAATCGGAAAAAAAATTACTGAATCGCCCCATCCCCAACGAGAACTTCGAAAGACGTTGAAACGCCGACGACCAACCTAAACTTTTGGATGTATGGTATAGGTCTTAACGCCGAATGACATTATTGAATATATCGCGAATAGTGTTCATTATTCGTTGTACTGTTTAAAACTGATCCTCGACCTTGGAATAATCCAGATACTTTTTCTGCTAGGGCTTTGTGACAATGTGAAAAAATCCCAATCAGGCTAGTAAATATGTAATGGCGAAATATTTTTCGGAATAACTTGCGCAAATTTATTTTCAAGTTTACACGGGTGCAGAGAATTTGGTACATGGTACAAAGAAAAGGCACCATGTAAACCCGACTTAAGAGGAAGCTTTTATTTCCCAGTAAGCATATTGTCGCTTTTCTTATATAAATTAAGTATGCACCTCTGGTCAATCGACGTCGAATTGATATTGAAATTGTATGAGTTTTACTTGTAGAAAGTGGCTTTTGTAAGGCTCCATACGTAAAAGGTTAAAAGAACTCTTATAGTGACACCTATGTATATCTGTTTGTCTATCTGTTTGTAACTAGTATTGCTGTCGATTGAAGATATATTTGTTTTTTAAATTTAAAGTCACATAAGTTTTTGACTCTTCCCCAAAAATATGCGAAAAAATACCATTTTCTATCTTATCTTCGAAATTTGTGTATATAAAAAATATGGAATAATTTATACCAACAGAAGTTATGATATATATTAAAAGATAATACAACGAAATTCCAATACGTAGGTTGCTACTTAAATTTTGAACACCAGAGTGAATATGTCCATATCGTAAAGTTTGACATCTTTAATGGTAATCGTATCGAGAACGTTTTGTCATACGAGTGCTATTTGTGTTGTTTACAGGTACATGAAACATTCATCTTGGTCAAAAAATGGAATTAAATCGTGAACATTTTCGCGCAATGATTTTCTATGACTTTCACAGTGTTTTGCTGGTTTTTCAAGTTCAGTCGTGGTCGCACTTCACTACAGGACGAATTTCCTGATTTAGGTTGTCCTAAATCGTTTGTTTCGCCAGAAAATATCGATGTTGTGCGTGAACTGATATTGCAAGATCATGTCATGTGACACTTACATACATTCAATATTGCATGAATATTTAGCTGTTAAAAAGGTTTGTCCGCGTTGGTACCGCATAATTTGACAACCGTTCCAAAAAAGGCTCATGTCGATTGGTGCAAAGAAATGTTGAAAAAATTCAATCGCGATCAATGCGATCGTTACAGGCAACGAATCATGGATCTATGCATATGAACCCGAAACTAAGAAACAATTGACTGTATGGGTCTTTCAAGACGAGCCAAATCCAACAAAAGTTCTTCGCGCACGAAGCACTTCGAAGCAAATGGTCGCCTGTTTTTTCGGAATAATTTAACATGTCGCCACCGCGCCATTACAGCAACGTAGAATGGTCAATTCTGAATGGTTCACCAGCATTTGTTTACCGGAAGTGTTCGGAAAGATAAGAGAAACCAATCGCAGAAGATGAATCATGCTCCACCACGACAATGCAAGCTTTCACACATCGGCTTAAAAAGTGAATTTTTGAGCATTAAAAACATCGAATTGATGGGTCACCCGCCATATAGTCCTGATCTGGCACAAACTGATTTCTTCTTATTCCCGCAGATGAAAAAAAAATGCGAGTTCAACGTTTTTCACCGCCTGAAGAAGCGGTTAATGCGGTCAAATCAAATTTTTTGGAGGTACCACAATCGGAGTGGAAAAAGTGCTTCGAAAACTGGTTCAAACGAATGCAATTTCCAGGCCGAGTCTGACTATTCTTCCTACCTATCTGCTTATACCTCTTTTTCTAAACGTTGTAATATCCTCTACTATAAGTACCTCCAACGGATGGAAACTAGCCTCATATCCGACCCCAAGCGTTTTTATAACTTTATTAATTCCAAGAAGAAATCCAATGGTAACCCCTCTACCCTAAAACTTGAGAATACCTCTTCGTCTGATCCTAAGGTTATCCCCAAACTCTTTGCACACTTCTTCAGGAAATCTTTCAGCCACAATTCTCTACAACCGGACCTTAACTACTTTATAATAAACTTAATACTTTATAATAAATAACATGAAAATAATTAAACATATCTCCTCCACAACTGGCAAAAAAATCTCGATTCTTTCACCACATGGTCCATGAAAAACTTTCTTGAACTCAATGTCTCCAAATGCCAGTCCATCTCTTATTCCCGCAAGAGTCTTACCAGCACCCCGAGAGTCTACATGCTAACCGACGTACCAGTCCCTATTGTTACCTCTTTGTGTGACATAGGAATAATCTGTGATAGTGAACTCAAATTGCGTTTTTATATTGACAGAATAATTAACAGCGCTAACTTCGCGCTAGGGTGTGTGAAGCGCTTGTCCAGAGAGTTCTCCAATCCTTATGTTTCCAAATCTCTCTATATTTCCTTCGTTAGACCTCTCCTTGAATATGCCAGCCAGGTATGGTCACCTACACAAACAACCCACATTAACAGGATTAAATCCGTCCAGCGTAGGTTCATTCGCTTCGCTCTACGTGATCTTCCGTGGGTAGACAGATTCAACCTTCCACCTTATGAAAACCGTCTGAAACTGATATACTTACAACCTTTAAGTAAACGTCGTGATGTTTCCGACATTCTCTTCATTCATCAGCTATTAAATGGTGCCATAGACTGCCTTTCAATCCTGAAATCTTTACCTATCTATAACAATCTCCGCAACCTTAGGTCCACTACCCTTTTTCCGACTCGACCGCCAGCGCACAAACTACGGTCAAAGCGAGCTAATTACCAGGATGCTATGAAAAGTTAAAGATCTTTCCTCCTTTGACTTCCATCTGAGTAAATGATCCCTTCAAAAAACCTTATATCTATATCCCGCCCATCTTGATCGCCTTTTTTTAATTCATCTTCCTTTCAGCCCGCATCTACTTTAATTAGAGTTCATATTGTAGCTTTTACTATTTATTTATTATGTCATCATTTATTACAGCTTGTAGTATTAGTATTATGTTATAGCAGTATAGTATAATTGTAGTATTATCATGTAATGTGCTTGTATTAAGCTTAAGTAAATAAAATAAAATAAATAAAAATATATTGATTTTCATGCAGAATGTTTTGAAAAACAATAAAGCCATTTTCGATTATAAATATTTATTTTTACTTGTCTATCTCAAAACTTAAGTAGCAACCCTCGTAATTTCCAAAGAAAATAGATAAATCTTTTATATTTTTAATATTATACGGAACACTCGGTGCGCGAGTCTGGCTCACCCTTGACCAGTGTCTTTTATAGTGTTTGCAAATTTAAAATTTGAATTATTATGAACTTTCATTAAAGGGAACTTATTGTAATAAGGCCAAACATATAAAATAAAATTTTGAAAATATTTTTATGTTTCACAGCACAAGCGATTACATTCTATGATTAAGAATGAAATTCACCACAAGAACAAATCTATTCCTATACTTAGTTTACTATATTCAAATATTGTTATATTTCAGGAATAATACTTAATTCGGTTGAAAATACTGCTAACATTGCTAAAACGACATATGTTCAAATAGTTTCCGGCAGTTCTTTTAAATTAAAAACATTTATATTTAAATTTTCAAGAATTCACATGGGAATTTAGAATTGTAGAACCAGAAAAGAAGTGCAAGAGTTGGTTTACACACAGGCCAGTAATTTAGTCGAGTACAGTAATTTTAGTCGAGAAAAAGCTAGGGTAAAATAAAACATGAAAATTACTGTACTCGACTAAATTACTGGCTGTGCGTAAACCAGTCCTAAGAGGTTATCAAATTAAGTGCAACAACAAAACATGGAACTTGTGAAAGAGGAAATACTAAACAACTCTATTGAACAATTTTGACAAAAAGTTAAATTAAAAAACTAAAAAGTTCTAAAAAGTCTATAAAGTTGTCTTTAGAGGATACAGCTCCAGCTTTATGTCTTTATTCAACAGAAGTACAAACACGCCGTAAGTAAAACGAAGTATCCATTACCAGCTCTTTCAACTTTGGGAAGATTTGCTAAAAGTATTTCTAGGACTTTTTTACTCCGTACAGAAACTTATTAGTCATTTAAAGACAATGAAAAAATGTTCACATCTAAAGAATGCTGTGATGGGTTTTATACAGTATGTTCAACAAGAGCATATGTTCGATTTTTTTTTTGTTCTATAAGAGATATTAGTTTAATTTTAATATAAAATGTTGTTTATCTGTTACCTAATCTACTTTTAAATAGCCGTTTTTGTCCAGAATTGCTTGACATCTTTTCTGCATACTTTCTTCAAACTTTTGTGCATATTCCACAGACAACGACTGCCATGCCCCACGGATGACTTTAAATGACGCAGTTTTTTTTCTTAAATTTTCGACTTCAAAAACTCCCACACACCCTCGATCGCATTTGAATCCCCCTATTCTGACCACCAATCGAATGTCTTGATGCGGCTTTCCCACTGCCACTGCGGTGTTTTGGATCATTGTCCTCTTGCAGAATTAAATCATCATTTTCCGATCCAAACACCTTTTTACCGACTAACATAAGCCCACACTTGTAAATTTTCAAAATTTGTTGAGCATTCAGATTGTCAGTAAACAAGTGGAGGAAACCGAATTCACGTTCTCAAAAGTATCCTCAAATATGAATTTTTCCTTAGAGGAACCCTGGCCCAACAAGAAGCTTCGTCTGAAAACACGACATTCGACCAATCAGGATTGATGTTCTCGGCAGCCCAGTCCCGGCGTTGTTCTATATGAGTTTCGGATAGGAAGGGTTTCAGGCTCGTACTCCGAAACTGGACACCTTTCTCGCTCAGTCGCTGTCGAATTGTGTTCATACTTACACGGATACCTTTTTTGGCCATCCGAGCCTTCGCTACGCGCAGGCGTAAAGTGGGGTCCGTCTTAAACATCTTCACTATCGCTTGATACTCCTTTCTCGAGGTGGATCTAGTTGTCTCTCGATTCGGCAAGTCGTCGACATTCTCGTACTCCGACGTGTCATCCTCTTTCTAACGAAACTTTGAGATTTTTCCGCGGCAACGGCGACCTTTAATTTAGGCCCATACGGGTGCAAGCACAAGAAGACCGCTTTGAATCGCTTGGCGTAAACGGAACTCATTTTTACAAAGTGTCCTCCTGACGACAATTCGATCACTAAGGAAACGAATAGGTGGTAGAGAAATATTCAAGATTGTACAAGATGGCGGACACAACTTTAAAATCTTCCGAATAATTCAACATACGCTTCTGTTGAACAGACTGTATGTAAAGGCCGCTCCTTTCCGAGAAACACAGCGATAATCGCAGCGAGAACTATCTTGAATCCACACTCGCAATGTTTCGCGTTGGGTTCTTAGTAAAGTTCCCGCGCTTCTTTGCTGCGGGCCAAAAAATCGGCAACAATCGGAGAACAATGCGAGAACTACACGAGAGGGCGAGAAACATACGTAAATTGTCTCCACATTCACATTTTTGTGCAGTTCTCGCCTTCTCGCGAGATTCTCCCGTGAAGTGTGGAGTGGCCGAAACAATATCCATTTAAAGCCGAATATAAACGAAGTTACGAAACAATTCAAAATAACTCAACAATTTCTTTACAAGATACACTCCTTTGTCTCTTCCTCAACCGCAGCACCAAAGGGTTAGCTTTGCCCTTAGCAAAAAATCGAAAACTATTTTACTAAACACCGATGTAGACAGCTGTATCAGCTTATGATGGTAAAAGTTTGGCCTGGTTGGGAGCGACATGGAACTCTTGTATCGCACGTTGTGTTGCGCCTACAAGGAAGTAGACTATCAATTTCGTTAGAATAATGGCCGTGAAAATAGCGATAGAAGAGTGAGAGACAACCGACTCAGAAACAATGTCGTTAATGTACAAAGTAAATACTAAGGGAACAAATATTGATCCCTGTGGAACTCCTGTATAAGTTGCCAATAGTCTTGGAAAACACTAATTTTTGGTTAAAAGAAGTGCTATAAAAAGTATAGCTGATTTTTTTATGATATGGCTTAAACCAGGGGACAAATATATGATGTATTTGGGATGGTCATATTTTAAAGGATGGCCGGAGAAGTATTGTCTTGCTTGGGCAAAAGTTCTAATCTCGTCCACATTAAAGTAACGACCTAGGAAAAAGAACATGTTCAGTGCGACATCAACTTCTCGGAAGTTTGAAATGCGTCCACATCAACTGGGGCATTCCACGTAAAGCGGGCAGGTAAAAAATTTCGATGTTTCCGATTTCAGTAATATTTGATTATGTTATACCTATATATGTCCTCGATCCAGATACAAATGTTTTTACAGTATAAGGTCTGGTTAACGAGCTAGAGAGCTTTAGAAATTTGACTAATCGGCAGGTATGCGCTACTTCTAATCCCATTACCCAGCTTTAAAAAGTTACAATAAAATAAATAAAGTAGTCAAATTTATACTTCATTTAATGAGATTTTTAAATGCATTTTTGGATATTAAATAAAAATTATTTTTTGGAAAAAAAAATACATTTAAATTGTTGAAACTTGAATTTCACAAGTTCGTCCATATATTTTTTTTTTAATTTTTTCTAAAAATAGCTAATAGTGTATAGATAATGCTTGCCAAGTTTCATAATGGGCGTAAAAGTCGTTTAGGAGATAGACTAGTTACAGTTCCAAGATAAAGAACGTAGGGCCGATCTCACAAATCCGCGCTGTACAGTCTCGATACGTTTACTGTGAGATCCGTAAAACAGACACCAAACCTGACTAACATATTCAAGCAGGGGTCTAACCAGGAATGTATAAAGATGGAGTCTTATATGAGGGCTTGGAAATTTCTTGTACCATCGAAGAATAAATCCCACCATAGAGTTTGCCCTAGCAACGACGTTATTAGTATGGGAGATGAAGGTGAATTGAACATCACATCAAGATACACTCCCAAGTGTCTCACCACTTCCAACCGCTTTTTTACCAGTATCCTCAAACATGTACTGAAAAGTACGGAAGCTGCGAGAGCTCTAGAAGGACATTACCTGACATTTCCCGATGTTAAGCTTAAGTTTATTGTTGCAGCATCACTCATAGAAAATGTGCAGCTCTGATTGCAAAATATCACAAAAAGAATTAGATTTGATGGGGAGAAAAATCTTAATATATTCAGCATATATAATAACTTAACATCTTTGAAGCAAATACGAAATATCAATAAATAAGGTGAATAACAATGAACCCAGATGACTGCCCTGGGGAACGCCAGAATGAGCCACAAAATCATCAGAGAGTGCGCCACGAAAACGTACTCAATAAGTCCTATTAGATAAATATGACTTAATCCAAACAATGAGCGAGAGCGGGAAACCCAACTTAGCCAATTAAAAAGCAATGATTGAGTGAGACAGCTTATCAAAGGCCTTACTAAAATCAGTATAAATGCAGTCAGTTTGGCAATCATCCAAGTATCCGCCAAACTCAACCAAGTTTGAAACCGTGGACCTACCTTGAAGCAAACATGCTGTCGGGTAAAAATTAAGCCTTTAGATACTTCGGATAATTGGGATTTAGTTAATAGTTCGAAAAGTTTAGGAATATAAGACAATGTAGCAATTATCCTGTAATTGGTAATATCTCTTATATTGCCACTCTTGAAAATAGAAATTAAAAAAGATGTCTTCCAGAGTGCTGGGAAGTGGCCCTTCGAAACAGACTTCCGGAATAGTAATAGTAAAGGTCATAATAACACTGAAGAGCCTTTATTTATGACTGCAGCGGGAACATTGTCAGGACCAATAGAAGAGTCAGTTAGGGGATCAGCAATATGCTTCAAGAAGATCTCCGTGATAGATGGAACAGGTACTATGCGTGCAAAAAGTTCCTACTATCCGGATATAAATCAGATAATTCAAATTCACTCTTAAAAGATTCAGCAAATAGGCTATAAATAATATTAGAATCATTGCTGGAAATTTCCACAAATTCCATAGTCGATGGATAGTTATACACCTTTCTCTTCAAGATGACATACTCGAAAAATGAACTTCAGAGAATAATCTCCTCCTTAAACATTGAACGTATTCTTCATAAAGAGAACGAGAGCGGCTTATAAATGGTTTATGGCAAACACTAAATTTATGCCTGGAGTCAACACTGTTAACAAGAATGTATTTTTTCCAAAGTCTATTTTTCCTATTCCTAAGAGTCTTCAATTCTCTGTCAAAACAGGGTGGAGCGGAGTGTCTACTTCTAACCCGGACATAGGGAACAAACCTCCCGAAAGCTTCATACAAAGCATCGTAGAGACCTGATACGTTTATATCGATATCGTCACCAGACAAACAAGTTTGTAAGTCTATCTCACCCAGATAATCATTTAAAGCCTTCGAGGTTATCGAGGTTATCAACAAGCACGTCCGACAGACAATGTAAAGCAACAAGCAGTGCAGGGTAAAACACGTCAAGATTTGTCAAGGAAAGTAGGCTGGGTTCAACAAAAGTGAGCGTGGAGTTCGTAGAGAACACCAAATCAAGCAGTCTTCCCATATTGTTACTCACTTTACTGATTTTACAAAGTCCTAACCTAGTCAAAGTGTTGAGGAATAGCGATTGTCCCTTAGTCACGTCATGCGAAAGAAAGCTATTGTCATCATCATCCGCTACCCATCGTACATTAGGTAAACTGCAGTCTTCAACTAGGATAATTTCATCCTTAGAAACAACTCCATCATAGATGTAGTTGATATGCTGAATAAGAATATCATACTGACTCCGACCATTACTATCAACGACACATCAGAAGGTATGTAACAACAAATTAGGAAGAGGTTGCTCGAATCAAATGAAATTTTTTCTGAAAGTTGTTTCAGATCCAGTTGGTCAAAAAATGAAGGAGTGTCGAAATAATTAGTATTAAGCAAATTCCTGCAAGCTATTAGAACCCCACCACCCCGTGCGGTCGAAGCAGCATGCCTATCCCTACGGAAAACTTGATAAGAGCCATTAAACAGTTCCGCGTCCGAAATACCCTGGTGTAACCACGTCTCAGATAAAGCTATCACATCAAAATCGCAGTTAGCTTATGAGAAATAAAAATAATTTGTTTTCGTCGGGAGTCCTCTCACATTCTGGTAGTAAAGAGAAGACCTTCCAAAAGATATCCTCGGCCCAGAAATTATCACTAAGAAGAGTATTAGCCAATTGAGATGGGGTCTATAATAAGAAAGATTCGTAATGTTTTGACGGCCCACTTATTTTCCTACAGAATACCTCAGACGTGTCAATACTCCTAGACCGAAGGAAACGCAACATTAAGTCAGAAGAGGTTCCAGGCGTTATACGAGAGACAAAAATCGATTTTGGGCGAGGAACGGCGGAGAGCCCAACATCATCAACATTAGACTCGCCGATGTTCGAGGGCATGACGAGTGGAATCGCATCATTACCATAACCTACATCCCTATTACTACCCACATTGATGTCACCGGACCCGCCAGCAGTGACAACTGGACCAGAAAGACCAGAATCCGCTACGGAGCACTCCATTCGGTCCCGACGCTTTACTCTTGATTTAGGTTTTTATTTCGAGCCCTTCACCCTCTCGGGCGTGGAGTGTCTTAACCTTTACTTAATGAGTATTGCAAAATATGAAAAGGAAACAAAAACTTTAAATATAATTGGCTCAAAACTCGAAAATTTAACTCAATTCGTTTTCGAAATATATTGGATCTCATTGATTTAATTTTTATGATTTCAAGTTTAAACTTAGATACGTGAACATTTATGATCCCCCTGACAATCACTTCGAATTATATTTATCAATTGAAATATTAGCTATAACTTGAATTTATGTTCGTATTCGATCATTATATTACTTAAAGTAGGGATACAGGATGGCTAAAGTATCAAAATCATTATTTATTTCTTAAATAGATTTTTTGCGCATTTATGTTCCTATATTGAGCTCAAGGTAATTAAAAATCAAAAAGAATCAAATTTAACTTCCGATAATTGCAGATATTAATTCTGATAAATTCGATCCTTGATAAAAAGAAATTTTCTATACCAATTGGTGCATTCAACCTGAAATGTCTATAAATAAAGTTGTTTTCCGGTAGCAGTACCTAATCTAAATATTCGAAGCTCATTACTAATGCACTGAATTATAATTTATTGGAAATTAATGCCGAATATTTGGCTACTTTGTGGATTTGTCATCCACCCGTACTATCCAGAAAAATATATTAATCCCAGAAGCCTCTCACCCGCATATAATTAATTATCTCGTCCGTTCACCTATATGTTAAATGTTTACTTAATTAGAGGTTTAAAAATTGTTTGATTTTCCATTTTAATACAATTCCTTTGTTGGTGTTAAAACATGAAAATATCCCTTACTGACAAGCTCTGTAATTTGCTAATAATTAGCTGTCTATTCGCGTAAATAATGACCCTTACAGGGTAATATATTGCAGACTACTAGTCATTAGTCACTAAAATTGTCCAGCTCTGAATAAAATATAGTCACCATATGTACCTATGGTTTGTGTAAGTAATATATTTATATAATCGTATTCAAACCACTAAAACCAGAGAAATTTTATTTGAATCAGGAAATCCATTTATAACCCTGGAAGCAAAAACTTTGCATGTTTTAAAGTTTCAACTGTCTACCTATAACATTGGTTGTGTGTACATTAAAATCCACAATTTGCATTGCAAATTAAAATTAGAACATGCACTAAAGTGCAGCCAATGTTGCAATTAAAGGGTACTAGCCGAAAGCTGAGCATAATAATTAATCCTTTAATTGCCACTTTGGTTTGAATTGTCCACCGCTTTTGCAATTGAGATAATGCACAGGGTTCCTGTGGATTATTTTCTTAAAATTAATGACTTACATTACTTCCACTCATAATTTTTGGAAATATTTTACTCATAAGATTTGCGAGCAATTGCTTCTTATTGAAGTTTATGACTACATTATACCTTATGCTTTTCAAAAAATTCGTTAATCACACTAATTATGATAATAGCAATATACCGAAAGGTTACCAAACTATGTGTGAATTTTAATAAAAATAATAGTGCCAAAGCATTTGAATGTGAAAAGATTAATGACCAGAGTGTATGGCATGAACGAAAAAATGTCAGAGCTCTTTTTTTCTCAAATGGCGCGTTCAATACCTCCATTCATCACATTTTTTACTTCCTATCCCGGATCCCGTTCTCCCAGTCTATACTATTGTAGGGTGCTTTGAAATGCACCCTAGTAGGTTAGGGTAATATTTGAAATGAGCTTATAATGGTAATCTACTTCTTCTATATATAGCTTATAATGGAGTAGGTAATATACCCTTTAAATCATATTAGTATTAGTATTCTTACCACCTATTTCAAACCAATTTTATTTTTTTTTATTTTTTAAATATGCTCTGACATATTTTAATCCAGTTTTTGCTAGTTGCGATAGTATAGCAATCTTCCACGATAATGTGTTACGCAATATTTTCCCTCTTACGCAATTTTACCCCGGCAAGCGTTGGAGAAGGGGTGGGCTTGAACACCTGTTGGGCGCCACGTGGTTTTGGAGTCTACGAACTCTTGCGGGTTAAAGAAAAATTCTCCCTTCCAATTAATACAATAAATTACACTCTTTATTAAAACATAAATCAAAAAAAAGGTAGATGTCAATGCAAAACGCACCAACTCAAATTCACAAAGTATGCAACGCGAAAAATTCCAAAGTAGCAAGGTAAAGTACCGCACAAATCAAAGAAGTATTTCATTTTTAATTATTAACTGAAAAAAAATGGAAAACTCAGATATATATTCTTAATGGTACTAACTCTTCTAACTCAGAAGGCACCCTTCTCAGGCAGGAGCCTGGAATCAGTTCACCTTTTCACCAAAATATATTGA
This sequence comes from Leptarthrus brevirostris, assembly GCA_964036015.1. NCBI lineage: Eukaryota > Metazoa > Arthropoda > Insecta > Diptera > Asilidae > Leptarthrus > Leptarthrus brevirostris. The sequence goes on from OZ038371.1 coordinate 21,639,206, forward strand.
GGTGAATGAGGCTCCCACACAAACAGGCTCCCCAAACATAAATAATCAAAACTAGACTACGCACAACACAACAATCAGGAGTGCACAGAGAACAGAGATCGTTTCAGCGAATCTTTAGTAAGGGTTTGGTAGAAAAAAGGGCACACATTCACGGCTCTACTCATGCGATTTATGGGCTCGTGCATACCATAGTTAGACCGAGAGTGAACGACATGTAGAAAAGGCAGTCTCCTAAAGCTATACGAGGTATGTCTATAAGAAACCTTACCTGCGTGGATACGAGAATCTATGTTCGAATTTAAAAGCTGTTTAATAAAGACTAGATCAGCATCGTCGTACCTCTAAAGAGTGCATATTAAGCAATCGGAGGCAATCCTCATAAGGAGGAAGCCTTAGTGGATCATTCCACGGGAGGTCTCTTAGTGCGAATCTAACAAAGTTCCGCTCTACCGACTCGATGCGTCTAGAATGAACAGCATAGCAAGGTGACCAAACCTGAGATGCATAAATACTCGAGAATTGGTTTAGCAAAAGAAAAATATAATTGAATTAAGGTCTGCCGATCAGAAAACTCCCTTGACCACCGCTTGACATACCCCAGAACTGAATTACTCCTAGACACAACATACATAGTTTCTGTGCAGAGTGAAATCGAGCTTTTTGTCTAGCTTCACACCAAGATCATCATAGACGAGCTGACTGAGGTTCTTGGAGAATGACATAACTTCAAATTTATCCAGGTTAAGTTATAGGCCATTTGATCCACACCAAACCTTGAAGGCATTTAAATCATCCTGAATGCAGGAAGAATCATAACTGTTTCAACGCAAGAGAAAATCTTCATATTGTCTGCATAGATTAACTTGAAGGCATTTAAATCATCCTGAATGCAGGAAGAATCATAACTGTTTCTAACGCAAGAGAAAATCTTCATATTGTCTGCATAGATTAAGACTTTGGAGTGTTTAATCGGTTGGACAATGTCGTTAATGGCAAGTATAAATAGCAGTGGACCAAGATAGCTTTCCTGAGGTACACCAGAAGAAGCCCCAACGACTCTAGATAAAGTATTACGAAAAGATACTCGATATGTCCTATCTGTTAAGTACGAGAAGATCCAGTCAGGCATCAAAGGCGGGAAACCAAACTTTCTAAGTTTGAGCTTAATCACAGAGTGAGGGAGTTTATCAAATGCCTTGCTGAAGTCGGTGTAGACGCAGTCGGTCTGGAGACTCTGTTGAAAGGAAGAGACTATGTGGGAGGTAAGTTCAAGCAGGTTAGTCGTCGTCGATGTACCAGGCAGGAAGTAGTGTTGATTAGACGAGATTAGCCCCTTACACGGCTCCATAAGCTGTGAATATATAAGACTCGAACAACTTGGGTACGCAGGAAAGCTTCGCGTTTGGCCTTTAATTTTTAATCAAGTTTTTTTGACCCTTTCTATAAACAGGAATTATAAAGGAACTCTTCCAGAGTATGGGAAAACTACCGGCCTGAAGAGACTTGCTGAAGATGAGTTCCAGTGGAGTGAGTAAAAGTCTCCAAAAAGCTGTCACAACGAGCGACGAAATCACAGTAAGCTGACGTGTCTCTTCAGCGTAAGTAGGTTTTCCATAGTCTATTTTCGTTATTATTAAGGCCCCGAAGTTCTCTAGTATACCACGAGGGAGAGCAGCAGGATGATCTCGACAGCTTCAGTAGTACATGTGAGTTAAACAGATCGTAAATCCTACTATAAAACACGGATTCGTCGATATCTGTATTATAAAATAGAGATGGGAAATCGATTAAGAGGATTATATCTGCAAGATCAGAGAAGTCCCCCTTTGAAAATCTAGAACGTACTGATCGAAGTTGGGATCACCAGAATTAGAACAATCATAGCAGAAAGAAATCAAAATGGGCGGGTGTAAACTGTCGATAGGGAATAAGTTATTAGAAACCGATTCGACTATAGTGTTAATCGATTCAGAAGAAAAAATAACATCTAACTGCCTTCCCAAAGAGTTCTTTACATTACTCATTTGATGTAAGCCAGAGGAGGAGATGCTGTCAAGAAAATGGAACATGAGCGGAACGGATCCCTTGCGTTCTTGGATGGAAAAGTATTACGGAAGCATGATGGGACATTAGGTCACACAGTTTTTCGAAAGATTCACACATACAAACCGATACCTGCATGCTACCTCACACTACCACCCGGCAACTTTAAGATCCGTCGTTTGCACGCTAGTTCACCGAGCCCACAGAATCTGTGATAATGAACACCTTGCGGAAGCGTTCAATTAAGTGGACGATGTTTTAAAATCCAACGGCTATACAAGAAAACAGCGCTCTTGGAAGACAAATTTGTTACGGGAAAGGGGAAATAACGAGGAGCAATTAAATAAAAAAGAGTGGGAGAAATTTGAAAACGATATGGCGTTAAGTTGATTTATTTACCACCCAAAAAGGTAAAAAATTACCTCCAATCATCTAAAGATCGGTTTCCACTCCAAACACCAGGTCTATACGCAGTCCCTTGTAGCTGCGGGTCATCGTACATTGGGCAAACACGAAGAAGTATTGCAACCCGTCTGAGAGAACACATAAATGAGGTCAGCAAAAATCAGCGGGAAAGATCAGCAATCAGTGAGCACATACTGGATCATCCAAAAGAACATCATTGGATTCCTTTTGAAAAATCTGCAGTCCTGTCTCGCGAATATCGTTATACTCCGCGTCTTGTCCGTGAGGCGATTGAAATTAAGTGGCGACAAAACTTCAATAGTTTTCCGCTTTCACGGACATGGGATTCTGTACTTAACAGCTCGATGCAGTTCATCCGAAATGATTTATACTCAAACAGTGACGTAGTGAGAGAAAACACGTTCCTTTTCTTTTGTAAGTAGTTTTAACTAAGGGAGTCAATTTCTCACTTTATCCCCATTGTCGTAAAAAATTAAGTCAAACTTACTTCGGGCACTCGTTCTGTGTCATCATCTCCGGATGAAATTGCACCTTCTTCTTCAGAAGTCACTTTCACTTTGTTTTTGCATGATCCACAGACTTTTGCGTTGACAGGAAGGGTCGGAAACTGTTTACGAATTTGTGAAGTCCCTTTTCCACGTATGATTGTTCTCCTTCAAAGGATCGCAACAACACTTTATATCTTTTAACTTGTCTAGCATTTTGACTATTTGTGGCGATATCTAACTGTATACTTACTGTGAGTATACTGTTCATTTGAAAAAATATTAAAAAAAAATTCATGATCAAGTATTTTTTTAAAAAACAAAAAATAAATTTAAAAGTTAAAATTTTTGTTTTGAAATTATTTATTTAAGAAAATTATACTTTTATTCAGAAGTCCATGTAATGACCTTTACAAATCACTGAAGATCAACGTTCTACGGCGTGACGATAGTTATGAATTTTCAAAAAAGGTACGATCACGAGAAAAACTGCAAAAATGCAAAAGTTAACCACGCTGTAACTTCTGCACAGATTTTCTTTTTTAAATCCTTTGGAAGGATAATTACTTATACCAGTAACAATATTTTGGTGAAGTTTGAACAAAATCGGAGACATCGAATTTTTTCATCTGGTACACTTGAGGATTTTAGCCCTTTTAAAGCGGGTGTTTCACATAAGGTGTGCCAAAATAAGTAGGGTGATAGGATATAGGTGATAGGGCAAACAAAATTGTAGGAGGGGGGGGGGGGGGGTTCTCAACCGTTTGTGAATTGCAGAGTGATCCATAATTTAATGGATCATAATTTATTTTTTATTTTTATTGATGAACTCAATGCAGCGACATCAAACAAACCCCAAGAAGCTACCGTCTTAATTACATATCCAAAATTTTCAACAATGTTGATCTAACACCTACTTTTGCTGGTACAGTCACTTCCAAAGGTGAAAGAAATGTCTCCGTAATCCACAAATAATCCGTGTATAATTAAATACAACATCCTTTTACAACTGGAGTACAGTTTGGAATATATGTACATACAAGACTATCAAAATTAAAATTAGGAAGTATAAATGTTTTCGCGAGTTTGAGTCTCATGCAATATGATAGCATGGCAGATGGTTTTAGCTTTCTCAAATAATAATAAATCTTGCCTAACTGAACAGCAGGGTCCCCATTATAAGTAATACCACAGGGAATATTCAGAGGCAATGAAAGTCGCCGGCTCCACAGAAATTTTTGTTATCACAGTAATGTCAATAGAAGGTAACCATACTGATACAGCTTAAGCAGCAATCTGTTGTGGTCAATAGAATCAAACGCCTTACTAAAATCCAGGAGAACCAGCACAGCAATGTGTTCCTTATCTAAAGCCTCACCTATATCAATCTTAGGGAATGCTGTTTCATAACTGTAACCGGATCTAAAGCCGGAATACCAATATAACAAACGATTTTGTGGGGAAATGAGCAGTTAGTTGGGAACACAATCATTTTACCAGCACTTTTGCTAAATGTTAAGAAACAAAGAATGTTTATTGGGCGTGATTTTGGAACTGACATAACAAAGTCCCTTTTCCAAAGAACCTGTAATTAACACATGAACTATTGCAGGCATAATAATTTGTATTAACTTTGGTGGAAGACCATTAGTGGCAACAGCGGATGACTTAAAGGTATTGATCTGCATATTGAAGAAGGTGTTAGCTATAAAGGGTGTCCCAAAATTAACGCAAGATTTGAATTTGCCACCATTCGTGCAGTAAAGTGTTGGTAAATCTATTAAAAAACCATTTGAAAGCTGATAGTTTAAGGTTAGTTAATATGAAGTGACAGGATAGAACAACGTGTTTTCATTGTTAAACAATATTTCAAAAATAATGAAAGCCTGGCGGCCGATTTTTTGAACAAAATCATTTTCAGCGATGAACCACATTTTCACCTTGATAGCTTAGTTAATCGATGGTCGAAAAATATATGCATCCTCAACGTGTCACTGTTTGGCGCGGATTTTGGGCTGAAGGCATCACTGGACCATACCTTTTCGAAAATAAAGCTGCAAGCAAGATGTTACTGATGCTCGATATCGCGACATGATAACACAGTTCTTTCTGCCTAAATTGGATGATATTAATGATAACATGTGGTTTCAACAAGACGGTGCCACATGCCATACAGCCCGTGAAGCAATTCAATTACTGTATGAGACATTTCCTGGTCGTGTACTCTTTCGTTTCGGTGATAAGATTTGGTATCCTAGATCGTGTGATATAACACTATTGAATTTCTTTTTATGGGGTTATTTGAAATCAAAGGTCTATGCCAAAAAGCCAAAAAGCACGCGTGCATTGAAGGAGGAAATGCAACGCTACATCAACGAAAGCCACATTTAAGCCATTTGCCCGATGTGTCATTTCATACATAATCCTATCCTCTGTACTTTACAATTCAATAAAAAAATAACAGTTTAAAGAAAAAAAGTGTGTTTTTTATTTAATTCAAATCTTGCGTTAATTTTGGGACACCTTTATAAGAGCTAGTTGAGCTGAAGTTATTCTTTCTTTTATTTGGACTAAAGACCAAAACCCTTTGATTGTCCTTTTTGCAAAAACCTTTGATCGTATTCTCTGGTCAAATTCAAGCTTCGTATGATTAATGACGGATTTGAAATTGTTACGCACTACGCTGTTAATTTAAAAAAGCTCCGGGATAGAACATAGTTTATACATACGGTACACAAGATTGAAATTGGTTATGTGTGTTTGTGACTACATGCCATGCATTGTGAGTTACGGTTTCCAAAGAAAAAACGTATACCCCTTAAGCCAAAACAGACTTTGAAATTTATCTTTCTATTGAACTTTTTGTCGGTGAAGTAAGTGATAACGTATCGGTCTACCAACCTCGAGGTCCCAGGTTCTAAATCCACCGACGCACGGCGACCCATGGTTGTTTTCTGTTGACAATAAATTATAATAAAAAGGCCATGGGGGTTGCAGAGAAAATGTCAGTGGTACGTTATGCTACGGGAACTAAAGCAATTGAGGATAGATACATTATTGATGTGTCTAAAAAATGTTTCCAACTATATGGATATACTCGTTTGTAAAACAAATTTAGGTCGTTAAACATATCTCTAAATTTAGTTCAGTGATGGTCATTATTCGAATAAATTTTCAATCAAATAACGATTTTTTTTAAAAATCCAATAAAAAATTATTCGAATAAATTTTTATTCGATTTTCAATTTATTTTAAGTTATTCGCAAATAATTATTTGTTATTTGGTGCTCCTTAATCCAATTTCAAATAATTATTTGTTATTCGATCGTTCGTTATTCGATAATCAAATAATTATTCGTTATTTGATGACGTATTCGTAAATAATTATCTGTTATTTGGTGCTTTTTATTCGAATTTCAAATAATTATTTCTTATTCGATTATTAAATAATTATTCGATAGTTCATGTCTCTTTATGAAATAATTATTTGTTGTTGGTGTCCATTAGTTCAATTTCAAAAAATTATTTCTTGGTACACGCATTTCATATCACAAGGTGTCTAGTACTTAGGAAATTAAAACTGCCTTGTTATGTTTCGATGTTTACAGTAAAGATTTTAGTAAATGATACCATAAAACAAATAAGTATTCCATAAAGAGACATCAACTATCGAATAATTACTTGATGATGGAATAACAAATAATTATTTGAAATTCGAATAAGAAGCACCAAATATCAGATAATTATTTGCGAATAATTCATCAAATAACGAATAATTATTTGATTATTGAGTAACGCACGATCGAATAATAAATAATTATTTGAAATTCGAATAAAAAGCACCAAATAACAAAAAATTATTTGCGAATAATCCTCCAAATGACAAATAATTTTCGTAATCAAATAAATTTTTATTCGATTTTTCAATTTATTTGAGCTTTTAGCTTTTATCTTTATTCGAATAAAAAATGCCCATCTCTGGTTTAGTTCTAGTTCCGTTTTTTCTAAACTACGTAAGCCTTTGTGAAGAAAAGGGCGGTAGAAGAACTTATAATAATTCCATGACAAAGATTGCAAGTGTACATTCAATTTAAAGTAGAAATCGAACAACAGATATTACCATTAACCTCCAATGGCTTTTTAGAGTAATTTATTGTCTGCAAAAAGCAGTCATTGGTCATCACCTTTGATAAATTCCGACCCTCGTGTGGAAAGCTAGCACGTTAATCTTTGCACCGAGGAGGACCTTGATGCCCTTACTAATAAATTTCATATGCAGGACATATTAGATATATTGCTCCAATAATTGCAGTGTAAATACCTTGACGATACTTCCTTAAGAATTTAAGATTATCAGATGCCCAAAGTGTACGATATTCTGACATACGTCCCTAATATACAAGATTGCTATTTAAATACATTGAAAATTGTCACATTGGAAATTGTCAGCTGGCTACAATACGCCTTAAAGAGGGAATTAGAAGGAGGTTATTAGCATGCATTGAAAGGGGGGGGAGCTCATTTTAAACAGCTTTTGTAACATACCAAGATTAATTGTGTCCTACAAAATTGTGCTTAAGCTTAAGCTTTTTAGGATTAATTTTAAGTTTAATTTCTTTAAATTTCTATATAATTAATCCTTCTAACTTCGAAGGCGCACTTCTCAGGCAGAAGCCTAGAATCAATTGATCTATTCGCCAGAATATAACAATATGCGGCTCCCGCACCAGCATGCAAAAAAACATTAGTAATCAAAAATCCAAAACGCGCCCACACACAACAATCAGGGGTGCACAGACAACAGAGATCGTTTCAGCAAATCCTTGGTAAGAGTTAGGTCAAAAACAGGACAGCTCGGACCTACACATGCGATTTATAGGCTCATGCAAACCATAGTTAGACCGAGAGTAAACATGCAGTAAAGGCAGTCTTTTTAAGCTATATGCCAATAAGAAACCATACCTGCGAAAGTGCAAGAATCTATGTTCGAGTTCAAAAGTTGGTAAATAAAGTCTAGGTCAGCAACTCTACGTCGTTCTTCCAACGAGTGTATATTAAGCAATCGGAGGCGATCCACATAAGGAGGAAGCCAGAGTAGATCATTCTATGGAAGGTATCTTAGTGCACGAATTCAATGCGTCTGGAATGAACAGTATAGTAGGGAGACCAAACCTGAGATGCATACTTGAGAAGTGGCCTGACCAAAGAAAAGAATAAGTGAATTAAGGTCTTCCGATCATAAAACTCCCTTGACCACCGCTTTACATAACCAAGAACTGAATAACTCTTAGAAACAATATAGTTAATGTGCAGAGTGAAATCGAGTTTACGGTCAAGCTTCACTCCAAGGTCAGTGACGGACTGCACACTACAGATACATATTAGTTTCCGCAAAGGTATAATCAAAGTCGATCTGATTTTGGTTCCTAGAGAATGACATAACTTCACATTAATCCAAGTTAACCTGCAGGTTATTAAATCCACACCAGTTCTTGAAGGTATTTAAATCACCCTGAATGCAGGAAGAATCATAACTGTTTTTAACGCATGAGAAAATCTTCATATCGTCTGCTTAGATTAAGACTTTCGAGTGCTTAATCAGAAGAACAATGTCGTCAATGGCAAGAATAAACAACAACGGCCCAAGATAGCTACCTTGCGGTACGCCAGATGTAGCCCTAACGACTCTGGATAAAGTATTACGGAAATATACTCGATATATCCTGTCTTTAAAGTAAGAGAAGATCCAATCAAGCAATAAAGGCGGAAAACCCAACTTTTCAATCTTAAGCATAATCACAGAGTGAGGGAGTTTAAATTGCAGATTTATATAATATTTTTCAAAGGTTTTAGACGTAGAAATCTCTACGTCCTTAATCAACCTGGACATGTTGCCCCTATTTGGAAGGAGATAAGCAATCTAATAAAAATAAAAAACACAAGTATTAATTACATGAATTGAGGTGAAAATTTGGGAACTTGCTGAATTTTTGGTAATCGCAAAACATTTTTTTAAATTTTGGAAGTGACTGTACTGGCAACGGTAGGAGTTAGATCAATATTGTTTGCATTGTTGGAAAGGTCATTGGGGTAGTTTTTTGGCGTTTGTTTTTTGTCGCTATGTTGAGTGGATTAAAAGTTAAAAATAAATTAATGATGCGCATTCCGTGAAAATTGCAAATTTATGAATCACCCTGTAACTCCTAAACGGTTGAGATTGTCCCACCCCCTCCTGCCATTTAATTTTTTGTTTGCCTAAGTGAGATCTATCACCCCACTTATTTTGCACAGCAAATCTGAAACACCCTATATATACTATTCCAGTCTAGTCTAGCGCAACATCGACATACCAGAAAACTGGGGTTTCAACGCTTCACTCTTAAGAACTCGGAAATCGAAACTACGACAGTTTAAATTGTTTCCTATGATATCGAAGGTCAACATTTGATATAGGTACGATGAGCACATTTGAGAAATGAAATAACTAAAAAAAGGAAAGATCTCTTTCATATCCTTCGTATCCAAGATACAAAGGGAAGCTCCCTCTTTTCACGAGGAAATACTCAAAGAGATTTCCGTGAATAATAAAATAAGATAACAGATAGTTGATGTGATAGCTTTTCAAAATAGATTAAAGCGGCTAAAGCTTTCTGCATATACATATAAGACGTTCAAAGTTTCATGAACATAAGTGACCAAACTTTCATGCAGGTACCAGAAGACTGACTAAGAAATAATAGTTTAAGTCTACCTTACTCTTAAGGAGGATTTAAACACACTCTGTACCACGTATATCCAAAGTATAGACATCGTACGCATAAATTATATGTATGGTAAATTGTTTTTGAAATTTGGAGAGTTCCAAGAACTTTTAAAAGTAAAGCAGTTCGAGGATTTCGCACTCATTTCCTTACACACACAAACAAAGCAAAATCAATATGAACTATTTTTTCATAAGAGCAACTGTTATAAAGTAGACAAATCTCAACTCAAATTCCCTTCAAATAACCCATTTCTTCAGAAGGCTTTTAGCGTCGGTTTAATGCTTTCTGCGTTTTCCAAACTGGTCGCGCTTTGTTCAGTTTCTTTGTACTGTACTACGGAGCATATTTCTTTCGTCGTATTTGGGATTTGTGCTCCATGGATGCATACATATGCCATCGTTAAGGCAGGAGGAATAAGTTAAAATGTTTTCTGATCACATAAAACACGAAAAGCACACACGACGTATCACCGCCAGTATTCCAAAAGTGGGTAGGCGTCCTCAGTCTTAAGTTCTGGGCGGAAACCCCAACTGAACTGTTTCCTCGAGACACATATTTTACCATCAGACAAGCACATCCTTTATGGATTGAAATTATCTGCCACTGCCATCGAAAGGATGCCACAGAGCTCCAAACGAAATGTGAATATAGAAGTTCTTGGTACTCTCAATTTTTTTTTTTGGTAGCTTCGGGCTTGCTGCTAAACACCTTGTGCTCAGGATAAAACTTTATTACAGTAGGGAACTGAAGAGGTCGATTGACAATAGCAAAGCTTTTAAGCTCTTGACTTATACTTGCCACCTGTATATTCTCGCAAGAATGGAATTTCTTCCGGAATGCATAAACACACAACTTGAAAATCGATTCTTACCTCAATCTTAAGTGATCAAGAACAAAGTTGCAGGTCTATAAGCATTTGGGGATATAATGTATATACAGTGAAAGGGTGGGTTGCCTTATGCTTTATGTGTAGATTGGAGCAGATTGTCGGCCTTCTTGTGCTTTTATCATGCTCTTTTGACTGGAAATTTTGTCGATTTTTTGTGTTTTGGTTTGGCATAAAGGTTAGTTTCCCTCGAGTTTGCTGAGTTAAGAGATGAAGAGGAGAGTGAATGGGGGATCTTTAGTAGCGAGATTGCAAAAAAATGGAAAACGTTCTTTGGCAATTCTGGCGTTCTCTACTTCTCTCCTTATCATGTAAGTGTTTTAGTTCCAAATGAACAAATTTCACCAGTTATCATTTTTAATTTCTTCTGGCAAATACCGTAGAAGTGTTTGTACTATGAAGTGAATGAATTAGAAGCTTTTGTAGAAGTTTTTTAAAATAACACAGTTAATAAGATGAAGTGATTATTTTAAAAACTTTGTAAGCACGACTTCACTCAGAATTGCATTGTAAATTAGCCGAAATAAATGACAATACTAGTATAATTTTAAATTGAACGTAATTGTATCAGCTAATATTAAAATAGCTTTTTTTGTACAGTGCTTAAGGTGAAGATTTAGCATTGCATTTTTATATGTAGTTTTACTTAGTTCTGTTTCATAACTTTTATAAAAACCTTTGTAATAGGAACACCTCGAAATCGGGACAGTCTCTATGGTGACCCAAATTATTTTGGATTATTAAATTAAAAACGTGTCTTAGTCTAAATCTAAGATGTATTTATTCTTACATTGTAGGAGGAAATAGAAATACATAGTTATACACCGGAACCGAAAAAAATTGGACTTACCTGTTCTACCCACACATTAGTAGTCATTATTTGATTTTTTAAATTCTGAAAATAAAAGAAAACTTATTTTAGTTCAACATGTTATCAAAATATCTTTTTTTATCTAGAAATGACATCTTTTAATACTTATCACACATAAAAAATTTTGAAAATTAACATTTGATATATTTCCTTACCATTACCAATTCTTAATTAAAATCTGAGCGTATTAAGCCCTCAAATTGGCTCCAAATTAGAAGACAAAGTAGGTGGAGGTATCTTCTGGGAACATTTGGAGCTAGATATCTTATTCCGCTTACTTGACTACTGCAGCGTGTTTCAGGCAGAAATCATGGCCATAAAAGTAGCCGCGGACCGTCTGAATCATTTAACGCTACCTAGATATACTATATGTATTTTCACAGATAGTCAGGCCGCTATTAAATCCCTCCCGGGAGTATATACTACCTCCAAAACGGTCGTAACTTGTCGCTCAGCTCTGAATGCACGGCTCATCTGGGTGCCTGGACATAGTAATACTCCGGGTAACTGTAGAGCCGACAAACTAGCGAGAATCGGTACCACCCATCCTGATTCGGACATTAACCATCAGCTAGGTTAACCGCTGGCCACTTGCAAACTGGAGCTCTCACAGACATCTCTCAGGATTGGAAACACACCTGCCTTATCACCCGAGAGATATGACCAAAAATTGACCCTCCACGGTCAAGAGAGCTCATCCTACCCGGACGGACGCAAAATAATTAGCAGTACCGAAACCGTTATAAGGTGCCACTGCCTCATAGGTAGACACGCCGATAGACTAGGCGCACCTTCAAACGACTTCTGTAGGAGTTGCCATAACGAAGCGGAAGAGGAAACCATACTCCACCTCCTCTGCAACTGCCCAGCCCTAGCGGGGAACCGGTTTTTGGGCTCCCCCTTCTTTGAAGAGCTAACCGAGTTGGGCTCCGCTGACGTCTGAGACCTAGTTCAATTTATCAGGAGGTTAACACCCTTTCCATCCCAGCCAATTTAATTTGACTCCCCAAGAACTGGTTTCCACTGGAGACAGGGAATTGGCTCGGTGCACAGAGAGTAACAGGTTTACCTTCTTCTTCTCTAGGTATTTTTATTTGTTTTTAAAAAATTGTTGTAGCCTCAATTTGTGGTATCACAATGGGCCTCCTTGGCCTAGGTGTGCCTTCTTAGGCAGCCACTTTACCGTTACCTAACCTAAGTCCTCCAATTACTTTTAACAATTAAAAAAATTTTTTAAGGAATTAACTTAGTTTAAGTACTTCTGAATGCTCTGCCCAAAAAGTTTTATATCGATTGTAGAAAGATAAGTTTTCATCCCTTAAAATAATATCGGATATTCTATTTAATCAACTTTCATTGTCTCTCCTTTCTCAATTCTGAAAGTTTCACCAAAAACAAAAATAGCTGAAAAAAGGAATATAATGAATATATTGCTTGACATGTTGGCATCCTTTATTTTGAACCCTTTTAAGTAATAAAAAACAGATTGACAGACGTATTGATTGGTTCTGACGTGTTGACAGTCGATTGTAAAATTGCATTATTGGCAAAACCAAACAATACGTGTATCAATTTTGTCAAATCTCGTCCCGAAAATTTCATTCTACTATGTGTGACATGGCTTCGATTTAAGACCGCGCACCCTTGTCGGTTCAGGTAGTTTCATTCTCGATTTGGTGTTCCTTGTTGAGACTTAAACGGGTGACAGGTTTTCTGAAATTCAGTGCTTAACTTTGATTTTTTTCATTCTCCAATGTAATGTATAGTTCGTTTAAAAATTGCTCGCATAATTTCGCATATTGCTGTTTACTTTGATGACCTGGAGATCCTGATCCTTAAAATTCATCTGAAAAGTGTCCTTCCATGCATATATAACCGATTTGCTTCATTAATAAGAGACCAGCGTTTTTGTTCTTGTCGATAATTTTTGGCTTTGTTGCTGACCCTTATCTACCGCACATTAGTGCTGATGACAGTACTTTCATATGCGTTTCCTTTTATTAATAGTATTAAGTCTTTTTATAGATATTATTGTGTGGTTTAGTTAACAAATGTGAAGGGTTTCTGGATCGTTGGTCTTATAAATCGGTTGATTTGTTAGTCATGCTACCACTCTCGTATACAGACCGTGCTCTTAATTCTTTAATACATAGATCCTTTATTTTACTATGTTAAAGTTCTGAAGGAGAACTCGAATAAGTTCACTACAATCGCCCAGTTATCAATCTCAGATGACATGCCGAAAAGGCACAACTTTGATATACCATTTAAGCTGGCCATTGGCTCAACAATAGACATATCTTTTAAAAGGGATCTCTGGTTTGGTACACGAATGGATCCAAGAAGGAAGACAGAACTCGCATCAGGGTCTACAGACCAAGAATATGGCTGTACAAATCACTCGGTTCTGCACCAACCATCTTTCAAGCAGAGATACATGGTGTACGCGGTGCTAAAACATATATAATGTCCGACAGTCAGACGGCGCTCAAGGATCTGGGGTCCTACACCTTTGAGTCTAGAATCGCCTGGGGACTGTCTAATTGCTCTCAAAGAACTGGCTCAGGGCAACAGCATTACGCTAGCCTGGATACCAGACCACGAGGGCATTGAAGGCAATGAGAAGGCGGATCACCTGGGAGTTTATCAGACCCGAGCCATTCTGTGGTTACTGGAAAAGCCGAATAGAAATGCGTATGCGGTCATGGGAGGACAAATGCAAGCACTCACACTGGGCACTCAAATTGGGGCTAGCTGAAGAAGACATCTTTCACTTCTGTTTGGAAGAGGAAGAAACAGCGGAACACATCGTCTGTCACTGTGAGGCCCTCGGCCGTATCAAGCTCAGACATCTCGATGGGGCTTTCCCATCACCACTAGATATAGCTAAGGTTCCTCAAAGAGATTTTAGGTCTAATTAAGGAACTAAAACTTAATTGGGTGGCTTAAGTCTAAACTAGGATCAAGTCACAAAAGATCATCTTGGTCGAAGTGACTAAAGGATGCTTAAGTCTTCCTAGGAATAATAATCCCTCAGTTATGCTTCCTTCGTAGAAACATGTACTGCTAATCTCATTCCAATTCTTTGTTTTTGAATAATATGAAAGCATTCTGTGATTATTCTCTTGTGATTAAAAGAACAACAAATATTATATTTCTAGCTATCGACCTTCTGATAATCCGGATTGCTTTTCTGTAATTCTTTTAAGACCTTGCTTTCTGAAATTAAGGAGATCAGTGAAATAAGTTCGAAGAATTTTTGTGCGCAAGTTTAATCCTTTTTAGTTGACTTGATTTGCACTTATATGTTGTTTTACTACAACAAATATTAGTTCGTGATACTCTTGTTGATATTCTGGTAAACATGTCACATGTTCCTCAAGAGCGCCAATTTAGCTCACTATTGTTTATTTATTCAAAGATTCGTCAATAAAAGACTACTACACAGCAGTTAATAATATATAAAATAAAATTGACTTAAAATTAGAGTTAAAAAATACTGATTGAGAATTATGCTACGTGAACTATGCATAAACCAGTTCAGGCGAACTATGGATGAGGATTCCATTAAGGCTGAGCATTAGTTGGCTCTTCAACCGTCGCCTGGAAAAGCTTTGGTCTACACCAGCATAGCACTAATTAAAGAAGCGGCACATCGACATAATAGACTCGTGCATGCCATACAAAGTTCGGTGACGAATGTGAAAGAAGTAGTGACTCCTGAGGAAGCGGCGTGGGATAGAGATGTTGAAAGGGCTCAGGAATTCGTGCAAATTTATCGATCCCTGCAATAGATTAAAAATAAGGGATATTTTGGCGATATTGCGTCCCAGTTAAGGGAGCCCAGAGAGGTGAGCCTCAATCAATCAGGATAAGGAAACGCGCCAGGGTAATTTCAGGAAAGACCGTGAAGTGCAAAACTCAGAATTTGTCTTACAAAGGTGTAGTTCAAAAGTTTGGTTAAATAGGAGTCCTGCAGCTTCCTAGACCATCTCTTCATAAAGCTTAACGTCGAGTTATCTGTGGCAACGATGGAAGCCACAGGATCCCTACAAAAGGATGAAAGGTAAGAACGACGCCCAAATTTCTAGCCTTGTCAATTTTGTTCAATACGGTGCCATTCACAGAGTAGTCGAAGAGTAAACGACGTCTGCTGCACTATCTAGTATTTAAGGGAATGCGACTGCGAGCACATAATCAGATCAAGTCCTTAGAGACTATGCTTTGGTATAACACAAAATGTTAGCGTTCAGTAGAAGATGCGAAGCCCTATTTATATAGAGAATAAAAAGGAGCGGGCCAAGGACGCTGCGCTGAGACATCCCAGAAGTGAATAAGCTCTGAGAGAGCTCCATGAAGTAGGACACGCTAAGTGCAAGAAGGTATTTAAGAAGACAACCATTCGACGAAATATGAAGGAAACCCAATCAGGAAAAGCTTCTGAACGAAAGTTCCATGGTCAATCATATCGAAGGCCTTGCTAAAATCCGTAAATATACAATTCACCTGTTTGCCGGTAAAAAGTAATCCAGGAATTCAAGTAGGTTATAGTTTGCCCTTGAGCCGTGTTGGAAGGAACAAATGAAAGGCCTCAAGTGAAAGCGCGGCACGTCGCTGACCAGGGCCTTAAAGATCTTGCAACATGATAAAGGCCGGCAATTCGTCGGTAATTTGAGATATCAGAAACACTGCCTTTCTCATGGAGGGGGATAATCAATGAGCTCTTCCAGAGCAAAGGGAAACGGCCGGAAAAGAAGGACAGGTTGTATTAATAACAAAGAACGCGGACAAGAGACGATTGTCATCTTTTGAGAAAGGAAGCAGAGAAGCCGTCCGACAGATTAGATACATAGGTGATCAGCAGCATATGCGTCGTTAAATGCTAGGTTGCTGGGCGTTAGGAAGATATTACTTATCATATTCATTAGGAGTTCTTACCAACTCAAGAATGACTGTACTTTTTTGTTCTTTTCACGCAGAGAGAGAGAGAGCTGACTAGAATATTCCATTACCATAGAAAGATGCTGACTATAATAATAATTCAATAGGTTTGCTTAACTGAATAGACGTCATTCTTATTAAGGCAAATGCGACTAAAGGTTTTGTTATCCAAAGGACATATGAGCTGTGCAAATACGTTCGGTTAATTTGGGTTTTCCAGAAGTCAGATATCATATAAAATTAGTTTGAATATTTGACCTGCTCAATTAAGCAGAAAAGCAAGTATATTAATAAAGCTAATAAATATTATGCAAATAGAGCCAGGTTGAAGTAATAATCGATTGACTTATCAGGTTTATCCGATGAACATAATTCTCAACCAGTCCGTAATCTAGTGGCAGGTATCTTGATAAGAGAACGTACGAGAAATGCATGCTAAGGACTTGGGTTATTGTGCTGTGATGCAAGTTCTGTTAGTTTAAATTAATTTTAGATGTGTATCGATTCAATCAAATTATTAGCTTCATATAACCCATGCTATGTCCAATGAAGTTTCTCTTGATAGTAATCATGATGAATCTGTTATTGCTTACATAAGTGAAACGAGACCATTTATGGCACAAGCATTTTACTACATCTGTGAACTGCACGGACATAAAAAATTCGCACGCTTAAATAATTCCCTTTTAAACTAAGGAACGCTATGTTTTAATCTATGTGAAGTATTTTTCTCTTTATCCAGCTCTCTAATTACTCTCCCATTTGAAAATTCACCTTAACATTTATATGGCAGGTAGGTACATACTTTTTTCGTTTTTAAAAATGGCTTGCATGCAACAAACCAACAAAGAAAAATAACGAACCATGAAGGAGGAGCATTATCTTTAAAGAAAATTTGCTCAAGTAAAGTCAAATTTTCTTTAAACAAAATTACGATACGATCTTTGTAAATTAAATTTCCTTGAGCGGTAAAATTGTGGCTTTTTCATCACAGGCAACATTGAGAAATTGCTCCTAATTGAAATATGGGAGATAAAAGACTGAAAATAATTAAAAAAAAATTAAACAAGCAGAAGAGTCTGGTTTCCCGGCTTAACATTGATCTTAACTGAAGGATTTGCTTCCGTTGAAAGTATTCAGAGCGTCCTTAAGACCGAATGTATACATAGTAAGTCTAAGCGGTTTTATTATCTTTCCTTTTTCGTTGCTTTGGTAATCGGTGGCAATTTTTCAGTGTAGTAAATAATGATACTTGGGGTTTCTTTCACTCTAAGAAATGAAACGTGCTGTTATTTAGACTCTCAGAACTTAAGAATGATAAATAGCTAAACCCTGAATTTATAAGTAGCAAGTTGTAAGAATCTTAAGGATAAAATAATGAAATGTCGAAAAAATGTTTTTCCTGTTTTAATAAGGCCCAGAATACTTTAAAATTCGTCTTATATTTCATTAATTATTTTCGGATGGGCTGTGCTCATAAAATTTGTGTCAAAAATAAAACGAACATCTTCCGGAATGGTTTTGGTCTTGTCGCCTTTCGTTTATTTGATAATGAATTCTAAATAATTCAGTTTGTAATAAAATAACTGTCAAACTAATAGACATGCTAAGATAATGACTTTACATGAAGTGGGTTTCATGTTCCTCTTAATATTTGGGAATAATGTTGCGGCTTATTTGGAATCTGGTTTATATGGAATCTGATTTTTCTGGATTATTAACATGTGATGAATGCCCTGCAATGTCTTTATGCTTATAAGAAAAATGATATACAGTAAAATCATCATCCAATTGGGGACTCTCCTCGCTCTTTAAAAAAATGTCCGCTATTAAGAGGTGTCCGCTTTTTAGAAATCGAAATTTGAGACAAAAGTTCAACTTTTGTTTTTTCTTTTTATTTAATTGTTTCGTAAATAACTTAAAACATTTATTTTGGATTAACAAAACATAACGAGAAATTCAAAAGAACCGCGTAAGTTCCATAGCTTCTTCCAATGCTTTTGTTCTACTGTTAGGAGAACTATTCTCTTCACTATCCTTACACATTTTATCCTCAGATTGATTTTCCTTCACCTCACAGAGGAAAATTATGACGTCTTGTCAATGTATGTAAGACAGAGCAGCCAGAGTACAGTTCCTGGACGTAAGATGTTTTATTCATTTACAATATTTCATCAATGTGCTAATTACTACAAAAAAGAACTAAACAATAAACTAAATAAAAACATTATAACAAATCATATAAAAACAAAGAAAAAGAAAAGAGTTCGCAAAATATAAATTCAGAAAACAAAAGTGCTAAAGTGAATAAAAAGCAAATAAAAAGTAAAAAAGCACAACAAAAACCAAAAAGTAACCTCAAAAAAGCTGACTCCTCACATGATTACGAGATAGATGAAAATCAATGCAATTAAAAGCGGAATTAAAAAATCGCGACATCGACGTTATAGGTTCATTTAATCCATAATTAGTACGATGAAAAGGTAATCGAAGAGAGTCGTGATTCAGGGAGCGAGCTGGAACCGATATGCCAAAGCGACCCAAGAGATCAGAAGAATCAATGGACCCACGAATGCAGTCGAAAGCAAAGAGGATCCCGGCGTTACGACGTCTCTTTTCAAGTGTGTCCAAGTGCAGGAGTTTAAGTCTATCAACATAAGAAGGTAATATAAGGGAGTTATTCCAAGGAAGGCCTCGAAGGGCAAACCTAACGAACCTCCGTTGAACAGCTTCAATGCGATTGATATGCGACACATAGAGCGGTTACCAGACTGGAGAGGCATATTCCAGAATAGGCCGGACAAAAGTGCAATATAAGAGCTTTGTAATGTAAGGGTCATCAAATTCCCTTGACCACCTCTTCACAAAACCAAGAGTCATATTAGCCTTGTTGACTATGGCATAAAAATGATCCTGGAAAGAAAATTGAGAATTGAGCCAAACACCCAGGTCCTTAGTCTCAGTAACTCTTGTTAAAGGACAACCCTCTATGGTAAAATTATATTGAAATGGAGACCTTTTTCGTGAGAAAGACATAGATGTACACTTGCTAATATTTAGGGGAAGGTCGTTAATGGAACACTAATTCTGAAAGGCGTCTAAGTCAGAATTTAAGAGTAGGCAATCGGCATTGTCAGACACAGTGCGAAATATCTTAGCGTCGTCGACATAACAAAGAATATTTGAGTTAGACAGTATCGCAGATACATCATTTATATAAAATATAAATAACAATTGGCCAAAGTGGGAGCCCTGCGGTACACTGGAAGTGTTGAAAATTGCATCAGATCTCTCTCCACGAAAAGAAACCCTCTGAGTGCGTTCAGACAAGTACGAATGCAATTCACAAAAACTCGCGGAAACCCAAGAAGGGAGAGTTTGAGAATAATAATTCTATGATTTATTCTATCGAAAGCTTTGCTGAAATCAGTCAAAATACAGTCAACTTGCTTACCACCTTCAATTGCAGAAATACAGAAGTTTGAAAATTCCAATAAATTGGCGGTAGTTGACTTACCCCTAATGAAGCCATGTTGAAACGGCTGCAAAAACGGCTTGCAGTGAAAGTATAGAACATCGAAATAAGTGCCTCAAAAATCTTGGATATACAACAAAGATTAGCAATTGGTCTATAGTTCGAGATTTCACATTTATCACCTCTTTGTGAAGGGGAATAATTAATGAGAAAAACACCGCAACGAGTTGAGAGATTAAATAAATAACACGAAATAGGAGCAAGAACGGAACCACATCTTTTCACGAGTGAGGCAGGGATACCGTCAGGACCAATTGAAAAACTATCAGTCAAGGTAGAGATTTTCTTCAAAATCGTAACTTCGTCAAGTAAAAGGTCTTTGGATTCGAGAGAAGTCGGTGTAAACCTCGTCAAATTGGTAAAATCCTTAAAGCTAATATCACAGATATCATCCAAAAACGCAGTTTTAAAAAAATCGGCAAAAAGGTTTGCTATCGTCAAGGGCTCATTGTTTTCGCTGCCTCCGAAAGACAAAGAAGATGGATAGTCATCAGAATTGCGCTTCAAGTTCACGAACCTCCAAAATCGCTTAGGATCGACTCGTAGGGACGCTTTCTTCCTATTAATATAATTATTATAAAAAGACACTAAGTCAGATAAAAATTGACTGCGTAAATTGGAATAAGTTAAATAGTCAGCGTCGCTCCTAGAGGAACAAAACCTCTTCCAGGCCTTACATGTAATATTCCTTAAATGTTTTATGGAACTATCAAACCAAGGCAGACTAGTACGCAAGTTATTCGATTTATAAATAGGACCAGAATAAGTAAAACAGATAGACAGCAAATTATAAAAAGATCTTACGGCCACATTAATATCTCGTTCATTGAGGACGCTACTCCAATCACAAGCCGAGAGCCAGTTGTTAATCACGGAGAAGTCAGCCTTACTGAAGTTATAACAAGCATCATCTGGTACACAGGAAGCCATCATAACTGGATCAATGAAAAGAGCAATATGAAGCACAGGGTGATGACCCGACTCCGGAACAATGGGCACCAAGCATCGTCTCACCAGTGTACTAGCAGCATCAGTAGAAAAAACGAGGTCGAGTAACCTTCCATGATCATTAGAAATACTGCAAGTCTGTGTTAAGCCTGAAGAAGCAAGGCTATCTATAAAAGAAAAAGCAAACTGATTGGCAGACCGAAAAGAAGGAACCAAGCCATAATCCGAGTGTGAGAGCTCCCAGCCAACATCAGGCTGGCTAAATTCACCCAAAAGCAACAATTCAGCAGAAGGCATCAAGGCGTGTGAGAGGTCATCCAGGCAGGAGGCAAACCTTTCATAAACATAAGACGGAGAACCTGGAGGAATATAAGCGGTCGAAATGAACACACTTTTGCCAGGCAGTCCAATAGCGATACATAAAACCTCCAAATCTTCGGAATTCGGGATGTCAACCAGTCTGCATGGAACGTCGCGACGCAGAGCGCAGAGAACACCGCCAATT
This sequence comes from Leptarthrus brevirostris, assembly GCA_964036015.1. Lineage (NCBI taxonomy): Eukaryota > Metazoa > Arthropoda > Insecta > Diptera > Asilidae > Leptarthrus > Leptarthrus brevirostris. Next base: position 21,660,610 of record OZ038371.1, read on the forward strand.
TCTTGGGACAAATTCTCGCACAATGGAATTGCGAGGCCAAATCCCAGGAGAAAGAACTTCATTGAAAAAAGCCTCCGGAACCAGCACTCTGAACGAACGATGAAGTAAAAGAACAGCCAGAACGATTGCGTGAGGAACCAATCCGTCTACATGCAACAGTGCCCGGTGCAGCGCAAGTACGGGAAAGAATATGGGCGATGACCTCGTCCTCAGTAGTCTCAGGATGGATTCTAGATATGAAGATATACTTGGGGATCCTAGCTAGCCGTAAAGTGCTGATGTTGTTGCCCACAATCGCATCAGGACTATCCGAATTAGAGGCAGAAGTCGACTACGGAGTATTCTGTTCAGGACCCTTCTTCTGGACTATCAACTTCTATTTGAGGGTCTTCTACAGGATTTACTAAATGTTGGCGTAAATCTCAGGATATCTGCAACATTTGTTAAAGCAACTTTTAACCGTGCCCGGAATAATCGAAAAATTTCCTAACCACTGGATTGGATGAGGTGCACCGATTCCTTGTCTTACTAGATCTCCAGACCTTATCCCATTGGACTTATCGGGAAGAATGAGGGATGAAGTTTAGTCAAGCCCTGTTAACACTGGGGAGGATTTAGTTCGTAGAATTTGGAATATAGCGACGAAAGTACTGGAAAGGCTGGCTGCAATACGCTTTAAACAGGGACTAGCGGGGGCGTAAGCAAACTGTTATAAAAAGTTTAAGTCTAAGCAGTGGATTCGGACAGAAGCCCGTTATTTTTTTTAATGAAAGTTCGGAAGAGGAGTCATTGGTGAAAGTATTATATTCAAAATATTGAAAAATTTTTCATCAAAAGCAACTTCTCGCCAGTTCAGTTTTATTTTTCCAAATCTCACCAATGCTCTTTTTGGTAACGTCCGTATACCAAATTTTATTTTAATAACTTTATTAATGAGAGGACTATGGGAGGACAATGGTTGCTGGAGAATGGACGGACGAGTTGAGGCCTTCTACGACCCAGTGATCCTCATCAGGATATTCTCAAGTGTTAGTTACATCTCCAAGTGGTAGCAACCGGGCAATGCATCCTAGAATGTATCCGAGCAGCTTATGAGGGAGGAGATAACCTCTTGAAAAATCCCCAGGACCCAGGGGTAATTGGGTCGCCAATGGCGTTTCCTCGGGCGCTTCTGTGGGAGTGGAGGTGGATTGTATGGGAGACCCCAACAGGTTGGCTATACCCACGGTACCCACAACACAACAGTAGCAGCTTTGGGAAAATTACATTGGAGGCTGAAACTGCTGTAGGAGTTAGCTGCGGTCAATCCGGAGGAGGTTCCTTGTCCCGGCTCAGGACTAAAGCGTTACGGCCTGGAACAATTCAATGTCGTAGACAGTGAAGGGGTGAAGGCTGGTACTAACGCATGGACCAAGAAGGAACACTGGAGACGGTGGGAAAACATGGATTTATGCAGATAGGCTAGGATACTAGCAGTGACCCAGGAAACCGAGGTTAGTGGCGACAGTGGGATAACTGGGGAGGGGACGAAATGGGACCCGGTTATGTGGTCTGTTTCGGCTAATCCCCAGAGAGGTGTTTTAGTGAGTAAGAATCTCACACTACCGGAGGGCACGGTCTGTCTGGTGTCTTTTGGAAGATTTTCACCTATCCCGCAAAAAATAAAAAATAAAAAATGGGAGGGCAATAACATTAAGTCAGACGGTCGGACAGGCAGACGGAAACTATAATGGTTCCTAGTTGCTACGAAAGCCAGTGAACAAAAACCACACTTTAAACTTCAAAAAATTACAGTCCTCGCACAATAAAAAGCCTAGGTGCGCCGATGACATACACAATGTCTTAATAAAAAGTTTCCATGTAGAAATCCAAACCTCTACTCTCCCATAGTGAAATCCTAGATCCCCCACTGATGGCAACACAATTGTTTTTCAAGGAGCAACACTGATTCAAATTAATATTCCTTAATACCCTATGACACTTTATTTTTCCACATTTCTTATGAATTAAGATGGATGAAAGTGTCAGCTTTGCTTAAAATGGATAGTAAGTGTTTTCTATGAAATAAATCAATAGTTAAGCTGCAATAATTTAATTTGTTTTAGTGTAATTGTAACATTTATATATGTCACATTTATATGAGTCACATAAAATAAAACTAATAAATAAGATCTAATGAAATACTTACAACATCAATTAACTGCGAAAGTTTTAAGCCCATTTTGACCGTAAGACGATCTGAATTATTGCCCACTGGGCGTATTAGACGATTATAGTTACTGAGAAGATCGTCGTATAAACGTTTTGCATCAGGGTTGGCCAGGCCAGTGGCAATTTGTAACGCTATGAACACAGTTGCGAATAGCACGCTCCCCATCTTAGGCCAGGTCCACCCCTAGAAAGAGAGAAATATAAAATTGAAAAATCATATTTTGTTCTTTATACTTCTACAAATAAAGCTAGAATAAAATTTAAATGATAGTATAGATATTAATAGTCGTGTGTAAACTAATTACATTTTGTTCGAATTCCCATGTTTGTTCAAGTAGAATGAACTAACACGTAAACTTCCTGAAAAAAAATTGAGTTAAGTGCGAATCGGATTCGCGTACCTTCAAAGGTTCTGATCTTTAAAAAAACTGTGCAAATTTAGTAAATTGTGATACACAAATAAATAAACCCAAATATCGCCTGACGTGCAAATACCAACAAGTTCAAGTGATGCAATGTATCGAATCAATCAAGGAACGGAAAATGAAAAGGGAAGATCTGATTTTTGCAGTTGCAATTGAAAAATATAGAGAGTTACAAATGGAGAAATTGCAGATTGAAGGAAAAAATTGCAAAAAGAACGTCAAGAAGAAATAGTTAAAAACACAGAGATGAAAGAAAGGAGAAAGAAAAGCGGAAAGAAGAACGAGCAACGAAATTGAAGGAGCGAAAGGAAAAATAAAAGAAAAGAGAAGAGCGAGCGACGAAAAAAAGTCGAAAAGAACAAGAGAGAATTGAAAAAATGAAAAAGAAATATCTTTGCAACGTCAAACGTTCCTTTTTCGTACCCCAAGCCTCCTCACCAAACTAGATGGTAGGTTTACTTCATCCAGCCTTGAACCGCTGAAGTTTTCGGTCGATACCCACTTTCCAAGCAGCGTAACAGCTGACGTTGCTGAGCTGTCGGAAACATCGAGCGGCCATGAACTGGTCCACAAGATCCTCAATAAGAGGAAACTCAAATGGGCGATACAAAGTTTCAAGTCCTACAAATCACCAGGATTAGGTAGTATCACCCAGTTGAACTTAAGTCAGCTTCCGAAATTCTTATTCAATGGCTGATGGTCATCTATGAGGCCTGCCTTAACCTCACCTACATTTCGTCCTCGTGGATGAGGGTAAAGGTGGGTTTTATTCCTAAATGCGGAAGTGGATCAAATTACAAACCTACCGATCTTAAGCCCGTAAGTCTCTCCTCCTGACTACTCAAAATCCAAGAGAGACTACTATATAAGACATCTACATTAAAGAGACAGTCGATTCATCCAAGCTATCTCTTTCGCAACATGCTTACACTGTCTTGCACGTACTTACCGCAATATAGAGCATTCGTTATTGCACAAAGAATACTCAATTGCAGCTTTCCTCGATATCAAGAATGCTTTCAATAACGCCAATCCAGAGGCGATAACCACATACTTGAGGAGCCTGGATCCGGATGTTTCATCATCGAACTTACTGAACTTATGCTAAAAAACAGGATCACTGACTCTAGCTCTGGAGGATCTAGCATACAAAGAGTCGTTACCAGAAGTACTTCTCAGAGAGGTATCCTATCTCCACTCTTGTGGAATCTAACTCTTGATGAATTACTCCGCTCTGGTCATCGCCTAAGCCAATGATTTTGCCCTGATTTGTTCAGGGAAGCACCATAACACGTTGGTTGAAGTGTTGCAACACGCCCTCTCCAAGACATTTTTACCTGCAAGCCTAGCAACCAAGAAAGTGTACGGAAAGCTACAGTAGCGCTGTACTCCTGTAAAAACTCATTAGGAAGCAGATGGGGCATGGAGCCACGTATTGTATACTGGCTCTACACCAGTGTCATATGACCCATACTCACTCATGGGGTGGTCGCATGGTGGCCAGCACTGGATATAGCGGCCCATCATAAAGCACTGGAAAAGGTTATAAGGATGGCAACAGTATTAATAACAGATGCCCTTAGAACCACACCACTAAACACTATTCTCCACCTTCTACTGGCGGATCTCTTCGGTAAGCAATCCGCATCTTCGACTGCCACTAGGCTAAGCTCAGCCTAGACCTGCAAACGCACTGACTACGGTCACTCAAAAATCCTGGACGGTATAGTTGGAATCAAAATGACTATACCTATGACTATTGATCCCTCTTTTCCTACCAGGTTAGAGTTGGAGGAAGGGGGAGCTCAATGAGGAAAGGCAGTGCATCTTTACACTGACAGTTCCAAACTGGAAGGCAGAGTGAGTGGAGGTATCTTTTCGGAACACCTGCACTTGGACACTTTCTTTCGTTTACCCGACTTCTGCAACGTGTTTCAGTCTGAAATCATGGATATTAAGGTAGCCGCAGATCGTCTGAATGTTTTAGTCAGGCTGCTATTAAATCCCTCACAGGAATGTATACAGAAACGGTTATAGTATGCCGGTCAACTTTAAATGACATAGCTGAGCATCTGAAAGTACGGCTCGTCTGGGTACGTGGACATTCCGGGGAACTGCAGAGCCGACAAACTAACGAGGATTGTTACAACTCGTCCCGACTCGAATATTAACCACCGGATTTGCAAGCCGCAAACTGGAGACCTCACAGGCATCCTTCAGGATTGCAAATGTCAGATGGCAGGAGGAACACATTTGCCTTATCACCTGATAGATATGGCCAAAGCTTGACCGAAAGCGGTCAACAGAGCTCATCTTACTCGGACGTGGTATTTCGGACCACTTTATCACAGGCAGACAAGCCCATAGGGTAGGGGCGCATTGAACCGACTTCTGTAAACGTCGCCAAGACGAGGAGGAGAAGAACAGCATCCTCTGCAACTTCCCGGCCCTACCCAACCGCAGGTACCAGTTTTTGGGCCCACATTTGGGAACATCAATGGTTCCCGGCTTTAGCCCTATCAAGTAGGGCTAAAACCTTTTTACTCCAGCTAATAATTAATATTCACTCCCCGAGAACTGGATTCCACTGCCAACAGGGAGCTAGCTCGGTCTCACAAAGAGCTATAGGCTTTTCCTAGGCTTGTATGTAGTTTTAACATACAGCCTCAACTGTCGTATCACAATGGGCTTCTTTGACCTAAGTGTGCCATTTTAGGCAGCCACTCCAACCTAAATTGCCGAGAAAAAGTCCGAGGAAAGTTGGAAAGTCCAACTAGCCCTAAATTACCTAATGCAATATGATTAAATATTTGATATTGCTTATGAATAAAAATCTAATACTACATATGATTAAGAACGGTTAAAAATCCGATATCACAATTGTTTGAATCCTATGAAATAAAAACACATCCTATATAATGACATCGGTCATTTATTGGAGCAGCCCCGGTCATTTGCTGATGCGATGTCATTTTCTCATATTTTTAAAAAAATCATTACTTTTTTTATATTAACACTATATATGTATTTAACCTAAACCTTTTCGCTGTTACATTCATGTACTTTAAAGTTATGTATTTTTCTTTTTAATTACATGAGCATAAAGACCGAGTTTCCTCTTAATCGGTCATTTACTGGAGCATCTACCCTTCCTTTTTTCCCATCTTGAATGGAATGGATTGAAATCGTAAGCATCAGTTCTTTGAAAGTCTGAATTTTCTCCAAATTTTGCATGTCCTGTAACTGCAACTGACGATAATTTTCAAAAATTCTACGTCATTAAACCTTCATGAAAAGTTTTGAGCATATCGTCAACTATTCCTAATTGTTTCTAATCCCTTAGCAGGTGTGGCCAGTCCTTATACTGTAATGGTTTCGGAATGTACTTCACTAACTTTATAATATTTTGATTATTCAAATACTTCATACGAGTATTACTTGTCATTCCTTATTAAGTTCTCAAAGTGACGGTATTTGATATTTTTCTTTCAAAACTAATTTAACTCTTTTTACGAAATATTGTGTTCTCTAAAATTCAAATTTGTACGTTATTCCATTCAACTCCAATGTACACACAAAAACTGAAAACGGAACAGTAAGCAGTTCCTTCCTCTAGCGCTATTTGCAGTACACGCTTGCTCGTTTGAAATGTCGGAAAAGTCCTGAAGTTTTCAGATGTCCTGTAAGTAGCTCATTGAAGTTTGCAGTGGAATCCGTAGTAGTGTGTTTACAACATATATGCAAAGGATTTCTTTAGAAAACTCATAGAGATATAATGCGAGAATAGATTGTTGATCAATAAGACTTGAATATTTTATAAAACCCAGAGTCAAAGAGTTCTATGGTATGTACTGAGTGCTGCACTTGAATGCACAAAACTCTCCTATTACAGGTTCTCTACGCTTCGTGAGGGCAAGAATTCATTCAGTCTGTGAATAAGATATTTTCACAACCATTACAAAGGTGGTACCTTGGTTCTTTTATTTAAAAAAAAAAAAGATGATGAAAACAAGTACTTTAAATTTTTAAAGTCGATTACTCTCATGTGAATAGAATGAGTTCATGTGCACAGTAAAATTTCATTTAGTTCCATAACACGCCTGCTGGCCTGATTTATGCTGGATTAGGTAAAGAGTGTTCATCCCAAGAGGAGCTTGGAGTTGGAACATAAGTAAGATCTAAACGATATTTTATCCGTTTCTCTCGCATACTTTATCTATACCTTTCTGACGTCCTTGATTGTGGTTGAATCGTTTTAAAACCTTTTAACAAATATCTCAGAGGACTTCTTGTTACGAGTCTTTGGATTGCATAGTATTTAATTTACCAGTATGTGTTTGAATAAAAATTCTGTAGCCCCTTCGTATGTTTTGCTGTGGTAATCTACAATCAAGTCAGTTCTCATTTATTTAGATTTTTCCTTCATTAAATAAATTATGTGAATAAATATGGGTTATACCTAGAATATCTACATACATATAATTTAGTATTCAACTTGACATGACATGTAAATATAGGATTTGCCAATGCGAGGTATGTATTTTTGCTATAAACACTGCGTGGAAAGCGGTGAGACATGAAGTGGACTCTTGAGCTCTCAAAGTCCATATAAATCGCAAACACATTTGGGATTATTTAAAGGTCTTTGAGGAAATTTCCACGCCAGAACCAAATGCCATATCCTGAAAATTGATAATTGCCGGCAAAAGTAAGGTTCTGTGTGGAATAAACCAAGGCAACATATTGTTACCTGTACTATTTGTTGTTGTCATCAAAGGTGTTTTAAACATTACGCTTGGCAGTTTTTTAATTGGACACATTTTGAAAATTATTTTAATTGTACCAGATGCCAGAGCATTTATATAACATGATGATAGCGAAATATATTACTCTGGATATGAGTGTAGTAGGTGTTAAAGCAGTTAAATATCAGTTAAATAGCGAAATATATTACTCTGGATATGAGTGTAGTAGGTGTTAAAGCAGTTAAATATCATTAGATATTCCGGACCCAGCTGTAATTTATAAATGTTTCGCCTTCCCTTTTTTAAATTGCGCTCGAGCTTAACATTGAAATTCGATAGGATAATGAACATGTTTGCGACAGGCCGAAGTCTACTATAGTTATTTAAATATTAGGTGGAGTCAAAAATAACTTCTGATGCAGGTGGTTGTTTGTATCTCTCCCTATGTGTCACTTGAACAAACGAGTTTTTGCTTTCATATTCACATTCATTTATTACAGGTAAATATACACAAGATTTAAAATCTTTTATTGTACAATTAAAAATTGGCGCTAGATAAGTTAAACAAAATGCTAAATATCAATTGAAAAAGAAAAAAAAGATAAATAGAACAGGAAAGTAAAGAAAAAATAATAAATCTAAGTATTTGAAATTAATTTACATACCTATTTTAGATGCTTCAGTGTAGAGAGACAAGACCCGAGTAAAACTACTAATTAAGCAAAATGATTGTCTAAAAATAGTTTTTGAAAAAAAAAATTTAACCGACTTCACAAAAAGCACTAAAAAGCATAAAATAATTTTGAATTTTATATCTATTGCGACATTTGGAAGTCGATGAAAATTAAACAAACCAAACAACTACAACAAAAGTACTTGATCGTCCTTCTTTATGATCCCGTGAGGTGAAACGTTCAGGTAGTTTTATGAATTATTTTTAATTATGGTTGGGCAGTTGTTTTGTTTATTTAATTTGCACCGACTTCCAAATGTCGCAATAGATATAAAATTGAAATTTTATTTTATGCTTTTTAGTGCTTTTTGTGAAGTCGGTTCAATTTTTTTTTTCAAAAACTATTTTATTTTTCACTTTTTAGTGTCTTCTACTCTGTACAACAAAAAAAGAACCATCCAAATCGGTCCACGCGTTAAAAAGTTAGGTTCAACCCCCTACCCCGCCCCCCTCCCAATCCCACAAAAATTTTTCTTCTAGCGCTATCAATCGGAGCACATACTCTACCCAACAGACAAAGAATCATCGAAATTGATCCAAGCGTTACGAAATAAGACTACCCCTCCCCTCCCCTTCCCCTCCTCTCCCCTTCCCACTCCCCACCATAGAACCAAATTATCCCCCTATAAGCAATGGGGGATCATACTCTATATAACAGCAAAGGAACCATTCAAATCGGGACACGCGTTACGAAGCTATACTACCCCTCTAACCTCCCCCTCCCACACCCTAGATAAAATTTTTTCTCCTATTAGTAATGGGGGATCATCTTCTGTACAACAAAAAAGGACCATACAAATTGATCCACGCGTTACAAAGTTAGGTTTCACCCCAACTCCCCACCCCCACCCCACCAAACATTTTTTGGACATGGTACTAATCGGTGAACATACTCTACCAAACAAAAAAAGAATCATCAAAATCAATTCATAATTGGCGGAATGATCGCGTAACAAACACACAAAAAAAACATACAGTCGAATTGAGAACCTCCTCCTGTTTTGAAGTCGGTTAAAAAGACGCCTGAATGCATTGACAGTGCCAGCCGTTTGAACATTTAGAGGAATACTATTCCATAAGTGAATAATTAAGGCTGGGTAAGAACTATCCATGACTGATCTCCTGAACCGCGGTACTAGTAAATTTATGTTACGCTGAGATGTATTCACGAAGGTATGGTGGTTTGTTCCGTTTAAGCAGCTTGAATAGAAACAGCAACGCTCGTGGTTTGAGGTAAATATCCAGACTGCACCCGACAAGGCTTAATATGAAAGTTGTGATATGGTCAAAACTTCGTAGTCCGTAAATAAACCTAATACAGTCGTTGAAAGCGACCCCTAATTGACGTGCACAGTCACTGTCTAAGTGAGGAAAAACCAAGCTGCCAAATGTGAAATGGGGCAGTATCAATGCCTTAAAGAATTCCAGACGAGTACTTCTAGGGATAGTATAGGCTGACAACCAAAGTCTGTGAAATCCAGCATATATCTTGCCAATCCTCGCACTTACGTTTTCACAGCAGTTCATTTCTTGCCCCAAAATAATACCAAGATTAGTAACTTTACTTAGGACTGGTAATGGAGAACCATTTAAGACTATCTAAGGAGCAATACTTAAATCAAGAGGATTAGTATAAAACATGATAGAGTGAGATTTGCCGAGGTTTACTTAATATATAAGGTTTCAGTTAGTAAAATGAATGAATGAAAATGTAATGAAAGGGATAGCTAAAAAAAGTTGCAGTGTATACGGTGAAGGACTAATAAGCGTTCTGGAGATACGACCTTAAAAGACAAACAGAGGGCGGGACGTCCTTTCGACCTTGACAACATTGAAGCAATGCAAAAAACAAGACATTCGATTTCCCTCATTCCCTGTAGTCAAAACTGACTATTGCTGGCTATGAATGCCAGGGTTACGCAGATGATTCTATTCTTTAAGGAACACGGATTGAATTCACAAGTGAGGTCAAATATCTAGGAGTGATTCTAGATCAAAGACTCACATGGGATCCCAACCTCAATCGTTTGGAAGAGAGGGAGACAGCGGAACACATCTTCTATCACTGTGAGGCCCTCGGTCGTATCAGGCTTAGATCTCGGTGGAGCTTTCCCATTACCGCTAGATATAACTAAGGCAGCCCCTAAAGAAAATTTAGGGCTAATTAAGGAACTAAAGTTTGATTGGGTGGCTGAAATTTGTATAAGGATCATGTCACAAAAGATTATCTTCGTCGAAGTGACTAAAGGGTTGTTAAGTCCTTAGATCCACACCTAATAATAATAATAAATGGGTTGGTACCTAACAATCTCAGTGACCGTAAGCCAGTCGCCACGGGTAAAAATCATTTCTTTTTTAGACAGAATTATATCAGGCGATGCAAAATGTGTTACCTATGTCAATGTCGTCCCCAAAAGAAAGTAGCTTGATAAGATGGAAAAATTTATTGTATGTATGATGAAACTGTGTGTATTGTGGAATCAGAACGAAGTTAAATTTAACGATTATTGCAGATACACACGTTCGATAGCTGCAAAGATAAACTCCGTGAAAAGCGTCCTGTATGCGTCAAACGCAGCATGGGTGACTCGGGAAAAAAGTTCTTGATCTTGGATGGTCTGTTTTATCACTAATTTACTTACTCCCGGACGACAGACAGTCACCTTTTCTGTTCCTTACAAATTAATTTTGAAGAGCAAGTCAATCAGGTTATGGAATATTTCTTCTAATCCAAACCAACCAAATTTTACAAGGAAGGAATTGATAAGCTGCCAGGAAGATGGTAGAAAGTCATACATAATATTGGTGAATACATACTAAGTTAATGTAATTTTGTTATTTAATAAGATCAAAATAAATGTCTGATAAGAAAGCGGAAGTTATTTATAGCTCAACCTAACAGTGAGCATCCTTATTTACTGTTTAGTATTTGCGATGATTTTTATGCTTTGAAACAAATTTATAGGGGAGGGTGGGGAACAATGGGACAAAAGACACAATTCCTCTTATAATTTCACTTTTAATAACACAAAACAGAACAGAACAAAACATAACAAAAAACAATCCAAGTTTACGATAGTGTCTCATTTCGGACACAATGCGACAGGGCTTGAGGTTCAACGGGACAGCTATTTCATTTCTATGGCACTGAAGTCAACACCAAAATTGTTGCCTCTGAATAGCACCTCTTATATCTAAGGGTTTCGGAAAGATGGCTTTAATATCCGCAGCATCAACAAGAGCTGTATCAGGAATGATCAGAAACGTCTCTGTTGCTCCCATAACCCCTACTGGGAGAAAAGAAATTTCACCCGTCATAATTTAAAGGGGATTTCGAACCACTGACATTTTCTCTATAACCCCTTTTTATCGTTATCTGTTGTTAGCAGAAAACGCCATGGGTCGCCGCAGGTGGGATTCGAATGTGGGACTTCCAGATTGGAAGGCCGACAGTTTGAATTTCCATTTTTGGACGATGTCGATATATATGATTATATATTTTTTATTTTAGCTGCTTCGTTAAAAAACCACTCGATCTGTTGTCTAGCTCGCCGAACCCCAAAAACAAGATATTCATGTTCCCTCATTCCCCTTATCCTAATTCTCTTTAATCAAAGCCATGCTAACGTATCATAGGGTTGTCCCCTGGGCTTCGACTTCTTCATAACAAAAATGGATTTTAGCTTGCTCCAAGTTTTTATAGCTGAAAAGTAGCTTAATTAACTAAGCATTTCAATGCAAGTACATCTCCTGTAGTTCTTCGAAGTTATGAACTTGGACTTTGGGAAACAAGATACCTATTCTAAATTTTGTAGCATAGTAACAGGTGATGCAAAGCTTACGCGAATGAACAGGCGAATTGTTCGACTCTTTAAATTGGAAAGTGGACCTTCAAATAACAGTTAAGCTACCATCCCGTCAACCAGCGTCTCCGACGCATTATAGTATCCATTGGCCAGAGATGATTACAAACGAAGACCTACATATACTAACATGCTATATTTGATATACCTTGTATTACCTTACATTTGGAAAACAGATGGGTGAAGGTCGATCTTAGTCGAGATCTTAGATTAGAAGGAACCTAGATGTTAGAAAAGATGCGTTAGCACTGTACGGATCCGGTAGTAGACTGCCTATGCCACAGAAAGGCTTAAATAATTATACATAAATTTACAAAAGAAATTTCATTCATGACTTACCTACATCTCGCTGACTAATGAAATTTATATTTCTACTTGAGCTGGTTATCTGAAGAGTAGTTCTATTTTTCAATATATGTAGTTGATAGGTGATGTGATAAAATTGGTACTTATTTTTCTTAATCGCCGCCCTTTACAAACATTTTATAAGTTTGTCGATTTTCAATGAATAGGTATTTACTCACTTATAAGGTGAACACATGAAAAGGTTATTTTCTATTGGAATAAAATTCTGCAGATGGTCATGATGACACTAAATATCTGTCGACAATTTCCGAAGTCACATTATTATGGTACAATCCAGAATCCAGTCACAATCCCAATAATGTTCTCCTTAGAAAATGATGCTGTGCTGTCTTACATTCAGCAATACAATCTTGCGAACTACATTCCCGTTATTCCAGTATTCAGCTTTATAAGCAGTATAAACTATAATTCCGTTACTCGAGCATGTATATATATATACAACAAATTTATATTTATAGGTAGACTATACCACCCACCATCCATTCCCATTCAGGCAACAGACTGTCGAGAAATGCGGAATTCAATTACACAGTGTACTACACTACACATACCTCAGAAGAACTCTGGGCTTTGGGTTCACTAAAATTCTCTCACGATATTGACCTTTATTGGAAGATATGATTTAGCAGCGAAATTTTGAAAAAGCAAGAACGAAAGAAAAGGAGTTTCAGAAAATGTTGAGACATAGATGAATGAGCGTTCGAAATTGTTTCGTTTTTGTACATTGAACAACTTCACTTGTGCTGAAATGGGTTAAATAAATTAACCAGTTTTTTGTGCATCTGCCACATGTAGAAGTTCGAGATAAATTGGAAAAAATTGCCTTCGCTGCTTCTATTGCTTTTCATATCATAAATCTTAAAATTTTTTAGTAGATTGAAGTTATTTATGTCTTGAAAGACTAAGTTTTAGTTCTTATTGAAATTAATTTTTCGGAAAAAATAGTTGATAGGTAAATAATATAACGTCAGATAGAGAATGGACTATGCTTTTGTTCAGTTAGTGTAAAGGAACCATTGTAGTAAGCAAAACAATACACGGGCATCAGAATTTTTATAGTACAGCAAACAAAAACAAATTGAAAACAAATTAAAAAATGTTTCCCTTCTATATACTTTGTGGGTATCAAAAACGTTTAGTTTTAATTTGCCCAGGGATGTGGTTATTATTTCTCGAAACTCCTTAATTGTTTTTGACCACATTTTGCAAAGCTGATACGGGATGAGCGCTTAGGCATTGATTGACATACAAAGGAGTTTTAATTAAAGACTTTATGTATGTTTGTAATTCTAACATTCTAACGAATTGGGTGCGGCTTTTGTTAAATACAAAATTCAACCCTTTAAACAAGAACAAATAGAACAACTAAGTAATGCAGTTCCATAAGCTAAGAGATAATCGATGATGACTAAAAACATTTAGAAAGTCAGAACTGCTTTACTATATTTATTTTCTCCAGCTCTCTAATTTCCGTAACCTGAGCGTGAGAACAACTTCTACCGATTCGAGGCAACGATTGCAAGTGGACCTACAAATTAAAGTTTATTCCGAACCACTGACATTTACCTTGCAACCCCTGAAATTTTCTTTGGACCTCCGGATTGGTAAGCCGACACGTTATCACTTACTCCACCGACGATTTACATTTATCTTAGTACCAATCAAATGCTGGCCAAGAGCCTTCACAGCCTAGCATAAATGTAATTTACCAAGCAACAATCTAACATCATCGCGGATCCTTTTTAAGAGTTTGTTATTATTTCCCGACTAAGGCTTGCTATCTTAAAGGTAGGAACTTATGATAATGCCCGTAACTAGTCCAATTACAGTTCCATTAAGTTTATCTAGGGTTGCTTATGTACAATTGTAATTACACTTATGAATATTAGAAACGGTAATATATTGCGTAAGGTTTTTAATAGACATACTAAACAGTAGTTGTCTACGCACGGAAAACCACAAAGCAAACGCTTTGCGCTAGAGGAATTATTACCATATCTGAACGGCATAGCACAATGAGAGTCAAGAGAGACCGCCAATATTTTACTATCATTATCATTTTAGGTGCATTTGAGGTCTGTAGTTTCGCAGCTATAAAAACCGAAAAGAATATTTTGTTTCTTAGTATTAATTAAGAGGCCAGTCAAATAAAATTTAATCTGAACCTTTAACAAAATGTGAAAATTGTAATAGAACTGAAATCGAATCAGAATTCTAGAGATCCCTTCTACTACAGTAGGCGCACTTTTTGGTAGGAGCTAAGAAAAATTAGCTTATTCCATAAAATTGGTAAAGTGAAAAAAATTAAGCAAAACAAAGGAAAAAAGGATTCAATACGGTTGAAATAAACACTGTAGTAGCGTGACTAGACCTGAGATGCATATTCGAAAATAGGTCTCAAAGAGCAATACAAATGAATGAAAGTTAGTAAATCTAAGAATTTTCTAGACTTAGCTTTACAAAGACTAAGAATAAGCTACTTCTAGATAGAAGAATTGGATCAATTCGTTGAGCCGCACGACCACCATGCCATGGGCCCCGGGTTTGGGACCCGTGACCTTTTATTAAGGCATTTAAATAATCCACTCCGTCTCTGGGCTGTTGTCTAGCTCTCAGCAATGCAAAAACAAGACTTTCAAGTTTCTTCATTTCCCTTACCCTTTTTCCCTGCTTACCAAAACTATGCTACCGCATCACTGGGTTGTCTCCTAGGATTTGGCCACATCGCATAAAAAAAAATATATGCAAAGTAAAATCTAGTTTGCTATCGAGTTTAACCCCAAGGTCAGTTACGGATAGACGTCATTACCCGCAAAGTTGTAATTAAAAGCTTGTGAATTGAGCTCCTGGAAAAGGACATAGCCACATAAATAAGCGCGGAGTCACCACTATTATCAACATAGGAGAAGATCTTCATGCCGTCAGCGTAGGTCAGAACATTACAGTTCGAGTTTAGAGGGACAATGTCATCAATTGCAAGAACGAAAAATAGTGCGCCGAGATGGCTACGTTGTGGCACACTAGATGCAGCACTGTACTTGTGGTGGAGCCACAAAACTACAAATGATATGTCTTGTCTCTTAAGGGGGTCTACTACCTAACGACGCTGTTTTTGATACTGTTTTGCGAGGGTGAATCGTACGGACACCAATAATGCGATTGATATACGGTTTTTTGGGTTCAACTCGTTTATTCTTATACTTTGGAAGTGCATATTTTGAAATTTTTATTGTTTCTGGTTTGACCTATGTTCGCCACTGAAGTACCCCCTTACGAAAAGTTCATATCAAAACGGTTGACATGATTCAGCTCATCAAAGACATCTTAAACAAAAAATCGAAAAAAATTTAGTTTTATTATCCCCTTGGTTATCGTTCGACGAAGGAAATTTTCAAAATTTAAAAATTTCGCGAAATAGTCAACATTTAAAAAAAAATTGGTTTTCTTTTCATGGTTTTAGGATCAAAAACAACTGTAAAATTTTTTTAAATAATAAATTTTCAAAAAGTCTTCGTCAGACGATAGCGACATGTCTTTCAACGATTTTGATAAAAGTTAATCGATCAATTATTTTTCGAAATATTATGTCAACCAGCTGCAAAAACACAATTTTTGGGAAATCGCATTTAAAGATGTTCATGCATGAAAAAACAGCACGCGGAGCTGTTTGACATGCTCTGATATCCCGAAATAAAAAGAATTCCATTATATCATTTCCAGGGCATGTTCCTGACAGATTTTAGATTAGATAAAGCAAAAAAAGCCAACAAGATAGAAGACCCCTTAAGTTGGAGGAAGTCCAGCCGACCAGCTGAGGGGGAACCCAGCCTTTCAAGTTTGAAAAATATTAGGGAGTGAGTAGGTTTATTAAAGGCCTTACTGAAGTTAGTTTAAATGCAGTACGTCTACATGCCTCGTTGGAAGCCTGAAATAACGTAGCAGGAAAGTTCCAGCAGGTTAGTAGTCGTTGGTCTAGCGGGCAAGAGCCCATGCTGATTGGGGAACATTAAATCAGTACAGCGCTCAAAAAGCTGCAAATACTCTAAGGATTCAAATAACTTGGGTATGCATGATCGCGATTGGCCTTTAATTTATTATACTGTGCGTGTGGCCCTTTCATAAGGCAGGATATTTACCAGCTTGTAGGAACTTGTTAAAGAGAATGTGAGATGTTCATCTATGGTCGTACACTCACGGAAGTGTAAAAGAGCACTGGAGAGCGCTGGAGGGCGTAGATTTGAGTGCCCCCGTATTACCGATCCTTGCCAATCTGTGTGTGTGCTCCAGTCTGGAGATATAGGTCTTTTCATCTACAGCTGGCCACCATACCGTACCTTCATAAAGCAGGATTGATTGACTAATCGCCGTATAAACCTTCCTTCCTTAGTCCCAAAATTTTGCTGAAGGGTCTTTCGCATGTATAAAAAGTTTTGTTCTCTTTGCAATCCTTTCTTCCACATTTAATTTTGAGGACAGTTTACAGTCTAGAATAAGTCCTAGGTATTTGGTATGGGACCTGAGTTCCATCGCACTCCGTAGTATTTTAAAAGTATATACTTTAAATATCCTTGTAAAAAGGACCTATTCCGTTTTACTCGAGTTAATATTGAGTTTCTGCCCAGGAATTTAGCTTCCCTAGGGCTGGTTCGCTAGTCGTGCTCAGGCACTTACCTGACAATTATATAACGACATCATTGGCGTACGCGAGCATTTGTATGCCCTCTTTTTCTTGAGAATAATCTTGTTCAGGACTAGTGGGCGTAGAAGGGGCGAAAGAAGTCCACCCTCTAGTGTTCCTTTGGATACCATTTTATTGATTTTTACTCATCAACGTGGCTACCAATTGGAAAAAGTTTTGTCCACTTTAGCCATTTCAAGAGCGTTTATAATATCATCGTTGGTTACGTTGTTTAAGGCACCTTTTATACCAATAAAAGTTCCAAGAGTGAACTCTTTGTAGTCTAGCGACTTTTCGGTCTAAAACACACAGAGCTCATGCAGTGTTCAGTTGCGGATTGTAGGCCAGGGTAAAGATTGTTTGTAAAATACAACTCTAACCTGCTACAAAGTGAACTCAAGATTCATTGAGAAGATTAAAGAACATTACGAAAGGTTATCAAAAGCAGATCAATTGATTTTTACGAATCAGACTAAAAAAGTGATTCCTAAAACATTTTTCATAAAAAGATCCTTACAATTTTGATTGGAAATAGTTGAGGCTAGACTTATCGAAAAATTTTTATGCAGAAAGTCTATGAGTTTAGCCAGTTCCAGATTAAAGAGGACGATGGAGTACTGATCTTTCGCGCAGTTAGTTAGATTGTAATAGCACTTCTGTTGCTTTTGAATGCAAGTGCAAATCATAAACAAAGGATATGATTCACTGCCTCGAGCTCTTCCCTGCTCCTTCTACAATTCGGAATGTCCCTCAATCTCTTTCGCAGAAAAAATTTAGAGTTACGCGAGTTTCATGATGAACACAAAGATCAAAGTCAATGTGAACAGCTGTTTATTGGTGGTGCACGAAACTTCCAATAGTAAACCATATGAATGGGTTGGAAAATTCTACTTTTTCATCATATTTTTCTAGATATTATTTAAGTTTTAGCCCAACATTTGTTCGAAGTCAACCAATAAATGTTCTGAATGCTCGATTACTGTATAAAGTATCTTCTTTTTCATTTAAGGTGTGGTCTTTTAAAGAGAAGACTCTCTTGTATTAGTTTTGTTGAAGTATTGGGCTTGTAATACGTCAATGACGTCAGAATTTTTTTTGTTTTGGTTAGGACTTGTATCTAGAGTAGGCTGTGCCAAGGTTCTTTGTTAAATTTTATGTTCCTGAAATTATTTTATTGATTTAAAGTTATAAATAGAAAAATGAATAAAAAATGAATGTCTCATCCATACCATCATCATTTCCCATTAACGCAGGCGTGTCCACAGAAAGAAGGTATGTCGTTGGACAGATTCGGCTGCATTAGGTATTTCTGTTTTCATATCTAGGTAGTAACTTAAGGTGCGTAAATAACATTTTATTTTCACCTCTCAAAAAGAAAAGAAAAACACTGTTTAACCAATAAAAATTCATGTTGCTGCATAATACAGAAACCTTCAACATCTTTTCTCAATTAACCATGTCATGCCTTCTTGATTGCTTCTAATGATTCAAGATAGAAGCACACATATAACACTTCTTGATTTAGGTCCGAGCAAATAGAACAATAATCCGAAAATAATTAGAAACAAACTCTTCTTTAACCGTTGTTTTACCATCTCTACCACACCCAAAAGAGCCATATAGGCGACCTGGATTAAGGTTTGCAAAAGTGGGCGGCCTTCTGCTACCGTTGCCAGAAAAGTTGGTGTGTGTGCCGGCAAAA
This sequence comes from Leptarthrus brevirostris, assembly GCA_964036015.1. NCBI lineage: Eukaryota > Metazoa > Arthropoda > Insecta > Diptera > Asilidae > Leptarthrus > Leptarthrus brevirostris. The sequence continues at coordinate 21,679,333 of OZ038371.1, forward strand.
GGCTGGTAGTTGTTTAGAGATTTCCATAAATATTTGTTTTCAGATCGACATACTTATAAAAACTTGAGGTTTTACGAAAAGTTAAAAAATTCTGAACGTGCATAACTACGTAATTCCGCTGTTTTAAGGTTACAACTTCTCCTAAACTGGCCACGATTAAAAATTTTGACAAGGGTTTGGTTGTTTTTGTGTTGTATGTAAACATCCTAAACTGGTAAAAAATGTATCTACTGACCCCATAAAGTTGAATCCTCTAAAGCACTATAATCTATTACAGCAGAATGTTTACCTTAATGTCTACCTTAATCTCTTTTTGCAAAACCAAACGCTTCAAACTAAAAGCTCTCAACTGGAGTGCCTACCATTTCATTTAAACAAGTAGTGATTTTTGCTAACTTTTCATCCAAAAATTACGCCGCAAAAGCAATTAATTTTAAGCCGCATTAATTTATTTTTAAAGTCATACCCTCCACAAAACAAATCTTTAATCGACAAAACATCCATAAAATCTAAACTTTTCCCCGCAAACTGTATCAGCTTTCCGTACTTAAATTAGTATCTTGTCGTGCCGAAGTTTAAAATGTTCGACGAAGTGGCAAGAACAAGTATGGAATCGTTTGTACATTGGAAGAAAATTCAAAGCCACTTGAATTTTCAAGCGATTACCTCGAGGAAATTTTAATGAACAAATAACTTCATTTCCACACAACGTCACTGGATAAAAGCGACATGGTGTAGAATACTACCCGGATAGGTAAATATGTATATTCGGTACCTTTCTCCGGAAGACTACATACCCATTGGGCGTAAGAATATTTTCGTAAAGGCGGTGATGCTTCCCTTAGCTATTCTACTCCTTCTCAACTGATGTTAGTATCTGAACTATTTTCTCCATCAAAATGGTTTTTGGAATGAAATCTCGCGACCCAGAATTTAGCCAAGTTGCTTTCTGAACTCACTTCTTTATGGTTCGATGAACACTTTTGCACAAGCTAACGTGAAAATTAAATCAAGTCAAAGTTAACGAACCTCTGGTTTTCGTTTCGGAAAAGCCTAGGGTACGGGAAATTTTCAGAGGTAAAATGCCACAAAGGCATAAGCTAAATAGTGATAGACTGTAGAGATGATGATTTTGAATTAGACGAAAGGATTTCGTCCTCTGATTACGTAGTTGAAAGTAGGTTAAACTCTATCTGACATTGTAATGCGGTTTTGATAATTGGTCATGGGAGAGAAAGGTAATTTTTGATCGTTTCTTTTTCCATTAATTTACTTTTATTTATTAGGGTTACGTACCAAAATGGTCGACTTCGTCTGTCTGTCTGCCACAGATTCTTATTTCAGGTTATTTCAGAAACTACTAATTCTGTCGACTTGAGATTTGGACTGGTTTTTAATAATTCTTGCCCAACTTTAGTGCAAATAAAAAATTATATATATATATAAAATACATATATTTTTTTAAAGGGGAACCGAAGTGGGGGGGGTCAAATTTTTTTAAAGTGGGGTTACTAGGTCAAGTGCTACATGATATTAAATGACTTCATTTGCACATTGCAAAATTTATTTTCATTTCCTTTTATGCCTCATGGTTGCCGGTTGGTTGAAGTGGCGGCCCAGGCTCCTGGCCCAGAGTCCAATTAGCAATAAGGTGTGCTGTTTTGTTACCACATCTCGTACCCAGGTAGTAAGTGTATGTCTGTGCGCTATGGGTTACGAGATCGGTGATTGGGTATAGATACACTAGATCCAGCCGGTAAGGTTTAAGAAATGTATGATCTCTCCAACTCTTAGCCTAAAGGTCATTAAAAAAGAAGCTATGTAGTGCACGATGCTTGGCTGAAACGAGAGCGGACATTTGCAAAGGAAGTGCGCTCTTATCATTGCAGCTTCGGCAGTGTGTATTAAAGGGAAAAAGCAGTCTGAGTTTCCACCGGCCCGAGACCGCTCTAGCAATGTCTCTGAGGTATCTGTTAATGAGTTTACGGCTTCTACGGCCTAGCTGTCGGGGAAGATGCTGACTTGTATGTCGGGGATTATTGCTTGTTTCGCAATCCTTTAGGATGGCAAGTACTTCTGAATAATGCGACAGTCTTTCAGGCAGACTCTGATATGCAGAGTGTCTCCGAGCAAATACCCGCACCGACACCGCAGTTTATCTTAAAATGAATACCGTTCCTCCACTCCACTCTGGTGGGAATCTTTAGCGCGAAGTTTTTCCCGAAGCTCACATTGGGGTGAAGAAGTTAGTGAGAGGTGTGGCCAGTTCCCTTGGCCGCAGCTGCAGAATGCTGCTGTGGCTAAGTTTGGCCATCCAGGAGTCTGATTCTCTCAGTCTGACTGCGCCACCCGACACAATATTTTTGATGTGTATATCTATAAGTAGTAGGTACAAAAGCACGTCCAAAGCAGTACTTGGACAGGATCTCATGGCACCGGTGATGCCTATTTCCGCAGATCTCTGAATATTACTCAACTTCTTTATATTATATACTTTACTTACAGTGGGCCACCACACCGGCGACCCATATGTGAAGATTGAACGTACTGCGGCAATGTGTCCATAAAGTCATCTTTGGTTGGTGATCCACGTCCTGCTAATGGTTATCTTACAAGCATAGAAAGCAATGCAGGCTTTTTTAACTCGCTCTTCCACGTTAAGTTTCCAGCTAAGTTTGAGGTCAAGAATAACCCCCAAGTACTTGTCGCTGGAGGAGAGCGAGAGTCGAGAGTATCTATCCGTTTAGTTTAGGGAGATTAAAGGATTTCATGCCGCCCATAACTCCCAAAACTCCGAAGTTTGCAAAGTCAAACTCGCTCTTAATAATTTAAATCATTAAAAGCGACATTAATCTTACCAGCACAAGCCGAGTCAAGACAAGGAAAAATCAATATACCACACATGAAAAAAGAAAGCGCGAGAACCTTCAACGGGTAAGAATAAGGGTCAAATTATCTTCGTTCTTTCTTCTTTGTCGTGGAGTTCCGCAAGGATCTGTTCTTGGACCTTTATTATTTTGAATGAACATAAATGATCTCCCTACGGCAGTCCAAGACGTGCAGCTTTGTCTTTATGCTGATGATGTTCAACTTTATCTGAGTAGACCGGTTGGATTATTAAAGTATGTGCTAGTGCTAATGATGAACTTGAGAGAATTTCTGCTTGGTCGTTAAACAATCACATCATGCTAAATCCTAGTAATTCCCAAAGTATAGCTTTATATGGCAGGATAAATGAATTACCGGCTGTTGTTCTTAATAATAGTGTTTTGCCTTTTGTAACCAAAGTAAATAGTCTGGGGTTGTTACTAAATACTTCTTTGAGTCATTGCGATCATATCAGTGCTACTCTTGGAAGGATATATGGTGGATTGAGAAGGCTGTGATTGTTTGCCGATGTATTGCCTCTTGAACTGCGCTTAAAGTTGGTTAGAAATCTTATTCTGCCTTATTTCACATATGGTAGCGTAATTTTCCCAAAACTTGACTCAACTTGCAGGCGTAGGTAGAGGTTGCATTTAATGACTGCATTCGATTTGTTTTTAAACTGAGCCGATCGGATCACATTACTCCCTTGAAGCTTTCTTTACTGGGTTGTAATATTGATGTATACCTGAAGCGTAAGGCCTTATTATTTTTGTTTAATTTAATTCATTCTGGAGAACAAATATATCTTTTGAGCACACTCAACTTTTACAGTTGCGGAGAGGTCGCAGGTTGCTTATTTCTAGGCATCATTCGTCAGTCCTTGAGGGTTCTTACTTTGTCCAGCTCGCTCGACTTTGGAATTCTCTTCCTGCAAGAATTCAGGATGCTTCTTCTGTCAATGAGTTCAAACGTCTTATTTCTTTTTGTGACTTATAACTTCTGGTTGGTGTATGAAAGGTTGTACTTTTTTTTTAATAATTATATGAATTTTTAAAATTATACATTCGAATTTATTTATATGGTTATTTCTTATTTACAAATTCAATTTTCGCTTGCTTTACTTTCAAATTATTTATATTTGCTTTATGATATGTAGTAGACTTTTATTTGATTTAATTCTTAGTAACTTCATTGTTCAGCACAAATTGATTTATTTTCTAAATTGAATGTAGCGTACTGTTAAAACTTTTTTAAACTTGTGTATGCACTTTTATATTGGAATGAATAAATGAAAATGAAATGAACCTTACTTAAGCCTAAGCGGGTATTCTTGGGCATCAGAGACGTCGCCAACCAAAGCCTTCTTAGTGTGGGGTAAACTTTAGTGAAAGACTAGTTGTTATAATCACTATAAGTCATCCCGCCATTGAAGACAACGTCCAGATTCCTTGCGTTATCAACTCTAACCGACGGATAAATTTCAGTGCAAGGTACATTAGAGGTGAAGTGATCGAGGGTCGCATCTCAAGAGAGAACATATAGAGTGATTGAGCAAAAGCAAGTTGTCTTCTGACCAGGAACGCGATCTCAATCTTGGCGCAGCTTACTGATGTGATTGTGAATGCTGTTAATAAGCCCAATAATGTACAACTGGCAATCATCAACGTTTAAATGAAATTGAGATTGCCGTATTACAAAAGGCATGTCGTTGATGTATAAGCAAAATAGTAGCGGCCCTAAGATAAAACCCTTTCACTCACACATCACAACGCGGGATGGAAGAGCTTTATGTCACTCCCACCACTATATTCGCTAGCTAAAATTTCGGGAATATTTTCTAAGCAGGACAACATGAATGTGGAAAAATTTATTATCTTCAGTTTATCCTTCGTCTTATGAGCCCGAAACTTTCAAACAAGGCGACACTTCCTTCGCTCAACCTCTTAACGCATTTTCCTTATCCGTAATTCCATGACTGTCAAGATGTCATATTGAAGAGCCAACATACTAACCTTTAACAACTACCCTGTAAGATTTTGCCACTGAACAATGAGTAGTTGTTGCCGAAGTAATTTTCCCCGCTGGAACCAAATCCGAGCTCGAAATTGCTCTATCACGTCAGGTTTTTCAGATATTCTAACCTAAAAGTGCATAAACCACTGTTTTTGGCATATTTGAGGTTATGTAGCAACGCGATTTTTTTGTTTTATAAAGCATGCATGGGATCTTATAGTGCAATTCTTCAGGTTTTTGCCGTTGAGTTTGCTCAAATATCTCTTTTTCCGTCGAGATATCGCATTTTCAAATAATTAAAATGTCATTTCAAAATGCTATATCTCGGCGAAAGTGTAATGCAAGCTCGTATCTAAGAGGTTGTTTAAAACATTAAACGAATTGGATCTTTGCCTATCACCATCCTAGGGAGACCTTGGCAGCTTCCACTTTTTAATAGTATTACGTCCACCATACCAAAAGTATAAAGAAAATATTTTCTATTCATAACGATTTAAATTCTTTTTTACTGCATGAAAAATTCTCTTATTTTACTCCATTCAATTATTAAATAATGACGTTACATACATTATTACTCAATATTATTATAATTAAAACACTAATGCGGCAAGACACTTTCAGAGTACAGAAACTTGTCCCACAAGGTTCTATTATTGGACCTTTGTTATACAGAAATGAATGATTGACGATGTGTTAATAATTTTATTTTAATAAGGCAAGAAAAGAAATTATAATATCTGTCAGATGAGATAAATATTATTCCAGTATGAATCTTCAATTTAGACGTTATTTGCTTAGGATGAAGCTTACCTTGAATTCAAGAATCTGATATATTGCTCACATATTCTATCCTATACCTTTAGCAAAGTCAATATTGCTAGGAGTTGTCTTGGGATAAGTAGAATTTGATTCTTTTGAAAATTCATGGGGCGGGAAAAGAACTTCATCCAATTCGAATCACCAAAGTTACTCTGCAATTCCCAATGGCATTTCCAACATAGTCTGTTGTCAGCAGCAAACAACCTTAGGTGACCTCCGGATGGATGACCGACAACTTATCTACATATCTACTCCTTCAAATTTCAAATAGACCTGATTTTCTCTCGAATAAATTCAGCCAATCATCGTCAAACAGAAATTGTTATGAGCTTTCATATTGTACTTTGCATTGCTCTTCAGAATTTTTTAAATATTGTAATTATCTACAATTTCATTATTAGTAAACGTTTTCTTCTAAATCCCGTATTAGACTGACATTCATTTAAATGTCTACAGGTACAGGGTTCAGTTCTTTCACCAACCTTATTTCTTCTTTTTATTAATGATCTCTTATCCCTTACTCTCAATCCTATTCATAGTTTTGCCGACGACAGCACCCTTGATTTCGCGTACTCATTTGATTCTGTAATGAATTCACGTGGAAATGCTACAGAAGTCAATCGGGAACGTATGTTTAGATCATTAAACAACGACATTTCTATGGCCCTCGCTTGGGGCAGAGCAAATCGTTTTACGTTTAATGCATCCAAAACTCAATGCTGTTTAATGTCCCTTAAAAAACGCCCGGTTCACCCAAACCCATTTCAGTCGACGGAGTGAATATACCAAATTCGCCCTCCCTAAATATCTTGGGTATCGAGATATCCAGCAATCTTAGCTGGACTGATCATATATTTGCAATCACTAAAAGTGCGATGAAATGTTTGGGTTTTCTACAGAGATGTAAGAAATATTTCACCCCACCCGACTTAGCGTTGATCTACAAGTCCCACATTAGGCCTAGACTTGAATATAATTCCCAGATTTGGGCAGGGGCAGGACACACCGCATTGTCCGCGTTAGACAACGTCCAGCGTAAGGCTGTTAAACTTATTGGCGATTCCTCAATCTCTGAGGGCCTTGACTCTCTGTAGCATCGACGGAATGTCGGATGTCTCTCACTCTTTTATCGCTATTTCCATGGCCATTGTTCTAACGAAATTGCTAGCCTGATTCCTTGTGGACTCATTACAACGCGCGATACAAATTGGGACGTACCGTCAAATTTCGGGAATCTTTTCTTAGCAGAACAACACGAATGTGGAACAGTTTACCATCTTCTGTTTTTCCCTCGACTTATGAGCCTGAAACTTTCAAACGAGGCGTACATCGACACCTCCTTCACTCAACCTCCTAACCCATTTCCCTCAACCTTAATTCCTTTCCTGCCAAGGCTGTGCTTTAGCATCATAGGGCATCCCCTGAGCTTTGACAACATCACATATATATAAAACAGCAAAAATAATAATTTGCCTCAAGTTTACCAACAAAACTATCAAGATTTATGATTTCATTTGGATACCATTGGCTTTGAAATTTATTTGCACTTAATTTCGTTTCACAGTAAGACAATGACCCAAAACTATGTTCGTAAACTGCAAGACATACTCTCTTATTAATATTAAAATAAATACCCAGCAAGAGTTCAAAACTTTTAGATACAACAATATCCTTAGATGTGATCAGGTAACGTTTTACATTTTACTACCAAAAACGCAGCTGCTGCATTAATTTAAAAAAAAAAACAATTACAAATATTTCACCTGCAGACTTAAACGTAGATAAAAGTAATTACCTGTTATGGGAAAAGGAGTTCCATGCACACATGTTGACACAGGTAACTCCCCAAGTTTCACCAGCACCAGCGGGTCTAATATTTTTTTCCTCTTAGCTGATATTAGCACATCGTTCTGGGACATACAGGAGCATCTCTAGATTAAATTTAGGTCAGGCCAGATACTTTCATCTAGTTTAACCATCGTCATAAAAGTTAATCAAAAGTTCGTGTTGATTGTGTGTATAGAGTATGCTGTAAGCTCCTTGTGTCCTTGTGCACAATGTGGGAGTTTATAGAGTTTTAGTGCAAAGAATACGTGGATGATATACTTCAGGTGGATAAAGCACCGCCTCCCCCTGTTTTGCGGCTAGAACCATCTCTGCACGAGTACATGTGTACATTACGATGGAAAATGTCTTACTAGGGAAGCGGGAACCTTCTGAATTCCAAAAACGTTTTCTGTGAACGTATAAGGGCTGCGTCATCTCCCAGCCTCCAGGTACACTACTAGGGTAAAGAACGTTTTTTATGCGGCATCTTTCTGCCATTCTGTGGCAGTCTCTAGTGCGTAATTATTTGCGACCGCATTAATTATTAGGTATGTAGCCCTCATATACCTCCCCGAATTCATATCAAATTTATAACTAATTTGAGCTATTTGTGGCTTATCTAGCCTCCAAAACCCACCACGTAATGTAATAAAATTTGAAATTAGCCCATTCATCATAAGGTGGCATTATTGTGTTAGTTTGAATTATATTATCATCTTAAAGGGGCTGTACATGGTACAGCTGGCATCTTATCGTCATAATTCGCTCGATAATGATCCTCTTATTACTTGCTCTTTGTTCCTGGCTGGCAAATGTCTCAGTCTGGTTAATTCCCCATTTATTAGTGCGCTGTAATTCTACTCTTGAAATGAACTTAGTTCGGAGTGTTTTCGGGGAATGACGGTACTGTTTTATTAACTTATGAGTTTCATTGTAATTAAGGTAAATTTATGACTTAATCCTTTATAATTTTCCACCTCGGCAAATATATAAAAACTATTTTGCTTAAAATTTTCTAATAAATAGGTTTCATTGATATATACTCCCTCAACACGTATGGTTATACACACATATTTCAGTTGAAAAATTTTATTCTCGTACGGAAAGAAATTCGGATCCTGCTTTAATATATTTTACAGTCAGCGTATTGAATGCCTGTCTTCTAAAATGCTAGGAACCGTTCTATTCAAATTGCTGAATTCCAATTGATTTTTGCAAATCCTGACGTGCATGCCATCCTTAAAATGTTACTTCTCTACTCCGTCGTTAGTGTCAATTTTGTGGTATACATAGATACTGGTGCATGAAACTAAAAGACGTGTCAATGTATCAGAGAAAGGGTAGATATGCTCCCTAGAGATTTTGTGAAAATCCGGATTCAATTTTACTGCAAAAGGATTTTAATTGAATTTATCATTTTGTTATGATAAGCAAGGGAATAAGGAAGTATATTTTACTACAGGTTTAGGGAGACTATACTATAGGATTTTTGGGGGGATTGGGACACGAGTCTTAAAACTTAAAATTCATTATAAATCGAGTTCACATTCACAACAAAAATTCGACATCATAAATGAAACCCCCCCCTCCTCCCCAAACGTTACGTAACACTCAGATGATTGTTTTTACCTAAAAATGTAAATATGTTGCGCAGAATACCGGAATAAGAAGCAATGTAAATTAAACGAAATTTCAACCCACTTTGGCCCTAATGTGTGTGCGTAAAATTCATGGCTTGTAATTTAGGTGGTTTTGCTTGACCGCAAAGGTCGAACTATGGACTTCAGTATACTTAGTGACGCGACTCATTTGGTATGTAAAAAAAATATGTGTAGTGTAGATGTACCATATAAACTGAGCTATGAGTCACGAGTTAAGAGCAACATGATTCACGAGTTAATTTTAACAAAAACTTAATGTTACTTAAAGCGTTGCTTGACCCCCCCCCCATTCTATAACACAACGCAAAGTTTCACAAGACCCCCTCCCCACAACTGCGTTACGTAATACTTGAACGGCCCCTAAATTACTTCCCGAATTTACTACAAACTTCTTTAGGAAATAAGAGGGGAGGTCTATACAGGGTGTTTCAGATTTGGTATGTCATAATGAGTGAGATCAAAGATCTCACCTAGAAAAACTAATAATTGTTTGACAAGGGTGGGACAGTCTCAACCGTTCGGGAAATACAGTAGTACAGTTACAGTATATAAATTTGCACTCGGCTGGTATGCACATCACTATTTTATTTTTATATTTTGATCTACTCAACGCAGCGAACTTTTCAATAATATTGATCTAACTCCTACCATTGCAATTATAGTCACTTTCAAAAGTGATAAGGATATTCTGCGATTAGCTAAACCTCAGCATTTTCTCAAATTTGCTCCGAAATTCATGTAATTAAAGAGGTGTTTTTTATTTTCATTAAACTGCCCATATCATTAATTACCTTTCCAAAAAGATACAACATGGCAGGGTGTACAGAAAATACTTGAAAAACCGCATCCTTAGAAATCCCTGACTACCTAATTATTTTATTGCATTTATTAAGGGAGGAAATTCTTTAAATAAACAAAATTGTTAAGACAAAGGGTCGAAAGTGTTTGTTTAGGGATCACAGGTAAATAATTTTAATTCTTGCTCAAAAATGGTTACAAAAATTTTACTGTAATTTTGTCTCATCGCTGATATTAGCTTGTTTTAGCCAGAGCTCATAATCTAGTATCCTGGCGTTCTATTATTAATACCTAATGGAAATTTTACTATAAAAGTCAGTCAGGAAGAACATCGATCATAGTTGAAAGAAAAATCAATAACTATCAGTGTTCTTAAGCTAAAATTATTAAAAAAAGGCAGATTTGACTTTTGAAGAATACGAGGATGTAATTTACATTTATTGTGTAGTAGACTAAAACGAAGAAGCGGCTGTACTGGAATATGAAAGGAGATTCCCTAATCAACGTGCACCCCAAAGAGCGGTATTTTCGTGGGCTTTCCAAAGGTTAAAAAAAACCGAAGTTGCTACTTCAAACAGCACGGAATTGCAAGTTGAAACAACGAATGATTTTGCCGACGTCAAGCAGCAAATAATCACCCTTGTCGGGCAAGACCCTGAAATAAGCCCGAGATGAGTTGCAGGACGATTAGGAGTACCTTCAGTTAAAGTTTGGAGGGTTATTGATCGAGAAGAATTACGTCCATATCATCATATCCCATTTCAAAGGCTATTGGAAGGAGATTCCAAGAAAGGATTAGAATTTTGCATTTGGCTTCCGGAATGCGACATGGAGATCGGGACGTTTCTGGGCAGAATTCCGTGGTCGGATGAATCACATTTCACCGGGGATGGTATCACAAACTTTCACAACATCCATATCTGTTCCAATATTAACCCACTGTGTATTCTTTACAACAGAATCAAGATCATCTAAATCGGCCTACGCCTTACGAAGCTAGGTCCCACTCCAACTCTTACCATAAGCAACAAATTTTGTCATAGTATAAATTTTTTTCCATCACTCCATATTCTATAAAACAAAATAACACGGGACAGTCCATAACGGTTCTAGCGTTACGAAGCTAGGGGTTATAACCCCCCCCCCTCCCCCTCAACCACTCCAACAATATTTTTCGCATGGTACCAATCAATGAACATACTCTACCCATACACAGTTTTTGAAAAAGAAGAAAATCATCCATTATTATACAGGGTGTTTCTAATCTAGTGTGCCAAAATAAGTGGAGTGACAGATCTCACCTAGTCAAGTAAACAATTATATCGGTAGGAGTAGGGAGGGTGCGGGGGGCTTACAACCGTTTGGGAGTTACAGGATGATTCATAAATTTGCAATTTTTATAGTATGCACATAATTATTTTATTTTTATGTTTTGATATACTCAACGCAGCGTCATCAAACAAACGCCAAGAATTACTATTCTAATGACTTTTCTAAACTTTTCAGCTATTTTGATCTTGATCCTGGCATTTCAGGTACAGTCACTTCCAAAACTGACAAATTCAGCATTTTCCCAAATTTTCTCCGAAAGTCATGTAATTAATACATCTCCTTTTATTTTTGTTAAATTGCGCATCTTATTACCTTTCAAAAAAGGTGCGACATATTCAGGTAATGTAGAAAATTTTAGATAGAAAACCTTTGGGGTAATATTATAAAAATCTATAATTTAAAGAAAGTAAACCCAACTTAATCCTAAAATACTTTTTATTGAACAAGAAACTTATTACAAGTAATCTTAGTATGTCACAAAAGCCCTAATATTATCCAGACGAATGTTTTCTAGTAGATCTGGAAGTGTATTCTCCAAAAAGTCCACATAAATTTGGCTATTAAGCAATTACTGCAAAGTGTCTATGTTACCAGCCCAAAATATTGGCTAAGAATTTGGACTGAAATGAGGTTCCTTTTATTTTTTTTTATTTTTTTATTATAACAATTAATAAACAAATTTAGGTTTGTGCAAAGGCCAATAAGTTAAAGAATATGTGTGTAACATTTCAAGTTGATTGCTTTATTAAGTTATATTCCACGGCACGGAAAAAATACGTTTCGAGAAAAACGCGATTAAAGTTTCGAGTTTCAAGCTTAAAGCTCTCGATACTTTTGCAGAGCATCACTTCAGTAACTATTTGCGGGCTTTTTAGACTTTCTATTGAACTTAAAACATTGAAAATATATTTTTTAGATAGTAAATGAATTTTTAAAGGAAGAGGTGCCCTCCTTATGACAATTCATCAGAACAATATAAAAATAAAATTTCATGAGTGGGAAAATTTTGAATTTCTCTTTGGATACGTGCTTGTTTTAAGGAAAGTTATCAAAAATACCAAAACTAAACCCAAGCTGGCATATACAATGATACAATATTAAAAACAATTCCAAAACTAGAATACGGTTGCTTAAATGTTAGCGGGGCGGAGTACCTAAATCTGCCCAGGCCACAGAAGGGGTTATAAAAACTACAGATAGTTACAATAAAAATATTCTAAAAATACACACTCATAGTAATGTTTAGTCCTTTTGACTTATCTACACTCGACAATATTATTTTACTACATATCCTTACTTAAGCGTACTACTGCAGTACCTTATTGCTAGTACATCAAAATTTATTGTTCTACAAATGTTTTGTTTTATCACGCTGAAAGATAAAACCCATCATCAGTGAAAGCGGTTTTGATTCGCTCGTAAATTTTCTTTCATAAAATTGTTCTTCATAAACAACAGACAGGCGTAAAGCAGTCTAAGACGAAATGGTCCATTCAAAGAAGAATTTAATATCACCCGAATGTCGTAATTTACACATTTCCAGAAAATACTTGCGACTAAATAACACAAGATTTTCGTCAGTAAATTTCGCTCTAAATCTGATTTTACGTATTGCTCAAGTGCCCATAACGAACTGCACTTACTTCTGAGTTAGCCCTGTTAACATTTTCATTAGACATAAATGTTGTTCATTAAATTTAAAAAAGGAGAATCATGTAGGCACAAGAATTTTCTACCTCAAGAAACAAAAGATACAGACAAGGAAGATGGCGCATTTTATTAGTACGAAAACATTCCCAGAGCTTGCATACATAACTAATTCATGTTAACGGAAGCAGTCGAAAAAAAAACACGACAGCAAAACAACAGAAAATAAAAAATGTTAAAACAGCAACATCTTTCTCCACTTTTTCTTCATGAAATTTTTTGCATTAAGTCTACCACCTGCATGTAAAAATTTACAATGTTCACGAAGTCACCTCAATTTGCCATTAGTTCTCCCCTCCTATTTCTCCCTCCCACTCCTCTCAAGAATACCTTTCTCATTTGAGTTCGTGTTTTATAAAAGACTCCCGGGAAAATTTGCTTAAATATTCATATTTTGCGCACAAGCAAGCATACTTTTCTTCCTACGGTTGCTGTTACTTATAGAATTTTTCCTCTTATCCTGAGAAGATATACTCAGGCTTAACGTATTTTAGCAATTTACACGTGTTTATAGTCGTTCAAAGAAAGCTTTACATATGTTTTTAATTTCTCATTAGGATCCTTTCACTGAATGTTTCGTCATTTGAACTTTTTCGGCGAATTTTCACTTGAAGTGTCTTAAGTAAAATCAGTGATTACCACTTCCTTTGATTTCTTGTTGTGCTTAAGGGTCTATGTTTAAGCCTTTGTCAAACAAACACACATATTAAAAGTTACCAGATTTTATATAGTAACTGTATGGAAAGGATTTAAAGTTGATTTGCTTACTTTCACAAGATGTTCTAGGGGTTCCAACTCTTAAATAAATAAAAATATTTCATCAACAATTTCTTACATTTAGATAAATGATAAAAACTAGTGGACCTAAATGACTGTCTTGAGGCATACCTGATGTTAGATATTATCATACAATCGATGTCAGTTTTTGAATGTCAAGTTGTGTAGCTGAGTGAGATTGATAAGGAAACAAAGTTGGAGGAATTAATATGTACAATATGTTTGGTAAGCCTTGCTGCCATTTAATCTGGATCTCTGTCGATCTTGAACTCTGTAGCAAAATCTAAAACTGAGTCGGTTGGCCTATTATTTAAAATTTTTTTTAGGATATGTCCAAAGCCTAGGTGTTTACCCTTTGATGCGTTAGCATGGCTTCAGCAGAAGGAAATTAAGGTAAGGGGAATGAAGGAACTTCAATGTCATGTTTTTGCACTACTGCAAGCTAGCCAACAGACCAGAGTGGACATTTTAATTTGATTTTAAAAACTCACGGGGAGTCCGAGACCAGAACCTTGGAACCATTGCGAGGTGGTCGCGTTACTCATCTATTGATCCAACTACGTCTCATATTCTGCATTTATTTTCGGCCTTCAATGTTTTCAAACACGACATTTTAACAGCAACTTCTAAGAATACAATTCCCAGTCTGTGGTTAAGAAATAAAATAGTTTTAAAAAAAAAATCTAACCGACTTCACAAAAAGCACTAAAAAGCTTAAAATAATTTTTAATTTTATATCTTTTGCGACACTTGGAAGTCGGTGCAAATCAAACAAACCAAACAACTACAACAACAATATTTATTCGTCCTTCTCTATGATCCCGTGTGGTGAAATGTTCAGGTAGTTTTATGAATTATTTTTAATTATGGTTGGGTAGTTGTTTTGTTTGTTTAATTTGCACCGACTTCCAAATGTCGCAATAGATATAAAATTAAAAATTATTTTAAGCTTTTTAGTGCTTTTTGTGAAGTCGGTTGAATTTTTTTTTTAACTATTTTATTTTTCACTTTTCAGTGTCGTCTACTCTGTATATCAGAAAAGGAACCATCCAAATCGGTCCACGCGTTAAAAAGTTAGGTTCAACCTCCTACCACGCCCCCCCCCCCCCCTTCCCAACCCACCAAAATTGTTTTTATCGAGGCACATACTCTACCCAACAGACAAAGATTCATTGAAATTGGTCCAAGCGTTACGAACTTAGACTACCGCTCCCCCTCCTCTTCCCCTTTCCACACGATAGAACCAAATTATCCTCCTATAAGCAATGGGGGATCATACTCTATACAACAGCAAAAGAACCATCCAAATTGGTGCACGCGTTATGAAGTTAGAGTACCCCTCTCACCCCTCCCCCACCCTAGGCCAAATGTTTTCTCCTATTAGCAAGGGCGCATCATACTCTGTACATGAAAAAAGAACCATCCAAATCGGTCCACGAGTTACAAAGTTAGGTTTCACCCCCACCCCACTAAAAATTTGCTTGACATGGTACCAATCGGTGAACATACTCTACCTAACAAAAAAAGAATCATCAAAATCAATTCATAATTGGCGGAATGATCGCGTAACAAACATACAAAAAAAAAGAAAAAACATACAGTCGAATTGAGAACCTCCTCCGTTTTTGATTTTGGTTAAAAAGCAGGAAGACTTGAAGTTTTTATTATGCACAGTGTTTGAAGTAAGTTCACAGTATGAAGAGGTTGTGTTCCAAAATATCTTGAGCGGCGGACATTTAGATGAGCGTAGCTAATATTTAACCTTGAGATAAGCCGTTGTATAATTATCTATTATTTCTTGTATATTCGCATAAGATGGAATTGGTTTTAATGCAGAAGGTTGTCGAGTTCTTAGATTCTTACAAGTTATCGTTTAAGAACTTATTAGGCTATAGGCTAATGTCTGCAATTTCGAATTGAGTCTCGATAAATTGAAGGCACCACCGGAAATTTGCCAAACGAACAAAAATTAGTGCTCGTATATTCATTCATCGAAAGACAAAAATATCGGTTGGTTGGTGGCGAGTGCCGACCGTCCTGACTAGTATTCCAATAAGCGCTTACGTGCCGTTTTGGTACCACGCCCTGTAAGACACAGATTGTTAGTCTCGACCTATCATCGACAACTACGTTAAGATCTTGAGACGCTGACGAGGCGTGAGGGATATGTTTAAACCAACCCGAGCAGCTGAGGAATTGGGCTAATTCCCTGATCTTTACTCCTAAAATTGCTTGAAGTAATCTTCCAGAAACTTCCTCTTAGCAACCGCTGGTGCTGGGCACTTGCACAGAAGGTGACGAATTGTTTCTTTTTCACTGACACCGGAACTGAAAGGAGCGCCTGCTCACCTATAAGACAGACTGTGTAGCCCGTAAATATCTTAACAACGAGAGCACGATGCCTATAAAACAACTCCGATGTTCTACTTTTATTAAAGCTTGGCCAGGTCATTCTAGAGATCTAACAGGTTGAGGGAACGCTACATCTGAAATTAACTTTCGCTAAAACGGCTGGAAGGGTTCTTTTTAAGGAAATTTATCGTATAAGAACGGCTTCCGCTCCAGAGCAGTGGAGGGCAGAGCTGTGCCTGGAAAGTCCACCAACACTTTCATTCTCCGGTATGTTCTTATGACCTGGAATTCAGAGGTACTGTACCTATCTCCCAGAGCGTTGAGTTTTTCTCTACAGTCCCTCGCAAGCTTCGAGCTAGTAACGGAGTCAAGCGCCAAGCTTGACTGTCCATATAGATGTCAATGTTCATCATTGGTGATTCGCCGAGTCCCAGCGATGAGTATGCCTTCAAGATGCAAGCACCTCCGCCTGGAATATGCTTCCATTGTCCGGCAGTGTACATCAATTGAATCAGATTTCGATGATCGAAAAGCGTCTGGCAAATTTGTCTTTCCTGGGCTTCGAAACCTAAATGCTGGATGATAGAGTGTAGCTAAGAAATGGATTCTCGCTCACTGAATTTTGGCAGTAAGAATTTATTTTTTGACATCCAGAATTTATTTTTTAATAGAAATTTGGTAGAACATTGCCAGGCTATTCCGTTCACGATTGCCCAGAAGAATTCAGTGAGGTGTTCTTCTCTTTATTTATTTATTCTATAACATAGGGTTATTAAATCTGTATGTGATTCCAATTCGTTTCTTAAGGTTATACATATAATTGTTAAAAAGTGAAATCAACGGATAATGCTTTAAAATACTTTAGTTTTTGGGGTTCAAACCTGGGACCTCTTAGGCAGTTACGCTACCACTTAATTCACCACAGTAGTACACAGTGGTGGATATAGAAATTCAGACAATTAGTCGGCATGCGTTTAAAGGGTGATAGTGTCCAGAAAAGTGCTTAGATTTCTTTAGAATCGGACCGAACTTTTTGAAAATTATTTTATGCAAAATTTTCTAAACAAAATTTGTTTATCCAAAATTTTCTAAAAAAAATTCTCACAAAATTTGGTCAAATTCCCTTTACAAATCTAAGCACTGTATTGCTATGCAATTCTTCTGTAAACCTAACCATTTTTGAGTAAAAAATCTTTAAATTTTCAATTTCGTCCTTTCAAAATCTCAAAAAATTGACGTTTTCAAAAAAAATTTTGGTTTCCTATTTTTGTCCGGAGCATCCGAATCTGCAGTAAAAGGTATGGGTTCCCATTTGAAATTTAAAAGTTGCCCCACCCCCACCTTTGGAGTACGGGTGGGTGGGGGGGGGGTTAAGTTTCTTTAGACAGACTTCCTTCACCACGCCATCTTTTGGCTATATTTGGATGTCTACAGTTAAAAAAAAACACCCGGTATAGAACCTAAAACGAGTCGCATAAGGTTTGTTCGTTTCCGTTTTTCCTTAAGTTTATCTAATTATTGCCCGTAATAATTTAGTCATTATAGAGTAAAGATAATGTTATATATAAGATGAAAAGGCATAAGCCTGAATATTTGGGGAAATAATAAGAGAAAAGAAAAAAAAAATGAATTCCTCATAACTTCCTCATGCTGAGTAAGACCACTATTATATTTAGTAAAGTCGTAATTGAAGTATGTTTTCTTTTTACTAGATTTGTAAAGTACTATATGATATTTGAATCCTTCCCATCTATCGACAAGTACCACTTGTGAACTAAACTTTAAATGACAATGCCTCAATGTTTGCATCAAGACTCGACATTACGAACTCGAATTCGATAATTCGACTTATCAACTCTAACGTCGATAATGCATACTGTGGACTTGAATAACTGGAGGCTATTGAAGAGCCATGTGCATGAATAAATTTGAATTTACTCTTTATATCAAAAAATTATAACAATAAATACTTCAAAATTATTCAGTAAAACTCGAAAACGATATCACTTTGACTTAAAGAATTGATAGAATTTCAAAAATTTCATTTATTAGTTATATAAAACAAGAGCTTCCGACAAAAGTAAAGTATAGCAATAAAGATATTAAAGGGAAATGGTACGTGCAGTAAATATTTATTACACCCTCGATATCTCTGTCAGAACCGTAGAGCAAACGTTGATGGTTTGAATTATTCTGGGATTTCAGTAGAAGTTTAGTGGTGAAATTTCTAATTTTACTCGTTTCCCTCCGGATGTTTTAATGCAAGGAAGGATTTTCTCAGAAACTTTCTAGTCTGAAATGCCAGCAAAAGATGGCAAATGAAAAGAAATTTATTGCTACTCTCGTCTCGGTGGAAATTTATTACATTTTTATTGCCAAGAACATTGCAAGAATACATTTTGCATTACGATGTCGTTTATTACACTAGTACGTTTCATGATTATTCCATCCTTTGACGGTGCACAATTAATAATAAGTTATTTTAAGATGTTTTCGTAGAAGACAATTCGTTAAGATTCCATTTGGTGAATAAATAACGTGGTCATCTTAACAATGAACAAACACCGCTCCCAAATGGTACTGCCCTTGAAGCATATGCCACCTGAAAATCATCGTATTATTCATGCAAACAGGTCGGAATTTCAAATTGAGTTAAGTGCAATTACCAATTGACAATGGCAGCCAGAGGCATCCAATAGCCACACCCATGTCAACTATGAACGAGTTATAGTAGAGCTCTACACACTGGTCCTGTACTTAGGTTTAGATCGTTGGGAAGCTTTTAAATTTATGTACATCTAAATTCCCAAAGCTAGAATTCATTTAGAAATTCTATTAACATTGGTCGGTCAGCTATGGGGAATTCTAGTCTATAACTTTTTAAAAGTGTTTCTTCTCAATGTTTACCGTCAGAAGGATGGACATATTTTGATGTTTTTAAGATGATTAAATTCTGTACCATATTTCATCTCGTAAAAGTGCATTCAATATGGTTCGAAAACTGAATCTACATGTTTTTGCGGGATAGTATATAAAACTTTCTCGAACAGTTATTGAACCGTAATGGAATACATTTATTTGAATAAAATGTACCCACAAAGTATTAATCCTTAAATGTGAATTATGCAAATTTTGCATCATCCGGCTTCTGTCAAAGTGATCATAAATCTGCTCGACTTGATTTTTACCGGGTGTGGGTAATATTCATAGCAAAATGCTTGTAAAATTTTTTAGATAAAATGTTTCACAAAAACCCTACTACTCCGTTGGGAGTGTTTGAACGAAAGTTTTAGCATTTTGACATATGTGACTTTACCATCAGTTTGGTTACACTGAAATCTTTGATGTGCAAATGATGCAAATTTCCCGCCAAAGTAATAAAACTAAACTTGACAAAGTCCTACAACATATCTACCTACATATCATTGCCATATGGGGTATGTTGTGCTGCCACATATGCTAATTTGAGAGTTGGTGTGAAACTGGGGACCGACAGATGGCTTCTGGGATGTAGATACGAAATTTTATACATGAAAAACAAGAGGTATGTCCTTAAGGATCCAATCCTACGTCCGACATTTATATGTATATGATAAAATTGTTCAAAATTGGAGTTTAAGGGTAGTTTTCCTGTACGTGGAGTTGAAAGGTGCTCTTTTTTTTCTGAATGAAACAGAGATTTTGTGTGTAGCAATTTCTCCTGGAGAAAATCCAGGACTTTGTGTAAATTTGATTTCGCTGCCTCGTATTAATGTTTGCAATAAAGCTACACTTTACGCAATTGTGCAAATATTCTGGACTAAAGTTCTTCTGTTGAATATTAATGACTTAATTAAGGTGTTTGCTTATGTGTTGCAGCTTAATAGTTTGGGTGGATTTATTCTAAATAATTTCATTAAATTTTTGCTTTAACCATTTCAATCTCTTTTGATTTTCTCAAAGGACAAGGTTTTGCACACCTGGTTGCTGGGATCATTTTTTCATCTTACGAAATTCTGTTAATAGTGAAAGACATCGTTCCAAGCTTTAGTATTATACTTCTAAGTTTAATACTAGTTCCCCCAGAAAACAACCATGGAGACACCTTTTGGTTAGGACGATGTTAAGGTGTTGTTTTGAATGAAAATCCTAATGAGCTTAATAAAATATTTACATCCTATGATAGATTTTCTATACTTGGTGATGCTGATTTGAACTAATATTTGCATACTTTGAGTCAATATGAGGAGTCTGATGGTTTATCTTACTGCAGTCACTGAAACTAACATATATCTGTCCGTAATGTCAACTAAGTCTAATGTAGTCGGCCTTGATGATTATCACCCTAATTTTGTTAATTTATTTATTTAAAAACTCTCCAAATACTGAGTACTACAAATTAAGCAAATCAAACAACAATTAATATAGCATAAAAGTGATTAATTTATATGAAGAAAAATTGAACAGAAAAACAAATTAAGCAAATAAGTTTAGACTGTACTAAATAGTCAAGAAAAAAAAAATAAAAAAAAGGAAAATCTGTTCTGAATGAGCCAATTTTAATTGGAACTTCGACACGTGAATAGTTAATTAATATTCAATGTTATGCTTATCAAATTGAAGATAACTACAAAAAAGCAACATACTAATAATAAGAAACGAGATAAAAATACAAGAAAAAATAAACAAACACTAAAAAATCAAAAATTTATAAAAAAAGGCAAATAAATACAATAAAATAAAATAACAAGAGATGAAAAAAGGATAAAAAAAAGTAAAGAAAAACAATTAACTCTACTGATGCCAATCCCTTATCTATGGCTTGGACAAATGCAAATCAATGCAATCAAAACGACTACCAAACAACTGAGTGTGAGAGGTATGGAAAAGTTTTGGACGGACAGCCGATGTATGGGTCATCAAACTGCTTTGACCATCTTTTAACGAAGTCTGATAATAGTGTCAAAATGATACTCAAGACCCCCCCCCCCAAGAAACCACCAAGACCCCCCCCCCCCAAGAAGCTACATGTTAACCAACTTACCAGTCCCTATCTTTACCTCTTTGTGTGACCTAGGAATAATCTGTGATAGTGAACTAAATTTCCGTTCCCATATTGATAGCATAATTAACAGAGCTAACTCCTCCCTAGGGTTTGTGAAGCGCTGGTCTAGAGAGTTCTCCAATCCGTATGTTTCCAAATCTCTCTATATTTCCTTCGTTAGACCTCTCCTTGAATATGCCAGCCAGGTATGGTCAAATACGCAAACAACCCACATTAACAGAATTGAATCTGTCCAGCGTAGGCTCATTCGCTTTGCTCTACGTGATCTTCCGTGGGTAGACAGATTCAATCTTCCACCTTATGAAGACCGTCTGAAACTGAACGAATTACAACCCCTAAGTAAACGTCGTGATGTTTCCGACGTTCTTTTCATTCATCAGCTACTAGCTGGTGCCATGGACTGCCCTTCAATCCTGCAGTCTTTACCCATCTATACCAACCCTCGCAACCTTAGGTCCACTCCCCTTTTCCGACTCGACCGCCATCGCACGAACTACGGTCAATGCGAGTATTGACATAATTACCGGGATGCTACGAAAAGTCAACGTCCTTTCCTCCTTTGACTTCCATCTGAGTAAATCATTCCTTCACAAATCCTTATATCTTTATCCCGCCCAACTGGATCCCCTTTCTTAATTCTTCTTCCTCTCAGTTTATATTAATCATAATCATAGCTCATATTGTAGCTTACATTATCTGTTATGATATATTGTTTATTTTAGTTTGTAGTATATATTTTGTTATTTTGTATTTTTTTATGTAATAGCTTGCATTAAGCTTAAATAAATAAATAAAATCTGAAAATTTGGTATTTATGACTTTGTCAAGTCTTTTCAATGGGCTACCGCCAATAGTGAAATTACAAAGCAAAGGATTTCTTTCACGAAAGAATGACATAACAGGGCACTTGTCAATGTTCAAAGGAAGGACATTAATAGAGTCCCAATTACGGAAGGCCTCGAAGTCAGAGTTTAAAAGAGTATTTGAGACAGCACGGAAAATCTTAGCATCGTCAGCATAACAGAGGATTTTCGAATGAATCCCAACACCCTTCTATATAAACTTCGTTCCACCTTCAATTTCTCTAGCACTGCTTGTAAATTACTAAGCTTCTATTTACGGGGGCGACCGAAACAGCACTCCATCAGGTGGTGCGAGTGGCAGAAAAAGAAATTAATGGCAAGGGCATAGCGGTGGCCGCAATAATGGACATTGAAGGAGCCTTTGACAATAGAGACTTCGGCTGGAGGATGCTCTTGCTGAACGTAGAACTAATCCTACTGTTAGAAGATGGATTGGCAATATGTTAAAGACAAGAACAGTAAATCGAGACTGCGAGGGAGAGTAGACAGAGGTTGTCCACAGTGAGGAGTGCTATCCCCCATTCTGTGGAACATTACTGTTGACTAATTACTTCGTAGACTTGAGGAAGAAGGCATACATAACGTGGGGTATGCCGACGACATAGCAATTATGGCAAGGGGCAAGTTCATACACGAGCCGTAGCAGACACCATAATGAAAGGTATGAGGGTGGTGAAGCAATGGTGTGTGGAACAGGGGATCTTCATAAATGCAAAGAAGTCTGATCTAATCGTTTTCACTAGGAAAAGGAAGAATCTAGACTTTAGACCAGCAGAACTCTTTGGAGAAGAACTTACGGTCTCGGGCTCGGTCAAGTATCTGGGGGTATTCCTAGATTCAAGACTTAGCTGGCAAAGACATGTTGAGGAGAAAATCCAAAGAGCGAACAGGGCTCTAAATCAATGTGGGAGGGTGCGTGGACGGAGGTGGGGTATCTCGCCAAAGGTTGCATACTGGATCTACACTATGATAGTGAGATTGATTATATCTTATGCCTCTGTGGTCTGGTGGCCAATCGTTTCAAAGCCCACAGTGAAAAGGCAATTGAGGAAGGTTCAGAGGCTAGCGTGTGTGAAGTTAACAGGGGCCTTTCGAACCACGCCGACAATGGCGTTAGAGACGATACTGGGCTTGCTGCCTTTAGACATACCTATATGTGAAGAAAACTGCTGCATCATCAGCTCTTCGCATGGATCGAGGTGCAAACTGGTACAGATCTCGTGATAACTGAGGGCATAGGAAAATATGAGATACCGGAATTAGAAATACCTGTTAATGGTATAAGCAAAGTAAGGGTAATTGATAGACACCACGAAAAGCTTATAAGGGACGGGTCCCTCCCTGCAAACCGTCTAACCGACATTACAATATACACGGATGGTATCTTCAGTAATGACCTGAATTTGACCATCTTTGCCTGGAAGCATACACCTCAGTAATTCAGGCAGAGATGCTGGCTCTGATCCATGCACTTGATTACATACTAGAGAGTTGAGTGAGGGGCAAAAAGATAGTGGTGGCACTCAATAATCAGGCGGTGATCAGGTGTATGGATGGTACATAAACGCGTGTGGTTCATCAGATAAGATGACACTGGTGTGGGTCCGAGGACACGTGGGGGTCGAAGGAAATGAGAAAGTAGACGTACTGGCAAAACTAGGGGCTGCTTCGAGTTTCCAAGGTCCGGAGCCGTTCACTGCGCTAGGCAGGGGCACGGTAGAGGGCCTGTTAGGAAAGTGGGCCATGAGGGAGCACTGGGAAGGGTGGAACGTCGTGGACTCGTTCAGACAGGCTTAAATGGCAATTGTAGCGACCAGAAGTGCTGAACAGAGGGAGGTCCTGGATATGGATCGTAGGACCTTGAGATGGCTGACGGTACTACTAGCAGGCCTACCTTCAGGAATATAAAGGAAAATAAAGAAGATGAACATTCTTGAGGATGACACCTCCAGGCTGTACCTGGTGGAGCAGGAGACGGCGGCCAATATAGTGTACCAGTGCCCTGCATTGGAAGGCAGAAGAAGGAAGCTGATGGGACAACACTGGATGGAAGAAGAAGAGGTGTGTTATAGGCAAATGCTTACGCTGACCCAAAGAATCGAGGTGAAGGAAGAAAACTGGATTAGTCCGGATCTCTCTCGCTGAGATCACAGGGGGTAGGGACGAAAAGGAACCCGGATAAAGTGGTCTCTTTCGGCAAATCCCTAGAGGGGTGTTTTTAGTGAGTAAAAATCTCACACTACCTGAGACAATCGGGTCTCCTGGTGTCTTTGTAGCAGACATATTTTAAACCGCAGTAATAACGTCTTTTGGGCTTTTTGACTTTTTGTGTATTCCATTTGGCGTCAAAAACGGACCTCAAACATTTCAGAAATTCATCAATGAAGTACTCTCCGGGTTAGATTTTGTATTCGCTTACGTAGATGATATGTTAGTGGGAAGGCAAGCTCCACAGGAACACAAGACCCATCTATAGGGTATCGCTCCGTCTAAAAGCAAAGTAAAAGCTATTCAAGAATTTTCGGCCACAACGACTTTTAAACAGCTTCAGCGAATCCTCTCCATAGTAAATTGTTACCACCATGTTTTTCAAATACTGCATCACTTATAGCGTAAGTTTATTCTTAAAAGGACGGAAAAGCATGAATTAGCGTTGAATAAAATAAGATCGAATTTAGAAAGCTATACATTTTTAGTTTATTCCAACCCCAAAATGAAAGTAGCACTTTGGATTGACGCATCAAACGACGCAGTAGGGGCAATATTGCAACAATCAGACGGATCTAAATAGTATTTTCTAAAAAACTGAAACCAACTGAAAAATAATATTCTACTTTGGTAGGGAGTTGCTGCCAATCTACCTATCAATTAAGGGATCTCGATACTTTGTCGAAGGCAAGAACTTCACAGTAATTACCGATCACAAATTGTTAACTAAAGCTATATTTTCGAAGGTAGAAAAAACATCTAGCCCAGCAATTCATCTCCATTATATCGCACAATTTACGACTGACATTAGGTATGAGTTTATCAAAGCAGTAAATAACATCGTAGCCGATACGTTGTCTACATCTCACCCTGATGAAATAGATCTAACTAAATTCGATTTTAATATCCTTTCAAAAGAACAAAACGACTATGACGAACTACACAACATCCTTGATCCTAGAAAGAGGAAGGAACATAACACTTTCCAACTCCAAAAAGTCCAAATTCTGTTAGAAGATTTTGAAATGTGCCATAGATCGACCTTACGTTCCAGAACCTCTTAGAAGATCCGTTCTCGATACTATTCATAGTCTACCACACTCAAGTACCATAGTAACTAGAAAGCTCATGAGAACTAAATATTTTTGGCCCAAGCTGAATAAAGATATCAACCGATAGACAAAAACAAGTCTCCATTGTGAAAACGACAAAATTGCTTGACATACAATATCTCCTCATGGGACATTCAAGTACCAGCTGGTATGTTTGAACACATACATATGTATTTCGTCGGACCACTGTTACAATCAACAATACCTCCTAACAATAAAAGATCGATTTTCTTACAGGTCAAAGCCAATCCCCTTACGATCCACAACTGCTAATGTAATCGCTGTTGTATATGTACGCTACTGGATTTCGCGCTGTGGTGTTCCGTGGACTTTAAGTTGATCACATTCACCAAAACTGTGTGTTCAACTGTGTTATTTTTTGTGATTGGGAAACCTATAGCTTATGTCTTTAGTTACTAGTTGCCGTAACACTTAATATCTCGTTACCTAAACTAAGTAGATCTGTGTATCTACTACTAATTTATTCCTAAAACAGTGCAAAAAACTCTCTGCAGCAAAAAAGGATCTAATTGATTTAAGGTTTTCAGCAGAAATCTCTACAGTGATAGTAAGCATCCTGACCTGAACACCACCTGAATTTAAAGCGAATTACATTATTTCATCGAATAGAAAAAGGCGGCAGTGATGATTGGCAAATAAATCAACTTGATAAATTTTAACAATTGACCCAGAATCTACAAGGCAGTTGTGCTGTTATTTTTGAAGAAACAAAAAAGCAGGGAACCCAGTACTGACCCCTGGGGATCTCCTACATAGACAGGTAATATATCAAACAAACATTTTCAGCTAAGAAGTTTTTATTGAGTAAAATTCTTATCTAGCTTTCTAATAAGAAGTTAATGATTGATGAAGTCAAAAGTCTTACAAAAGTACAATCGTAACCGTTCAAAGCTAGAGTGGAAATATAAAAATCAAAGAGCTAACAAAATATGCTTTTTTCACGGATTGAAAAATTTACTGGAATCAATTCAAACAATTTTGTGAGTTGTGAAGTGTTTTATTTCTTTATTATAATATCTTATGATAATAGTAAAAAGATATAACCTGTTTTTTTTTCTTCAAAGTTTATTCATTATAAAATAATTGACATATTATCGTCAACTATAATATGATCTTTTAGAAAAACATCTTCTACATTTCAAACGATTTTATTAAGGTCAATGCCCTTCGTTCTATTCACTAAACCAACAAAGTAAACCTTCATTTTGAAGTAAAATAAATTGAGCAATAATTCACAATAAATTAAGTTACGAACTTTTCAATTCAAAAGGAAGTGAGAAAACTTGTCATTCGGAAGGAAAGGACGCATAGCAGTAGCAAGTTTTCCTATATACCCATAATACATACAATCCTAAAAAAATGTCAGTCATCCCTCAAAATATGTAGGTATATGAAATAAAGCGTAAATTTTTCCTTTACCAAAGGCAAAAGATGCCTATTTCTTTTTATCCTTATCTCCGAAAATATTGTTTCAAACAACATAAAAAGACAAACGGGTAATAAGCCTTCAGCTTGGGGACAAGCATCTGAGGAATTTCTGCTCGTTTGTACATTGCTGGAGCTCAATGCCTAAGGGAATTTTCGATGCCTTTTCATAATATCGTCAGGTAAAGGATGGAATGAAGAGAAAAGCAAAATATGTATATACTGTAAAGGTAAACTAAAGTCTGGTAAAATTTTACATAGGTAATATAATATATGTATTCGAACATGTATTACTTAAAAGTTTTCCTGTTAAAGGTTCAAAATGGATCGTAAATTGCAAAAACATCTAAAACCATTTTTTTGGTCCTTTGGAGCTAAAGCTTGTAAGTATGTCAAATACAGTTACAACCAAAAATTTAACTTGGTGAATTTTAATGGTGCTTTGCTGCTCATGAAAATTTATTTCCACAGGATACATCAAATAATTACATTTAGAACCAATGCAAAAGAGTGGTAAGTATTTCTGCGACTACGGTGCGGTCCCACAACGAGGAAAAATGCGACTTATGCAAACTTTTCGGCAAAGTGGTGCTGAACTACTAGAATTTCGAAGTGCATTTCGACTCAGTAGTGCACTAAATTTGATTATTGGTTGGTAATTGGACGCTTCCGCTCTTGCTGCTTCTGTTGGGTTGGATTGTTGTGCGCCGTACGCAGGGATAATCCTTGCTCAATCGTCAATTATCCTTTTGCGTTCCCTTAGATTGCTTTAAACTTCCATCTTAGGCGGATTTATGATGCCAGTATTTATATTCCTCCTGCTTCGACACCTGATTTATATAATTATTTTCTCACGAATTTACGAATTCGATGGTGCTGTCTGATAAACTTTTGGGAGCCTTTAATTTGCCGTCTATTAACTGGCGACTTTTCAGCGATGACAATTCTTTACTGTCTAAGCTCTCTATTCTTCCTGGCATGTCTGCGTTCTTCATTGATAATATTCTTTCTGCCAGTTTGACACGGTCCTGTGGTGTTTCAAATGACTTCGAAACATGTTTGGATCTTCTATTTTCTACTGATCTCAGTTAGACCCTGGTGACGACTCTGCTTCCTGAATGACTTCGAAACATGTTTGGATCTTCTATTTTCTACTGATCTCAGTTAGACCCTGGTGACGACTCTGCTTCCTGAATCGTCTTTTCACCCCGAGCATAATTATACCATCACTTTTAATCAAGTTATTGATTCCATTACATCTGATGATTATTGCTATAAGAGAGCTGAATATTTAACACCAGGTGATGTAACTACAGAGCAAAGATATTGTATGATCCCTCGAACTCCGCCGTAGCCGGCTCCTAAGCCCGGTGCAGAAAGAAAGAAGTCCTCGGATACCTTGAAATGATATTGTGATGATAATTGTTGACTATAAACATCGGACTACGATCGGGCTATGGAACGTGAAAACTGTATGGGACGAGTGTGGATGTGGAAAGTTAATAAAGGTGGAAAATGAAATGACCCAGTATAAAATAAATAATGTAAGGTTAAGCGAAACTAAATGGAGAGGAAGTGGAGAGTTCACATTACCCACATCTTAGATCGTGCTGCAACAATTTTGCCAGGAATAATTAGATACAACGCGAATGGCAGGTGTAGGCTTGTTGCTAACCATGCTTGCCTGCAATAACTACTCTACTGGTCACCAATATCCGATTGAATTATCATCGCGAGATTCTGGACCAGGGTACCGAATTTCAATAATTTAATGCTATGCGCCGACCGAACAAGCAGATATAACAACAAATGAGGCCTTCTACCGGCTCTTTGGCAACGCCTTCGATAAGGCTCCTAAAAAAGATGACGAAATAGTCAAGGGGGACCTCGACATCAATATTAGGTTATATTGACTTTGAAAAACATCACTGTGGAACTTCGAAAATGGAAATAGATACGCAAATGGTGACTCGTTTGTTGAATTTTCGAACTCGAGACAACTTCCCATCGATTGATCCTTATTTAAGAACAAAAAATGCAATTTAACATCCTGGGTTTCCATAGACGGCAGAACTGAGAACCAAACCATATTGCTGTTTGGAAAAGTTGGCGAAATGTCTTCTCAACGTAAGGCAGTGATCACCATCTTATAACAGCTAAGTTTCACTTATGCATGGTTGAAAAAGAGTAGCTCGTAGCACTATAAGACTAAATGTTGGAAAAGTTCTGACTACTGACATAGCAGTGTACTAAGGATCTATCCTGAAGGCTGTCTACAGGAGTACACCGACTACACTAGCCCTATACTGAGTTTTAGGTACATTTTCTCTACAGGACTCCCAGACAGATAGGAGTGGAGTGGGGGTGATGGATGGTGGTATTACCATGGCAGATATAGCAGGTTTTACTGATGTATCGTAAGTAGAGGACGGGCTTGGAGCTGGCGTGTACTCGGATTTCCTAAACGTACACTGTCAGTATCGATTTCCGGAGTACTGCAGTGTATTTCAAGCAGACCCCGTGGCCATAGAAAGCAGCAAGAATATTGTTTTCACGCCCAAATCTACCATTAGGTAGCGACATAGGAATTTATATAGACAGTTAAGCAGTAATAAAATCGCCGGACTCAAACGTAATAAGGTCACAGTTAGTACGCATGTGTCAAAATGGTCTCCAAAACATAGGAGCAATGCACAATTTAACACTCTTTAGCCTCATTCCCCTGTATCCACTGGATACAGGGGAATGAGGCGGCTGGTACGCTTGCAAAGGAAGGTTCTCAATTGAACTCTTCCTATATAAACAGGTCGATCGGCCGGCCACTAGAGTCAGTAAAAAGATAACTTGACCTTATGGCTATTCAACTGGAAAGATAGAGCAATTTGACAACATGCGGTGCGTCAAGGCTTGGGACATTAGAAAAGAAAGAAGTGGAAAGTATTCAGAACTTACTCTGCCATTTCCCAGACCTGACCAAATGAAGGTACAAAACTTTAGGCACGTACTGCTTCAATGGACTGGATGATGTTGCTAACATAGGGCTGATGCAGCTTGTAAGGTTTATTAACAGTTGTGGCTGGTTCAAAATAAAGCAAAATTAAGGTGCGGTTCCGCGGATGTGGTAATACCACGTTTCTTTCTTAAGTCAATTTGAGGCTGATCGGCTTTTCGATAGTCACTACCCTAACCTAACATGTTGGTTGAGTGGCACGATCACCACGCCTTGTAATCAGATTCAAGCTTCCACCTGTTTATGAGTTTTTCGTAATATGAAAAAATCTCCATTTCGTGTCCGGGTTGTTGTCTTACCTGCAAAAATGCCAACAACAAGATATTCGGTTTTATCTAATTTATCTAATTCCCCTTGCCCTAATTATCTTCCGCCCATTACCATACTAAACGCTTCATAGGGTTTTCCCATGGGTTTTGGCTACATAAATAAAACATTATACATTGGGTGTCGTGAAGCGATGGTCCAAGGAATTTAAGAATTAATTCATCACAAAAGTTCCATATTGTGATTTTGTGAGACCCATTCTTGAGTATGCCTGCCCGTTCTGGTCACCTTACTACTCCTCTCATATTAACCGCATTGAGGCTAGACTAGTTTGACTTGCTCTTCGTGGCCTCCTTATACTGACAGACTCAAACTTTTGTCACTGGAGACTCTTGAAGCGAGACGTGACAATTCCAGAGTTATTTTTGCGGTTGTTCCGAGCACACAATATGCGACACAAAGGATATAATGTTATTCTTCTTATACTGTGTAAACTTGTGTCCATATTAACATCAGGACAGTCAGCTAAAATATTTCTCAAGACGATTGCTCTTAACAATAGAACACCTACGATGATTTACTACTTTCCTTAAAGGACTGGCTTTTATTTTTGTATCCCTTGAGAAATATTTATAGGACGATTTAGAGAATGTTTGTTATCAAGCATCAACACTACATCAAAAACGTTCACTTATCTACCTATGATGGAAATATTTAGAAAAGATAGGTCAACTTCGTTACTACTTCAAATCTACGTGACAAATTTACTTCACGTTCGATTTTCTGCTGTTCTCTTACTTGTTATGATTTCGTATATTACGGAGACCTTATTTGCCGTGGAAAACATAAAACTCAATAAATATTACTCTATGAAATGTGAATGGGCAAAAACAAATGTCCTTTCCATGCCAGAATAATTTTTCAAGTATACCACTTACGAATCCTGAAAGGCATCAACCACTTTCATCCAATTTATATTATTAAAAAATCAAATTCACCTGAGCAAAGGTGTTTACCGTGTGAAAAAATAATACAACATATTCGTTGCCCCACTTTAATATAAACAAGCTTTATTGATATCGCCCCAAATGTCAATAAAAAACCGTAGAAGTGTGCTAATTTTTCGCATGAATAAAGAATCAGGTTCTTCTAAAGACCGTCAACAAAGTTTACCACGTGCAGTAACACTTTGCTCCCGAACGTCAACACCAGCGATAACGATATCTTACGGAAGCTTTGTTAGAAGCTTTCCCAGGCATAAGAATCGACAGGACAAACTACGTGAAGGAAGGCTTCATCAGGAATCCAAAAGAGGAGCAAAAAGGATATGAAAAGAACTCAACACTTTGCCGTACTCTCATCTCATTAGCGAGCTTTATGCGTTGTTGTACATAAACAAATTTTGTGCCCTGTACAGATAACGCAAATAGACGTGCTTTGAAATAAAATCTCGGCATTAGAAGTTTCCTGAGATGGAGATGATGATAGACGCACAATAGCGAAGTAGGTATACCTTGGTAACTCCTTATAGAGGCTGAGTTTTTATATAATCCTGTTCATGGCTTCAGTGGGTGAAAAGATAAAAATACAAGTGAATTGCAGCTATGGAAAAACCACGGGATAAGCCGAGAAAACGTAGGGGAAGATGAATTTGTGCGCGTGTATTGTTTTTCGCGTTAGTACTAAGGACACGTCTCTTTCTTATTCTGGTTTTTTTTTTGTGTTACTGAGATTTTATGCATATTTTTTTATACTATTTTGTCTGTCAGGTTTCGACAAAATAAAACCTTGGGCGAAGAAAAATAACAATGAAGAAATGTTCATGCCACATCAAACCTTCATTTGTTATTTCACAATTCTCCGAGGAGAACCACACCCATTCGTTCGTTTTTGGAAAGCTTTTCTGATTTTAGTCTCTAATATTCATCCCTACTCAGCTTTTGCTTTTTTAACTTACCACCTTCAAGGATTCATTTTCCTTTTGCACAGATATCTGCTCTTATTTTATGCAAATATCCATTAATGCTTATTAAGTTACTGACGTAGATATCGAAGTGGATAGATAGGAGTACGTGAGCATATAGGCGAGCTTTTAAAATTGTTGTCATTACAAGCTTCGCTGGGTGTCTCCTTCTTGTTTTTGCTGTATTTTTTACTATACACTGTGAAGGCACATAATTGAAACTCCTCATGTATATGATAATTCGTTTGTGAAGTTAAAAATTTCATTACAAAAGCGTCACGAAACGTCCCTCGAAATTTAAATTGGATTTGTCAGATCATTTTTGCCAGTTAAATAATGGAGTCTCTTATACGTACTTGTTTGGAATGGTACAGATCTTCCACTGGAAAATTGAAATCCATTCAAAACGAAATTCTTTTTAATTCTATAATCGAATGGAAGGGGATTTTGTTGGGTTACGTTTAAAGCACTCTTTGAGGGATACGATTAAATAAGGCTCAGCGTACATCTGACACTTATTACCAGGATGTATCTTCAAAACGATAATGTAAGCCACTTTGGCACATGTGCTCGCAACTTGAAAAGAGTTCTTTTATGTAAGAATATTGACACTTTAAGCAAAATGTGACGACAACGTATTACAAAATAGCTTTAAAATTTTTTGTGGAATTTTAAAAACATAATAACTCAATTAAAGTAACCCAATTGTCAAATATTTAATAACAGTGCGGCTTTAAAGTATATTTAGGATTTGCAAGGCAGAAACTGCAAAAGTATATTTAGGCACGCATGAATGAATTAAGAATTGCTCGTAATAATCATATATCAGTACCTGGGAAAACGTTAATTACGTTTAAAGGTATATGTTTTGCCGGGAGTTTGGAAGAGGATTTTCAAACAAAAGTCATTCAATGCATTACGTGAAACTTTGGAATAATTAGTAATATTGCAGGATGACAACGCCCCGACTCAAACTTATTATTTATTTACTTATTGATTTAATCATAAAAAGTATTTAAGTTACCCCAAGTAAGTACCGACGGATTGGCAGCAACATAACATGGCTAGCTTCGGTGTACTTGGCGCATGAAATTCACACACTAGTGGGCGCAGCTGCAGAAAGAGGTGCACCATTCTGTCTGCGGAATCTCGGACATCAATGAACGAGGTGAGACACTGTTTATATTTATACTTAACAGTAGTTTGAATATTTGCAATAGCGGCGACATAATCACATTTATTACCACAAATAGAGAGGAGGTTTTGAGGTTTAACACTCGTTATGGAGTTAAGAGTACTTAAGGTGGAGGACTGGCGAGTATCAGAGAAAAAATCCTTTTCGGACCACTGCTGGATACACCTCCAGAAAGAAACAACCAAACCCCTTTAGGAACCCACCCGAAATAGACTGAATTTGATGAATGCAACAGATCACAAGTAGTGTAGTGGTACCGACTTGTGAGGTACTTGATCCATTGACGATTTCATAGAGCTAAGGCTTGCCTTATAAAGAGCTGTCCGCTAAGTAGACCCTCCCGGAAGTCTCATCCCGCATGGTGGAAGAAAGAGTCAGGGGAGCTGAGGCGGTGAGCGAGGAGGCTCATCAATAAGGCTACGTATACTAAAACAGCTGAGGATTGGACAGCCTTCACAAAAGGCCTGAAATTGTATAAAAGAGTATAAAAACTCTCTCTCCCTCTAGTTTTCATAACTCCTTATAGGGCATGGGGCAGGAGAACAAGTTCTCCCGATTCGAAACAACGGTTGCAAGTGGACCTACAATTTAAAAGGTATACCGAACCAGTGCTATTTTCTTTAGAACGCCCATGAACATTTTATCGTAATCTGTTCTCAGCAGAACACAACCATGAATCGCCGTGGGTGGGACTCGAAACTGAGACTTCCGGATTTGTAGGGCGACACGTAATTTCTTACTCCACTGACGACGTTAAAACTCTCTACGGAAACCCAAACACAATGGCACAAATATTGTGAGTCAATTGCGTGTACAAGTGAGTCGGCTAAACTAAGAAAAATCTCGCAAGTATTCGCAATATTCTATCATCCATGAGGCCCATTCTATCATCCATAAAGCCAGTAGCACTTCTTCAGTAACTCGGCGGCGGTTGCGGCAGACAGACATGTTTAGTTACTGGCTTGGCAGGCGGTCCCAACTCTGCAGTATATTAGTTATATTGTCACTCACGACAGGGTTAAATGGGCTAACGGCGCCTTTGAGCCACACAGACACAAGTCACCATAAATAGATGGAATTTTACTCGTCATGCTTCAGAAGCTCAGGGGTCTAATATTCCTTGTCTCATGGTGATATAGAGAAGCTGTCTACTCCACTGTTATGTCCCTCTTGCTTGAAGACAGGTCAATGTGATTTATATCCGCATGGACACATATCTACTGGGGACTTCCGACCTATTACCCTTACCTCGTTTATCTTAAAAATACTGGGAGACATGTGCCTAAGTGAGCATATTCTGTTAACAGGGGTACGCAGTGCCCAGCATGCGTATACAAAAGGGAAGTCGGTCAAAACCGCAGTTAAGAAGTAGTGAGTTAAAGGTGGTGGCTTGTGACATCGACCTGGCCTCTTTGGTCTCAGAAAAGTTGTAAGCACCATCAGCGAGGAGAAAAATCCATCAGTCGGCAGTCAACTGCGGATTTTCGGTCAACAATCAGAAGACTGAAGCAGTCCTCTTCACAAGGAAGAAAGTGATTAAATCCTTCAAAACTCCCAAATTGGGCCGGAGTACGTTGGTAGTAACCATACTCGACTCCAAACTAAACTGCGCCAAGAACATAGAGGAGCGCGTGAAAAAAGGCGTCGGTAATGTTCTAATCCTGCAAGAAAGTA
Organism: Leptarthrus brevirostris; assembly: GCA_964036015.1. Lineage (NCBI taxonomy): Eukaryota > Metazoa > Arthropoda > Insecta > Diptera > Asilidae > Leptarthrus > Leptarthrus brevirostris. The sequence goes on from OZ038371.1 coordinate 21,714,269, forward strand.
TTTGGTAAAAAATTAGGCTTAAGCCCTAGTATAGTACATGTACTTCCATTGTGAGACCATTCCGTATTTATGCAATACGGAGAAGCAGAATAATCTTTGAGCGCCATAAGGTTCAAAGATTCTAAAAGTTGGAAAAGTTCTGACCTCGGTTGTAGTAGTAATAGCAGTATACTAAGGATCTGTCATGAAGGTTGTTTGCACTACACTAAACTTTGGGAAAATCTTCTTTACCAGAATCTCAGACAGAAAGGAGTGGGGGAAAGATAGTGTTATCACCATGGCAGATTGGGGATAGCTGCTCTTTTTGGGTCTTTTAACCCCTTGTGGGGCATAGGGCGTCTACTACATCGACTCCCCACCGCGTTCCGCGTCAACGCCTTTAACTGTTGCCACATCGCGGTCGCCAATTTGGCGTCTTCCTTGGGTTCCGTGCGAGTTCCAATCTAGAACAGGCTCTAGCAATATTGTTTGCTCTTTTTTCAGTGTATGGCCTATCCATTGCCACTTTCGCCTGTGCCTACTGGTGCATATTGCGTCTTGGCCTGTAAGGCTGTGTAGATCTTCGTTGATATTGACCTCCGGCCAATGTATGTTAAGGATACGCCGGAGCCACCGGCTTACAAAGGCTTGTAGCTTAGATGTTATTTGACAGGTCACTTTTTATGTTAAACAGCCGTTAAACAAAACAGATTTTACTCTCGATTCAAAGATCTGGAGTTTTGTCCATCTGGAGATGTTGTTATTGCGCCAAATGTTTTACAGTATTTAATGCAACTCGAGCCTTATTGATGCGAGCCTGTACATCAGCTTCAGCTCCGCCGTCTGCTTCCGAGATAGCAAAATTTATCCACTTGTTCTATTTGCTGCTCTTTGAGATAAATTTCATGCTATCTCCTGGAGTCCAAGCTCATAAGTTTGGTCTTAGCAACATTGATATAAGCTCCTTTCCTAGTGCTTGGGACATTAGAGCTATACTACTTTGCTTGTTGGATAGGAGACATACATCGTCGGCCAGTCCAGGTACGTAAGGTGGTTATGAAGTTTCAATCTGATTCCCTTCGATTGGCAGTGATCTAGAGCACTGCACAATAAGTCATTTATGACGATAAGGGAAAGCAAAGGTTACAATGCATTTTTTTTCTCACTCCGTTGAGTACTTGGAAGAGTTCCGACAGTTTTCCTTGTTTAGGATATGACAATTGGCGCCTGAGGAGGAGTCTTTTATGATGGTGATAATTTTTTCTGGAATGAACTTTCCTTCGTAAAGCTGCCCAGATATACTCTCGATAAACGCTACCAACCGCCTTCTTGAAATCGGCGAACACTAGATATAAAGGATACCTCCATTCGGCGTATTGCTCGATGATAATTGGAAGACTGTTGATGAGATCGCTACAGGAGAAACCCTCACGAAAGTCTGCCTGTTCGTCATTTTGACCGCACTCAACAGTTTCCTTCATTCGCATTAAGATGATGTTTGGCATTAATTTGGATACTGCAGTTAAAAGACAACAATTAGTAAAACTTTCTAGGTAGCCTTTTTTGGGAATCTTTCCAATTACACCTGTTTTCCATTCAGTGGGATAGGTCTCGGTTTCCCAACATTCCTGAATTATGGGAAGAATAATATCAGCCGCAGCAATGAGATCCGCCTTAAGTAGTTCCACTGGTATCCCATCAACCGCTCCTTATCATTCCATCAATCCCGCGTTATCATTAGTCCAAAAGATTAAAACTGTCAAAATGTCAAAGACAAACAGCTGATTGTCATAATTAAAGATGTGGCTGTATGTCCCCTGTTACATACAGCCACATCAATTAATTAATTATATGTAGAGTTGTGTGTCTAGAGATTTACCGTTTGCCTGAAATTGGGATTGGCTCAAGGATTGAAAGGGACGATCACCACGCATCAGCCTGCCTACGAGTTTTTTGTTTTTCATAAAAAAGACAAATTCCATTCCTCACATGTTATCTTTAGCTCTCACCAATGCAAACATAAAAGAAAACAATTTATTCCCTCATTCGCCTTATAATAATTCCTTTGCTGCCATACCCAAGTAAAAATAATTGAGTTAGTATATTTACGCCCTAAGCAAGTGCAACCGATAATACATGCCCGTTGCGAGCACGCATAGCGAACAAATATGCCCGGCACACTGTTATGAACGCTCCCGCTGCAGCCACAAAAATCTAAAAATACGCTAGTCATAAATGCACGCTGATATAACTGCGTTCTGGCTGTAACACATCCGAGACTGGCATTTCACCGCGTGAATTACACTCAATTACAATTATATGCAATTTGTTATTGTTATTCTTATATACTATCCAGTTTTAGTTATAATCTTTATTAACCTGAATAAAAATAAAACTCAACTGCACAACCGTTGTTGGCTACTGCGGAGATAGTTTTATTATTCAGACGTCAGTCTTGAATGAGTTAATCTACGAAAATAATTTTATTGTTTTCATGTTAAATTTTAGTCTAGAAAATGTATGAGAGTACCGTGCTTGGTTTGGACTTCTTCGTGCGTCAGCAGGCTTGCATTTGGAAAATAATAATTTTTACTCAGGCATACCGTGCGTGCCTGTTTCGAGCTATAAATGAGCCAGTCTTATTTTTACTCGGGTAGCCATACTAAAAACTCATCATAGGGCTGTCCCCTGAGCTTTGGCTACGTCATAAAAAAAGTTATGGTTGTAGTTGACGAAAGTAAAGAAATTTTCAAACCGAATTTAATATTTGTTTTACTAAAAAACAGAGCAAAACATCAATCTTTTGTAAGTGTATTTTCTCGGCTTATTTTTCATTTTAAACAAAAAAAAACTAATGCAAATTGGCCACAAGAAAAATTAATGTACTTTTTAAGAGGAAGTGAGTATCTATCTTGTTAGCCTTTCATTAAAGTTTTGACTTCAGTTACCCATAACTCAAAGACAGATTGCTCAATGTGTCAATCGAAATAATTTTATCGAGTATGAAAGGAATTTCATTAAACAAGAGATGAAGTTGCTTGCCAGAGAATAGACATTGCATGTTCCTGGTCAAACGCTGCGAGCCGAGACCTTGTTTGGATCTAAGCCAGTAGAGTTCATTATGTAAAAGTACATACATATTTGGGTACGTCTAAATTTTGTTAGCCATGATGAATTCGCCCACCAATTGCAATTTTAAGAAAACATTGCATGTATGAATTTTATCCACTTCAAAAACTTGTTTTAGTTTTATCATTTTTCGGAACATGATTTGGCATTCTAACGTAAAAATTTGCAGAGGAAAAAACCCGAAGCACTATGAGGTTATCTTTTCAAGCAAATAACTTATAGAGCAAGAGGAAAGGCTTGAATACGTAAGCTTATACATCATTTGAGATCCTTTAGGTATTCGACACCGCACTTGCCCACGTTTCTCTGCAGAGCTTCATACTTTAGAATAGAGTGCACCCTCCTTCTCTTGTCATTATCCATCCTCACCACGTATAATCTAACTTAAGAGACAAGAGTTTGAGTCTGATTAAAATTCATATCGCATTAGGTTAATAAATCATCCACGAGCTATTCTATCATGTTAAATCAGCAGCTAGTTGGGAGCACGAAGCTGTAAGGTGGTTGACTTCCCTTTTATTTTGTTACATCAGTGAATATGCCATGTATGACGTCTTTTGTAATATAACGCTAATCTGAAAATATTTCTTAACTTTAAACTGAAAACATCCTAATGTACTCTATGCGACATTTGGTAATTGAATTATCCGCAATTTAGCTTATAAAGTTTATCATTAGAAAACCAAATGAAGCAAATTATGGGGGAGATTTAGTGACGGGTGACGAATTCTTAACTAAGATGAGAGGTGACATTTAAACTGATAAATACTTCCTTCTCAGGCGGTATTTATCTCTAAGAACCTTAAATTTCAGCATTACGTCAACGATAGAAAATTGGATGTGACACTGTGGTGTAGAAATCGTATAAATCATATCTCGGTAATAAGGTATAACCCTACCAACCCAAGCGTCGAAATGTATTTTAAAGTATATTAAGAAGCTTTTGACATTGATTCGATTCGAAGTACTTTTTAAATCAAATTTAAAGCTTCGGAAGTATTTGTTTTTAAATTAACTGCAATAAAAAGGTTTTAAAATTACAAGCTGCGGATTAACTGCAGGATTCAAAAATTGACATAATTTCATAACTTTGAGAAATCAACCGGTCGACATTTCAAAGGTACTTAGTCTGCTCTTTTAGATAAACTTTAAGCTTTTAATGTTGATCCTATTTTCCCTTTTGATGATTTAAAGCGTCTTTTTCTCTTGGAAATCGACTTATGCTATATTAAATAAATTTCGTCAAGAATTCAGTTATTTAACAGTGGTGTTCCACAAGGTTCAGTTGTATAACCGGCTCTCTTCAAAACTTTTAATATTAATTTATTGGCGCTTACATTTTGGTCTAATTTACAACCTTATTGATGACAGTTTTATTCGTTTTGGATTTGTTGAAACAAACTGTCGGTGTTAACTTATTTTTTTTTGAAATGAAAGCCGATATTTTTAGGGAATCGAAAGATTGATTTTAATAAGCATAAATGACCTTTCGAAGTAATTTTAAAAATTTGATTAATTGCAAGTGTCCTTGACTTGGCTTTTTAGAGTAAGTTCCCCTTTCATCTCACTATTGCAATAATTATCAATTATCCACGAAGCAAATATTCAAAGGTGCGTCCGTTTGATTCAAACCACGACTTTAAACGTCTTTGAAAATTTTGCAACGTTCTCCACGAATACGGTCCATTTTGTCTTCTTTAGTTGTTGGCCGTTTTGTAAAAATGTTTTTCAGATATCCCCATAAATAAAGCTCTGGAGATGTGAGATCTGAAAGAGTAGATATGTGACCAACTCGTCCGATCCGCCTCTCATTGTAATTGTTGTTCAAAAATTCACGTACGATAACTGCAGAATGTGTGGAACACAATGAGTGACACAAAGGAAGTAAGATGTCATGGCATTGTTATCATTGCTCTAATCGAGCACTTCAATGTCAATCCGACAGCCAGTTGACAATTAAAGAGAACTCAGCTTTACTTAAATTACATATAACAGAAATCAGTAGGTACATACGGTGTCTTCAAAACCGAGTCCAAGAAGAAAACGTGAAAAGCGTGAGGACCAGCAGGGTGACTCAACTCCGGAACAAACGGGACTAAACATCACTTAACCAACGCGATCAAGAAACCTTCCTTGATAATTCGAGATGCCACAGGTCTTTGACAGGCCAGAGTAAGCGAGGTTATTCTGTAAAAGATAAGATCTGAAGAAATAGACGGCATCAAGCCACCGGCCAAACGAGAATGCACCTAGCCAACACCAGGTAGGTTGAAGTCACCAAACAGCAAAAACTCGTCAGAAGGACTGAGAATTCAGGCAGGAAGCAAATCGATCATAAACGCCCGGCAGTGAGCTAGGAGGAATATAGATTTTAGCAATATACTCGTACTTCTGAGGTAAAACAATAACGATGCACAGAAACTGTAAGTACCCAGAGCCCGAAATAGCAACAAGTTTACACGAAATGTCACAGCGAACCGCAAAGAGAACTCCCGCTCCACCTCCAACGGCCGCATCTAGAATACCAACGTGACGATCACGACGAAAAATTAAAAAAAACCAAACATTTTGTATTTTTTTTTAACAATACAAATGCTTCCAGAGCACAAATTATGAAATACCTTAAAAATTTAAGAGTGAGGAGAGAGTAAAGGTGGCACCCCCAATGTAAAAATTAAATCTTGAGTGAGTAGGCTTGGTAATATATTATTGATGTGAATAGTAAAAAGTATTTTTCTTTGACGATCTCAACTTGTAGGAAATTTTTATTTAACGTAAGCAAAGACAGTTTGAGGAATAAACGGAATGATTTTGTTTGTTATTTTTTCACTTATTTTGAATAATTAACAAGACTTATGAAATGTTCGTGGCAGAGAATAAATTCACGTCTAGAGTCAACACTGCCCAGACGCAGGTACCTTTTCCAGAGTCTATTTTTACTATTCCTAAGAGTTTTTAATTCTCTATTAAATCAGGGGGAGCGGATTCTCTACTTCTAGCCCGGACATAGGGGACAAACCTCCCAAAAGCTTCATATAAAACTTCGTAGAAACCAGATACGTTCCTGTCGATATCGTCATTAGACAGACGAGTATGGAAATCAAAATCACCAAGATATTCATTCAGAGCCTCAAAATCGGCCATTCTAAAGTTAAAACTATATTCACATTCGAGATTATCGACACATACGTCCGAAAGACAAATGACAAGCAATGCAGGGTGAAACATGTCCAGATTCAGCAAGGACTGGAGGCTGGGTTCAAAAAAAGTCAAGCTGTCTTCCCATATTGTTACCCACACTGCTCATTTGGCAAAGTCCTAAGCTAGATAAGGTGTCGAGGAGCAGTGATTGTCCCTCAGTCAAGTTATAGGGAAGACAGCTATCGTCATCATCATCCACTACCCATCGTACATTGGGCAAGTTGAAGTCCCCCTCGAGGATGGGTATAGTCGAAATGTTAAATAAGAATATCATACCGAATCAAATCATTATTATCAACGACATTACCCATATCTGGATGTATGTACGAATAGCTTACAAATGATATCCACGGGCCAGAAACTATCACCAAGAGGAATATCAGCCACTAGAGTAGGAGCAGACAACAGGAAAGATGTGTAGGGCCCTGAAGTACCACTTGTCTTCCTATAGGACTCTTCTGACACTTTTAATACTATTAATTACTTGCTTAGAATTTGTTTGATGGAATGTTGTTTAGATTTTTTTTTTCATTATTTTAAAGTTTTCTTTTGATTTTTTCTGGTGCTTATGGATACTGCTGTGATGAAAATATAATTAAAAATAGAAATCATAAAAGATAAAATTGGAGTTACTGTACCAAAGTTAAATTAATTGCTGCAATAAAACCAAATGTTTGCTCTGTACGTTTTACTTCTTTACTTTCCTTTTATTTTTCTTTATTTTTCGTTGGGTTTTCTTCAACACTACATAACCAACGAAAGTTATTTACAACTGGAATACTCGATTGCGTGCTGTTTATCATAACTTGACGACGTTCCTTCCACCTTGTGAATATTTCATGGAAAGGGATTCCTTTACTGATTCAAACGAAGTGACTAAATAAAGCAATGTGCCATTTGTTAAGCAAATAAACCAATTAAGAAATGTTCCGTCCTGCATTTGTGAGTAACTTTCCTTACCTTTTTCGTTTTGTACCGGAAAGTTGTACAACTTAAGGAAATATTGTGAAACTGTTTACTTTTGTTAATGAGAACGAGAATAAATTTTTCCCTGAACTGAAACAGGAATGATGCTGATTTAGTGAAGAAAAATGAGCCTATTTCCTTAAAGTAGGGTTCTATTTCTTTCTCAGTAGTATAATAAAAGCTTCTCATTATGAAACTTAATCAGAACCCTGAAAGTACTTCGATTAATGGCTACCTTTTAACAACTCTCCGCAAGTATGTCAACAATAAAAACTTTGAAATGCTTATGAAAGAAATATGAACTGAAAATATTGGCAATGTTCGCAAATGTAGTTTAAACATCATTTACTGTCGAAACTGAACTGTGCCGAAGACGTATGAAATAAGGGATCAACTTTCTGCAAAATTGCCTTCGGCACTTACATTTTATGGGAACTTGAAAAAGCTTTTAAAACACCATAAAAAGGATTAAAAAAAACGTATATTTTAACATTTTTAGTGCTGATTACGAGAACTTACAAATGCAAGTTTAAATTTATTGCTTTTTGGATAAAGAAGTAATGCGGCTTTGCCCCTTTTATAAAAAAGTAAGATGGCCTCCATCCAGGCCGAATAATGGTGTTCTTTTGCTCAACTTATTGTTCGCTTATCCGGTTTTGACTAATAAGTAGTATTTGGTCACGTCCTCTCGAAAATATCATTATGGAGTGAAGGGTGTGGTCTGGGCATAAACCCGACCAAAACAGAGTTAATACTCTTCTCTCGGAAACATAAAATACCTCCTATGAATTGCCCTACACTAGACGGAGGTAGGCTGAAACTGTGTATTCAAGTTAAATATCTAGGTCTAGTCCTAGATAGAAAACTTAACTGGAAGCCTAACATCCAGGAAAGAGTACGGAAGGCCACAGTAGCGCTGTACTCGTGTAAGAAGGCAATAGGGATAAGATGGGGTATAGAGCCACTCATTGTGCATTGGCTCTACACAAGTGTCGTACGACCTATACTTATGTATGGAGTGATTATCTGGTGGCTGGCACTAAATATATCAACCCATACCAAACAATGGATAAGGTTCAGTGGATGGAAACACTGCTGAACACTTCCACCTTCTACCGTTATATCTCTTTGGTAAGCAAACCGCATCCTCAGCCGCCATTAGGCTTACCACAATCCAGACCCGGAAACGAACTGACTTCGGTCACTCCAAAATCCTGGACAGAAGAGCTGCCAGCAATATCGATTATACATTGCCTAAGCCTTTCTTTGGAAATAAATTCTACTTCTACTTCTTCCCCACCAGATCGGAATGGGAGTCAGTATTTCTCTACACTGACGGCTCCAAATTAGAAGGCAAAGTAGGTAGAGATATCTTCTCGGAACATTTGGACCTAGATATCTCATTCCGCTTACCTGCTGCTATTAAATCTACCAGGCTGCTATTAAATCCCTCACGGGAGTATACACCACCTCCAAAACAGTTTTAACATATCGTTCAGCACTAAACGACATATCTGAACTCTTCAAAGTACGGCTCGTTTGGGTGCCTGGACATAGTAATATTAGGGCTAACTGTAGAGCCGACGAACTAGCGAGAATCGGTACCACTTGTCCTGATTCAGACATCCATCACCAGTTGGGCAAACCGCTGGCCACTTGCAAACTGGAACTCTTATAGGAATCTCTCAGGATTGCTAATATTAATTGGCAGGTGGAACACACCTGCCTGATTACTTGACAGATATGGCCAAAACTTGACCCTTAACGGTCAAGAAAGCTCACTGCTTCATAGGTAGACACGCCGATAGATTAGGCGCACTTTCGAACGACTTCTGTAGGAGTTGCCATGACGAAGAGGAAGAGGAAACCATACTCCACCTCCTCGCCAACTGTCCGGCCCTAGCCAAAAGTAGGAACCGGATTTTAGGCTCTCCCTTCTTTGAAGAGCTAACCGAATTAGATTCCACTCACGTCAGAGAACTAGCTCGATTTATCAGGAGTTCCAAATTGGTCCCAACGACAGATTAAGGCTGAACAATCTTCCCATTCCAGCCAAATTTACTTTGGCTCCCCTTGATCTCTCTCCACTGAGACAGAAACTAGCTCGGTGCAGAGGGGGTAACAGGTGTACCCTCTTCTTCTCAGGTATTTTATAGGGTTTTAAAAAAAAAATTCTGAGAAGTACTAAGTAAAGCGCGGCATTCGTTGTAATTTGTTTAGAAATGCAAATATAGTTCCTTATAGGAAGAACCTTCTAATAGCACTTTTTTTTCATGAGCACATTGACGGTATTCAGCTGAACTAACTAGCAAATGTGAGTGCTGATCCATAATACATATTTTAATTGATAGTAAAGATTGGAAAAGTTGAATTTTGTCTCGAACTTCTACTTTTGAAAAGCGGATACCTTTTTATAGCGGATATCTTTTATTAGCGGAAATTTTTTTAGGAACGAGCATTGGGTGCTATATAGGGAGGTTTCATTGTGTAAGTAAAGTGCGCTTCTACTAATTAAGTATTTCCCTCGCCCGTTGATTTTTTCTATGTGGCTGCTGCTTATGCTGGTGAAACTTCCCCGAATATGCCTACTGATGAACACACTGATTTTGTTCTCACGTGGGTTTTTGTGCTCCCCGTGATCCTCAGCCAACAAAAGATATGTACATACCCGTCCATTGCTTGAAATGAGGGTTTCACTCTGAGGATGGCTCAATTGCTGAAGTGAGTCTTTATTTCCCGACTTGATTCATCAACTTTTGTTGCACTCCTCCGTTGGCAACATCCTCCCCGGATCTCTTCGAAATAATGTCTCACCTGATTTCTGACCTGAGAACAACATCGCGGATGCGTTTGTGCCCATGGTAAATTCGCAGATCGCACTCACAATAGAGTCACTGTCAGCATTCGAAAAAAAACTACTTTACTACCAAAATGTAAGAGCATTCAGAATAAGAACAAGCCAGAAATTTCAGGCGTTGTTACGCCTACTTTGCACTGACCGAAACCAGGCTTTATCATGGTTTTAATGATGCACAAATTCTTGGCGAGACTTCTTAGATGCCAGCAGATCTACAGATCTTCATTGAAAATTTTAGAAAATACATAAGAAGCATCAAACACACTCAAACTGCTTATCACACGAAAGCTCGTATCCTTATACTTAAAGACTTACACAGTTGCTTGCATGTGTTCCTGCGAGTCACACTGGATCATACAAGATGATAGAAAGTGTGAGTAAGATGATATTCAAAATTAATGTGTCAATAGAGAAGTTAAAACCTGCATGTGAAACCAAAAACGACATCACTACCAAAGCTAAAAACGATGTTCTTGTAAAACCAGATCCACATGAATGGGGTTCCGGTATGGACTAACCAAAGAAAACTTACACCAGGCAACAGAAGATTTCGTTCCCGAGTGACCGCATTAGGTCACTTGAAAAGGGGGGGGGGGGGGGGGGGGATGTAGCAGTATGGCACAATCCACAGCCTACTCTAGATATAAGCCCGGAAAATATGACAATTGCACCACCAAGCGTTTCGTAATTTTTTCATTTTTGTTGTACCACAGATAAACCAAACCTTGCACACACAAATAAAACTGCACAGTCTCGTAATCAAAACCAACGAGAAACGCTGATGTCATTGACGCATTTAAAGCTCAATGCTATAACAAAACAAGAGAGTTTTTCCTTTAAAGCACATGAAAATTGTATAAGAGAGAACCCTCTTATCGTGTTCACTTCTTCAGAACATTTGTGGGTTAACCAAAATCCAATTTAAGACATTAAATATATTGCGAGAAATACTACAAGAAATTAAAATTCCCCAAACTTTTCCTTATGACTATTATGGCAAGTTTTGGTTTGTTTACACCACCAATGCTCAGCTGTTCGTGTCAGCTTCCGGGCTTATAACTAGAGTAGGCTGTGCACAAGCTTTATCCGACAACCGGCCGAGGTGCAGCTATATCGTCAGCAATTAGCAGCAATGAAAGCAAGCGAATTAACATTGAAGATAGAAAGATGACATCATTAGCTGTGCTTCAATGGTCCAAACAGAGTACGCCGGTGTACTTTCCCATTGGAAGGCCTTTTCTTTTCCTCAAGTTTGGCATTTTACAGATTTTACTTGCGGGTTTTTTATGTGCTGTGAAAACTGTGGTATGTTATGCGACAATTATAGTAATTTTGGAAAAAATTTTAACGCCCTTAATATTTACGGAAAGCAGATGCTTTTTTTAAAAACACTTTCGATCTAAGCGGAAAAACTCGGCGTTAGTAATCTTGCAAGCTACACCTACTTATCATTTAGCTCGTTAGTACAAGTGGTTAGAGCAGTCTCTCAGCAAGAGAAAGAATTAATTTCACCATTCCACAACTTGGAATATAAATACTTTTTCTCTGTTCTTTAGAATCATAAAAGTGAGGAGGTATCGGCCAGGCTTTTCGACAAATTCTACCTGCTCCTTAAAAAAAGATCTCTTCTGTTTCTATCTACCTTTCTAGGCTGTCTTTAACCTCGTGCTGGGAAGCCTTAAGGTAGTGTTTTGCAACCTTTCCTATTTTAAATTTTACATAAATGACATTTAGTAATATGTTTTATTTTTCTAGTGATCCATTTTTTATGCTAATTAGTATTTTCAAGTTTGCTTATTTGATGCAAGACCAAGAGCTGTTATATAATATTCTTATCGTGCTATTTCTCAAACTGTTAAGGACATCCATTATAAACGACTTGTGCTTGAGAATATAAGACCAACAAATTGTTTTTAATTAATTTGAATTGACTGTAGCAATTAAGTTTGTAATCTATTAATTAATGTCACGCCCGTTTTGTAAACTTAAATTCTTATTAAAACCATGAGACGATTAAAGTAACCGTGTCTATTTTACTAGAGTTTTCGCACCTGTTGAACAACTCCATCCAAAGAACTGTTTCTTAGCCATTACATTAAGCAAAAAATATATAAAACAAAATAGGAGTTTAAAAATAAACAGGTAAACCTGCTCTTTCTGGGAATTACTTCAACTGAATCTGTCAGTTCACACAAGGTAGACAATAATACTGAATAACCAACGTTAAAAGCTCTATTTTCTCCAGGCCAAGAGTAGACATCTGCGACAAAATCGTTGCAATTAAAAGAGAATATCCTGCCTGGCAGGTACCATTCCAAAGATGATTTCATCCTCATTAGAAAGGTAGTTAAGCGTCCTGCAATGTGCAACGTGGCAACACAGATGGATCCAGTAGGTACTGGAACTGAACTATAGGAGTTTTTATGGCTTAATTATTGCAATGAAGAGTTTCATTAGAGTATTGTTTGTGGAAAACATGAACATGGAGAGAAACATTTTCCCACCAATTTTCCCTTTTGTGTCGACGTTTTACAAGAGAATTTCACTTCCTAGTCGTGATATGTTGCTTTTGACGGCTAGTTGTGAATGACAAATGAATTCTCTGAACCACGCTTTTGGTTGTATTGTGGTTTGGTTTTATTTGTGAGAAGGATGTACGACTTAAAGCAGTTTTGAATGGAAAAACTGCGATTTACAAAAATTAGTATGCTACGAATACAAAAAAACCGGAGACGTGCATAATATGTCTAGACAGGACAGCTACTATGTAAAAGATTACCCGACATTCCTTTTGTATTCTTTCTTCTATTTTTAATCTCAAATTTCTTTAAAATGGACCATCACCTGATGGGAAGTTGGTTGGGATGTAAATTAAATTCATTTTTGTACTGTCACAGAGAGAATCTTTACTAGTTACAAATGTCCTTATGAACCTTTCTGTAACGATGTGGAACTCCAACTTTCTGTTGGAATTAAAGTATGTAAACAAGAAATAATCTAAATGAAATACGCTCAGGATAATTGGAATCACTAATAAAGGATCACCACGCAGCCTAACTAATAAAATGACCTGCTAACGTGGAATAGTTGCCTTCAAATATGTGCGACCCACTATTTTACGGGTGTCATCTACATAGTAATCCGACCGATATTACATTCTATGTATATCAATACATTAACCTATAAAATTCTAGAGAAAAACAAAAATGTCCAAGTGAGAATTGAAATTTCCTTCGGATCCCTTTGTTCGGACATTTAAAGTTAATTGAATTTTACTTGCATCCCGAACACCATCTATTTTTATTGGTAACCATACGAGGTAATAGGTAGTCAATTTAATTTAAATTGAATCGGTACAATTTGCATACAATAAAGTTAATAGAAACGATGTTATTCAAGAAATTATATAAATTGCAAGTGTAGAGAAAACATGCAAAATGTAGGTATATGGTAAGCTGTTAAATAAATAGATTTTCATAGGTTTAGGCAATTTCAAAGATTTTGTCGAAAGATAGAATACTTATTTTGGGTTACCCATATGGTAAGCACTGCGGCGTAGGAGGTCTTTCGCTCCATAACTCCTACTACTGCAAAATATGTTCAGCCACCTGTAGATATGCAATGATGTATTTAGCATCAGACAAGCTCAGGAATTCTCAACTGAAGATTCTCCTTCTCAGGCATGCCAACACATTATGTGCAGGGTGGTTTCATCGCCCTCCAGACAGAGCCGACACTTCGCCTCACTGGACATACCTATCCGATACAGATGATATCTCAGCCCACAGTGGCCAGATAGATAGCCTAAAACAACCTCAAATCTGCCTTACTTAAGACGATGGTATCCTCATAAGGAAAGGTTCTAACAAATGTCTTAGTGTAGGTAAGCCCGAGGACATTTCTCAGGTATAACAGTTGCTCAGCCCTTGCTCAGTTTTCAGCCACTACTCTTATCGACGACCAGTTGAGAGGAACGACCTCAGTACTGAGAGGACGAGCCATTCTTAGCTAGTTCAGCGGCGGTCTCGATTTTCTCTAAACTCGAGTGACCAGGTATCCAACAAAGCGTGACCCTGTTATGGGTGGTCAGTTGTAAGAAGGTGTTGAAGCACCGTTTCGTAAGCTTCGAGGCAAAATACAATGAGGATAGAGTCTTTAGGACTGCCTAGCTAACAGAGAAGATAGTTGTATTAGCCCCTTTCAGTCCCTTTTTTTACGTTTTTAAGGGCACAAGTTTCGATGGCTAGAGTTTTGGCTTGAAATACACTAACTACCCAATGCAACCGAAACCCTAGTGTTGGGTCTAAAGACACCAGCACCAGTACCATATTCCATTTAAAGCTATTAGAGTGCAGACCTGGACCACTGCTGTCACAGTTTTCTCGTTCAAGAAAAAGAGTACTAAAGTTTCGGCCAAAACACAGTTCTTTAGGTATGGGGTATCGAACTGAGAAAATCGAATCAGAACGGATCGATCTGTAATTTTTTTCCGATTTCGAAGATCGATTAATCGACCTAAAAAGATCGATGTTCATAGATCGATTCCATTTATTTCGGAATTTCAAATTGGAGAAGCACAAATTTTGTGTCGCTTCATTAGGCTCAATTTTTATAACTAGCAAAAACCGATGGACTTCACATGACAATAAATTATATTTTCTTCACCATTCACTAATTTTGCAATTCTAAAGAACTAAACATGACTGATAATAGTTCAGAAGGAAGCTCTTGCTCCAGACTGGATACCATATAGCGGAAGGACGAAGTGGGCGGACGTAACACCTATCCTAGTTAGCAGCGAGAAAGGGCCTTAGATTTAACCACGGATGCACCGTATTGTATAACCAGGAAATCATCTTCGGGGTGAGGCCCCAAGTCCTTCCGATGAGTTTTCCACAAGCAAATAGCGTTCGAGTAGCCTTATTTAGGGTATAGTCAAGATTAGCATTTCAATTAAGTCTATCTAGCATAATGCCAAAGAATGTCACCTCATTGGAGTATTCAATGTTCGTGCCTTGGATGAAAATTGGACCAAGACCTAAATGGTGTCTTCTGATGAACAGCGCAAGAACGGCCTTAGGGCCTTAGCGGACTTAGTAGTGAGACCTTCTTTAGCGCAGCGGTTGGTAACCGCGCGCAGAGCTAATCTGATTAGATTTGTGACAGTAAGCTCACTAAGCTGATTAGAGAGATCGTCTATAATAGCGACCAGAGCAGTGGCGGCAGTACATCGCCTTGTTGACACCCGTTAGCTGCCCTAATGTACATAGAGGTGTTACCAAAGGTGAATTTAATTTCGCGCTCATTTAGCATAGCATCCACCCTCATAACAATATGAAAATCCAGATCACTCCGTACGACAGCTTTAGATATTTACTAATAGCTTGTGTTTGCAAAAGCACTTTATATGTCAAGAAAAGTATATAATGCCATTTCCTTATGGTGAATCGCTTTCTCGATCTCACTGACAGGATTGTACAAGGCAGTTTTTGTTGATCCACCTTTTGTGATAGCAAACTGAGTAGAGTGAAGGGGAGATGACTGGTCTAGTTTGAAACAATAATAAAGGTCTAGAAGCCCCTCCATCGCCTTAAGGAAGGATGTGAGACTGAATGGACTAAAGAATTTAGATAGCTCCAAAAGCATTTCCTTAATTGGGTATAAAAATCACAACTACTTTCCTCCATTAGAGTGATATGTAGTCCCAGTTAAGCTTGCTATTTACAAATTGACTAAAGGGATAAGGATGGTAACTAAGCAGTTTTGGAGGAGACTGGGAAGATACCATCTCCCCCGGTAATAAAATTAAGAGGTAGTAGAGGTAGTAGTATATTATACTTTAAATCAATTCACTGCCAATTTCTACTATAGAGAGCATGTGGAAAGCATTCAGTATTTACTCTGCGATTGCCCGGGCCTAACCAGTAAAAGGTACAAAGAGTAAGGAGGGTATCTCCTCAGAGGACTGGACGAGGATGCTAACGTAGGGCTAAAGCAACTGCTCCGGTTTATTAACAGTTATGGCTGGTTCTTAATAAACCCTATACTGCCATTCAGGTGCAGTCCCTCGGATGTGGTAACACAAGGGATTTTTCTTAGGTCTATGTGAGGTTGATCGACATTCCGATAGCCACATCCTTAATCTAACCAAACATATTGGGAAAACTATGTGAAAAAATGCGCCAAATATTCTACTTTGAAGGTGGTGCGGAAAAGAGTGAATATTAACCATTATATGATCTTTCTAGATCTTGAAACCGCACTATATGTTTAAGGTATGTAACGAGTTCTCAGCTCTACACGAGTTTTTCCGAAGTTTCAGCTTTTTTTTTGTCTATTTTTACTGGAATTTTAGTTGGTAATCAGAATTTATTAAATCTTAATAAATAAATAAATAAAAAATATTTTGCCTTTTATTTACATAAAGGTTAAAAGACGTCGTTGGTTGGTTGGTTGGTTCAAGTGGCGAGAGCCGAACAGCGAGATCAGCCTTCCAATTAGCGCTAAATTCACCATTTTATCACCAGAATCTGTAAGACGTTGAAGTTATATACGGAAAATCACACGCATGCGGTAAAGATCAGAGACGCCGATAAGGCGTTAGGAATGTGCTAAAACCAACCTGCGGAGTTGAGGAGCTAACTCCCCAAACTTTATTTGTGAGATTGCATGTAGGTTTTCAAAGAAGTATTCTTCCAGTGATTTTATTCTGATGTTCATCAAGGTTAAGCACCTACGGAGAAAATGAAGTAGGTTTTCTCTTTCACTAAGGATGCCCGCAGTTGAGTGTTGTGGGGTAGTCATTGTCTGTCTGCATGTACGCCTATCAGGCAGTAGCCCGTGCAGACGGCAACTATTTTTAAGATGAGTTCACGTGACCTGCAGAGTAGCTCCAATGTTCTATTCTTGTTGAATCTCTACCAAATCGCTCTCGCAATAGTATAGGTAGATAAAGCGCTCCATCTAAGATAATCCTTCGCTAAGAAATGTTGGAGAAACTCTCTTTTAAGGGTGTTTAGTGGAATATGAACTGCTTCTGCTCCAGAGCAGTAGAGGGCAGAGCCGTTCCTCGCGAGTTCACCCGCTCTCTTATTCCCTGGAATGTTCCTGTGACTGGAACCCAGAGAAGTGTTACTAGCTTTGAGGAGGAGGTTACAGAGTCAAGCGCCTTTATGGCAGCCTGGCTATCAGCGAAAATGCCAACGTTCGTTATTGGTACTTCACTGAGTCCCAACAAACAGCATGTCTTCAGGATCGCGATGACTTTCGCTTGGAATACATTTGCGCTGTCAAGCAGTCCATAGGACTCCGAAAAATATAACGTATCAGAAAAGACACCCGCACCGACACCGGAGCCGTCAGTGAACAGTACAGATTCGTAAAAGTTCAGCAGTTCGGACCTTGACTACTCACTCCTAGACCGAATTCTGACACTGAATCCCTTCGCAAAATCTAGGTTAGGTAGATCGTAATCATACACTATATTAGAAGATCCCCTTGGTGTTAAGTCGACGATCCTACTATGGCCGTATGGCTGTGCAACTCAACCACCAGACTCCGCACTACCTGACGCCTGTAACTTTATGTAGAGATCCAGAGGTAGGAGGTTCAACATGACATTGAGGGCCTCCGTTGGTGTTCTTCGCAGCGCCCAAGTAGAACCAAAGCAAGCGGTTCATTACAGCTTGTTTGATTTGTTCTTGTTATACCATTTCTCCATGGCCGGCCACCAAACTAGGGATCGGTAAGTTAGGATAGGTCAAAACACAGCTGTATACATTCATACGGTCATACTAGACTTTAGTCCTCTTTATTTGCCAAAGGTGCGGCTGTCGGCATAAATAGCCAAACATGGCTTTTTGATTCGTTCTTCAGTGTTTTTCTTCCAGTTCAACTTGTGGTCGAGAACGAAATTTCTATAATTGAACTTTTTCTATACACTCAAATCATAATTGCATAAATAAATCTAAAATTTGTAGAAGCTCATTTACCCTGTTATGCCAGTCACAAAAAGTACATATATCGAACAATTACGAATGTGGTAATTGCCAGTATTCGACAAGGTCTTAATTGCTTAAATCAGTAAAGTGGAATTAGGGCGGATTTTCATTTACAGAAATGGCATCAAAGTATCCGAAAATACACTGATTTTGCCAAGTTAACTTCAATTTCTGTAACTCAACCAAAATGACTACACAAGAAAATGGAAAAGTTCTTTTATTTACTACATATTAGCCTGCTCTGTGTTATCTCATCATCTGTGCAATTACAAAACCAAGTATTAGACCAGAATTAGGAGAAACTCAGGGATGTCATCAATACTTATTAGCAATTCTGGGAGTACATCACTAAACTCCTGTTCAGAATTAACTTTTACCATTGAGCCATGTCTGACGCAGGGGAGGCAAACTATTACAACGTCTTTGTTTGCAGGGATTGCATACGACATATCGAAACGAGTATATACAACATTTTCCAACTCTCAGGTCTCAGCATAATAAGTTAAGATGGGTCACCATAAACGGCGCTAGATAACGAAATTTTTATGGTTATACGTTTTGGGCCCGACATTATCATACGCAGTCAGCAGAAAATTAACGAATATGGGATGTGTATTTTGGCTTTGGTGATCCACGATCTGTGCTTTCAATTTATGATAATGTATGTTGTCTCCTTTTCGACAATTTCGGGGAAGGTAGTCGCAGCAAATAACATTTCGACAGCACACATAGCTGACATAATAAACAAAATTTTCTCGTTCTTCCAATCGAATTAAGCAAATGTGTGACTTGTCATTCTCTACGGATTTTATTGCCAGATCAAAAAAGCCAAATCGATGAGAAAATGGTTTGTTCTTATCTTCACAAATCCTTCGGCAAAATAATCTAAGGATATACGCAAACATGAACATGCTTTGTGTTATTAAAGGACATTGGAGCTTTCGTATCACATGAATAATTAATTTTATTTGATTTCAGAATTCCCCTATTATAAATGGATTCTGTAAGCTAGGTCGTTGCTTTGCTGTTTGGTTTAGTATCATGATGATTTGTGATAATGATTGAACATTAAAGTTTTGCTTTTCGAAAACAAATTGGCAATTCGACCCCAATAAATTCTGAGAATTAGAGTTCTAATTTTCATGCATGTATATTTATATGGAAATCTGTGTTGATTTTCGGGTCGTTACTATCTGTAATATTACAATTTTTAATGGAAAATAAATAAATGATAAGGAATATGTGTTTTGCTTAACATTAATAAGTGATGAAAGCATAGTAATTCATTGTGCATAATTGTATTGCGTTTTACGCCCAAAAAATCATTAAATTACGGAATAATTGAAGTTTATGGATCCTTTTTTACGAAAGAACTTAAAAACAGTGCGGCTACTCATATTATATTTAAGGCAATGTCATTAGCAGAACTTAATCTACACAAAAATCCAAATCAGATTTATAAAGAGTTAGTCAAAATAATTTTAAATAGTGTGAAAAATGTAATATAATAAAAAGTAGGGTCGGAAATGACTGCTCTGAGATATACTGGAGATAAAGTACTTTACTTTAAAAAGAGACGTGTGGCAAATAACTCGTTGAGGGTTCTTAAACCAGGTGGCTGCCAATATGTGATTGAAAAGAAAAGAAAAGGAGAATGCTCACAAAGTATGGATAAAAGAACCAGCCTTGGTGCAAATGAAATGTTAGTCAGATATTTAGAATAAATGTGGCATCATCGCATTAGCATCGATGGCTAAATGAAAGAAATTGTTATTTGTTTAGTGGGGTAACATTGAGGTATCTCAAAATAGTACTTAAAAATATTTACAACTAGCATATTAGATAACAAAATCAAACGCTTTAAGGAGGTATTATTTATTATATTATATTAATGTTCATGTTTTTTCATAGCGTACTGCATGAGTAGCTAAACGTATTTCATTTCGCTCGAAATTTTTGCTGATTTTTGTCGGTTTTTCTTTGTACTAAATTAGCAAAATCTGGTTGAAGTGTCGCGTTAGGTGGCCGCGTAGTCGTGCGATTTGTCCTATATTAATTAGTTATTTTAATAATTTCGCTGGTTTAGTTAACGGTGACAATGCCGCTCACACCTACAACCGCACTTGCTACAAATGTGCTTGCCATCAATACATCTGGCAGAGACGCCCGGAGGAAAGGTAAACAAAATAAAGGAGAAGCGGCTCTTGTAACTGGAGGTTCCATAAGTGCAATGAGTGCAGCTGGTAATGAAAATATATTTCCCAGCGCCAGCGGAACGACATTATCAACTCCTACTGTTACTTTGGAACAGAGATGGGCATTTTTTATTCGAATAAAGATAAAAGCTAAAATAAATTGAAAAATATATCTGATTACAAAAATTATTTGTTATTTGGAGCATTATTCGCAAATACTTATTTGTTATTTGGTGCTTTTTATTCGAATTTCAAATAATTATTTGTTATTCGATTATCAAGTAATTATTCGATAGTTGATGTCTCTTTATGGAATACTTATTTGTTTTATGGTATCATTTACTAAAATCTTTACTGTAAACATCGTAAACATATGAAATACGCGTACCAAGAAATAATTTTTTTAAATTGAAATAATGGACACCAACAACAAATAATTATTTCATAAAAAGACATGAACTATCGAATAATTATTTAATAATCGAATAAGAAATAATTATTTGAAATTCGAATAAAAAGCCCCAAATAACAGATAATTAATATAATTAATAGTCATCAAATAACGAACAATTATTTGATTATCGCATATGGAGACGGAGTTGGATCAATGCGTTGAGCCGCACGACCACCATGCCAGGTCCCCGAGTTCGAGACCAGATCTCCCCGTGAGCTTTTATTAAGAAATTAAAATAATCCACTCTGTCTCTGGGCTGTCGTCTAGCTCGCAGCAATGCAAAAACAAGACTCAAGGTTCCTCACTCCCCTTACCCTAATTCCCTTCCGGTCGGCCTTCAACGGATTTTCCAATAGGATTTGGCGACATCGTATACAAAAAAAAAAAAAACGCACGATCGAATAACAAATAATTATTTGAATTTCGAATAAAAAGCACCAAATAACAAATAATTATTTGCCAATAATTCCTCAAATAACGAACGATCTAATAACAAATAATTATTTGAAATTGGATTAAGGAGCACCAAATAACAAATAATTATTTGCCAATAAATTGAAAATCGAATAAGAATTTATTCGATTTAAAAAAAATCGTTATTTGATTGAAAATTTATTCGAATAATGCCCATCACTGCTTTGGAAGCACTGGACCTGCTCATCAAAAGTGTTGCCAATGACCTTGCCTCTAAATTGGAAAATATTAAAACCGTTTTTCAAGGGCAAATAAATGCAAAGACAGTCGTTTTGAAGATATGGTAAACGAAACTTTTCGCCCAAAAATTGACGAGTTATACGTACTGATTGGTAAACAAGAGGAGAGAAAAGATTATCTGGAGCGGCAGCTGCATTCTATTGACATCATCATAAATGGGATTCCCGCTTCGACTTATGAACTCAAAAAGATTAAGAATTTGATTTCTGTGTTCTCTGGGAATGGTGTTGTCTACGTAAGGGTTTCGCCAGAAGGCACTCCTCAGCCTGTTAAGAATATTTCATACTTACAGCAATTTGCAGCGACTAACACAGAATAAATATAATAGTGAGATGCATTCGCAAATTATATTAATCTCTTCGTTCAGTTTATATATGCTTTAAGTCAGCAAGCTAGCGCTTTATATTGAATTAGCTATTACTTTAATATCCTTTTACGAATTAAGGCATAGATTAATCATTCATTCGATATTGGTAACAAAACCTCTCTTTTGGTATATTAGGCTTCTTGTAGCTTATAGGCATTGTTTTGCTGACTTTTTATTATGTAAGTTGATATGGAATTATGTAAAATTATATGGAATTTTTGATTTTCGTGGTCCCTGCCTCTCTCTCTCTCTTAGTTTTGGTGTTTTTTTTTCTTCTTATCATCAGTTAGTTAATGTCTAATAATAGCGTTTTAGAGTCTGATGGATCGAGCAACACTAATATTCTCCTAAATATCTTGTGTAAACAGAGCGATGGCTTGAGGATGTGCCATTTGAATGCACAGAGTTTGTACTCCAAGTTTGACGAATTTCGTGATTCCAGTCTGTTAAATGTTATATGTATTTCGTGTATTTCGACGTGGTTAGGGCCACATATTTGCGATCATTTAAATTATTTCGCAATGATCGTATGGGCCGATTGGGAGGAGGTGTTTGTATTTATGTGAGAAGTTCTGTAGCAGTTCTTCTAGTTGCTAAATCTGATCCTGGTCAAGACATCGAGTATCTGTTCTTAGATTTTCTGGTTGATTCTTGTTTGTACCGTTTACAAACCCCCCCCCCCCCCCTCTTCCCCCATCACATTACAGATATATCCACCTTAAAACTGACTATGTCTCAAATATGACAATTATACCAACATGTAATCATTGCTGGAGACTTCAATGTTTATTTATTGAAGTTGCCTCAAGAAATTTTACCGACGGTGGGTAGTTTTGGTCTCTTTTGAAAACTCTTCCCCAACACACTTTACTTCGACAGCCTCAAATCTTTTAGATTTATTTATTGTTGATAATCCCGAATTAATTGGTTTCTTTAATCACTGTTTTTCTAAACACGATTTAATTTTTTTTATATGCAATATAACATCGAATTCTCAATGTGAACAAATATTTTCTTATCGTGATTATTAAAATATAAATTATGAGCAACTACTCGCAGAGGCTTCACAATTGGACTGGATGCAAATCTATTATACAGCATTAGTTGATGACCAGCTTAAGATCCTAACAGACCGTATTATGTATCTGTTTAATAAATACGTTGCTGTCAAAACTAGGCGCATTATTTGTCCCAGTTGTCCTTGGTTTACCCCAAATATAAGGAAATTAATAATCTTACGCGACTCCGCATACCGTCGATGGAAGCGTTATCGTACGTCTGAATGTTGGAATAATTTCCGGATTCTACGTAAGAAAGTGTGTTTGAAAAGTTGCTGCATAAGCAAATCCTCGGTTATCTTGAGAAGAACAATCTCTTATCACCATGTCAGTCTGGTTTTAGGCCCAATCATAGTTGTACTACAGCTTTAGCGAAAATTTCGAATGATATCAGAGATGCGATTGATTGCAATCAGATTACTTTACTGGTTCTTCTTGATTTCTCAAAAGCATTTGACAAAATTAATCACCAGCTCTTACTTCACAAACTCCTTATACCAAAACTATCTGAATTATCGTACTATTTTATTTCTCCATAGAATTATCATGACTAAGAAGCCAAATTACCTTTATATTAAGTTAAATTGTGTGTCATTTTCAAGTCGCACCGTTTCATTTCCAACGCCCCATTATCGATTTCACGTAACCGAATCTAGGGAAATCCGTCAATTCTGGATAGTTTGTTTTTAACCGCACAAACGCTGTCCTTTGTTTGACACCGCAAGTCTTGTCAATATTATCCGACAAATTCATACTTGAACCTTTGTATCTTTGTAAAGTACCTGAAGGACTCGAACCATTTGATATGCGACAATTGCACAATTTAAAGAATAGTAAGCTTTGAGATACAGAGTCAAATGCCGATTTAAAGTCGACAAAAAATACATAAATTTTTCTTTTATTTAAATACTGGCCCAATTTTATTATAAGTATAAACGAACGATTTGTGAAATCTATGGAATTACAATTTACCTAGTTACCACGTTTAAAGTTGCTAATTATTATTAGATTCTTATTCATATGCTCAATCTGCTCCGGTTCCCACCACTTTTTGTTGAGCGAAGTCGGCACACTTATTGTGTCTTATTCCGCGTTGTTCTATTCAATGAAATTTTTGTTTCATCCGGAGTGCCTCAGGGCACCATTCTCGACCCACTCTTCTTTATCATTTTTATTAATGATGTTTCGTTGCTCCTGTCAAGCTCTAGAATCTTGTGTTATGCCGATGACGCAAAAAAATATTTCATGTCGTCTTTAGCGACGACAACTGCGATCTCTTGAGCTATGATTTTCACCTTTTTCATGACTGATGCTCCGCTAACACATGTCTCTTGTCCACAAAAACTGCCCCCTTTTCTTCGACTATTCTTTAGATGGCAGTGTCTTAAGCAGTCTTGACAGCGTCAAGGACCTAGGGGTGGTTCTAAATTCCTGCCTCTATTTTGAGGGCCATGTAGACATGGTTGTGAGCAGGGTTAATTTCATGCTAGGCTTTGTTAAAAGTTCGTCCAGGAAGCTCGACGATCCCTACCTAAGCTCCTATTTTGCGCATTCGTTAGAACCCTTCTGAAATACGCTTGCCCGGTATGGGGTCCTTACTTCATTGTTCACATCAACCCAATCGAGGGCATTCAACGCAGATTCCTTAGCTTCGCTCTTCGCGGCATTCCCTGGCGCGATCCTTTCTTAATTCCATCTTAACTTGCTGGACTCGGTTTGATTTCTCTCGACTCCCTTCAAAAGACGCTTGGGGTTTATAACATTAATTTTTTACATGATTTATTAGGATTTCAGCGAATGATCACCTTCTCCGAATTGATGAAAGATGTAAGCATTTTCCGGCCTTTGATGATTCTTATTTTTTTTTTTTTCAATATTTCCTACCATCGAACGCTCTACAGATTACACGAGCCTATTGCTTCAATATCCCGATTACGCTGCCTGCATCGGGCTGGGAAACTGAAGGGCAAACTGAGGCTACTTCTTTCAATGCGCTAGTTCTAAGCTTAGCTTTAATATTCTGTACTTTTAGTAGTACCCAGCTTTCGCGAATCTGTTTTATATAAATAAATAAAGTTTAATAATTACGTTTCCAAGGCATCTTACAGCAGAAGAGAGAAAATTCAACGCAATAACAACACGTTTAACAGAGTTAGACGCTAAGATATATATAGACCTTGTTGCAATAATTCTATATAATTTACCAGACTTACGTAAGATTTGATGCAGCGAAAGGGAATCCTTCTCTAAAATTTGTGGATCTGCACCATTTGGAATTTAGTGCTAAAAAAGTGAAACATAAATACACACTGTGGTAAACATAAGTTTTAAAAAATAAATTGAACTGGGTCGTCCTATTAAGGCGTTTTCGGTCTTCTCTGCTAGGAATGATAATAGAGAAGTCGTACTGTAGTTTCATATAATCTGTAGTGGAGTGCAGCCCACTATAATTGAAGAGGTGACTGCGTGTCCAAAGTTCTTAGGCGACCTTTGCCTTTTCTCTGAGTCTGAGAGCCGTTAAGGCTGCAATTTTTTTGGTGTGCACTTCTATGGATTGCAGCTGTAGGATATCTTCCAGAGCAACTTCTAGTTTGTATGTTATCGCAAAAGTTGTGCCCAAGCGAGTTAGCCTTTGCACCTTTCTTGGAAAGTGAAGATGAGACTAAATTCTTACCGTTACGCTACGCTACGTTTGTAAGAATGGGACAGACGATCACTATGTACATCCAATATACAATATGCGGTTTCATGACCAATTTCTTACCAAAGATTTTTGTTTGCATGCATAGAATGCATTGAGTCCTTTATTCGTTCTCTCTTCCATATTCCGTTTCCAATTTAGTTTGAAGCCAAATATGACGCCCAGAAACTCGGCTTCCGGAGAGATTTTGAGGATACTACCTCTAAGTCTTGGTGGTTTCCAAATAGGTAGTTTGTATTTACTTATCAACAATACCATTTCCATCTTACGGGAGTTTACCGTAAGGCCGTTGGTTTCTTTCCGTCTTGATATGTCTTTTAACACAAAGTTTATAACATCACTGATAGTTTGTAGGAATTTTTCCTTTTGTCAGAGGAACAATGTCGTCTACGTCTATCGGTTTGATACTTTTACTGAAGAGAGATTTGAGAATTTCGTTAAGAGAGACGTTCCAAAGCAGAGGTGATAAAAGTCCTCCCTGTGGCGTGTCTCTGTTAACTGTTTTCTTGATAGAGAAATCTCCTAAACAGAAATCTCTCCTCAGTTCGTCAGAAATTTTCTCATACCCGCTGCCTCCATAGGGGAGTTAATTTGATGAAAGATTACCGTATGTATTTACTAATTTTTACAAATTAAGAGGTCACAAAAATGTTAAAATAACTTATTTCAGTAAAATTTGGCAACGATACTGCCAGTGAAGGTTAGGGTTTTTTTAGTGCCTAAACCCTATTTATGCCAAAATTTGAAAAATTGATGAAAAGTCATACAACGAAGTTACAAAATCGCAAAACCTGTCAACAGCAGGGTACCACAATCTGTTAATAGCATCAATTGAAGATTTTAGTGCACCACCAGATCTCCTCGGCTGCCAGAGGAACAAGCAGCAAACCTATGTAATTAAGCGTAGAAGCGGAAGCCAACTCCGCATACAGACTAGACCAGCTCAGGGCAGTTGGCAGTTGCAGTCCAGTGGCCGACTAAGCGAGGACAGGAGCCGACCAGCCATAAGAGGAGGCTATATCGGACGACCACAGCAGTCACACAGGTATAGGAAGTCTTGAGTAGGCGGCGTTCTTCAACGACTACGATAGTGTATATTGGGATCTAATGGGATCCATATTATATATTTATCTAATTTATTTCTCTTGCAATTGCCTGCCTCACTGATACAAGGCACCCCGATTATCTAGTCCTACTCCTGTACTAGCGTGCTTCCATTGCACAAGACACCCCGATAGCTAGCGTGCTTCCCTGGATATTTATCTCTCCGCCACAAGCATGCTTCCCTGCTGGCGAACACTAGCTCTATCCATTGTACTACCTTGCTTCCCTGGTGCAAGACACTTTTATAGCTAGCGTGCTTTCTCGTTGACGGACGCTCGATTTATCTCTCGTACTAGCGTGATTCCCTGGTACAAGACACTATTATAGCTATTTATCTCTATCTCCGGCACTAGCATGCTTCCCTGGTAACAGACACTCATTCATCTCTCACATTAGCGTGCTTCTCTGGTGCAAGCCGCTCATATAGCTGGCGTGCTCCCCTGGCTATTTAACTCTTCATCACTAGTTCTCGTAATACTGTACTTCGCTGATACAAGACACCGTTCTTACCGTAATCTAGGCCTTGCTTACTCGTAATTATTTGCACCGTCTCCATATGGAAACAAGACAAACAATACTTCAACCCGTCCAACACCATCATCACACAGAATGATATCAAGAGTACCACGTAGTTTTAAGCTTAAACTTGTGAATATGAAATAGTGAAAACTAGTTGTAAGACTGATAATAGTTGTAAGTGGGAACTCGTAGAATGAGGACAGTGAAATCTAGTTAAGCATAAGTAAACTTCAAAAGCCTTTACTCTGGAGCCGGCGAGCTTATTCCCTGAAGAAAACCAAAACAGCCTGACTACCAAGCAAATACGTTACAAGTGTACTATGTATCAATATTCGAGTGAAAGGTAATATCTGCTCTATTATAACAGCTGTCAAGTATTACTTAAATGGAGTAAGTGATAACGTTTCGACCCTCCAAGGGCTCAAAGGCAATGAAGATCCCTCTTCTCTCTATACCCAGTTCATGTGACCATATAAGGCTATCTGACCGTTCTAATGCATGCGCATTATCATCTTGTTGACCAAGCAGTTTTAATATGACGGTTACGCTATTTCTGATATGTCTTGAGCCTACTGGAGTGCTCAAAGTCAATGAAGGAAGAATACAACTATGTGATAGAAAAGATGGCTGTAGATTAACCATCCTCAGAACAATAACGCTTTGGGCGTAATTTTTTTTCAACTAATTAAGTATAACGCCATTAAATGGATAGAATATACCAATTCACATTAACTTGGTATAAACTATAACAGTGGCCCGATATGATATTCTTGTGGTACACATGAAGTGTTGATAATATCTTCTGATAAAGACTCGGGAAGCAATATTCGCTGAGTGAGTGAGACGTCAAGTAAGATTGAAGCCTGTAAATAATTAAGAAATAGATCACAAGTACAGTCTCTTGGCTATTGTCTACCTTGCAGCAATGACGCATGGGGAATTTGATAAGAAACCGACAACGTTGATGATCTTACTGGTAAGCGCTAGCTGCTAGCGCCAATAGGAACATCAAAAACTTTATCATGCTCTCCGTGAGTCATTTAATTTGAATATTTTGGGAGTTCGATTGAGCATGATTCCACTTTTTATTGTCACTTTCGGTTACAATTGGTATAAGTTAGCTTAAGCTATATGACATTGAGTTGTGGGCACCCTTCATAACATTTCTTCAGAGCATTATCACAATATTGTCAAGATCCAATAAAACAGATCATACAAACCATCTACCAAGAAAGTATCATTAATGTTCCAAAAGCCAAAAGTACCGGTAAACTCGAGAAGAAGAGAAAGGTGACATAAAATATCAGAAATCATTTGGAGATCTAGAGATAAAACTAAAGCGGTATCTAATGTTAAAACTGCTGCAAAACATGCGAAATATCTATTGGAGAAACTACTTTTTTGTGATGGCGAATCATATGTAATATATGTATGATGTTTCGTACATTCAGTTTTTGACAGACCCTATGAGGGTCTAAGGGGACTACCCTATGATTCGTTAGCACAACCTGAAGGAAATTAGGGTAAAGGGAATGAGGGAAACTGAATGTTTTTTTTTTTACATTTCTATGGGCTAAACAATAGCACAGAGGCCGACTTAATGTTTTATAAATAACAATTGCAAATGAAAGTAGGCCGAGGCTCGAGCCTGCGTTCCTGGTGATCATGCCACTCAACTATTAATCAAATAACATCTCCACGTTGCAACAAAATGCTTTTCTAGTATTATGTTAAATTGCTCAGGTCATTACGCATTTTAGAACTTGCATAATTGGTGTATGCAGGAAATTTGAGATATTGCGAGCCTATATGTGTCAGAAATATGGAATTAGGTAAGCAAGTAAAACCGAAAATAGTATTACTGGTGGAACAGAAAACTATCACACTAGAGAACGATTTGGCATGCTTGTATATAATTTAAATAATACTGAAATGCAGTAAAATCACCCTTCTCGTTTACCTGTAATTCCTCATTAACTATGATATGATAGGCGATCAAATATTCCTAATTTTCATTGATGGTAATTTAACTACTCCCAGACATTTTCATCAAACTGTTAGGCCTGTTATGTTTTCATTTTCATCGGAAATTGGCCCCATTTTACTTTAACGTAGGACCACATATTGCAGGAAACCGGAAATGTATAAAGGAAATTGTTGGATACGAAAGGTATTCGTAGCCACCATAACCCGTGGAATGGAATTCAATTAAGCACGCATTAAATAAACTTCAAAGAAGCATTTTAGCGATGTGGTCACAGTTCAGGGGATACGCTGAGTTTGGCTACGTTAAAAAATGGAAATAAAGTAGAAAATAGAAGCTGCGGGTAGCTCACGTGCCAATATCGTTGTTAAATTAATTTGTCTAAAATGCACAAAACATCTAAAACCCGTCAATTGCTTTGCAGAGCCTTTGAGGTCAAATATACGTAAATTTGCAGTCCTCTGAAATATGAATGGATTAGTAATAACACATGGTATAACATTAATCGGTAATTCCAACGTCTGCTCTTAAGCATGTCTTGTCTTTTCTTGCCTTCGTCGCCTCCTATTTCCTCAACGGCAACGGCTACGGTAAGTATTTTGATTTCCCGTTTTCATCTGACCCTAATAGTAAGCCTGCGAAGGGCTGTTTGAACCCATTGGTTCCTGAATCCTGTCACCACCTGATACTCCTGATATATATTTATCCATGTAGGAAATGTGCGAGGTGGTTACACCGGGAACTATCCTATGATACAATAAAATTTTGTGCAAGTAACCACTTTCTGATAATGCAAAAGGCAATGGAGAAGAAAAGAGCGAAAAATTAAAAACTTGTGCGTTGTGTAAAGTTTTTACTGGTGATGCAGAGAGATCCGATGATAATTAATTTTATAGTTAAAATGATGTACTCTTGCGGGGAAGAGATATGGAACATCATCTATAAAAGGCGTCTAAATCACAGTCACGTAGACCGTTAACAACACGAAAGATCTTGGCGCCGTCAGTATTAGATCTTAAAATCTTTGAGTTCATCTAAGACATAGATACATCGCTAATATAAATAATAAACAAAAGTGGCCCGAGATGACTTTCTTGTGGTGCACCTGAAGTATTGAGAATAGTTTCTGACAGACAACCGTGAAACACTATTTGCTGAGTGCGAGATCGGATCTTGAACCGAGGACTATGCGCATGATATTTCATCACCTTAATCACTACCAGTGATGTTGCTGATTCTAGGTTTCAGAGTTCCTTTATAGAGAAGCATCGATCCTGCATATATACACTACACTTCCTATGTGTCCGCTTCTCAGAGTGGCTGCTACTAAGGCTTCAAGTGGGCCAACTTTTTCTTTTGCTCTGAGTATTACAGTTCTCTTCCCTAAATCTTCTCAGTTATCCTACTCCTGGTCTGATAAATAAAAATAAAATCAGACCTGTAACAGGTTCTGCAATGTACGGTCTTCACTTTTCTTTACAATTAGTTTCTAATACGCTAGAAGCTGGTGAGGTGGAAAAGGACTTGGGTCTGGAAACCCTCACAGAAGCAGCGACAAAAATGACTCTTACCGCGATCTTAACGGAAGATACAGTCTCGGCAACCACAGGTGCTGAGGGACCTACAGGTAAATCTGCACCACATTCAACAAAGAAAAGGTGGAATTGGCGCTTGTCGGGTACATCACTAAGGGACTTTCGTCAAGGAACTACAACATTTTTTTCGCGCAAAGTGAAGGTAAGAAGCGTTCGGCCACATTGGCTGAAAATGAACTTAATATTAACTTTTGCTCTTATTTCAGTACCAATAACTTAACAGTTGTGCTGTGTGAGTTTAGAAAGAGTTACTCATTTCAATGATCTACATGGCATATGACAGGGAAGCGCCACCGGAAGAATTCCTAGTGAAAGAACGAAGCAGAGAAAGCTCAACATAGTGATCGGAGGGGACGCTAATGCACACCGTGTAATATGGGACAGAAACGATGTCAACGAAATGGTCGGACCTTTGTTGCACTATTTATTAAACACTAGCTTAAGCAGTGGTGGACTGGAGAATGCTAGAAAGGCCCTCACCATCGGATCACAGCTATATTAGCTTTGGGATCAAAAAAACAATAGAAAATTCGGAAACGTGGCAAGGAACGATTCGGCAAAATTCGGTATGCCAGTGCAAGAGAAATTGGAAAGTGGATGACCAGCTGCAATCTGAAGCAACCAATACCTTGAATATGCAATGGGCCACGTTAATGGATGTGCTTCCGAACAGGCCTGTTCTGTGAGTAGGCCTCGGAAAATATTTGTCTTATTGATGGGACTAGAGCTTAACGGAAATCCGCCAAAGAGTACGAGCACTATTCAGTTTGGCAAAAATGTCAAGTGAACAAAAAGTCTGCAAAAATAATGGAGTTTGTACAAAGAATAACGAGAAAAGACTTGAGATCCTTCTGGACACTCACTTCCCTGTCTGTAAAAATCCAGTGACCACTACAGAGGAATATGCAGTTACAAACTTGAAGTTTAGCTGTCTGATTATCGCCCAGGACAGGATCAGATGAGCAATCAACTCCTTTGAACCAAAAGTCATCAGGACCAGACAGTGTTATGCCAGTAATATTGCAGAGGGCACTTGAGCTGACAAGTGACAACCCCCTGGTTGACGATGATTTTCAGAGGTTGTTTGAGGTTAAACCATATACCCGATTCCCGGCATCGCTCACGCGTAGTCTACATCCCGAAAGCGGATAAGTGCGGGGAAGCCAAGCCCGGTGACTCCAGACAGATCAGCCTAACCTCGTTCCTATTAAAATCCCTGGCAAGAGTTTTAGATCTGTATGTTATAGAAAACCTTGACCTCTACCTACTATCCAAAACCCAACATGGAAGTGGGTTGACACAGCCCTAAATAAGGTGTTGTTCGAGATTTAAAGGTCTCTGCACTACAAAGAATACACCTTGAGGTCCTTTACAGATATTGAAGGGGTCGTCAACAATCTAACAACCTAGGCCATCGCAGACAATCTGGAAGCAACAAAGGTGGACAAAGCCATCAGTAAATGAATAGCCACTCTGGGCGACGGGGGAACACAGGGAGGAGTCTTATCGCCTCTCCTCTGCCTACTGGTTATGAATAAAATCTTTGTAACACTTGAGAGTAGGGGTGTAAAAGTGGTCGCTTACGCTGATAATGAAATTATATTAGTGTCAGGCAAGTGCCGGAACACGATTAGCGAAATTACGGAAGGAGTTCTAAAGAAGCTTAGCTCATAGGCGAAAACCAGTTTGCTCGCCATCAACCCACGCAAGACCGAAATAGTACTTTTCACTAGAAGGTACAAGGTACCAACTTTCAGGGCAGCACGGTTAGACGGTATGCTGTTTGAACTCAAACCACAGCCTACATATCTGAGACTCGTTCTAGATAGCAAACTGATCTGGAAACTAAATGTAGAAGAAAGAATTGCTAAAGCAAATAAAGATATACCTGTAAGAGACTCTTCGGTGCAAAGTGGAGGCTGAAATCCAGCATCACGCAATGGGCATACACAGCAATAGTGCGACCAATCCTGCTGTTCAGCGTCATGGTTTGGTGGCCAGCTGTGGAGAAGAACACTTATCTCTCCAGACTAAAGCATATACAAAGAAAAGTGGGAATGGGGGTAACTGGTGCATTCAAAACCACACCCTACCGTGCTCTTGATACAGAGGACCCATGATGCCTATTTAACCAATATCGGAGTCAATGTAGAACTGTGGTTGAGATCTATATCGGTCATTGCCTAACGCGGATACATGCGATAAGAATAGGTGTTTCCGACTCTGATTTATGCAAGCACTGTCAAGATCCCAATACAAAAGAAACTGTAGAGCTCCTCTTATGTCATTGTCTTGCGCTTGCTAGGAAGAGGTAGAAGGTACTGAAGAACCACTTTACTGAAGACTGAAATAAGTAAAAATTTACATAAGAAGAAATCTGAAGTTCGCAACAGAAACGGGTACCTTTGATACTAATAGGGTAGCTCTCCGACGATCGCAAACAAAATCTCCAGGACGTAGGTAGGGCATGTAATTACTGGTAGCGCTATGGATCCGATGTGGTCTATACGATATTTCGCCGCCACCGTAATATAGCCATTTTACGACGAGCTTCTGCCTAATAAAACTGGATCTTATAAAGGGTGATCCAACAGATGGTTTGGATGTTGATTGTTATTATCTGTCTTATGAAAATCGTCGTTCTGTAAAAGGAATTTTCATAAAATTCGAGATTATTTCGGTCAAAATAATTGATATAATGAGCTAAAAATCCATGGAATAGTGCGAGGATTTGAAAAACTGAACCGCAGGAAGTATCGGCATCCCCGCCCATCCCAACAGACAAGTTCAAGCTTTACATCTTATACATACTAAGGATATTTTAATGGCCTTAATTGAATGAAATGGATGCTATTAGCCTATCTTACTATATGGCGACACGTCACATACAAGTCGTAAAACAGTCGCTTTATTGCTCTTCATCATGGAATTATTACCAAAAACGGCGAGGTCAATTGGCATCTAAGATCATGCGGTCAACTCTCTGTGTTTTATTAAATGTAAACCGTTGGATCACCCAGCTTTAACCAATTCTAAAGTTGCATAAACTTAGAGCACAAATCTTTTCTCTCTGATGATTAGAGATTGCTAAAGTAAATATCTTCAGAATATTGTAGTTTTCTGTTTTGCTGTGCTTCTTAACAACGATTTGACTCTATCTTTCTGTTCCATCAGATTCTTCCTCCGTAGGTCCCATTATAAACTTGTGTTATGTTGGTGAAGTATTGGAATCTTTAACCTTTGATGTACTTTGTTTTCACTGTAGGTCTTTATGTGCTCCTTGGGATGGCTTTATTAGATGTAGATCCACAATCTATAGAAATTTCTTAATCACCCTTTGTCAGTCACTGAGTCATGCATTGCAGTTATTATGGCATTTTACAGGATTAAGCATGAAACTCATATTTGCTAGAGCATCCACCATGTTTTATTTAAATGGTCGTCCTCCTACGTATATGATCGTACACAAAGCGTCTTGTTAATGAGTTGTCTTGTCTTGTGGCGTACCACAGAGTAACGTTCTCGGTCCGTTTGTTTTTATTCCCTGTGGTTCTTTGGAGCCCTAAAAGCTTGCGTTATGCTGAAGATATTGCTTAAATAATGTAACATGAGAAACTAACTACAACCTTTTAAATCGTAACTTGAACACGTGATTGATTCAGTTAGAAAGATGGTTTTAATCCTGAATGGTGGCAATGACATACTATTAATTTTGACTATTCTTTTGGCGGAACTATATTCAGTTAAATTGGCAAGGCAAAGTATCTTGATATATTATTTTATTCACACCATTCTTTTAAAGATTATGTGCACTTGATAGTTTGCAGGGCTTCTCAATACTGTGATTTGTGAAAAGATAGTCCAGGAAGCGCGACAATTCTACCTTAACTAAACTTCTTTAATGTGACTTCTCACTTCGAAGTTCGTATTAACCTCATTGAAGCTGTCCAGCGTAGCTTTCTTAATTTTGTACTTCACTAAAAGTAGTTAATGAATGTCAGATATCTTAGGTTTGAACACTACCGGCGGCAACACATGCTTTCTGCTGACAAGAGATTACGATGAAAAGGCTATTGAGAGTTACAGAGCAATATTGGTGGTTCGGATGCCACTTCTAATGGTACGTTCACTTGTTTTATCAAATCGGTTGAAGTTCTTCTCCCGGGGACTACGAAACTAGAGATAGAAAGCCAGGAACTAGCAAATTCCCTCGGGCTACTTAAAGTGTACTCCGCCGTAGCCGGTCCCAAACCTGGTTGAGAAAGGAGGAGTGAAACACATGCGCCAGCCAGAACACCTCGGCTTAGAGAATATCTATGCGCTTTACAAATACACTCTCGGTGACTCCCAGGAAGCTTTGAGGAGCAACCCCCCCCCCCCCAATTGTGATAGGTTGGGTAGGCTTGTACTCCGCTTATCTGAAAAAGATACCCACGAAACCTCTAGTATGCCTCGGATATCATGGACCGATTTTGTGATGACGACCTTTGGCTACCTCCAGACAAACAAAACTCCGGATATTTGAACGTTAAATCTGTTTTGTTATACGGCTGTTCAACATGGAAAGTGACCTGTCAAATAACATCTAAGCTACAAGTCTTTGTCAACAGGTGTCTCTGGTGCATCCTTAATATCCATTGGCTGGAGGTCGTTACCAACAAAGAACTACACAGCCTTACAGGCCAAGACGGGATATGCAATAGTATTGGTAGGCGAAAGTGGTAATCCAAACACTAAGAAAAAATCCGAACAGCATCGCATAGCAAACTCTAGATTGGAATCCAAGGAAGACGCCGAATTGGACAACCGCGCAACATACAGGGAAGATCCGTCTAGAGGGAAAGTACCCAGATCAACAAATCGTGGCCATAGTTGAAGGAGTTGGCTCAAAACGGGACAAGGCAGAGAGTCGGTGTAATAGACGCCCTATGCCCCACACGTGTTTTTTTACACTGTGGCCAAAGCCTAGGGGACAACCTTTTCATGCGTCAGCATGGCTTTGTCCGGAAGGGAATTAAGGCATGGGGAGTGAGGAAACTTGAATGTCTTGTTTTTGCATTGTTGCGAGCTAGACAACCGCATAGAGACGGAGTGTATGTTTTTGTTTTTAATTCAATTTGAAAAACACACAGGGAGACCTAGTTTCGAACCCGGGAACCATAGCATGATGGTGAAGCCGCTCAACCAATTGATCGAACTCTGTCTCGGGTTAGAGGAACCCGAGAGAGAGACTTAAAGTTGTAAACATCTCTATTACGGCTCGCTCTATCTTCAAGAATCAGCTAAATTTATATCTTAACAGATTTTGTTATTTGAATATTTCTTTGTAAAATTAAATTTATATTTCTCTAAAGTTGGCAAAACATACTTTTAGTAGGTGCAACATAAAAAAAAACCAGAAAGGCCAAATATATACGAGTATAAAGAACCAATCATTCAACCGATTTAATGAAATCCTTTTATTTTGAAAACTTTTTGTAAAAATTGGATCGTTTTACATTAACATAATTACCTTTATCTTCAAACGTATTATTTTTGTCTATGGTGTCTTCGTTCAAAGATAACCACAGTTTGCAAACTGAGAAAGTTGTTTTTCTGTCTCTTTACATTAAACAAGACGTGAGAGCCCTTGCATGTAATTATCTGCCTTACACTTCCTCCAGATGCCATTTAGATACCACAAAGGATGTAAGGGATAAATTAATAATACCTTGAACAAAAAACAATTGTTATCTTTTAATTAATTTCCTGTGTGACAAGATTATTAGGAAATTAAAGACCACAATTTTCACTACTATCAAGTTCACTTATTGGAAAAGGCTTAGTTAGTGGTTTTTCAGAGTTTATTGGGGAACTCAATTAATTCAATTTTCAACTGCTGTTAATTATTCAATTCTTTTTCGAATTTCCCATTTATAGTATATTGTATGAACGTTTTATTTCATTTCAATGTAAACAAATTTATGAAGTTTACAGAATAATTGCATAGTTGCCAATTTCCTCTTTAGTAACACTATTTGTATGTGAATAATTTAGTTGTCATTTAACGACTAATTGAAAATTGATTGAATATACTCTGCGGTCGCGGTATTTAAAGTGAAAAAAAAAATTGTGGTATAACAGTGCTATTTCAGACTTTTAAGCTTGGCATTCAGAATATAAAACAACATTAACTGGAATTGCTAAGTAGACCTATACCCTTTTACTGGAATTTGTTGTGCTCATGTTTATACTGAGGATGACAAAATAGATTTTATTGATAAAGGTTCTAATTTTTAGGATTTTTAAAATTTAGATCTAAGTTGCTTCAAAGTAGTGTTCTGATCAGAAGGATTTCAATGAGTACTGTGCGACAAGCATAGACACTTTGACATACTGACGACTACTGCCATACTTATAATGAAATACTCATTAGAATTTCTGCAATTTTTTGGCATCTACTACACTGGCACGACTGTTTTCTTCCGTAAGATGAAAGTAACATTAAATTGGCAAAGATTTCACATCATTTTAGATGAACACAAGAAGATGTAAATTATGGACAAAAAGGCAGAGATTTGGGATCCATTTAATTTAATTTCCGCGTGTAGTCCCACTGTATGTTTGGAATGATGTATCGCAACGTGGCCATATAGGACCAATTGTTTTCTATTTATATTAATGATATACGGAGGTGGTGCATTCTTTAGTAGAACCATGTATTTAAATAAGCCGTCGTATGCAAGAGTAGTTTAAGGGCAGGTTCTCATGAAACCCGATCTGAAAATAATTTTTTTTTATTTCATTTTTTGATAGTCTATTATGTGTAGAATATACTAAATAAATTTCAGAAAAATGTTATTGTATAATAATTGGACCCAGTTTTTTACGCGATGACAAAATCTTTAAATGCGTTTCCTGAAAAACGATGATTTTTATATCGGTCTCCACGATAACTCAAAAACTACTCAATGGATCACTATTTGTTTTTTATATTTTGAAGTTCATTTAATTTATTGGAGGATAAACCTAAATGCATTATATAGCACTTTAATAGAATTAACCTTCTAACTCAGAAGGCGCACTTCACAGGCAGAGGCCTGGAATCAATTGACCTATTCACCAGAATATAACATATATTGAGATGAATGAGGCTCCCACAACCCATGCAATAAAATATTAGTAAAAAAAACAACAACAACAAAAATCCAAAACAATCCCAAACACTACAATCAGGGGTGCAAAGACAACAGAGATCGTTTAAGCAAATCCTTAGTAAGAGCCAGGTCAAAAATAGGACACATATTCATGGCTCTACACATGCGGTTAATAGGCTCATGCATACCATAGTTAGAGAGAGAATGGATAACATGTAGTAAAGGCAATCTCCTTAAGCTATACGGGGTTTGCCATTCTACGACGTTCCTCAAACGAGTGCATATTAAGCAATCGGAGGCGATCCCCATAAGGAGGAAGCCTTAATGGATCATTCCACGGGAGGTCCCTTAGTGTGAACCTAACAAAATTCCACTGCACCGATTCAATGCGTCTAGAATGAACAGCATAGCAAGGAGACCAAGCCTGGGATGCGTACTCAAGAATTGGTCTAACTAAAGAAAAAAATAAGTGAATAAGGGTCTGTCGATCAGAAAACTCCCTTGACCACCGCTTAACAAAACCAAGGACTGAATTACTCCGAGATACTATATGGTTTATGTGCAGAGTGAAATCGAGTTTTTTTGTCTATCATTACACCGAGGTCAGTAACGGACTCCACACGACGGATATTAGTTTCCGCAAAGACGAGCTGATTGATGTTCCCAGAAAATGACATAACTTCACATTTATCCAGGTTAAGTTGCAGTCCATTTGTGGCACACCAACTCCTGAAGGCATTCAATTTATCCTGAATGCAGGAAGAATCATAACTGTTTCTAACGCATGAGAAAATCTTCATATCGTCTGCGTAGATTAAAACTTTGGAGTGCTTAATCAGAGGGGAAATGTCGTTAATTGCAAGAATAAACAGCAGCGGTCCCAGATGGCTACCTTGCGGTACACCAGATAAAGCCCTAACGACTCTAGATAAAGTATTACGGAAAGAGACACGGTAAGTCCTATTTTTTCAGTAAGATCAGATCCAGTCGAACAATAAAGGCGGAAAACCCAACCTTTCAAGCTTAAGCATAATCACGGGGTGAGGGAGCTTATCAAATGCCTTGCTAAAGTCGGTGTAGACACAGTCAGTCTGTAGTCCCTGTTGGAAGGTGTGTGATGAAAATTCCAGAAGGTTGGTTGTTTTCGATCTACCAGGCAGAAAGCGATGTTGATTAGATGAGATTAACCCCTTACACTGCCCAACAAGCTGTGAGTATATAACAGATTCAAACAACTTGGGTATGCAGAAAAGCTTCGCGATTGGCCTATAATTTGTTATGGAGTTTTTAAGCCCCTTCTTATAAACAGGAATTATAAAGGAGTTCTTCCATAAGGTAGGAAATCTGCCGGCCTGAAGAGATTTGTTGAAGATGAGTTCCAAAGGAGTGAGTAAAGCATCAGAACAGGATCTCAAGAATACAGGTGGAACACCATCAGGACCAAAAGAAAAGTCCAGTTTGAGTTCCTTGATAGCATTCATGATAATATCCCGAGATATAATGGGCAAAGCAATGGAGGTAGTGGGACGATTTTGGATGTGACCAAACTCTTCCAGGGAAGGCACAAAGTTGCCTGATAAAAAGGCACCCTCAAAAAAGAATGCAAAGTTGTCAGCTATATAAGGCGTGCTACAACTAGAGGATCCATCATACCACATTGTAGATGGATAATTATCAGTTTTCTTTTTCAGATTAACAAATTTCAAAAAGGTACGAGGATCATGATGTAAGTTACTGCGGATATAATCAAGGTATTCCCTGTATAAGGATGAAGATAACTCTAAAAACCATTCACGAAAATAAAAGAAATCAGAATAAGCTGACGTGCTTCTACAGCGTTAGTAGGTTTTCCATAACCTATTTTTTTTCATTCTTTAGACTCCGTAGTTCCCTAGTATACCACGGGGGAGAATGACAGGATGATCTCAACCGTTTAAGTGGCACACACGAATTAAACAGATCATAAATCCTATCATAAAACACGGAAACGCAATCGTCGACATCGTTATCATGAAAAAGGGATGGGAAATCGATTGAGAGGATCCTGTTCGAAGGATCAGAGAAGTCCGCCCTTTTAAAATCAAGAACGTACTGATCTACGTCAAGAATATTAGAACCTTCGTAACAAAAATAAATGAAAATGGCCGGATGTAAACTGTCGATAGCGGATAAATTACGAGAAGTCGGTTCGACTATAGTGTTACTCGAATCAGAAGAAAAGATAAGATCTTAAAGAGCGAAAAAAATGTGAGAAAGTGGTACCGACAAATTGCATGTCCGCAATTTTTTTAATTTTCTACTTTTTACTGATATTGTTGGTACAACCTCTAACAAATATTATATTTTTTTATAAAAACATTTGGCTTTTGGATTTCAGATAAATTCTGCAAATGCGACAGGTGAGACCGATGAGTCAGCTTTTTTGCGACGGTCACGATACAATACATATAAACAATTCCCATGACATTACTATTCTTAAAAAACATTGTATTTTGTACTTTAAAACTTAAGAAATAAATGTCAAAAACCTTAAGTTACATCCTTCTATGAAAAAAAAAGTTCAACAAAATCACCTTTTTTTCTGGTCGCTTGATGAGAATTTAAGAAAATAAGAGAATATATATACTTATCCGACTTTATTTATTCAAATTCGTCAATATAGACTAACACAGCGTATGAATATAAATTATCAAACTAAACTAAAAAGCAAAAGCAAAAAATAAAAAGTGGTTCAGCAGTCGACTGAAGTCGCGACTCTCGCATCAACCAAGACACTGCCTGAGAAAGCCCTTTAACCGCAGCCTGGAGAAATCCATATCAAAATTGACGAAGTGTTGGTTGAAGAGACGAGACATCGACGTGATTGGCTCGTGTATCCCATATAGAGTTCGATGACCAGGGACGTACAAGAAGTCGCGATTCTTCAGAGAGCGTTGCGGGATCGAGATATTTACAGCCTTCAGTAATTTGGATAAGTTTATCGTTCCTTGCAAGAGATCGAAGAAAAATAGAAAGAGAGTCGAGAGAAATCAGACACAAACGATCTGCGAAAAAGGGAAGTAACAAAGGATCAATCCAGGGAAGCCGACGGAGATCAAACCTCGAAAGTAAGGCTAGAGTTAACGACCACGCCCAGGTCTTTCACCTTATCAACCCTATCCAAGGCAACACATTCGACGTTGCAGTCGAAATGGAGAGGATGTCTTTTACGGGATCATAACGGTGAACTTCCCGGTATTTAAAGGAAGTCGATTGCGTGAGCACCAGTCACAGAACGTAGCAAAGTCAGAGTTCAAGAGACCGCCGTCGATTCGTGAGAAGCAGTCCGACAAATCTAAGCATCGTCCACATAACACAGAATTTTACTACTGGACTGGAGAATCGAAACAATCAATCAATCCTTCAGAATAAGGGGAAGCGCAAAAGAGAGACAAAAGTTAAGAACCCTGACCAAATCTCTAGCCTTGCAACTCTGTTGAATATAGTGCCATTTTCAAACTAGTCGAAAAGCAAAGGACGTCTGCTGCGAGAAAAAGTCAGGAAGTGGTACACTTGCTAACATTTAAAGGAATGCGATTCGGAAATCAATGTTCAGTAGATCACCATAAGATTCATAAGATTCCTGAGTGCTAAAAATGTTTGCATGATCCGCATAGGACAACATTTTATCGTTAGGTAGAAGAAGCTTATATACACAAGGAGCAAACCAATAATACTGCGCCGCCCCCCCCCCCCCCAGAAGTGACAACAATTTCGTCTGAGAGAGCTTCACGCAACAGGGTAAGCTGAGCGCTACCAGACAGATAAGAAGACAGCCATTTGACGAAACGAAACAGGAAAATCTTCTTAACGAGAATTCCATGGTCAATCCTAGGGAAGGCCTTACTAAAACCCGCAAATATATAATCCACCTGTTTGCCTGATTCAATGGCCGGTAGAGGGTAATTCAGGAATTCAAGGAGATAAGTGGTGGCAGAAAGCCGGGTTGGAAGGAAAAAATGAGAAGCATACAGTGAAAGCGTTTAACGTGGCTGGCCATTGCCATGGAGACCTCTTGAACATGAGAAAGGTCGGCAATCCGTCGGTAAGTTGAGATATCAGCCCTCCTGCTTCTGTTATGGAGCGGAATACGGAGCTCTTTCCGAGCACAGGGAAATCGGCGGAACACAACGACAGGTTGAATAAATAAAAAAGGACGCAGACGCATTTTTTTTAAATAAATGACTTCCACCAAGTGTTGCTCTTTCTGATTAAACAATATTTAACCAGTATTGGTTATATGAAATTGATGGACTAAAAATCCCCTTCATATAATTCGTACTCAGATTTAAAACTGAGTACTTATAGGAGTTGTGTTTTGACCTTTCGTCATGGATGTCCGTGGTGAAAAGTACAAGTACCACGCTGATGATGACCAGCTTGTACTTTTGGTCGAAACATCCATCATTTTTTCTTTGAGCGCTGATATTTTTCCCTCCTATTTGTGGAAGTAAAACAAGCGTTTTTACTTTTCATTTTTCTTTTAATTGTTTTGTTACGTTTTTTACCAAATATTGTTAATTTACGTTTATCAAGTAAGTAATCAGTCTGTTAATGAATCTTACATTAATAAAAGTTCTATTTGCGGTCGTGTATGCACGTGAAGGTTTATCAAAAATCACCATTTACGCTACAATTGGGTTCAGAAGTGGGTTAATTAAAAAAGACTAAAAAAAGTGAACTTAGAAAAATAAAAGTGTGATTGTGAAATTAAAGTGTAAATACTTGAAGTCAAGATTTACGTGTTCAAGACTTGATGGTGGAATTAAGTAAACGTTCCCTACCTACGAATGGAAATGGAATAAAAATGCCCTGGTAGCGTTACTACAAGAAGCCGTGGAACACGAGGGAAAGGATCCAGAGGCTTTTGTTTTTGAAGACGACCTTGAATAAGAAATTACCTAAAGCATGACAGATCTTTCCAATGCTCTGTTGATACTTAACTCATCAATGGAAGAACAGAAGACATCATCAGCCGAGTTGAAATCAACGATGTAAGGTTCTATTAATGAGTTAAAAGCATCAATAGAAGTACAAAAATCTTCACTAGCCGAACTTACAGCCTCCGTTGAAGAAGTAAATGCAAAAATTGAAATTTCTGTGCGAAAACAGTTTGAAACCCTATAAGTCACCGTACAGAAGAAACTGAAGGCATTGGAAAGCTCTATGAAGGTAAATCTCGAGCCCCATATGGGAAAGAAAATCGGAGAACTTAAGTCGGATATAGACAAGAAACGGATAGAACAGGTTTGTGGATGCAATTAGAAATGAACTAGAAGATGTCAAGAAGCGGCAAACGACGAGTTTATCTACGGATGTGACTGTAAAAAAGAAACTTCATCCGTCGACTTTTGATAGTCAAACTCCCCGACAGACATACAGACTACAGTTCGAGACAGCAGCAGTAGTTAACTTCTGTACTAAAGAGAAAAAAGCTTCAGCTTTAATGGCACTTAGAGGCGCAGTGGCAGAATTGTTACAGACTATACCGTCACAATAAAGGTACAATTGTTCATTTCTGATACAAACCTTAGAATTGGGGTATGGAAATTAGCACATGCAAGAGGTTTACCGTCTTCAGCTACGGACTCGAACACAGAAGCTTGGAGAGACTTTGCAGCAGTTACAAGTCTCCAGAAGACCTATTTACCAAAGAGAAGAAACCGAAATAAAAAATATTCGTTACCGACTCAATGCGCAGGTGAAACCCGGCTGAAAATGCGACCAGGAAGGTCATCTCCGACGAGAGTGCTGTAAGCAAAGCAAATCAACAATTCCAGGAGATGACACGAGAAAGACTGCTTGTGAACAGTGCAACAAAAGGGAGCAAGAAGAATTAATATTGAACAGTGATACCGATCGGAACAACGAAGCTAAAGTGCTTCGTCGCTAGTACAGATGTTGATCCCGCGGTGAAGAAGGTCACCTGCAAAGCGATTGCAGAAGAAAGACCCTTGAACAACGAATGAACAAAGAAATGTTACAAAGTGAAAACGAATCAGGAACTTGCCGGAAATGCCGAGTACAAGACCAATTTGGACATGTGAAACATGGGAATACATCACCTGTACGAAGGCTGACTGTCTTGCCGACATCGAGCCAA
The DNA here is from genome assembly GCA_964036015.1 of Leptarthrus brevirostris. NCBI lineage: Eukaryota > Metazoa > Arthropoda > Insecta > Diptera > Asilidae > Leptarthrus > Leptarthrus brevirostris. The sequence continues at coordinate 21,758,370 of OZ038371.1, forward strand.
GGAAAGCGGGAACTACAGACTATTAATGAAGAATTACAAGATTTCGGGGACGCACTAGAAACCTCACTAGAAGACGATCAGGAAAAGACTACGGAGGTGGTAGTTAAAGAATGTGTCGTTAGCGAGCAACTTAACATGCCAACGGTTCATGCTGGAGAAGATTAGATTATTCAACTACGACATACATTGAAGGAGGCAGAAGAATGCAATTAAAGTCTACATTCTCAACAGGAGTGGCTTTCATGGTGCTATAGGGATCTTCAGCTACATATTAGCCACCTAGAAGAGAAATGTACAAATATGCAAGCAAAGTGCGAAGAAAGGACCAATATGAAGGAATTCGGGATAAGTGACCTTAATTGTTTGTTCAAAGAAGAGAAACCCGATGAACGACTGGAGAAGCAGTTGAGATCTGAGGAGCGGTTGCCAGAAGGTTTAAAGGCCAATGTAAGATTGCTAAAACAGAAGAACCGCAGAAAGGCTATATTTACGTTACAGTACGGTAGTTAAAATACTTTACTTCGAGGTTTAGCCGCAGATTGTCAAGGTTCGATAATTTTCTGAAAATCACATGCGTGTCGCCGTTAACATAACTGATAACATGTTGGCCTTCCATCAGGAACATCATAGGATCATAGGACCGCACCGGTGGGAACAACAAGTTACATCCAAATGCGTCTTATGTCGGTGATTTGGAATTCATATTAAATTGCACATTTACTTGTAATCGTTGTCGTCGAAACGCGTGAAGTTCTTCTCCCACCCTATGCCCCACAAGGAGTTACGGAAACTAGGGAAGGTTCACCTTTTATAGCTAGCCTGTATATCTTAATTTTGTGTTGAAGGTATAGATAAAGATTTGAAAATAGTATTAATAGACTTGACTTGCGATCAACAAGCTCTATGTTGAAATTGTTATTGGATGTTTGCCTCCGAGCATGTATTCATTTCCTAAACCCAGATAAAAAAGTGTTGACATAATCAGTCGTTGCATTCATGAGGTAGAAAAATTCCTTCACAGAGCACGATAACAATAAAATCACAAATAATGTGCACTTTTCCGTTTTCAATAATTTATTTGACACTCAATGAAATGGTGAACAGAAAACTTTTTCCTATCCTTATAAATTCTATTTTCAGAAAATCTAATTCTTTCACTGCTTTTATTGTATTTTATTGTTCCGCTCGAAGAAAGATTTATCGAATTTTGACAAGAGCCCGTTCCTATTATGACAGTTCGATTTATTTTTATCGGAATTCTTATAGATACACACTAACGCCTGAAAAAATCTTAAGAAAAATACGATCTTTTTCCCTCTCTCCGATACAATAAAATACGAATTAGTGATCCCAAAATCCTCGATGTTTACACACAATATAACACAAAATCGAACAAATTTGTCCAAGGTTAAAAGAATTAGTCAAGTGTAATTGACAGTATTCTTCTCGTAAATTGAGGTCACAGCAAGGAGATAACAAGAAAGTCACCCTTCCTGCCGTTTTGGTACGCAACACCATCAGGCGGAAAAATATTTTCCGTGAAAATCAAAAGGGCTCACTTCCGTGTAAAATTCGCCTTAAAAAGTTTCGGTACAAGGGCGAAAAGGAAATATTTCAATTCCCCAACTGTGTTCATTATTCTTTTCCGTAGAGAAAAATTCAATAATGGCTATAAACCCTTTACATTTGTTTCTTAAATACTTTTCGTGAAATTTTAATAAAGTTTTCCTTCAAAAACAAAAGGATGACGAAATTTTAGGGATTTAGAAAAGGACGTACTAAGCTCGAATTCTTTTATTTCGAGAGAAGAAAACTTTTTCTTTCGATGCAGAAAAGATAAAACCCAAAACGATTTGACGTCCTCTGAAGTACGTTAGATATCAGATACCACAAAGCATACCTGGTAATATTGTGACATAGATTTCTGTAAGTAGATGTGTCTACATAGAAGTATCAAAACGACGAAAAATAAAAAATAAATCTTTTTCTCCCAGGATACGCCTTTTTACCTTAACGACTGCATTAAAAAAATAACAAAGGTTGTAGGATTGTTAAAATATAGACTTCCGTAACATGTCGAAATAACGTAGTACAATGTGTTGAACTAAGGAAATCACTTTAAAATCCTTGACCCAACTAAATCCATATACTGGCCTTTCGCTATTTACCTATCCATTAAAGGCAATTCAAGTGGCACTTCTGGAGGGATGACAGTCAGTGTACTTTTTGCCAATTTCAGTGCTAAGGGCTGCTTGTGTCTTCCAATTATACCCAGAGTGAGCGACATAGGCAATTTATACAGCTTTAGAACTTTCACCTTTGAGGATTCTGGTATTTTTTTTTAAATTATGTACTGTGAGTCCTGTACAATGGGGGAACCGGTATGTATTCGCATTTTAAAGGTGGAATTTTCATTAAAACTTTCTGAAGAGGTTCGTCTGTTTTACCTCATTGGCGACCCTTGCAGGATCTTTGGGATTACTTCTATTATGTTGGTGACCTATTCCCAACAGTATTCTCGGGTTGATTCCAGTTAACTAATTTCAGTTTTAGTTTTAATAAGGGATTTCTTTTATATACCACTTTAATTACTCATGAAACTTAATTATAAATATTTTACCGGGATTATAGTGATGGAATAACTTGTCCTTACGAACGGCTTTGGTATATTGTTTCCAAGCAATGAATATATTTTACAGGAGCTGAAAATCCTTTTGTATTGATGTGCTTGTCGGTGCGGATGCTCACTCTTTAATCTTTCGTTTTATATCAGGGTAAACTGTACCAAGTGCTTTTCTATTGTTAAAACTGACTATGTACTTGCTAATCACGGAAAAACAAATTGCATTTTATGCCAATCGAATCACGTAAAATATTTTTCCATACCTCTTTTAAAAGAAATTGTTATGGCAACTATGTTAGGAGGAAAAAAAACATCCAAGACTGTACATTAAGAAACAAATTTACCCTGCCTATAATATGCCAATCTTCACTTGTAAATAATTTAAATAGGCGGACATACCTATATGGCTTTTAAACGATAGACAACAAAATCACTAATGCCGGATTTACACGAGTTACATATTCGTCATAACTTATGTAGTAAATTGTCATTACCATGTAAACGGTCCTTTTTTGTCAATATATCAGTCATAAAAAATGAAAAAAACTGTTGTCACTAAATGTTGTCATTATACTGACATCATGTAAATGGCTGTTAAAAGCGGGTTGTACATTATGACTAAATATTAATAATCCGTGAAATAAAATAAATTTGCTCATTACTTTATGACAAATTGTCATTGAGACAACTGCGGTTGTAGTTAATTTTAAAGGGAAGAAATTTAAAATTGTTCTAATGAATTGTTCTATGGCTAGGTGGATTAGTGAATACGTTAAATGGGTTCTGGAAAAAGGTGTGGTAAAAACAAAATGATTGTTTGTTTTTATATACGATGTGGCCAAAGCCTAGGGGACAACTCTTTGATGCATTAGCATGGTGATACAAACTCATGCAAACGCATCAAATGGCTGAGTTACTTAAAGGATAGGACCAGTCGTTAAGTGACGGTTGGAGTTGAGTGCGAGAATGGTATGGTTGAGTGGTGGGCGGAGGAGGAATCGTTGTGAAAAAAGAATTGTTTTGTTTAAAAATGGCAAAAGCAACCTCCAAATATCCAACCCCACTTAGTCAGCAACCCAAGTATCCAATCTCTCAAAATAAATGTTGCTCTGGTCAAAACATCCTTAGCATTACCTCAGTAATTCTGTTACAAAAACAATTATTTGGCCTTGCCAACCCACCTCCACTTAGCCAATAACTGAAAGTGGGAATTGTCCTTGACATTTCGATACAAAAGAATTAATTTTTTCATTAACACTTCTTCGCCCACCATCCATCCTCCACTCCTCATCACACTTATCCAACAATTCAAAGTCAACGATTTTCTTGGCATCATTATAAAAAAGAATTTATTTTTTCGCTGCCATCCCTCCGCCGGCCGCCCAGCACCGCAACACGCTCACCAACCCTGTATCCACTAACTATTCACGCACTCAGCCCCACCGTCTCTTAACGCGTGGTCCTTTGCCTTATCCCAGCCATTCTGATACAAAACCAATTATTTTCTCTTTGCTACCTCTTTACCACCCACCCATACATGCTGATGTCCTTTCTAAGGCATCTTCATGGAGTAATGAGTGTGGTCTTGGCATAAACCCGGACAAGACAGTTGATACTCTCCTCTCGGAAACTTTGTTCGTCCTGTAAACTAGGGGACCAAGTTAAATATCTAGCCTTTGTCCAAATAGGAAACTCAGCTGAAAACCTAACATACAAGAAAGAGTACGTAAAACTACAATAGCGTTGAACTTGTACAAAAGGGGTGTAGGTTAAAAATGGGATATGTAGCCTCTCATTGTGCACCGGCTCTATACTAGTGTCATACTACCTATACTTACTTGTGGGGTAGTCGTATAGTGGCCGGCACTGGATTAAGTGACCCACCTGTGGGCACTTAAAAGGGTTCAGAGGATAGTAGCACTACTGACAACAGGTGCCCTCGGAACTACACCCTCTAAAGCCTTCAACACAATTCTCCAGACATGGAAGCGTACCGACTACGGTACGGTACAATTTTATTAATGCATTGAAAACAATAAAAAATATATTCTTTTAAAGAATACTTATAAAAGTTTTTGGAAATTGAAAAAATAACGGAATAAGCAATTTAGTAAAACATAATCAATGATTTTTCAACTTAACTTAACTTAACCAAACTAATTTGGCTGTAAAAAAACAAAGCTTACCGATCCACCACATGTAACTTTCTGCTTCAACAGCATAATACAGAAGCGCATTTGATCGCTTGATTACTGGAAATGAAAAATGGGTCCTCTACGATAATCCAAAAAGCGAAATGCAGTGGCCCTCGCACGAAGTACTGCTAATCCAGGCTTTCATCCCAAAAAGGTGCTTTTATGTGTTATTCGCGAAATGGTTCATTTTTAAATGCTGAAACCTGGACAAACTGTGAATGCAGACCTTTATTGTGGACATTTGGATCGAGTAAATCAATCTTTAGGTGAAAAGTGTTGAGCAACAGTCAAGAGAAAAGGCGGTATTTTGCAACACGATAATGCAACACCGCACTGCACAAGACGAGCCCAGGGTAGGGTTAGGTTAAGTTAGAGTTGCTGCCTAAATACTTAGGCAAATAGGCCCATTGTGATACCACAGTTCAGGCTTATCATATCCCATAAATCTCTAGGAAAAAGGAGAGCCTACTTATAGCTCTCTATGAGACCGAACTAGCTTCCTGTCACCAGTGGAATCTAGTTCTCAGGGAGCCAATATACAATACTGGCTGGGACGGAATAGGCTTACCCTTATCATGTATCCGGGAACCATTTAGAGCACCTGATGAACACAACTAGAGCCCTGACGTCAGTGGAGCCTATTTCGGTTAACTCTTCTAAAAAAAGGAAGCTCAAAAACTGGTTCCTACGGTTGGCCAGGGCCGGCCAGTTGCGGAGGAGTAGGAGTATGGTTTCCTCCTCCTTTTCGTCTTGGCAACCCGTGCAGAAGTCATTTGAAAGCGCACCGAGTATATAGGCGTGTCTGCCTATGAGACAGTGGCCCGAAATAACGGCCACGCTGTCACTAATTAATTTACGTTCGCGTAAGATAAGCTTTCTTTACCGCTTAGGGTCAAACTTTGTCAATATCTGTCGGGTGATAAGGCAGGTGTGTTCCTCCTGACATTTGACCTTTGCAATCCTGAGAGGTGCATGTGAAATCTCCAGTTTGCAGGTGGCCAGCGGCTTGCCAAGCGAATGGTGTCCACATACCAATATTAGTGGTAGTTTTAGATGATCAGAGATGTCATTTAAAGTCGTGCGACATGCTATAACCATTGTGGAGGTTGTAAACATTCACGTCAGGGATATAATAGCAGCCTGACTATTTGAGAAGATACAGATGCTATCCTTAGGTAACGTTAAATATTTCAGACTGTCTACGGCTACCTTTATAGCCATGATTTGCACCTGAAATATGATGCAGTAGTTAGGTAAGCGAAATGAAATGTCGAGGTACAGGTGTTCCGAAAAGTTCCCTAAACCCCCTATGCCGTCCGCCCATGGTAAAATTTATGAATTGGGGTGGAGCTATTGGGTGGAGGTGGTGGATATTGCACCATCGGATTTCCATTTATTCCGATCGCTACAACACTTTCTATGTGACAAAAAAAATGGAAAGTTTGGATGAAATCCAAAATGCCATCCGCAGATATTATGCTCAAAAACCCGATCGATCCCACATTGAAAATGTGCACACTAGATGGCAAAAAACTTCTTAAAATGTATTTGTTTGAATAAAATGTACAAAAAAAATTACTTTTCGGACCCCGTAATATATAGCGTAATATTTTCAGTCAGAGGCTGCAGGTTTGGTCGATGGCTCTGCCTATCCTTACCAGGTGCTTTCTCAGCTGACAGTGGCCGGCAAGCAGTCCAGCCCCAGTTCCAGTGAGGAGCTCCCTGGATATACCCTACCCCCTCCCTGGATCTAACCTATGCGTCTCACTTGCACGGTTTGCTATCAGCCTTTTAGCCGTGCAGAGAGGAATTCCACTTACCGGCTCCGGCCCTATGAAAGCCGAATATAACATTACCAACAGATAAAGAAACCATTAAATTTGAGGATTGGGAAGTTTCCAAACAAAGATCCTTTTCAGATCACAGTTGGAGACTTTTCAATTTGAGTATTAAGATCAATACTACAATACCTTATAGGATTAGAAGGAATTCAGTCAAATCTCTAGGAAAAAACTATCCAAAGTATCAAATGGTAAAATTGAAACTACTAATGAGTTAGACAGTAAGGTTGGGACCTTTGAAAAGACAATGAATGTAGTTTTTACGGCCTCATGTCCAGCTAAATATAGCAAACAGACCTTCCCCACGTGGTGGAATGATGACCTCTCTAATCTCAGGAAGATGTTGAGAGAGATCTTCAACATCTGCTTAAGGGAATGAAACATGGATAGAAACGGCCACTAAATTACTGGAACGACTAGTAAATACGCATTTCTCAGGTTGTGCAGACAGTTACACGGAAAGCATAAGCCTTCACGAAGTGCAGTAGACACCATGGGAAAACATTACAGAGGATAGGATCTCGTGGGCGATAAGCAGCTTCTCTCCGTACAGATCCTCGGGTGTCGACAGCATACTGCCCGTCATGCTCCAGAAGTTACAAGTTATAGTAATTCTGTGGTTATTAGTGACTTTCTCAACCGTCTCCCGCAGTCGTGGAGACGGGCTCGTTTGGTTTTTATTCCCAAAGTTGGCAAGAGAAGGCATGAATCCGCGAAGGATTTCGGACCAATCAGTCTAACCTCGCTTGTACTTAAAACTCTGGCACTTGTTATAGATATCCACCTACGAGAGATCCTCGGCGGATCCTCCTTATCCAAATCACAACACCACTAAGACGGTTCTACATGAGGTAGTGCGAACTTGAGCAATCAATCCATAATAAACAATACACCATGGCGGCCTTTCTAGATATTGAAGGAGCCTTCAATAACGCTCATATTCAGTCAACTCAGCAAGCCATAGTCGACCTAGTTGTTGAAGAGGAACTTAGCAATGTAAGGACTGGAATCGACCTCGGTAATATCCATCTGACCAGATTCGTATCTAGAGGTACAACCCATGGGGGCGTTATATCTCCACTCCTTTGGCACTCTTTATGAATAAACTCCTGTTGAAGCTAACAAGTTAAGGGGTCAAGGTAGGCGCATATTAGGACGATATGGTAGTAATTATATCGGGACTGTTTTCTTCCGTTAACAGTGAGTCCATAGAGAGATCCCTAAGAAGGGTCTGTGTCTGGGCTAAAAATTTTGGTCTAGATATTAATCCAGGGAAGACCGATTTAATGTTGTTCACCACTAAAACCAAGATACTGAACTTTAAGCTTCCTAAACTGATTGAACAAACAGTCGCGCTATCCTCCAGCACAAAGTATCTGAGCATTATACTGGATTCAAAACTAAACTGGAAACTAAACGTGAAAGAACTTTGTCAACAAAACGTGCATAGCTTTCTATGCTTGTTAAGGAACCTCTGGCAAGAGGTGGGGACTTCAACCAAAGATGGTCCTTTGGATGTACACAGACATGGTACGTCCTATACTCACGTATGGATCACATACAAATCTTAGCAAATCTTAGCAGAAGACAAAGAACAATAGAGGTGGGAACTACGGACGCCATTCTTGTCTTGCCCCGCGGACGCCTTAAACGTGATTCTGCACCTTCTACATATGGACCTACATATTAAAGCCGGTAGTGAAGTCAGGCTCAGGGAATCTGGGTGCTGGACCGCGAAATAAATCGGCCATAGTAACATCCTAAATATGTTACCAGAGCAATTTACCTCCTTAAAAACAGACTATATTATTCCAAAGCTGAGTCTTAGCAAAAATTTCACCGTCAGGATTCAATCCAGGAAAAAGTGAGGTGGGACACCTTGGTATAGAAGTACTGAAGGACGGCTCCGCAATGGACTGAGTAGTCGGCGCATGAAAATACCCCGAATCGCTGAAGGTCTTCAGGTCATATAGACTTTCAGACTACGCTAGCGCTTTTCATGCAGAGATGCTGGCTATTCGGAAGGTGTGCGAGACCTTAACGCAGGTAGCACCAGGGCGCAACGTCGCTGACGTCATCTGACAGTCCAGCTGCAATTAGGGCTCTTGACTCAGCTACTATCACCTCAAAATTGGTAGAGAGATGCTACGAATAACTAACCCGCCTAAGCGACTGGTTCACCATCACCTTGATCTGGGTCCCAGGTCAGATACATCAAGGGGAATGACATAGCTGACGAGCTAGCTAGGCGGGGCTCTGGTCTTCCTGGCTCCCTAGCGGAGATGGTGCACATTTTGATTGGGACCGTTAAGACAAATATCTTCTCGCAGTTTCTCCAGATGAAGAGGACTAACCTCTTGGGCCAAATCTTGAAAAATATGGCCAAGTTAGACATAAAAAGGACAAGAGAACCTAACTAGGACCCGAAGAAACATCTATAGGACGGGTCATTGGGCAATCATGGACCATGTTGCAAGACTATGCATCCTTTTAACGTATATTGTCGCAGCTGCAGTGTTAAAAAAGTCTTTTTCACTTTCTATGCGAATGCCCGGCACTGATCAGGGTAAGTTATCGGGTATTCGGCATTGGAGGAGATATCGTTTTATCTAAACAATGCAGGTGATTCTTATGTCAACTAGTGAACCATTTAAATAACATTTTCAAATTAAACAAATGTTGCCAACGTTTTGAAATCCTTAAAAATTGTTAAACATTTAAAATATAAACGAATACACAACTATATCCAACTGAGAGAGTTTTCTATTGAAAAAACTAAGTGACAGAATTAAAGAGTTTTAAGCTAATGACATATAATTTGTATGTACGTGTGTCATGCTGTGAAGTGGTTTTCAAACTTAAATTTTATCTCCTTAAGTACAATAGCAAGAAAACTTTTCCGACTTCACAAAATCTTAATATTCCGGTTTAGCAAGAAGGAAGAGCGGAAATTGTGAAAGTTCCCAAGTACGTGGAGGGCATTATATAATATAAATTCACTAAAACTTTAATTAACTCCTCAATTTCGATTAAGTAGTCTCAATTGTTTACTGCACTATATTACAAAAGCTCACCATCATAAGAATTTATATGAATACCACTTTTCAGTGTAAGTCTGAACATAGCCTACAGGAAATGAGTGCTTTAATAGATCGTCATATGCAACCGCAATAGTTTTGAAATGTAGGTTGGCTTTTGTTGTAGTGTAAGTTATGGAAAACGAATCTAAGCACAAAGAAAATTTTTTAAGGAAACTTAAGGATTTTTTCCAATACCCTTTAGTGGAATAGGATAATTGTAGCACCTTCTAGGAAAATTAACAAGCCTTTTTCTTGGTTTTAACAATATTAAAAGCAATTATTGGGCTTGATTGTTTCTTTTTACTAACAAACCCTTTTAAATTCTCTTCTTTAAAAAGTTGCATTAAACGGCCGTACCTTGGAGCGAAAAGGAAGCTTCTAAAATTGCCCATGTCTAAATTGAACCTTAAAGTTTCATTACAAAGAAAAAGGGAATTAAATTTACTTGGACTCCAACAATTCCGTCTCCGTATTCCTCAAAATGTGCACCCAGCATATTGATGAAAAAAAAATCTTTATCTCTTGAATTTTCAGTAACAAATTGATATTTGTATTAAAGTTATATCACTCCATTCATCCATCTCATCTTGAAGGGAGCACTTAAATGTATAGGTATCACTTTTCCTGAAGTCAAGCAGTTTCCGAATGCCTGCAATGAATTTTCAGGTCTCCAATATTACCCGGGGGAAAGAAATGTCTTTTCAGTTATTTTTTATTACTTCGAATTATATCCAGAAATGAAAGCTGGAATTTTACAACATTTTAGGGAAGTTCGAAAATGAAATTTATTGGTTTCTTGATAAAGGGTGACTTCAGCTCCACAGAAAGGATACATCTGATATTGTTGTAGAAAAGATACAGGAGAATTTTATTATTGAAAATGAATTAGGCAGAAAATTATTACTGGTAGATGATGAAATATTATGTTTCGTAAAAAAAAAATTGCAAATTAGCTTCGTTACGATACATTTAAGGGTCCATGAACTGCTGACTTGAAATTGTTGGCCCAAGTATTTGCTGTATTTACCTAAAAAATAAGGAGTCCTACTGCCTATTTTAAATGTAACAATTTCCAACGGCGATAATGATAACCCAAAACGCTTGAGGCTTCTATAAATAACACAAAGCAACGACTAGCTACACACTAACTAGAACTGCTTAAAACGATTCTTTAGATAACTTACTAATTGTCTGTATAAAGGTACAACAAGGCAATAAAAAGGGATTCTTAACCCCCAAGGCCACCCCATTTAAGAAAATTCACTATCACATTAGCTTTTTAGGTATTAACATCAATTTATCGCCCGAAGAAAGCTGCCAGTTAGGTGTTGTTCTTTGATTTTGTCAAGTCTGATTAATTAGCTCTATTGCAGTAAAACATAAGGAAAACGACTTACTTTGGCATGAAAACGACGTGATTAAGCACAGTATAATGCTAAGAACAAGTTAATTAATTGAACAGAGCTTACGAAGGAAGTATCGGTCGAAATTTAAAAAGAGTTCCATTTACCATCGTTAGTATAATTCCGAACCCTGATAATTTTTTAAGTTTCTTTTTATCAGAGTGTAGAGCATGTTATTTTGTGATTACAGACACTTTTACTGCTTTTGATAGGACCTGTTAATATTAATGTGTGCCTCAAGGAAACCAGTTTGGTCTCCAGTTTTTAGCATCACGATTTATAACCAGGTATATTTTATCATCATCTCCCCGAAAATAAAGATCTCTATATCTTTGTTCGTCGATTTGTGGAAGGAGTTGAGTGCTCGGTCTTCTATTACTTTGACTTATGCTCATAGACTTGTATTTGTTGAGGAATTCCTTAAGGACATGCACTCGCTTCCTCCATCTGATCAGCTTAGTCGTCTTGAGAGAAACGTTGCAAGGACCTTGGACGGCTTATCTAAGTACATGGATTTGGTACTCCTCTAAACTGGACTTTCTTGTTTCGAGCATTGGCATGGAGATGCTATTTCGATCCCGCGCATCTGTACAAGCCAATAATGCTCCTGACGCCGATTTGTTCCCTTCTTGTTCCAGGCTCGTGATTACGAGAGATTTGTCATCGCTTGTTCTGGTGACCCCCCCCCCCCCCCCCCCATCCATTTCTGTTAGGCTAATGCCTGCTGTTTCTGAGACGAGGATCGTTTAGGTATCTGACGTATCTTTTGTTGATTTCTTCACGTCTTGTTCCCGACCTGCGAGAGTGAGGTATTCGCCATCATTATATTCATTGATCTTTAACGTGTTCATTCACGATGACGCATTTCAAGTAGCTCTCTCACTTGATAATTGACCTAGAGGTTTGAATGTTTCTGAGTTTATTCCAAAGAATCGGCCAGGATCGCCAATTGTACACGGAAAGTAATTGAAAGTACACGAAAAGTAGAATGAAAGTACATGGAAAGTACACGGAAATACACGGAAACTACACGGAAAGTACAAGGAAATTACACGGAGGTACACGGAAAGTACACGGAGGTACACGGAAAGTACAATACAAATTTTATGAAGTGTCTATTCGCATCGGCCATCCGTGTACTTCCGTGTACTTTCATTGTACTTTTCATATACTTCCATGTACTTTCCGTGTACTTCCGTGTAATTTCCGTGTACTTTCTGTGTACTTTCCGGGTATTTTTGTGTACTTTCCGTGTATTTTCGTGTACTTCCGTGTATTTTCCGTATTCACGGAAATTACACGGCAATTTGAGGGTGGTAAATAAACAGTGGCTTTTACTATGTGACTATGTGTGAATGTGGCTGGACATCGCTGTTAAACGACTATCCTCTTCACCAGCTCCGTTGGCCCCGGTTTTAACCTGATTTGCTTGGCTAAAACGTGGTTGTGTGGGAAAACCAGTTCCTGGTTCCGAGACCAACATTCTTCTAATCCGGATGTGCCTTTCGAATGTGGTGTTTTTTGTGCTGGCCATCGTAAAATGTAGTGTGGGCTTGTTGGATATCGCCTTTCCGGAAGATCTTAAGCTGATATGTGGCTGCCACCGCATATATTCCTCCACTTTCGCCTCCTCAAATCTGCGAAAGAACTGCGATTTTGTCGACGACTTACCCCCCTTTGATGAACTTTTTGCTTTTAGTGACTTAAATCTGCCTCGTGTTTCGTCTTTTTTATCTGGCTCTCACCGTGAATCGTCATTTGTCAACAGTGTTGCATCCTTTGGGTTCTCACATACCTGTGGAGTCGCAAACAACCACTTCAGATTCCTCAATCTTTTGTTTTCTACGAATCCCAATGATCTTGTAGTCAGACGTTGTTCGGCGTCTCTAGCTTCTAGGTCTGGTCAGCATCTTGCTCTTCACGCCGTACTTCTTTTGGGTCCTTGCGTTTTGCCGATTTCCTTTTATAACAATCTTGATTACAACTTTAGAAAACCGGACTTCTCTATACTTAACGATTGGCTTTCAACTTGTACTTAGAGTCGTATCCTTGGGGAGTGTGACGGTGATAATGCTCCTACATGCTACATGGTTTCTAAGTCTTGCAACTCGCGGTCCGACAGACCTTAGTTTAATGCATCCATAAAGCATGTCAAGAATTCCAAAAGTAAAGCTTTTAGAAGGTTCTACTCCTCAACGAGTGACTCGGAATGCCTGAATTATTTTAGCTTGCGTGGGTAATTTTTTTCCGGCTTCGGCTTTTCGTCCTCATCCGTGCATATATTGCTTGGTTAAACTTGACTTTGCGAGACAACCCTAGGTGGTTCTGGAAAAGTGTAAACTGTAAACATTGGACTGATAGTTATCCTTCTTCATTAAGTATCGATGATAGGTGTAATAGCGATCCTTTTACGATTGCCAACCTCTTTGACTGATTGTTTAAAACTGCGTTCTTGAAAGACAACTATGATTTTAGTTTTATGAATTTTACTCATTTGATGGGTTTTCCACCGACATCCCTCTTGATCAAGGATTTGATCTCCGAGGAAGCTACACGGCCTTCTTCTCCCATCTAGCTGATAGTTCCTCGGTTTTGAAAAATTGCAGTTGGTTGTTGTCCATGTCTCTGTCACATATTTAATCTATCCGTCCGTAATTATGTACTGCTCTGGATAAAAAAAGTAATTTTTTGAATCTTTTCAATAAATTATCTACCACGAACTGAATCGAGTTTTCGAATGTCTATATATCTGTCATCCAGTCTGATAGGCAAGTAGACTTACTTTAGTAAGTCCTCTGTCAGAATTAATTACAGGATTCTTAAGCTTCATCTCTTTGAGTTTACCTATCTTTTTGTTGACTGGTTGCGCTCCTACTTGTCTCATCGTACACATCGCGTTTTATTTCGGCGCACTCTCTCCGATATTATCTATAAGAATTCAGGTGTTCCATACGACACACAGTTGGGTCCTTTAATCTTCAATATTTATATAAATTATATATTGACTACTTTGAATGGTTCCAGGCTTCTTTGTTATGCTGACGATACTTAAATTTTCCGTATGGGCACCTTCCACAAGTGGACGCTTTCCAAAGTAGTGATTCACTAAATTTCTGCCATTCAGGAGCCCATTTGCTTTTAACTATACCATAGATCGACCCTCCCTTGCTAGACTCGAGAAAACCAAAGACTTGGGAGTTTCGCTAAACACTCACTTTTTCGTTAAAGACCACATTGACGTAACAGTTAACAGGGATAACGTGGTTTTTTTTAAAAGGTGGTCTAAGGAATCAGACAATCCATATATCACAACGCTAATTTATTGTACTATTGCCACGCCAATTTTGAATTATGATTATATTGTTTGGTCTCCTTTTTGTGCATCACATATTAACGCCATTGAGGCGGTCTAGAAAAGATTCGTCAGTTTCGCGCTTCATCGTTTTTCACTGAACGACTCTCCTGTCCTGCCTTCGTTAGTGGATTTGCTTGAGGTCATCGTTTTGAATACTTTTGAGAATAGACGCAACATTTTTCGTATGTATTTACATTCGATTGCCTACAGGGCTCTATTAATAGTCCTGAGCTTTTATGTTCTTCAAATGTTTCGATTCCGGCGGGCTCGTGGAGAAGTCATGACTTTTTCCTTATCCCGCGACACCGCACTAATTACAACAATCACAGACCATTACAGTTAATGTTTTTTTTTTTTTTATCATCAGCAGTCGATAGTATCGCCTTTTACATATCCAGCACCTTTGTTAGGGGTCGGCTTAGTTAAAATTTTGTTTAATTTTTCTCTTCTTTCTTCTCCTTCACCTTACTCTCATACTACTTTCTTTATGATGTAGTCAAAGCCTAAGGGCAACCCTATGATGCGATGCATGGCTTTGGTCGGAGTGGTAATTAGGGTAAGGGAAATGAGGGTAATTGAATGTTTTTTTTTTGCATTCTTAATAAACAAATAAACATCTTATAAATCCTTCATTTTGAACCTCGTGTTGGCTTTGATAAAATCCGAATAGCATAGTCTGCAAAGGCTGCCATAGATTTTGCGTATTATACGGTGTGATCACAACAGCTCATGGAAGAATTCAGAGCAACGCCGGCGAGGCTTTTAAAAGTATCAACAAAGATAGAATACCACCATTACGTATAAACGGGGTATATCGCTATCATCAATATCATGTCTATATAATATCTGGACTGAAACTCATTTAATGATTAAAATGAGGTGCTTTTTAACAAAAACTTGGAAACTTGTTTCAAGTCTGTGTTAAGTCGGTGCACATAATCCTCCATTATACTGATAGGACTACTTAAGAAGAGTTGAACGTCATGGGCAGTTACAGTCTTTAATAACATCAGGAAAGTCGGTAATGTACAGGTCAAACAATAGTGGTTCGAGAATGGACCCTTGGGACACTCTATAACTTAAACATTGCGCTTCAAAAAACCGTTCTCAATGTTCACGTGGCGTGTTCTATAATTCAAAAAATTGTGATGCAAGTTGGTTGCTAATTAAAAGGAATTAAATCTGAAAACCAACTTAATTAACAATTTGGTGTTGGTCATAGTGTCAACATCCATAGAAAAGTCAAGCAAAACTAAAACTCCAAAGTTGTCTTAATCCAAAAACTGCCATCTGAATAAGAAATTGCCCAAGTAATCCAATATCGTGGGGATATTGACCAATTTTATTTATATTCCCAAGCCAATGGCGTTCTTTCAACATATCGGAAATTCAGAAGTAGAACATGTATTGAATATGTGCAAGGCTGCAGTTATTATATGCGAGAAAACTATTTTGGAGCATTTAAGAGAAATATCATATGGTCATGTCGCATCAAATGGAATAACAAACTAGAGAGTAGAGTCAAGAGGAGAAGGGTTAGAAGCAGCAGATTGCAAATAAGTGAAATGCGCCTTTTGGTGAAAATAGACTGAAGACTTGCTTTAGCTTGTCCACGGAGCTTCTCTTCATTTTTGAATTGCTATGTTGTGTTGCTTAACGGATTAGTATCAGATTTGGATTACTTGTATGAGGACAGCATTTTGTAGATGAATATAATTCTACAGTATCCGGGACATTATTAGATTTAAGTCTAGGGCACTTGTGCCAAAATGTCAGTAAAGACTAGAAATGTACCGGTAATCTCTATACAGATCATCTCTGCTCATGTGAAGAATTCTCTATGAATTCATCAGTTTTGGAATTATTTCCCTTGAGGTATATTGTTGTTTTTTTCATTCGATTAGGTTTAGCTTCTTGAATTTATTTTTTATTTTTATTGACTTCAATTTAAGTGCTCGATTATCAGCTTTGCTTTGCTTTCAGCCACCATATAAATATTGCACAAGGGTCCAGAGGTTTTCCCGAGTACAACTAATTGACTTGGTATATTCATGGCCAAAGCAAGTACAAGCGTTAGTATTTTTAAAGGTATATACGCGCCCATTTCGAGCACACAAAGCGAATGCACGCTCCCGCTACAGGCACAAAAATCTAAACATGCGTTCTGGATTTAACACTTTCGAGACTGGTGACTCATCGCGTAAGTTATGTCAAATCTCATCCTTATAAACGCGTATTCACCATGTGGATCATCGACCACCTGATACTAAAATTGTTCCCAAAAGCTGACGAGTCACAAGGTGACAGGACAACAATATTGAGAATGATTACATGATTATTGATATATATTTTCCAATTTAACTTATAATCTTTATGAGCCCGACTCAACTGCACAAACGTTGCCGGCTACTGCGAAGATATTTTTGTTTTCTCAGACGTCGGTCTCGAAAGAGTTATTGGACTATTTCTTGAGTCTTTTATTGATACGTGCCTGCAACAGGTTGGCATTTGGAAAAGCATAATTTTTACTCAGTCGTACTGTGACATTCAGGCATTTTGACGTTGTTCGTGCCTGTTTCAGGCTAGGAATGAGCGAGTCTTATTTTTACTCGGGATATTATTATAATTTTGGTTTCAGATTTCAAAGAGATGCTGTACTTTAATGTATTAGGGTTTTTTACCTTAGCTTTCTCCTCCTTAATAAAAGCATTTATTGCTTAATTGTCCTAAGTGTCGTCGGTGAAGGAAAGGGGAACATTTTCCACCATAAGGGTTCAAGGTTTGAATGCCACTGGCAGCGACCAATGGTTATTTATTGCTGGCATTAGTAAAAGGTCTTTGGGCAGAGAAACTTTGGTATTTCAGAATCTACCTTAACTTATGGACGCAAAAGTGAATTATAAAATTCACCGAAAATAGTCTGTATACATTGTGTTGATTTTAACCTCCTCTTAAAATTCTTATGGACTCCAAATTTGTCAGTATAATTTTTCAAAAAATCCAAGGACTGGGAGTAGCATTTTTTCAATTCGGAACATGAACTACAATTACATACTAAATGAAGCCTTTTAAATCCTTCCAACTAAAATGCAGTGTTGAAAAATACCTGTTTCTCTATTTTAACTTATGTTATGAATAGTCCCGCTATATCGTTTGGGAGGATATCTTAAAATTTACAAGAGCAATGTATTAACTGGCACAGTGGATTACTGATTAGAAATTTTATTTAAATTAGGGCACGAACTAGGTCTCTAGTAGTGGCGAGCGACATAAGGCTTCAATAATGTGCTTGACTTATTACTTAATTCAAAGTTATTTATTTCACATTTAATTCAACAGTTTTGTGTAAGCCCCACGTTAGGCGCCACTTCGATTGTTTTGGCTAGTTAAAATATTATCAAAATTCCAACGAGGTACGGGAAAAGTAATGTCAAATAGCATTTCTTAAGAGGTTAAATTGTAATTATACGGTTAGTTTTCCTTTCTTTAGTATGCTGGGAATATTTTTGTTAAGTACCCAACATACTCGCAGTGTAGTATGCGCGAGGAATTTAAAACCTCCGTCCTAACTAATCGTAATTCCTTTTACAACTGATTTCAGTTTTTGGAAATCTATTTAAATTTTTTTTCTTTTCAATGTGCCTTTTCCTCTCAAATTTTGGTTGACCGACAAATCTGATTAAAACATAATTTTTTTTAAATTAAATCGCCAATTGAATTTATCGAATTAGTCTCTCTGAAAGGATGTATGACTATCGAATTTCCACATTAGCTGAGATATGTGCATTAGTTTACAGGAGACCTATTTTAAGGGCAGAGCAACCCTTTAATAGCGATGTCACCTCGTGAAAAATGCCAGTTGACATTAACCTTTTCCCGTACCTCGTAGAAATTTTGATGATTTTTTAACTAGCGAATGCAATTGAAGTGGCGCCTAACGTAGGGCTTCCCCTACTTCTAGGCGTCAGGAGGTTTATTAAATTTAAAAGTGTTTTTTAGAAAACTTTCACATTAAATGTTAAAAGGCACCCCGTATAAGAGTTACGACTCAATGTAAAATAGTAGTAGATGTATGCACTGGCCATGGTCCCACGGGGGTGCATAGGAGAGCAGTATCAAGGGTCTGTGCAGGAATTCCAAGGAGCTATAGAAAACTTTTTGTGTGATTGTCGTGCGCTTGCAAGTACAAGATATAAACTCTTTGACAACTACGAAAGTTTCTAATATCCGTTGAGCAGCATTCTGACGTTCGCAATCATAACGGGCACTTTTACCTCTATACATATTTTATGCTGGAGTTCTTCTAAGAGACTCTAAAATTAATTAAATCTTTTGACACGTTCAAGTCGTGTAAAATTTCATAGAAAACAATTCAAACATCGGAACAATCAACTATTAACACCATATTCTTATCAATACCACGTTCTGCCGCCTTATTATCTATTAAAAATATAATTTGACTCATATTATAATTAACTAAAAATTTTCTTTTCAACACAGTTCTATTCCATATTATACTTGACTTCTCATGCACGTAGATAAACTTCACATTTCCCTTCGAAAATATACCAAAAAGTTCTACAAAGTTCGTTTAATCTGTCAAAACTTCCTAACTACATACAAAGGATAGAAATATTTCATTCATAAGATTATATCATTTCGCTTCTAATGATAATAAAATATTTGAACAGGTCCTGATAAAATGTTCTCGTCTTTTGACAGGAAACATATTTTTTCAATACTGGAGTGTCTTAAACTTTCCTGATTTTCCTATAAATTTACAATGTTTGTTTTAGTTTACGTTCAACTTTCTGTAACTTTTAATTTTAACAAGGAAATATTTCACACAAAAATGTTTCCGTCAGAAAAGGGACGTGCAATATTTTAACACACAAAGTGAATAATTTATTAGCGTGTGGAGCATAAGGTTGCGTTGAGGTAACAAAAACAAGTATGGACGATTCAGAAGTATAATGATTGGTAAATGCCAAGTACCTGTGAGCGAAATAACTTAAAAGGTGGTGTAAGGCAATAAGTTGTTGTGAAAAAGAGCGATGTATTAATGTGACTTCTTATCCTATTACACTATACAGAATCAGCAGAAGTACCGCATCAACAAATATAGAAATTCTTCGGAGCAATCGAGAAACTTTAAGATTGTTGAAGTACCGATAACAATAGCCAAAATTAGCTATAGCACATCGATCGACCTAGTGAGCTTGCACAGTCTTAGTTGATTAAAGGTGTTTAAAATGTTTGGCAGATACTAATGAAATTTGTAAATCGGTATAATATCATTCGGTATGGACCGATTAACTTTTTTTTAAAGTCTATAGGTTCATCTGTATATTTAACGTCACTTGAAGCCCTTTAGGTCGTTTCAACACTTGGTAGTAGGGTTGCCCCCGTAGACCGCTACCGTTCCGTTATGTAAATTGAATGAAAATAGCCTGCCGTTACGATTGCCTTCAAAGATAAATGGGCTTCAGTTATCATAACACTTTTCGGAGCATGGACAGGAGAAGAATTTCAATTGATTAAACAACAACGAATGCAAGTAGAACCTACAATTTAAGGAAATAAGTCTACACCAGTCCTAATTACTAATGAGATGGTATACAATTATTCATTGGACAAAGCCAACTTGTTTGCTGCTTATTTGGCCGCGCATATATCATCACCTTTGCAGAGCCTTGTAAATACATCGTAGGAAAATTTCTTTACATTTTTGCACTCCTCACATGGTCCGGTTCTGGGCCAACGTCTTTAACTGTGGCGACGATTTGTTTATCTGGCTACCTTCCCTTTCAACGGATTTTCTCCATGTGTAACGCAGTTTTCCAATTCGGCATCGCTATGTGAGGCGCTGCACAACACATCATCAATGACGATCATAAATAGCAAAGGTGACAATATGGATCCTTACCTCACTCCGTTCAGTACTTAGAAGGGCTCCGAACGTTTTCCCATGTGTAGGATATGACATTGGACGCCGGAGTACGGGACTTCACAAAAACCTGCCTGTTTATCGCTTGGAGTGCGCTCGATTGTTTGCTTAATTCGCATTAAGATGACTTTTGCCATCAATTTGGACATAAGACAGATAGCACGCAAACTCCTCAGGTCGCGGTTTTTGGGAATCTTCATAATTAAGCCTGCTTTCCATTTAGTGGGATATCAGCCGACGCAATGGGATCCGCTTTAAGTAGTTCCACTGGTATTCTACAATCCCTGGGGCCTTACCGAGATTCATCGACTTTACTGCGTCAATTAACTTCAATATTATTGGAATTCTGATGATATTTCTCCGTGACAAAAAGGTATTCATTACTATCTCTTACAGTATGTTGATTTGTAAGAGTCTTTCCTCCCCGATTTGTTGGCAATCTTATATAGATCACCGCGGTAGGCCGCTTCTTCTGTCTTTTCTGCCAACGTGTTGATCTAGTTGCGTTTGGTTTGTTACGTCTTACGCTTTGGACGCCTTTCTGTAGATATCGGCATACAGTTCTGAGATCTTGTTTATCTGCAACGTCATTAGCAGAATTGGAGCAGCCGTTAATCTACGTCCTTTCCTGTATTTTGGATAATGTGGCGTAACTAATCCATGGTCGGTTTTTGCTCACTAATCGTACAACGTGTTCTGTTCCACGGCTGACAAAATACTCCAGCGCTTTTCCATTTTTAGTTGTCTCAAAGAGTTCTCACGGTCCATAGCCCGATTGTAGTATGATGTTTATAGCCAAATTTCGTCATCATAAAATTCGTCCGAGGTATCCGAGGCGTACTAGATGTTCTGTATATATTGCTTGGTTTTCGAATAAGCGGGTTACAAGCTTACCTATTCTATCTCAGCAGGATAGACGCTTCATGAAGCGATGTGGGAATCACCGAGGTGTTCTGGCTGGATAATGGGCTTCCCTCCTCCTTCCCTCCTCCTTAGGACCGGATACCGCTAAAATATGAGAATTATATTCTAGTCTAGGGCTAATGTGAGACTTGCAGATCAACGCCAAATCAGAGAGAGAAAATTATTTATTGCATCTTGGTAAGAACCCCAAACATGTTATTGAATTTTTAGCTGCTGAGCATGTATGGTATGTCCATCTTAGATTATTGGATATATCAATACCCAAGTCGTTAAGAGAGAGGACGAATTGTAGGGGGTTGAGGTAGGACTGGATATTTTTAAGGACTATATATAGGATAGAAAGTGCAAACTAAAAGTATATTAAGAAAAATACGAAATAAGATTGGTAAAAGAACTGAACCCTTAAGCACACCGGCATTTATTTCATAGGCATCTGATGTAAATCCGTTTATAATTACACAAATTTAACAAATTGACAAAACGTTAGATATTGATTTGAAGAGGACGCGTACAAACGGCGTCACTTTCAATATTTCAAAAAACTTTTGCTTAGAAGGACACCGAAAATTCAAGCAGCTGGTTAAGTGCAGACCAAATGCTTGAATTTTGGCTACAGGGACAGCAAATGTCTTTTTAATATTAAAACTGGCGACTTCCTTCGAACTCTCACAAATTATGAAGACAATGACTCCAACTCTCCGCCAGGGCCTTTTGTACGTGTCCGGTTGAGCGTCCAGTACTGAAAACGTATTTAAGATCGTTGATAATATTGTAGCATGCATGTTGGCCATGAAAACGAAATCTGGTTGTGCATTACCCATGTCCCAGATCGCGAATATCAGAAAAATGTCAGATGTCGTATGAAATTATTTGCAATTTGACACGGTGTGGTGAAAAAAAATAACGGCAATTTCTAGAGCTACCCGAGTAAAAGTAAGACTCGCCCATTCTTAACCTGAAACAGGCACGCAAAGCGAGTAAATATTCTACTATTCCAAATGCTGATATTTTGCATAACCCATGCGGTGTATCGCTATATGTTCTCATATTTGTTAAATCAAGACCAGTAAAAGAAGCACGAATACCTGTATTGTAAATTTTTGTGCCTGTAGCGGGAGCGCGCATACCCATGTGGCAGGCGAATTTTTAATTTTTTGGGTCTTTTGCGGGAGCGTGCATAATGGTACCGGGAGTATTTGTTTGCTATGAGTGCTAGCAACGGGCGTATTTATACTTTTAAAATATTAACATTTGTAATAATATTTCGATCATAAAAAATTACGAAAAACATTTGTCACTGAATTTTGTCATCATTTTGACATCGAATGTTGAGGGTTAATAGTTCTATACCTAGGTGGATTAGTGAATAGGTGGGATGCGTTTTGGCAAAAGGGGTGGCAGAAACATACTCATTAGTTTTTATCAGAATGGCAGTGGTAAGGCAAAGACGTTAAGACACGGTTGTAGTTGAGTGCGGGAATGGTGACAACGTTGACTTTTAATGGTTGTATTAGTGAGGGCGGGGATGGGTGAAGCCGAAAAGATGGATTTTGTAGCTGAATGGCTAAGTCAAGACAAAGGATCAGTGACAATGGAACTGCATGAAAGAATGGTAGTGAGTGAGTGGGTAGGCGGTGGACTGAGGAGAGGTGGTAGTGAAAAATGAATTGTTTATTATCGAAATGATAAGAGCAACCTTGATTTTAAGAGATTGGATAAGTTGAGGTGAATGGTGGTTGGTTCATGGCCGGAGGAGGGCTAGTAATGAGAAAATGAATTGAATCGTATCGGAATAGCAAATGAAGCGTTAGCATTGAGTTGTTGAATGAGAGGGGGATGGTGGTGGGTGCGTTGGTGTCTTCCAAGTGATGCCGTGAAACCTCCGGAATATGAGAACTTACGTAAACACCACCATTTAACCCGCCACGTCTGGCTGTAGACAACCTGTAGCTAAATACACGTTTTTGGGTGTTCAGGTCTCTGAAGTTAAAAGGCTTCATTATGTGCGGTATTAATGGGTAGTCTTCCAGGCAAAGGTGTAGGTAATTGTAACTGTAAAATTTTATAATTTTCCAATGCATTTGATAGTGCGCAGTGCTTCCATTCACCCCTCCAAAAAATCTTCATCGTACCACTGTTTTGAATGGAATATCTGGCTTCCTCAAAAGCTAGGAACAAATTCCAGCGAAAGATAGATGGTAAAAGATATTTTCCGAATATATATATATTGCGAATTGGACAGATACGTGTACAACGTCACTCAAATGTATTTCCATTCATTTTTCTAATTGTATTTGCATTATATTTTGAAAAATCAGTTAACAAAAGTTTGCATGGAGTTCCAACAATCACACAACAATGGAGTTCGAACCAGCATACAGGAATTCCAGATTATGGAACTACAACCACATGTCTCTCAAACAGAGGAGGCTTTAGCACAGGAATTGTTAGTTACAGTCGATGAAGATTTGTTTAATTAAATCCTTACATTTAAATTTGTTTTTAATTAAAATTACCTGTAAATTGTTACTTTAAAATTTTTTAATTAAATGTTACCTGAAAAATTTGAATTTGACTTTACCTTTAGATATTTCTCCTTCAATGCAAAGTGTACCGCTGCACGAACTTCAGGAACAATGTTGGAAATAGATGATTTTGATCTTTTGAATAAAAACATCAAACTGCTGTAGCTAGACCACTCGCAAGAAATCGAGTTCTCCTGCACATATGGATTCCTGCATTTTTGTGTCTCGCTTTTGGATTAGTGGTGCGATTTTTTCAAGAAAGAAATCAAAATCACCAGAAGACATTCTCAAGGAATTTTTTTGTAGCTCTGGATCATTTTGTCAAAGCTTAACACGTAAGGTCTCCTTCTGAAAAGAATGGACGGACCATTCAGACCTTTCTTTTCTCGTTTTTTCAGCGGCATACCAGGTTTCTTCTTCCTCCTCCACTTCCAAGATCAGCACAGCAGCAAAACAAGCAACGGCTACTTTTTTTGCCTCTTCCATAATTGAATTGTTCAACCAAAATATATATTCATAGCGAAATAGTTCAGCAATTCCGGACAACTGGGCGCATTACCAACAACGCGTTAATACAAATTGCGGCTTTTGTCTGTTTTGTCACAACCCAAATAATTATGTCACAATATGACTCGTCACTATCTGTCATTCGTGTATTTTTTCCGGTTGCTACGCTTGTCATTGTAAAATTAAAATTCGCCATAAACTTATGATACGTAGTGACAAATTTCACAGTCAGTAATTATTTGTCATTAATTTGCGTCGTGTAAATGGTATGTCACTACCCAATGACATGAAGTCATAATTATTGTCACTTTGTGTCATTCGTGTAAATTCGGCGTTAGTCGCGATTGAGACCGCGAATAGTTCACATGCAATTGATACTGTAAAGGGTTAGTTGTGCGATTCATACTGTGAGGGGTTAGTTGTGTATTTCTTCAGTTGAAGGTTGAGGATAATTTTTCTGTATACAAATTTGAAAAAATTTGCCTGCCCAAAATTGAGGAATATTTGTACTTATTTTCTACCTCGAACCACTCTATTTTAAGTAGTAGGTACTCGTATATACTTTTTTAAATTTATAATATTATTTCCGGTTTGTTTTGGTTGCAAATTACCATTTAAATTACTTCAATTTATTTTTATATTCCTGGATATCCCATTAATGTGTTTGCAATTTTCGATATAACCATGTAAACTATTTGCAAAAACTAGCATTGAATTGTGCTTTAATTATATAGTCTATTCCATAAAATTTGAACAATAAAAAAAGCTATTTTCGTAATGGTAAAATATTTCAAAATGGAACGTCCCACATCACTCACGATGATGTGCAAACAAATGCAATATGAAATAAAAATAAAATTTTTTTGCGTAATTCTCCGGGCACAGTTGGGCTTTTCAGTAGTCTTTCATTCTATATCCTACAGGATTACCAGGAGAAGGGTTATTTTGTTCAAAATTACGATGACAACATTGGTGTAATTTAAACCGACAGAATATTCTGTATCTAAACTTTAATTAAGTTTTGAACAAGTAGAGTGAAAAATTAGAGAAGCGACAAAATATCGCTGTGGGAGAAGTTACTGAAATTAAAAACGCTGGAGTGTGCAATTACATTAAAAATTGTTCATTTTATGTGTCTAGAAAACCGCATACTTACATGATTCTTCTCTCTAGGTTCTGAGGAATGGGTCTCGGTGGAATTTCAGATTGTAAATTACTTTCCTTCCACACCACATTCAGAGTGTTCTCGTTCCGACTTTTGTTTAGATAATTTTGCATAGTTTTCTTAATTCTATCATAAATTAAAGTCTTAAGAAATCCTGTCCGGATTACATAGAGTTAATGTTCCATATCTCTAGAGTCCGTTTTTTCATAATATTTTCAAATATATAAAGGGTTGTTGAAGATGAATTTCATTTCAGACTCACCTGGCATAGTACTCCATTTTCACTATGCGTTTTTAAGTGAAAAGAGTAAGAAAATATTTGGAAGAGGATTCTCAAGTTAGACAATGACAATGTTAAATTATGAAAGCTCAAAACTGTACTATATTTATTTTTATAGTCGTGAAAGTCAGAATATTCTTAAAGTTGATGTGATTAAAACAAAAATCTGATTTCAATGAATGTCCTAAAAAAAACCCGGAGAATGTTGACGAGAATTAAGCTGTATATGTACGAAAATATGTCATCTTGAACAGAGAACAAATGGTAGGAATATTCATTCATATAAAACATGAAGCACAAAATTATTCTATTTTTGAATAAGATTTTATCTGAACTAGGACATTTAAAACATCTCAAAATCTACATATATACATACAAAACAACTTCGAGAGAATTTCTAGTGTGTTAATAAAAATGAACAATTCCCAAAGGATTCTTGTTTCTTGTGCCAAACAAAAGATGACTCTTATCCACTCTTTGCACACGTCACAACTTCATTTCACTGAGACTATAGAAATTCATATACGATTATATTCAAAACATGATAATTTCATAAAGTTTCAAAGAAAATTACACGGCAGATGTTCGAAACAGATTGCCTAGAATTCAAGAATTTGAGTCCCTTTGTGTACCTTATATCCGTGTTTATTTTGTCTCTTAAGAAGTTGCAATTCATTTTGAAATTCAGAACTCTTTGTTTCAACAGCCAAGAGGAATTATTCAAGGGAAAAATGGAAACAATGCCTCATTAACGAGGCAAAAGAAAACTCTCCAAGGCTTCATGTTTGCACTTGAGTGTGTACTTATCTTTTGCCAGCAAACATCTTTCTACTGTTTGCTGACTAATTGTCCTGGTAAAAAACAGTATGAACGAGTTATTTTCACTTCCTATACAGCCTGGGCATGGCTTGCAGTGATGAAATTCACTAAAATGACGGAAAATGAAAAAGGAAATGGACAATTTTAAAAAGCAAGCAAATATTTTATTCCAAAAAGTTAAAAGAATGGAAAATTGATTGTGAAGGTGTTCGTTGAGGACATACAAGGACTAATATAAAGAAAAAAAGCATCAAATCAAGAGAAGTCCTGAATGCGCACCAACAGATAGCGCAAATATTTTGCTCCTTTTGTAATAATGCATTTTTACGAACTTTAGTCAAGGAATCGTTACACCTTCGACAGTGGTATTCATGCTTATAAAACCTTCTTAAAGTTTCGTCGGTTAAAAAACGAATTGTATGAGACCATGTTGAATGACGTGAGCTAAATAACCTCTTAACCGGTCTCGATGGTGTTCCCGTATCTGTCCTAAAGAACTGTGCCTACTATCATACTCCTGTCCTTTTTTATTTGTATAACTTGTCCTTGTCCTGCGGTATTTTTCCTAAACTGTGGAAATCGTCTACCATTCTTCCTCTTCATAAAAAGGGTAAGAAGGATGATATCACTAATTATAGGTCTATTGCTAATTTATCTGAAATCGCTAAGATTTCCGAAGCAATGGTTTGTGATGTCCTTACTTTTCTCTGTAAACCGTTCTTAGGATCCTTCCTTGTGGAGTTCTCTAACAACGCACAAAACTGCAAATCTTCGAATCGAAAGTTAAATCTGTTCTGTTGTGGGGCTGTTCAACATGGACAGTTGTCTGATAAATATCATATAAGCTACAAGCCTTTGTCAACCAGTGCTTCCTTAACATCCATTAGATGGACGTTATTAACAACGAAGACCTACACAGTCTTATAGGCTAAGACGGAATAGACATCAGTGTTGAAAGACAAAAGTGGCAATGGATAGGTCACACACTGAAAAAATATCCAAATAATATCTCTCTATACTCTCTTGTTTAGAACCTACGCGGGACCCAAGTAATACGCCAAGTCGGACGACCGCGCAACTCATGTAAAAGATCCAAAGATAAAGAAAGTACCCAGTTTAATATATACATCGTAACAACAATTTAAAGCGTTAGCGCAGAACCGGGCCAGGTGGAGAGACGGTGGAGTAGATGCCTCATGCTCCACAAGGGGCTAAAGACATCAATGAGAGAATAGAACGACTACTTCTCCAAGAAGATAAGACCTCAACGACTTTTTAAACAACTTATTCTCCCTTCAAGCGCAAAAATTTTGCAATCGATTTGTGAATGCTAAGCGATAACGTAACATATCGAGTGTAACAAACAGGCCACAATATTGATGTGTCGTTAAAGAAGAAAAACCACCGTTAGTATGATGATAGATCTCTCTGTCTATCTCTAGTTCCCGCAAATCCCTGTGGGGCATGGGCGGGAGAAGAACTTCACCTGATTCGAGACAACGATTGCAGGTGGACCTATAAATTAAAAGGGATTCCGAACCACCGACACCTTTTTACAACCCTCTTTCTATCGTAATCTGTTCTGATCAGAAAACAACCATGGGTCGCCGCCGGTGGGAATCGAACCAAGCGCCTTCTTCTTAGAAGACCGACACATTATCACTTTCTTCATCAATATATTATAATAGCACCGCGAAGTAAGAAGAAACCAATGCTTAACAAACAAAGGAAGCGATATGAAACATTGTTCTGGTTTTTACGAAGGACTGATTTCTTTTCTGAATTACACCTGGGAAAACCAGTGCTTCCCTTGGTTTATTCCGTACACCGCAAAATGAAATATGGTAACGTTAAGACTTTCTGAGCGATTTTAAATATCACGACTATGGCTGGGAGGTTTTTGGAGATTTCAAAACAATAGGTAACTTTATCGGACTTCTAAACCTCTTATGTTACCAATTTTATAGATGTACATTGGACCTTGTGAAACAGCCCGTGTGTCCACAACTAGACGTGGTATATTCTGTTTAACAGTGTATCAATCTTCCTGTAGACAATGAATTACGTGTTTTTTTATTTATTTGTTATTTTTGTTGATCATACATTGTCTTTCACAGTTCAAATATTTCAAGTACATCTATTCATATTTAAGAATTTATTACAGACTTTGATACATTTGTTTTTATTCAATTTCAAAACATCCCTCTCAAAAAAAAATTTTTTTAGTTTTAGTAATACAGCTAGGGTAGGGACCAATCTTGTGTCGCTGATTAGCTATATGCTTCAAGGCAGGACTATTAACATGAGACTCTTAGAGGCTCATGTTAAAAGGACTGTGAGTACTAGCATACCGCAAGGTGGTGTCTTGTCTCCTCATTTCTGGCATTTGTCATCGCTACAGCTGTCTCCGGAAAGTACTTGTCTGCGCTCAGGGACCTCATTTAGAATGCCCTCACTCAGCTATCTTAGTGGGCGGTCAGCTGCTGGTTAGACGTAAACCTCAAAAAGACTACTAGGAAATATAAAATTCCTTATTTAGACCCTCCGTTGTTAAACGACACTCGGTTGGCGTTTAATGCTGAGGCTAGATATTTTGGCATTATCCTGAATACCAAACTTAGCTGTTCACCAATATCGAGACGAGGGTTAAGAAAGCAACGCGAGATCTTTACGCTTGTAATTGATTATTGGTAATCAAGCGAAGAGATTAGGACGCTACTCAAATGACTTCTGCATAAGCTTCAGGGACCAGAAGGAGACTATATCTCCGGCGCTTCACCGGCAGCTCTAGATGTGAGTTGTGGGGTATCTTACTACCGTTTCGTCACAACGGACCTATTCAAGGTCTAACTGTGTCCTTTATTGAACGGGCACCCTTACCTATTTACCTATCTAACACAGATTTTGTATAAAACAAAAGCAATGCAACACAAACCAGGCCCAAAAATCGTGTCAACACATGCAAGTTATTTCAAAGAGTGTATCGTGGTGTATATGAAGTTGGAGTAATATTTGAATTTTCCGTACTGGAATTTTTCATAACTGTTATTAGGGGGATTAGGAGCAGTTTTTACGAGCGAGAAGAGGGATCGATTGTGTAAGACAAGCATGTATTTCCCAAAAGAACGCCTCTAAAGCAACGTCAATTGGAAGATATTAAGGGATAGTGCCTATGTTAGAGTAGATTTAATTTGTCAAAGTCGCCTTTACGAAAATTGAAGGAAAGAGAAGACTCAAAGCTTGAAAGGGCACGAGGGTGTTCGTAGGAGAAAACGAGCAACAGGGGAGGGTGGTGACGATCGAGGGAGGAGTGGAGATGGTTGCTTTCCGCGGCGGCCGAGTAAACTGGGTCTGAAGAAAAGATTAAGTCTAATTGTCTGTCCAAAATATTCCTGACTCCGCTAACTTGAAAGAGACGAGAGACGGCGAGCTGATCGGTAAAAAAGGCTTCTTTGGTGGTAAAAGCGTTCAGGGGGATAGGGGGAATGTAACAGCAAAGAATATACAGAAGACACTTATTCAGTGTTAATTTGATACATACAAATTCTGATATTGTAGATTCGGAGGCCTTAAGCAGGGTGGCGTCATAACGATAGATTGATAGCATAATGGCTAACCAGCCCCCCGAAGTAATACACAACGGCAATTCCGCGGTGATACTGTGGTTGAAGAGGATGGTTCGGGGGGGGGGGGGACTTTCGATGATCACATAATTTCGCATAATGGTACTGTGAAGTGGCCTCGAAATTCGTGCGATTTAACACTTTGTATTATTTTCTTTGGGTATAGATAAAGTCACTAGTCTACTTCGATAAAGCAGAGACGATAAACAATATTCGCCTCGTTATTGTCGATATGCGGACCCAACTGCTCCAAAAGTGCTCGAAAATTGGACTTCCAGATTGCGCTTTAGTATAGCCAGCCGAGGCGCTTATATACGCGAAACCATATTTAAACAGTAATGGCATAAAATTATCTTTCCAGTAATGCCAATACTATGTCCATTACCTCGATTTTTATGTGTTTTGTTTCATTTTAAAGTTCTAAACCTCTAAAAAACCACCCTGAATAAAGTGTTTTATTGTTAACACAAAAAACATTTTTATTACATTTCAAGTGTCAGTTTGACTTAATAACTCTTTTGAATCAACCAACCCAGAATACATAACAAAAACGCTAATAATTGCTAAATATTTGCAAAATTCACAAAACTGAAAATTTCAACTTCGCTTCTTCTATTTTTTTTTTTTTTTTAAAAAGACGTTAAATATACATTTGCAACAAAAGTCATTTTTCTCTTTTATACAAACTCCTGACTCGAAATATGCGGAAATTCTTTCCATAGACAACCTAAATAGCTCAGTAGAGACGAATATTTTATAAACGTAGTGTTCCACTCTGGAATAATCGAAGAAAAACTTTGAAACCCTTTTTAATGCATCAACGCTATGGCGAACATATGGGGCTGCAAGTAAAGGAAAAGTGGTCGAAGAAATTTTTTTATGTGACTGTATTCTACTAGTCTTCCTGAAGTCTACAATATAGAAATATCAGGCAGGAATATTAAAAAAAAATATCTTCAGCACTTGCACATGTGAATATTTGGTACAAAAGAAAATTAACATAAATATGTTTATTTCAAGAAGCAGCTGAACTTGTGTGGAATATGAAAATCAATAGACACGTTACTTGTACAGCCTTGCTGTTAATCGGTTAGTCTTGAGACAACAAGAAGCATCTTATATTTGCTTTAAAGTCTCGAATTTTCATGTACGTCAATCTGCTTCGTACTTAGGCTTATCGCGAATAAATTATTCATCTGTCAGATGCACACCAGCTGAGTTGTCTACAGAAGATGAGTGATGTTTCCACAGAATAAGAAGTTAAAAGCGCATGCATCCGTTGAGAAACTTTTATTAGAGCTTAAGCTACATAGATGGATTTACATGATGACATTAGATGTGATGCATAAAGTGTGAAATTGCTTGAAACTACTGCAGTTACGTAATGGCTGCTTTTATCAGGGAACTTTAATGCAAGGGAAAATTATATAATAAAAATTATGAAAATTTTATTTACCTTGTTTCCGACAGTTTTTCTCTTTTAATTTATGCAAAACAAATCAACTTTAAAGGCATTCGCGATGGTGAGAACGAACTGATGGAAGCAGTGACGCTAAAAGGTATGATATATTTCAGATGCTTTCACAAAGCGATTAAACTTTTATTTCAAGGCGAGTCCTGAATCGAAGTAAGTGGTAAAAGTGAAAACTCTCTTCATTATTTCAAATGTAAGGGCGAGTGACTTAAGGCTCTGTATTTTGCCATCTACATTTTTTATCGTTGTTGTAAGGTACCTGCTATGGGGCCATTCAAATATTATGTAACGCAGTTTTTGAAGATTTCTGACCCCCCCCCCCCACACCTTGTTACGCGCCGTCACGTTTCGCGTTACCCGCACTGCTCTCCTGTTAAACGTTGTGTAATAGCCACATGATTATTTTTTCCTAAAAATGTCAGTTATGTTGCGCAAAATACCGGAATAAGAAACAATAGAAATTAAACAAAATTTCAGCCCACTTTGGCCCTAATGTGTGTGCGTGAAATTCGTAAACTCATAGCTTGTAGTTTAGGTGGTTTTGCTTGACGACAACGGTCGGACTCTTAGAGTCTAAACTATGGAGCAGTCCAATTTCTGAGATAGGTAAGCTAGTAACTTACACGGGAAACGTCTGGTATGTCTGGGATATCTCGGACTGATTTTTCGATGGCGACCTTTGGTTATAAGCAACGGACGATCTGGCTATGGAACGCAAGAACTCTGTGGGATGAATGTGGATACGCAAAGAAGCGGGAAATGGCTCAATGGGGGTCTTCTTCCTCACGACGCCGTTTTTGAAACTGTTTTTTGAGGATTAGTAGTAAGGACACCAATAATGCTAGTAATATGCGGTTTTTCGTGTTCAACTCGTTTATTCTTATACTTTGAAAATGAATTTTTTTGAAATTGTCATTATTTCTGGTTTGACTTTTGACCTTGAAGTTCTCCTTACGAAAAGTTCATATCAAATGGGTTGACACGATTCAGTTCATGAAAGTCATCTAAAATAAAATATCGAAAAGGATTTAGTTTTATTATCACCTCGGCTATCTTTTGACGAACGGAATTTTCAAAATTCAACAATTTCGCGAAATAGTCAACATTTAAAAAAAAAATTTTTTTTTCATGTGTTCGGAGACAAAAACAGCAGTAAAAATTGTTAAAATGAAAAAATTTCAAAAAGCCTTCGTCAAACTATAGCGAAATGTTTTTCAAAGATTTTGATAAAAGATTTGGTGTAACCGATCAATTATTTTTCGAGAACTTCATGATATCATGAACTTCGAGATATCATGTCAACCATGTTCATGCATGAACCTCGAACAAAATTTTAAATACCATCAATATGCAATGCAGGACCGTAGAGCTTATCTTCTGGTTGGAGAAAAAACTTCCTTTATGCTACTTGCTGTTCTCGTTCTTCAATCTGAGCCCTTTTTGCAGAGCCGGATGTCCTTGGTAAAACAAGTTTCCGGGCTGCCGCGACGGAGCGTTACAAAAACGGCACACAGCGCTGTGTTTGACAGTCTCTAACATCTCGAAATAATAAGACTTCCGTTGTAGCATTTCAAGGATATGTTCCTGACACGTTCTAGATTAGAAAAATGCAAAAAAAAATATCGATTTGAAGATTTTTATAGTATATATCTTGGGATTAAGCAAAACTAGATGGAGAGGAACTAGAAAGTTTACATGCCCCACATCCGAAATCGTGTGGCTATATTCTGGCCAAGAGGGATTCGATACACTGCGCATGACAGGTGTAGGCTTGTTGCTAACGAAACTTACCAGCAATCACTACTGGACTAGGCACCAATATCCGACTAAATTATGGTCGCCAGGTTCCGGATCAGGGTGTGTCAAATCTCAGTAATCAATGTTATGCGCCGACCGAGCAGGCGGATATATGTTAACAACAAAGGAGGCATTCTACCAGCTGCTTGGCAACCCTTTGATAAGGCTCCTAAAGGTGATATCAAATTAGCCATGGCGGACCTCAGCGCTAAGATTGGTTTTAACAACACCGGGCTGAAACGTGTAATGGGGAAGGTTTAACTTGGAAACCGAAACGATTGACAGACCGAAAAGAAAGAACCAAGCCATCATCCTAGTCACCCAAAAGTAATAATTCTTTGGAAAGCATGTGAGAGGTCATCCAGGCAATTCTTTCAAAAACATTAGAGTGAGAACCTGAGGGAATATAGGCGGTCCAAATGTACACAGTTTTACGAGGAAATCCCAATAGCGATGCACAAAACCTTTAATTCTTCGGAACGGAATATTTTGTTCTAATATTTGGTCCAGGAAACGCAGATTAAAGGCAGAGGAGACCGGGTATGGTTGGCTACAGGGGTTGGTTGGCAAAATCTTAATATTTCTCGGTATAGTTGTCTTCAGCGTTCAGCCAGCACTTGCTTAGACGCGACCTGGATGTAACTTCCTGAGATAAAAGTAAAAATTAGTTGTTTTAGTTATAGTCGCTCGTGATTACAACTTATACTGTACGTACGGTAATTAATATTAATTCCTGTGAGCAATTTTTAACTTTATTTGTAGTTGCACTATTTTTTTTAAGTATTTTCATAACCTCATCATAAGTCACGCTAAAATTCCCAAAACTGACTTGGGGTCGGTTGGCGCATTTTCTTAAGGGTCGGTTGGCACACATAATTATTTATTTTTATTGTTTTATATTGTTACACATAAAGGTCAGAAGTGATCGTGTTAAAACACAAGAAACGAGGGTTTGAAATGAAAAAAGAATCGGCAATAAATTCAGTCAAAGTATTTGGAAACAATTCCACCCTTTTTACGTAGACTAGGAATTGTTTAATTGGGATTGCGTGATCAAGAAATAGGCGACAATATATATATATATGCCAGGTCCTTTTCAGATTTAAATGGTTTGTTAGGAAATTTCTAAGAATAAGAAAATTCGGAGTGCTTAAAGAAAACAAACAATACCAAAATGTACCCAATAAGGTAAGCGTGCCAGGATTCAGGGTAGTATCCGTAATAATAAAAAAAATGCAAGGGCATTTCATATTTCAAAGATTACACTAATATTCATTATGGCATCCTTGGAAGTTATATAAAAAATACATAGGCGTGACATTCCACGTCAAGTGGCCCGCCCCTGAGTCCAATAATAGGAGCTACCAAAAAAATCGAGTGAGGGCTTAAAATGTTCGTATAAAAAAGGGCTTTCGAAATTTACGTGGCCTTTTTTCCGAAACCCACCATCCGACCCAATATGGCCGCCAACACCACGTGACCCAACTTTTTGTTTCCTTCAATTGATTATAAAACTGGCACCGTGAGGCCGATTGAGGTCTACGATGTACCAAATGAAAGGTCTTGACCTCTACTTTCTTAAACCATAGGTAAAATTATTTTTGGGTGCTGCTAATTCCCACATGACACCCAAAACCATGTAACACGTATTTATTTTTTATCTCGAAAACCGTTGAGTTACGGAAAAAAGTTCATAGAACAAAAGTCTTAGAATTGATCAAAGAACAACCTCAAATTTTTTCAGAATTTTTGGAGATGATTTTGAAAAATGGGATTTCCCGTATTTTTCAAAAATTGAAAATTCGTCTGAAAAATTCTGAAAAAATTTTGTGAACCTCAGAACTACAGGGTGTTTCAGATCTGACATGCCAAAATGAGTAGGGTGATAGATCTCAACTAGACAAACAAAAAATTTTCTCGCAACGTGTGGGGCAATCTCAACCGTTTGGGAGTTACAGGGTGATTCATAAATTTCAGTTTTTCATGGTATGCACATTACTCTTTTATTTTTATCTCTTGATCTACCCAAGCCAAACAACTATCCTAATGACCTTTCCAAAAATGTCAACACTACTGATCTAACTCCTACTATTGCAGGTACAGTCACTTCCAAAAGTGACAAAAATGGTTTGCGATTACCTAAAATACATAATTTTCCCAAATTTTCTACAAAATTCATGTATTTAGTACACCTTTCTTTTATTTTTATTGGATTGCTCATCTTATTTCCTTTTTCTAAAGGTGCAACATGGCAAGGTAGACAGAGGATTAGAAAAACCGCATCCTTAGAACTCCCTGTGTACCTAATTATTTTATTGCACTTTAGGTAGAAAATTCTTTAAATAAGCAAAATGTTTATGATAAAGGGTCGAAAATGTTTCTTTTGGGTTAACAGGTAATTAATTTTAATTATTGCTGCAAAAAAGTTATAAAAATGTTAGTGTAATTTGGTCTTATTGACGATATTAGCTTGTGGTACCCAGAAGTCACACACTTGTATCCTGGCGTTCTCGTACCTGATGAAAATTTTGTAATAAAAATGATCAGTCAGCAAGAATACCTGTCATAGTTGAAAAACAAATCAATAAGTGCGGGTGTTTTTAAGCAAAAATTATTAAAAAATGGTAGAATTTACACTTGAGGAATACGCGGATATTATTTACATTTATGGTGTAGTAGACGGAAATGAGAGAGCGGCTGTACTGGAATATCAAAAGAGATTCCCTAACCGGCGAACACCCCAAAGAGGGGTATTTACACGCACTTTCCAAATGTTAAGAGAAGCAGGAAGTGTAACTTTACAAGACATGGAGACCCGACCCGAAACTTTGGGAACTTCTGCTGACGTCGAGCAGCAAATAATCACCATCGTGAGGCAGGACCCTGAGAGAAGCACGAAACGAGTCGCAAGGCGATTCGGATTGTTGTCATCTAAGGTTTGGAGGGTTATTCATCGAGGAGGATTACGTCCATATCAGCATCACCCAGCCCAAGGACTACTGGAATGAGATTCTGAGATAAAACTTAAATTTAGCACTTGGCTTCAGGAACGCGACATTGACGACAGAGCGTTTCTGGACTGAATTCTGTATACAGATGAATGTAAATTCACTAGGAATGATATCACGAACATCCATAATCTCCATACCACAGGGTAACCTCATTCCAGCAGAGATTCAGTGTCAATGTTTGGGCTGGTATCATCGGCGACCATTTGGTAGAAATTTTCTGCAAGTGCTTAATAGTGAAATTTATACAGACTATTTGGACAATGCACCAGCGGATGCTGCTAACATTTTGAATACTAAGCGAAAAATTTCTTAACCGCTGGATTGTACGAGGTGCACCGATTCCCTGGCCTGCTAGATCTCCAGACCTTATTCCACTGGGCTTTCAATGAAGGATCAAGTTTATTCAAGCCCAGTTAACATTACGCCTTAAAAAGGGACTTAGGTTAGGTTAGGTTAGGGTGGCGGCTATCAGTATTACAGCCGATCAGCCTCACATAGACCTATAAATGGTCCGTTGTGCTACCACATCCGTGGAACCGTGCCTAATTGCCGGGTTTAACTAAAACCAGCCGCAGCTGTTAATAAACCTTGATAGCTGCTTCAGCCCGATGCCGGCTATATCGCCCATGCCATCTAAGAAGTACACGCCCATTGCATTGTATCTTCTTTTTGCTAGGCCCGGGCATTCGCAGAGTAAGTGCTGAATGCTTTCCACCTCTTCCTCGTCCATACAACTCCGGCAGAAGTCATTTGTGGGAACGCGCAGACGTTCTGCATGTCTACCGAAAAGACAGTGGCCAGTAATAACTGCCACAATGTTTCGGAGGTTTATCCGGCTTCCGTTTAGCAGGAACGCGGTTTTTCTCAAATCCCATTCAGGCCACATCTGCCTTGATAGTCTGCATGTGGTTAAGTTACTCCATCTCTGTTTAGCGAGCTGAGTAGCCTTAAGGTCAATTTCTCTCTTTACTGAATCTAGCGGCCAGCCGATCGATCTGTCAATAGAGGAATCATCCAGTTGTGATCCCTCCTTTGCCAGCTCATCAGCTGCCTCATTTCCTTGAACACCACTATGACCAGGGACCCAGCAGAGAGTTACCTTGTGTCTCGCCCCTAACGTCCGGAGACCCGCCAGATACCTGCCGACCAGCTGTGACCTGACTAAGTTTGAGTCCAGCGCCTTGATAGCTGCTTGGCTGTCGATGTACAAGTATATCTCGCTACCCATTGGTAGGTTTGGGCGCCCGTGTATTAAAAAAACAAAAGGGACTTAGAAGGAGATTGTTGGCAAGCATCCAAAGTGGCGGTGGACATTTTGAATGGCTTTTGTTACTTATCAAGATTAATTGTAATTATTTTTAAATTAAAAAAAAAGCATTTTAGAATTAATTTGAGTTTAATTTCTTTAATTTGTTGATTTTTATAATATTCTCCGATAGGATTTCTACGTATAAATTTCTACATATTATCTCTACTTGGACATGTTGCACCTTTTTGGAAAGGTAATAAGATGGGCAATCCAATAAAAATAAAAAAGGAGTGTACTAATTACATAAACTTCGGAGAAAATTTGGGAATATGCGGAATTTTAGGTAATCGCAAACAATTTTTTTTCACTTTTGGAAGTGACTGTACCTATATTGGTAAGAGTTAGGTCAACATTTTTGAAAGCCAGTGGGATAGTAGTTTTTTAGCGTTTATTTAATGTCGCTACGTTGGGTAGATCAAAAGATAAAAATAAAAGAGTAATATGCGTACCATGAAAAACTGAAATTTATGAATTACCCTGTAACTCAAAAACGCTTGAGCTCCACCTCCCCACCTGCCATTCAATTTTTTGTTTGTCTATTTGAGATCCTACTCATTTTGGCACGTCAGATCTGAAACACCCTGTATACAGACGTGGAGCATTAGGTTCAACACTTCTTAGTATGATATGTCTTGGGCACGTGCTTGTGGCGTTAATGTTTCATTAGGAACGGATGTACAACAAAATCAATTACAGCAAAAAAAGAAGCAATGATTAACCGAAAAAAAAACGGTCAAATCTATTAAAGTAATGTACTAATGGACCTTGTCATCTGTGCAAGAAAAACTAAAGAAAAATTATTAGCCTTCTCCGCAAGGCATTGATAAGGAGCTAGAACCAGTACGGACGGTCATGTTTTGCTTTATCACGGCCTATTTTTTCAATTATTTCAGCCCCTTTGGTACCATTTCGTTGGTGTCATAAAGAAAATTTCTCTGAAAGGAAATGAAATGACCACAAATGAAATACGGCCAATCTTAATTGACATTTTTTTGCCATGCATTCCAACTTCTTTACAGGACTAGGTTACAAAGGCATGTGGGTGAGTGGGCCTCTGTTCAAAGGGACGGCCAGCTTTTATAGGTCCATGAAAGTCAACATCACCGAAGGATGGAGTTTGTTGACCAGGATATCGTCGAAAGAATATAAATTTTCACATCACGCTCTCCTAACTGAATATTTAGTGGAAAAGTTTTTTTTTAATTATTTTTACGGTGACGTACGAATTGCAATTATGCGATTTCAGGCGAACTAATTGAAACTAAAAATTTCGAAACGCGTTTTGGTGTAAAGTTCGCAAAATGCAACCATGCAGTATTGCTCGACTTTGTTGAGCTTGCTAATTAGACGTAATTTGAACAAGATATGCAGACAGATTACATAATTAATTGAGATGGAACCATGCGTTACTCAAACACTTTGAGTAATTACCTAATAGTATGCAAAATTAAAGTGATTTTAAGTGCTAGCGATATCTACTTGAAACGACATAATTTAAAACGATGCAAATCAATTAAAAGCTTTGCCAGCACAAAGTTTAATGCATCTCGTTACCAGACCATCAATATATATTTAATATTTAAATGTGAACAAGCATTCAATATCAATCAGTTAATATGTAAGTATAGTATCACTAAAATCTGAACTTGTTCGTGACATACATTCATTTCTGTTAGGCTCAGCAAAATTATCGGAATAATAAGTTAAGGGAGGCGACGTAACACGAACCTAAGCAAATAGGCTGATTAAATGTTGCAACGATAATGAAATATCGTGTTACGTTGATTAGTTCTGGTCTATTGATACACGACATGACAAGTACTTGGAGTTCTTTGGATTAGTAATTCCGAAACCAAATATCTACATTAAGTAAACAATTTGATAGAGCAACGATTGATTGGTTCCTTCCGCATTTCGATCCTGATTGCTCTCCTTGTTGAGAATCTGACAAAGTTGTTTGCTGAAGTTACAAAAGAATTCCTGTTCGCATCTGAGAACGTTCTTCTTTTTTTGTACAAACATTTTCTTTTCTTTTTCTAGATATGTGGAATTTTCAAAAGGAAACGATAACAATGATGATTAATTATCGATAGGGGAAGCTTAAGGCACAATAAAGCTAATGCTTACATTATTTTCACATAGTTATCATAATCCACATCATCTCGATTACCAAATCTAAATATGCTCCAAAATATATAGATAAAAATATAGATGAATCGTTTTACTATTCAGATGTTGGCAGCACTGATTTGTATCCTTATTAGTACATGTCTTTCCTGTAAATAACGAAAAATTCAAAGTACAAAGTTAAATTCAAACTCTGGTTATTAGTTAAAGTACTACAAACTGCGTTCCTTTTCATTTTCTTGAATTTAAGCCTTAGGTTTTCAGTATTTTTTTATAATTTTTAAACACACCCTATACCCATACTAAAAGACGTAGGTGGAGTACAATCCTTTACAGCATTACATAGTCTACTTGGAAAACTATAATATCCTGTTAATTAAAAATTATTGTCCTCTCCGCGTTTCTTAATATTGAAGGTACATTTATTTATTCCTCTCAGATTCGTCAT
This sequence comes from Leptarthrus brevirostris, assembly GCA_964036015.1. Taxonomy (NCBI): domain Eukaryota; kingdom Metazoa; phylum Arthropoda; class Insecta; order Diptera; family Asilidae; genus Leptarthrus; species Leptarthrus brevirostris. Next base: position 21,798,823 of record OZ038371.1, read on the forward strand.
AAACGGTTACCATGGTTGGACTGGGCCAAAGGGGTCCAGGAGGCATTATGACTTTTAAGGGCCCGCCGCCTGCCTGGGATCATCAGTGCAGATTATGGTGAACATCAGATGAACCAACGAACCAGATAACAATGATAGTCAAATAGGCAAGAGTTTTTGGAAATTTTTATTTTAAAAGACAAAAGTTTCCATGTAAAATGTTTCATCTGATTATTAACAAGCTAGCGTACGCTATAGGCGGCTTAACTGGAACCTCTCTTCTTTATTGGAGCCCATCAAAAAAAATTTTTTAAAAAAGAAGTTTCAGCTTGTTTTATCTATAACTCGTTCGTAAAAGCTGCTATTCTCGTCACCTTTGATGATAGGGATGGGGGATCAAACTGAGAAAATTGATTCAGTACGGATCGATCTATAATTTTTTTCCGATTTCAAAGATCGATTAATCGTTCTAAAAAGATCGATTAATCGCTCTAAAAAGATCGATATTTATGGATCGATTCCATTGATTTTGACATCTCAATTTTGTGAATTGACCCTCGTTCACGAGTGCGATTCGTAGCATGCGACTGTAATTTGATTGGCTGAAGTCATATACCTGTTACTTGACATGCTGGCTTTGATTAATGTTGCTGCGATTGTAAAAATAATCGCAGCAATGCTCTTGATTTCATGCGATTGTTGAACATAACCGAACATAATTGGTTTGTTAACCTTTTTAAAAAGTGCTTGTTGAATGAAAAACCGCTTAAAGAAATAAAATATTTATGTAATATGTGTTATTAGATATAAAAATACATTTTTATTATTTTAGAGCAAATGAGGAAATAGCAATAAAACAAATATTCCCTTTTTTTTCTTTAAAAAATTTATTAACTACATTACCTTAAATTCGCGTTCCCGATTCACTGTTAATATTTCTTTTTGGAATGATATATATTACTAAAAGCACTAATTATGTGCAAATTCAAATGTAAACAATAAATTTACATTCGTCAACCTTGTGAACGGGCATACGATGAAAAATAATCGCAGACTGAAACAAAAGTATTCAAAAAGTGAGATAAACGACTCCGTGCGAAGTCGCATCGCGCTTATGAACAAGCCCTTGATCTCACCACTGTCCTTTTCCGTGGAATGACGTCGCAATATGAAAATGATTTTTGAAAATCTTAATGGTGCTCCAATTAGTTTCTGTAATCCCCAGTGTAATCCCCAGGAAGTTTAAAAATTAATTTTTGATATTTCCTTAAATACTTCTTTTTTCGTTGATCTAGAATCACCAAACCAGAAATAAAGGACAAACCAAAGATCACTTACTAATAGATAAACAGTTTCGAACAAAGTAAAGAAAAAATGGTGGTTGCTTTTATATATTTCCCGCATCGGGTAACCCTGCATTCAGGACTAAACATTTGTTTTTCGGAAGAGTTTGTGGATAAAAGGCACGTATACTTTTCTTATTGTACATTTCCAAATGTTAAATGTACTTTAATCATTAAAAGATCGGAATCCATTGAAAGTTTGAAAGTTTCTTACGATACTTTTTTGACAGGACCCTGTAATTCTCTCCGGATGAGAACAGAATTTTGACTGCAGTAAGTGATTCTCTCAAATAATTTTGACAGGAGTAAATGACCGCACACTACCTGTACTCTTTATTTGCATGGATATTCTTATGACTTTAAAAGCTGGATATATTTCGTTTTACTGTGGTGCCAGTGTTACTATTTCAAGACTACATAGCTGGGTAATTTAGGGAGTCGGTTATCTAGTACATAGTAGGTAATCTTTGGGCTAAACACCCAGTGATGATTACAAAATCACAAAATCATGGTACTCACTAATACAGATAACACTAACATATTAAAGAGATCCGAAATGCATTTATCTAACATTAACAAGTTTTTAGATATTTTAAATTTGCAGGATTATTACACGAATTAATGATGATGCAAAAAAAATCCACGTGAACTTACTCAGTTTTATTTTAGCGCGTTTTGTCTTGTCTTAGATGGATGAGAATCGGAAATAAATAAATCGATTCGAGCTGAATCGGTCCAGTGAAAAATCGATTCAAAAATCGACTCTGTGTTTAGGATAATCAACGAGTCCCCCAATAGAGTGCGAAGCGTCGTCTTTATGCTCTTCAGCGCGGAAAATTGTCTTTCGCAAGATACTTGTGTAAACGAGATTGTGAGAATTACACAATAAGCGACGTATAGGTGATATACTGGGACAAAAGTTTACATGCACATGATAAGCAACTTTGGCAGGCTTCCGAACCGTTTCGAGACAAACAAACAACAGTCTTTTAGAGATGGGCGATACTGTATCGATACTTTGCTTTCAATACTTCGAGGTTTTGTAATCAGTACTGCAACAAAAAAAAACCAATAAGAGATAATAATTGTAATTTCTATGCAATTTCTACATCATATATAATTTTTGTAATTTTTTATCCATATGGTTCCAATACGTTTGAGTATCGATACTTCTTCAACGGTATATTTGTATCTAAGTACCGAAAGATGCGGATATATTGCAATGCCAAGTATCGATACTTTTCGATTCGGTTCCCATCTCTACAGTCTTTGCTGTTTGAGCTAAACTACCATCGCCGATCGCTTCCTGCTCTTCATCATCTTACTCACTCTGAGAATCTGAATTATTTGCATGTTGCTGTGTAGTTGGAACGTGTTCGCCCCAAATAACTTTTTGAAAAAATTCGAGCTCCTTTGAAAGCAGTTCTGGATCGATCGGATCCAAGCAACCGGTATCCTTCATTAAATGCTCGTTACAGTTGAATTTTTGTTATTGATAATGACTTTGTACGTGGTTAGGGAGAAGTATATCTTTGGGTCCGCAGATAGTAGTAGATAGTAGTGGGATACGAACAAATTTGCGGCACTGAAAACGTCATCAAAAAGATCTAGTTATTTCCGCAAATTATTTTCCAAACTTTTAATAAGTCCCCAAGCTTTAAGGTAGTCTAGTGTAGTGGTTGACAAATCGAAAATTTTCTTGAATATTATGGCTGTGAGAATAGTTTCAAATTTAAGAAAGGAAGTCAATACCTTTGCTTGAAATGAAACCTTTGGCTCGAACTCCGCGCGCTCGAAGCTATGGCACATAGGGTCTTTATCAATGCAAGGTATCGTTTTTTCTCTGTGATGGTGGTCAAGGCTTTGTCTTTGGCCCACCATCTCGTTCTTCCGATGTTCTGCAATCGTCTCAGCTGTCATTTCCGCGATTTCCTCCACCCAAACAGAGGTGCGCTTAAATGAGACGTGAATAAACACACTTGTAGAGTCCAAGAGTACTTATATATTACATGAAAACCTATAAGAAGTCTATGGTCTTAAAAAAACACGGTAAATCTCAAGAATATACGGAACCCTCTCAACGCGGGTGCGACTCGCACTTGTCACTTTTTTTATATTGATTCTAATGAGTAATGATATATATTGCTAATTATGTATTTGTCAATTTTTGACTCTGAATCCATAATAATTTTCTTTTTTGTACGATGTAGCCAAAGCAAAAAGGACAATTTTATTATTGAAATATTTTTTTAAATTCCTCATAGGAAATAAATTCAATTAACGTAATCATTTGAAAACCTATAATTAAAATTATCGATAATTCTTTCTATATTTATTGACACCCCGGTATCGACTCTATGGCCAGCCCGACCCTGACGATTACTACAAAAGTTAAATTTAAATAATAAAATTAAACTAAAAATTAAACCCTGTATCAAGCAGGCCGTTCAAGCGCAGCCTGGAGAAATCCTGATTAAAGCTGGCGAAGTGTTGGTAAAAGAAACGAGACATCGACGTGATGGGCTCGTACATGCCATATAGCGTTCGGTGACCACAGACGTAATTCCTCAAAGACCGCTGCGGAATGGAGATGCTCACAGCATCTAGCAATTCGGGTGAATCTATCGTTCTCATAAATCGAACAGAAATACTAATTTTGAAGGGAGTCAAGAGAAATCAGACCCAGACGGTCCGCATAAGGGGAAAGCACCAAAGGACCATTTGAAGAGACTCCGTGGATATCAAACCTAAGGAATATACGTTGAGCTGCCTCAATGTGGTTGTTGTGAACGGCGAATTAGGGATCTCATACAGGACTAGCATATTCTATTCTCATATTGGTCTAACAAAGGTGCAATCAGGAACCTAGCTTAGTTAGGTAGGGATCATCAAGTGTACAATGCCATCGACGGTGTACTCGAAGAGAATAGGACGTCTTCTCGAAAGAAGGTCATAGCGGTATACCTGCCGGCATTAAAAGGAAGGTGGTTACGTGAATACTAGTCGCAGAACACAGCAAAATCAGTGTTAGGAGATTGCAGTCTGATTTGTGGAAACAGTGCGAAAAATCTTAGCATCGTCCGCATACACAGAATTTTACTACTGGACAGGAAAAGCGAAATATCATTAATATATAGGATAAAAAGGAGCGGGCCAAGGTTACTACCCTGAGGCACCGCCGAGCTCCGCCGCCGCCGAGCTCCTCGAAACAGTACACACTATATTCAACCTGACACTTAAGAGGACAAGCAATCGATGAAATAAGAAGGAAACCCGAAAAGAGACAGTTTGTAGACTAGGATTCCATGGAAAATTCTATCGACGGCTTTACTGAAATCTGTAAATGCACAGTATACTTGTTTACCTATGGTCGTCAAAGAATAATTAATGAATTCAAGAAGGTTAGTAGTGTAAATTTCCCCTTGAGGAAGCCATATTGGAAAGACCCCAAAAAAGGCTTACAATGAAATTGAATTACGTCGCTGACGAGGAACTCGAAAAACTTCGTAGCATGGCACAGACTGGCAATCTTTCGATAATTAAAGACGTCGGCCTTACTACCTTTCTTATGGAGAGGAATCAACACAGAAGTCTTCCAAAGTTTAGGAAAGCAGCTGAAACGCAAGGACAGACTGAACAAATAACAAAGAACACTAGTAAGAGACCTGAAAAGCCGTCCGCCAAATTAGATAGATATGCAGCAGCTGGTGCTTCCGCAAACGCTAAGTCTTTAGACTCAAGGAAGGTAGGCAGAAGCTGCGTCAAGCAGGTAAAATCGGAAGTAGAGATATCACTGTGGGAATCACAAAAAGCAGTTCGGAAAAATTCCGCGAAGAAATTTGTAATTGTAAGAGAGTCGTCGCCCTCACAGTTGCGATACCTCAAAGAAGCGTCGCAATTGCGCTTCGAGTTGTTAATCCTCCAGACCTGTTTGGGATCAGCGTAAATCCCATATTAGTACTGGGAGTCCTGCTGCCGAGCGGAGAACCGGTGACAAAGATCCGAGTACGTTAAGTAGTCATCGTGGCTTCCTGAGGCTCTTTCAAGACTTACTCTTCAAGTTCCTCAGATGTCTTGAGGCACCGTCAAGTGTAGCTGACATTCATCGGAGGAACCTCCATCGCCAGAGGAATGGAGCTGTCGACAGTCCGATGAATCGGGGCAATGCTTAGTAATAGGAATATCAAGGTCAGACTCGAGGATAAATCGGTTCCCTCTGCTGTTGACACTTGTTATTAATGATCTCCACTTGACTGATACAGATGACTTGGTAATTACCATTGTAGAAAAGTATGACAGAACTTTATGTGGAAGACTGCAAAATGCTCTCAGTATGGTACAGTCCTGGTGTCTTAGGGTGTGACTCAAAGTCAACCTTAGCAAAGCAAACATTGTACCCTTTACAAGAAGACAAGAAGACGGAAGCTGAGGTTAAAAGTTTCTATCCCTGAAGGAACTCGGATAGAATTTTCAAGTGGAACGAAATATCTAGGTGTACTTCTAGATAAAGGACTCACATGGATTTCTCATCTGAAAAGAGATACAGGAAAAGCTTTGACTGCACTCTGAACCTGTCGAAGACTATTTGGTAAAACCTAGCACATAAAGCCCTAAATGACCCTATGGGAACATCAAGCGATTATAAGAACCTTAGTCACCTATGCGGCTCTCTTATGGTGGCCAAAATCATAACAAAATACATTACAAAAACCATCTTTCAAGCAGAGGTACATGCGGCATCGACATATATATAATGTCAGACAGTATAGCGGCACTCAGGGCTCTAGGGTATAATGCCTTTGGGTGTAGAATTATCTGCGAATATCTGAATGCACTCAAAGAACTTGCCCAGGGCAACTGAATCTCGGTGGCCCGAATACCAAGCCACGAGTGCATTGAGGGTAATCATATGGCGGATCGTCTAGCAAGAAAGGTTCAGATTCTCAGTTCATCGAACCTGAGTCATGTTATGGCTAGTCCAAAAGCCAGTTGGCAAGGTATGTCAGGTCATGGAAGGACAGGCGTAAGCACGCATACTGGATAAATACTCCGGGGTTAAGACAACCGAAGAAGTTTATAACATACTGATAAAAAAAACGGAAGCGCTTCATTAACTCAGCAGACCAAATTTAAGGCTGATAACAGTAGTGGTCATTGGCTCCATAACTCAGCAGACGAGATTTAAGGTTTATAACAAATCTGGTCATTGCCCCCTAGCTGAAGAAGACACCTACTACTTCAATTTAGAAGAAGAAGAGGCCCACCGATAGAAATACTTAAGGCAGCCCTCCAGAAACTTTCAGGTCTAATTAAAGCACCGAAGTTTGACTCAGTGGTTTAAGTTTAGTATAGGATCCTGTCGCAAAAAATCAATTTGGTCGAAGTGACAGACGGACAAGAACGTCCGGACCCTGCTCAATGTGTTTCGCAAACATCAAATCCGTTTTTGCCTGCGACCATTAGAACAGGAATCTACCGTGTGCGCATGAAAATGGACACCTGAAATTAATGCTTTCATCATGCGCACACATTACAACATGGATCCCCGAAGTCTCGGCATTATGCTCGACGTTTCCTCTACCGCCGGCCAAAAGCCGAGAGGCAAAAGTAAAAAAAATAATAATAAAACTGGATTTACCTTACTTTATTATGCATTAGCATGGCTTTAGCCAGAAGTAAACGGAGACGGAGTTAGATTAATTCATACCATGGATCCCGGGTTCGAGACTAGGAGCTTTTATTAAGAAATTAAAATCATAATCCACTCCGTCTCTGGGCTGTTTGTCTAGCTCGCAGCAATGCAAAAACAAGACTCAAGTTTCCTCTATTCCCTTACCCTAATTTCCTTCCTTCCAAAACCATGCCTACGCATTAAAGTGGTGTCCCCTAGGCTTTGGCTACATCGTTTAAAAAATAAAGAGTAAAGTAGGGTAAGGGGATTGAGGGAAATAGATAGTCTTGTTTTTGATTTGCTGCGAGCTATGCAGCAGCCCACAGACAAAGAAGATTTTTTTTTTAATTTTTATTGTAATTGTAAATTAAAAACTCACAGGCAGCCCCAAGATCGAACCTGCATCCTTGGCGTAATGATCCTTCCACTCAACCAATTGATCCAACTGCGTCTCCACTTCACGTCACTTTGATTTGCATTAAATTTAAATCTAGTTGGAGTTCAACAAAGTTCGTGTAACTACTTAAATGGAAGAAGTGAACAAATTCCTATACGAAAAGAGAAATTTTTATCAGGAACACTTCTAAGATACCTACTAGATTTCAGTAAATATACATATAGGTAAGGCGAAGAATCTGTTTGACGCTGTATTTTTGGGACGTTGTTAAATCTTCTCTAAGCACACATAGTATGCCACACGTGTGTCTGAATATGGCACATCCACTGCATTTCTGTCCAAATACTTCACGTACATTTTCAACTATCTGCCATGCAGAATATCCTAGTTGGAAGAGATACAAAGGACTAATACTTGGTTGCATCCTTTTACTATTCATGTTTTTTTAAGTATACTAATAAAATGAAATTGTTGTCAAGGGTATTTAGAGTCAATTTTGCTACTTTTCAAATGCATCAAAGCGGAGAGTATGTACGTGAAAGGTAATAAAATCCTTCGAAAAATTTTACAACATCATGTGAATGTTACTTAAAAATAAACTTTCTGTTGAACGCAGTAAAACGTAAGCTTTAGTGACAGCATCCCACAAGATAATATTCTGCTTATAAAAAAGTTTCCACTGTACACAATCATTGGCATCTGTCATTGATATTAAAGATACATTTATAGCAAACTTTGTGATAAAATCCTTTATCGCATACTGAGCGTAGAGAAGAGTAGTAGATTAGGTAGCGGATTTTTTTTTTTGGTCCTTAATCTTTTATGTGACCTACCTCTTTTTTTCATAGCTGCCAAATTAAGTTTTCTTGAAATTACTCCAATAGCTACTCGCCTTGCCATTGGATTAGGTCAAAAACTTAAATTTAGTCGAGTTCATTAGATGTGCTAAAGATGCGAAAGTAAGCGCTATGATGAACAGTATGTAACAAAGTCTTCATTCTGTACTAAGGAAATTGACCTGCCATAGCCTTTTTCTACGCCCCAAGTGTCGGTTATGACTTCCTTTCTTCCATACCTTAACTACACCCTCTGATATACCCTCATGTTACATCCCTCTATTCTCATACCGTCTTCACCCATATGATCTCCTTTCTTCTATATCTTCACTATACACTCTCATATACCCTCATGTTACATCTCTCCATTCTCATATCGTCTTCATCCATAGGAAATTTATATCTCCAATAAAAGCACAATCTACAACAAAGAAACATGGTTGAAACCTAAACTTAAGAGATATGCTTTATTCATTATTCAATGATTAGTTGAAGTTGGGCCTTCAACTGCTGCCTGGAGCGTCGGAACTGTGGGTGGAAAACTCAGTGAACAGTCGGGACATAGAGGCGATGGGCTCAAGGTCCGGGCCGGAACGGAGATGCTCACGTGGTTGAGTAGTTCGGTATAGTTAATCGACCCCTGCAACAAATGAAACAAAAAAATAATTTAAGAGACCTTGTGTCTCTATCAAGAGTCTCAAGGGAAATCAGACTAAGCCTGGCAGGATAAGGAGGAAGGTGAATAGGGTCACGCCAGGGGAGGCCGCGAATAGCGAAACTAAGGAATCTGCGCTGGACTGATTCAATCCGGTTAATATGGGCGGCGAAGTAGGGATCCCAAACCGGACTGGCGTACTCCAGGATAGGTCTAATGAAAGTACAGAAAAGAAGCCTCGTTAAGTAAGTTCCCTATACCATCTCTTTACAAAGCCAACTACCAACCAGAAAGTCCACGTGGTCCTCGAAGCAGAGACGGGAGTTACGAATTACGCCCAGGTCCTTGACCAAGTCGAGTCTGGTCATGGCGTGACCTTCCATGGAGTAGCTGAAGGAAATGAATCCTACGTGAAAAGGATATAACGGTGCATTTGCTGGCGTTGAGTGGAAGACAATTATTGGAGCACCAATCATGAAAAATGCGCAAATCAGAGCTCAACAGAGCACAGTCGTCGTCACAGGGGACCGCTCGGAAGATTTTGGCATCATCAGCATAACACCGGATTCTGGACCTAGGCAGGAGCAACGAGATGTCATTAATATAAATTATGAGGAGGAGCGTACCAAGGATGCTACCCTGAGGCACACCAGATGTTACCAATATTTCTCTGGATAGAGCACCACGGAACAAGACGCGCAGGCAGTGGCCGGACAGGTAGGATGATAGCCCCTCAAAAAGGAGCAGCGGAAAACCGAGCAGCCAGTGCTAATAAGTGAGAATGCTATGGTTGATCCTGTCAAAAGGCCTTACTGAAGTCGGTGAATATGCAGTTGACGATAACCCACTCGATCAGGGGCAAACAGTGATGCACGAATTCGAGTAAATTGGTGGTGGTTAATTTACCCTTGATAAAGCCGTGTTGGAAAGAGCCCATGAAGGATCTACAGTGGAAGCGGAGCACGTCGCATATCAGTGTTTGAAAGGCTTTCGCCACATGGGACAGATTAGCGATGGGTCTGTAGTTAGATATGTCTGCCTTGTCTCCCTTGTTGTGAAGGGGGATTATCACAGAGCGTTTCCAGAGCCTTAGAAAACGGCCACAGCCCAGAGACAGATTAAACAAATGACAGAGGGCGGAGGTGACCGTTGAGCTGCATCTTCTCAAAAATGAGGCTGGGACGCCCTCAAGACGGCAATAGAACATATCGGGCAGGTTCCACAGCTAGTCGGAGACAGCTACGTCGTCGAAAAGTAAATCATTGGATTCCAGGGAAGTGAGCGGGAACTTTGTCCAGTGGGAGAAGTCAGCGGAAGCGGTACACAGAAATACAAGGAAGTACATGGAAAGTACACGGAAAATACACGGAAATTTCCCGGAAATTACATGGAAATATCACGGAAGTACACGAAAAGTATATGGAAGTACACGGAAAGTACACGGAAGTACACGGAAAGTATATGGAAGTACACGGAAAGTACACGGAAGTACACGGAAAGTACAAGTAATAATGTCAGAACCAAAATATCTTGATGAAATTAGTATAGAAGACGAAATACGAATTGTAGATGGAGATGATTCAAAAAAGTAAATCCAATCTTCTCATTTTCAAATATCTTAAGGTAAAATTTGATAGATTGATGATTTGCATTTTGGAACAATAATTTGTTGAACCGCCCTCCCATAAAGTGGAAAATACTCAAAATTTTAATACACTTTTGTGCTCTCCTCCTCTTTGTCTTTAAATAGTTATTCTAAAAAATGTGTTAGAATATTTTGATTTTAACCGTGCAGTCACAAGATATCTGCTTACAAAGTCGATTTCAAGGTTGCTAGAGAATGGACGGACGAGTTGAAGTCTTATAGCATACGGTGATCCTCATCTGGATATTTTCAAGTGTTAGTTACACCTCCAAGTGGTAACAACCGGGCAATGCATCCTAGAATGTAGCCAAGTAACTAATGCGGGAGGAGATAACCTCTTGAAAAATCCCCATAACTCCAAGAGAGTCTGCAGTATCGTCGTCCCCTCTGCAGGACCCAGGCGTAATTGGGTCGCGAATGGCGTTTTTCTCGGGCGCTTCGGTGGTAGTGTAGGTGGATTGTATGGGAGACCCCAACAAGTTGGCTATACCCACGGTACCCACAACACAACAGAAGCAGCTTTGGGAGAATTACCTTTCGAAGGAACTGTGGCGGCTATGGAGGCTGGCTCGCTCCCACCGGCTGAAACTGCTGTAGCAGTCCTGAAAGAGGGTGCCATTGGCATAACAATAGCTAGCACTTCCTCAGGTGCGGCGGTGCAGAGACGGGAGACTCTAACGAGTTGGCTATCTCCGCGATACGCACACCAGTATAAGATGCAAATCTGCCTTCCAAAGAGTTAGCTGCGGTTAATCCGGAGGGGGTTCCTTGTCCTGGCACAGGACTAAAGCGTTACGGCCTGAAACCCTTCAATGCCGTAGGCAGAGATGGGATGAAGGTTGTAATTAACGCATGGACCAAGAAGGAACACTAGAAACGGTGGGAAAACATGGATTTATGCAGATCTGCCTTGCGTAGGGTTAGCTGCGGTTAATCCGGAGGGGGTTCTTTGTCCTGGCTCAGGACTAAAGCGTTACGGCCTGGAACCCTTTAATGTAGTAGACAGTGAAGGGGTCAGTGATGTAACTAACCCATGGGCCACGAAGGAACACTGGAGACGGTAGGAAAACATGGATTTAAGCAGTTAGGCTAGTGACCCAGGAAACCGAGGTTAGTGGCGACAGTGGGATAACTGGATACTCAGTTGCCCCCACTAAGGGAGACTGGGAGGGGATGAAAAGGGACCCGGTTATGTGGTCTGTTTCGGCTAATCCCCAGAGATGTGTTTTTAGTGAGTAAGAATCTCACACTACCGGAGGGCACGGGCTGTCTGGTGTCTTTTGGAAGATTTTCACCTCTCCCGCAAAAAAAAAAGTCGATTTCAAACGGTCCCCCCACTTTAAATTATCAATGCGAAATTTATCAAAAAAAGTTCTTAAAGGTATAGCGTCTTGTTAGTACTTTCAATGAAAATTATTGTAACGAACACTGTAGCAATTAATAACTCTATGGAACCCTATCATATGCGTGTATGCTCTTAAATTGTTTTTTCTGTTAAAGTCGCTCGCCGGAAACGTTTGTGTATTGATTTTCTATACAAGTAAATGTATTATAAAATGTAAAATATTATTTTCAAGTTACTTCAAAGTGTAAATTTATTTGTAATGGCCCTTTAAAGTTATATATTTTACACCCCTTTTCACAAGGTGAGCTGTGGCCTAATATACTTTTAAATTGAGAGGGAGATCTTCCTGAGACGATTTTGAAGTTGCTGTACAAAAATCTTCCGGCATATTTAACCTAAAATTACTAATTATGCGAAATTATAGTGCTTCCTCACTAAAAAACACTATTCCATAACTTCAGACAGCATAAACTTGAAATTAAGTCAAGTAGGAAAAAGCCTACCCTCGAAATATTCTGTAAACGAACATGCATTAGGATTGAAAAGTAACGAATTTTATTACTGTACGTGATGCTATAACTTCTTGTGCTTTAAGCATTTATGTGATTTTTCTACACGAGTTCAATATAGTGCTGTTTGAAACGAGTGGAATAAAACGACTTCGTTTCCCAATTTATATTGCGGGCACGGATACATTAAGGATGTCAAGCATATACTCTAACTCTGCTAGAATATTATCGTATTCATGAAAGGATACAATCCTGGATGAAATTTAATGCAGCTACACATGACAAGAATGACATCAACTGCAAGATTCGTGCGATCTCGAGCAAGTAATAAAAATACGTATTTGATAATATATTATTTTACTACCACGTAATTAGAGTAAATAATTTCAAATAAGGCTTTTATTTTGGAATCCTTTCCTATATTTTAGATCAGGCTATGAATATTTAATTTATTTATTAATGTTTGGTTTGACTTTGATGGCTTTATATGAGAATCGTCAATAAATCTGAATCTGAAAACATCATCGAGATAAATCACAAGGTAACCATTATGGACCACTAACGTTTAGTCTTTACATAAAAGGTGTATTAACTATTCTACGTTTTTGGAACTTGGTATGCTTAAATTTTTGTCATTATTCTTTGATGAAGTTGGTGATATTATGCACTATATGGTATTTGTATGTATTTTGAGAGTAAGTCCACTTATAAAAAAATTCAATTCAATTAAATTCAACTGAATATTTTCTTTTTTAATGTACATAGCATAAGAAAGTATAAGAAAGCATAAAGCATATTACAATTCATGGATAACAAATGTAACCAAAGTGAACTAATAATTGAAAATAAGACAAAAGAAGAAAGTGTAGATGTCTAACCAAATTTAAAAAAAAAAAAAATGAGCAAATTAATGTACTAGAAAAAAGATTATTGTCAATATAGAGATGTCGGTGGTTTGTAATGTGACTCAAACCGTGTCCTGAACACTATCATTGAGCCTGTAGGCAGGCAGTACTTCAAAGAGATATAATAGGATGAACGAAAAATAGGCTTCTGGATTGCAAACATATGTAGCTAGGTATTTGAAGATTATTCACGAGAGAAGTAAAAACACTGACTTCTTCTTCAGAAAGTCGGGTTTGACTGTAAGTATTAATTTAATTAAAATTATATTCAGTCTTTGATGCGTTAGAATGGTTTTCGCCGGAAGGGAATTATCAAAGGCACCTTCAATGTCCATTATGGCGGTCATTGCTATGCCTCTGCTATTAAGCTGCTCTTTTGCTACTCACAACACTTGGCGCAGTGTCGTATCTGTATATCTACCAGTGCAATAAGCGTGCTGGTTCCTACTTAGTCCTGAATTACACGAGAGGGATTTTACCCCATAACTCACGGCAATTCTTTTTTGTGCAAAAGTAGAAAAACCCTCGGAGTGTTGCTACGAAAGGGGCTTTCACTGACGTTAAAAAACCGGTTCATCAGTGTTTTGCGGGGTTGAAAATTTGTATTCACCGGCTCAAGTAATACTAAATCAACCTGACACCAAAAATTTGTCGAACCCTAATGAGGAAGTAACGAAAATGGACAAAAGCAAATCAGGAAAAACTCAAGCAAAACCCCTACGATTCGTGATTGACACTCACAGATGACCCTCTTGCTACCTCACTTCTCTCACCAAGAAAAAAACAGGTTTTCGTCACTCATGGGGTAAAATCCCTCTCGTGTAATTCACGACTTAATAAGTATCTCTCAAACTCCGCCCCTTCGATATGATAAGCCAAAATCCTGTCCATGTTTTTCATACGATGTGGCCAAAGCCTAGGGGCAACCCTTTGATGCGTTAGAATTTTTTTGGGCGGAAGGGAATTAGGGCAAGGGAAATGAGGAAACTTGAGTCTTGTTTTTGCATTGCTGCGAGCTAGACAACAGCGCAGAGACGGATTGGATTATTTTGAATTTTCTAAATAAAAGCTCACGGGGTCATCTGGTCTCGAACCCGGGACCCATGGCATGTTGGTCGTGCGGCTCAACTCAAACTTTTATTTATTTTAATTGCTGACGTTCTTGGATGGTCTTCGGATTGATAAATAGAAATATATCTAATTATCAGGGTCATCTGCTCAGTTTTGCTAGCATCCGGGGTACATTCTAAGATAATCTGTATCAATGGTATTTTTTTAAACTAGTAGAGTTGTTAGCCGAAGTTGATCTTGTTATACAGGAACATGTACGCATAATTTTAAAGAAAGAGGAGAAACAAGCAATCTACTTAAGTAAAACTATTCATAATGAGTTCATTAAAATAATTTCAGACAGCATTAAAAAACATATTCTGGAAGCTATATAAAATCGAAATATTATTCTATTATCTTAGATTGTACCCCGGATGCTAGCAAAACTGAGCAGATGACCCTGATAATTAGATATATTTCTATTAATCAATCTTCTTGGATGGTCGAACGTCAGAAATTAAAATAAATGAAAGTTTTTTAGGATTTATACCAATCAAAAATCTACAGGTCTGGAACTAACAGAAATTATCTTAGAACAATTACACTGGTCAACAAGCTTCTGGTGTTGGGCAGCTGAGGGTCATTTCCGAAGTAATTTGCTGCGTAGAATCCGAATCCGAATTGCGCTATCACGTCAGGATTTTGAGATATTTGAGGTTGTGTACTTTGAAAAGCCAAGCCATTTTTGGCTAACATTTGGATGATTGAGGCAATACGTTTCAAAACTCCATTCCAGTGTTCTATTTCTGATTTAATTATTCTCTGTGACTCGGCATCTATCTTATGATACGATTTGAGTCTACGTGAAAATTCGACCCAAGATTTTACAGCTTCTACATGGTTTTGTAATGTCCCATGAGATTTAAGCACATCACCTACATTAGCCAATTTTTGTAGCCACCTCCAGATAGACCGGAAGTTGTAGTTGTATTAAATATTTTACAGCAAAAGCAATGCACCGAATTTTTTGCCACAGAATATACAAGCCAATCTCTCAAAATTTCTTCGCCGTTATTAAGATTTATCTTATAATATCTCGAAATTCATACAGTGGGTCAGGAGAACAACTATTTACCAAATATATTCTTTCTGCATCTGTTAATCTACGTGGCTGGGTCGACATCTAAAAAAAACGTTGATACTGCAGAAACACTTGTAGTTGCAATAGCACCTTCACCTGCAATAGCGCTTGACCCAGAAGAAGCACCAGATCACAGATTACATTGCGATCGGGCGTATGTTCTTCATGTGGTTTAAGCGGAGCCGCAGCTACTACATCGGTTTCTCATAGGGGTGACGATGGTTTTTTAAGCTGACCTTTCTTCAAAAAGGACTCTAATGCCCCTGCTTGCTTTTGTCGCTCTATATCTTTTTCGAGTCACCGTTTTTTATATTGGTATCCCAACAAGCGTGATCTACCGTTAACCATTCTGTTCCGTAAACAATTAAAAATATTTATTATTAAATTTAAATAGATGTAAAACCTTACTAATATTATAAATTCGAAAGTAATTCTGTTTTTCTGTCTGTATGTTACGTTTTTTCGCTTAAACCACTGAATCAATTTTGATAAACTTCGGTATATAGAGATAAATTAGACTTTGGAAAAGGACGCAGGCTACTTTTTACCACAGAAAAGTTAGTCGTACCCACGAGAATGGTGTGCGTGTGAAAGAAGCCGCGGGCGACTGCTAGTAGGCATATAATTAACAAATTGGTTAGGCACCTACTTGAGTTAGTTTGTTATAAAATTAAATTGAATTTTGAATAGTAAGCTATACGGGTGTTACTCTAGACGACGGCATTATTAAAGGACGCGTTAATTTAGGTTTACGTAGTATGGATAAAAAAAAATATGGTTGTACCCGACTCACAGATGAGAATTAACAAGTTGAACGAGGAGCACTGTTTGTCTTCGCACGAGTACTAAAAACATTTTTTAAACATACCTTGCGGACAATATTTACGAAAAGTACACTTCTTAGTAAGGTGTGCTAAAAATTACGTATTTTTTTACGTACGATAGATTTATTTTATAAAATAGGTACCTGCTTACTTAGTAAATTCATACGCGCACTTCAATATTTCTATGCTTAATCCGTCACCAGTATTTAAGCCACTTTTAAATTTAAGATAGAACTTGTAGACTTGGCATATATTTCGCATAAATAGATAAAACACTTTAATTATTTTTCACCTAGTAACTAATGTGATGGCAATTAGTCTCCAGCACTGAACATTTTTACCAGGAGTCTTCAGAAAAACTAATGAAAAAATAATACAATTTTTCCTTATGTATATATGATATTTTAGGGATTCCCCTTAAATGTCGTGTTGTAGGGAAAAAGGGTACTCTATGCAATAAAATATCATTCCACCAAATAAGCTCATAAGGCGCCAGTCTAGAATGATATTACGCGAAGAGGTAAGATATGTAAAATCGGTAAAAAATTCGGGAGAATTTCTTTGTATTCTCAATTCAAAAATCATTACACATCGAAAGAGTTGGTTCCTTCTTTCCTATTTATGTATTTCTTCTTCTTTCTTTCGGCTTGGCTTGCTTAAGTGCTGTCTTATAATTTTCTTAGGAGACATCATTAAGAAAATTATAAGACAAGACATCACCTTAAAATAATATTTATTTATTTATTTAAGCTTAATACAAGCTATTACATAATAACACTACAATTACAAGCTATAACAATTAAAAGCTATAATATGTTGGTCTGTCTAAGGATTTTCAGCCGCTAAAGTAGCATTTTTTTAAAAGAAAAACGTTAAGTAATACTGTTTTTATCGGGCTTCTAAGCATGATAATTTTTATAAGATTTTTCTCTTCTAGAGAGAAAATTGAGGAGTTCGTGCAACCGCCCGGTGCCCTCATCTTTGCCCCCCTGTGAATTTGCACGGCTTGCCCCTCCTTAGATCGGACCCTGGCTGGAACACCACTGTATGTAGTCCGGAAGGTTAGGAGAGGTGTCCCGCAAGCAAATACCACCCGGAGAATTAAGGTAATCCAACTGATTTAATAATAAATAAAAGCTGAATTTCACTACTTGAATCAACTTATGTTGAAAGTTATGAAACAACTAATTTAAGCATGCAATATTCGATTGAGAGTATACAGGGTGTTTCGGATCTGACGTTCCAAAATGAGTGGGGTGATAAATCTCACATTCTCACCTAGCAAACAAAAAATTGTATGGCAGAGGGGGGGGGGACTCTCAACCGTTTGGGAGTTACAGGGTGATTCATAAATTTCAGTTTTTCATGGTATACGCATTACTGTTTTATTTTTATCTCTTCATCTACCCAACACAGCCACATGAAATAAACGCTAAAAAACAACTATCCTAATTACCTTTCCAAAAATGTCAACAATGTTGATCTCACTACTACCACTGCAGGTACAGTCACGGCCAAAATTGAAAAAAAATTCTCAAATTTTCTCCGACATTTATGTAATTAGTATACTTCTCTTTTATTTTTATTGAATTTCCCGTCTTATTACCTTTCCAAAAGGGGTACAATATGCGAAGGTAGACAAAGAATTAGAAAAACCAAATTTTTAGAAACCTCTGACTACCTAATTGTTTTATTGCACTTTAGGTAGCAAATTCTTTAAGTAAACAAAATTTTTATGATAAAGGGTCGAAAATGTTTCTTTTGGGTAAATAGTTAATTAATTTTAATTATTGCTGCAAAAAAGTTTTAAAAATGTTAGTGTAATTTTGTTTTATTGGGGATATTAGCATGTGTTAGCCAGAATTTACATCCTTGTATCCTGGCGTTTTGTTACTCGTACCTGATGGAAATATTGCCATGAAAAAGAGCCCTACCTATCATAGTTGAAAAACAAATCAATAAGTGCGGGTGTTTTTAAGCAAAAATTAGTAAAAAATGGTAAAATTCATATTTGAGGAATACGCGGATATTATTTACATTTATGGTGTAGTAGACGGAATAGAGAGAGCGGCTGTATGGGAATATCAAAGGAGATTCCCCAACCGGCAAGCACCCCAAAGTGGGGTATTTACACGTACTTTCCGAAGGTTAAGAGTAACAGGAAGTGTGACTCCACACGACATTGAGACACGACCCGAAACTTCGGGAACTTCTGCCGACGTCGAGCAGCAAATAATCACCATCGTGAGGCAGGACCCTGAGACGAGCACGAAACGAGTCGGAAGGCGATTAGGATTGTTGTCATCAAAGACTTAAAGGGTTATTCATCGAGGGGAATTACGTCCATACCATCATCACCCTGCCCAAGGACTACTGGAATTAGACTCCGAGAGAAAACTGAAATTTAGTACTTGGCTTCTGGAACGCGACATTGACGACAGGGCGTTTCTGGACCGAATTCTGTGGAGAGATGAATGTCAATTCACCAGAAATGATATGAGGAACTTCCATAACCTCCATAGCTGGCCGAACACTAACCCACAGAGGGCACAGGTTACCTTATTCCAGCAGAGATTTAGTGTCAATGTTTGGAATGGTATCATCGGCAACCATTTGGTAGGAACATTCATTTTGCCGCAAGTGCTTAATAGTGAATTTTATACGGACTTTTTGGACAATACACTGCTAGATCTAATATAGGAGAACCCTATGGATAATCTTAGGAGAATGTTTCACCAACACGATGGAGTACCAGCGCATACTGCTAACATTGTGAAAAGGCAATACTAAATGAAAAATTTCCTAACTGTTGGGTGGGACGAGGTGTACCGATTCCTTGGTCTGGTAGATCTCCAGATATTACCCCATTGGACTTTTTCTTGTGGGGAACAATAAAGGATGGAGTTTATTCAAGCCCAGTTAACAATAGGGAGGATTTAGTTGGCCGAATTGGGAATGCAGCGACGAAAATACGGGAGTGGCTGGCTGCAATACGCCTTAGACAGGGACTTAGAAGGAGGTTGTTGAAATGCATCGAAAGTTGCGGTGGACATTTTTAACGGCTTTTGTTACTTATCGAGATTAATTGTAATTATTTTTAAATTCAATAAAAAGAATTTTTGAGTTAATATTAGTTTAATTTTTTTAATTTGTTGATTTTATAATATTCTCCGATAGGATTTCTACGTATAAATTTCTACATGTTATCTCTACGTGGACATATTGTACCTTTTTGGAAAGGCAATAAGATGGGCAATCCCATCAAAATCAAAAAAAGGTATACTATTTAAATGAATTCCGGAGACAATTTGGAAAAATTCTGAATTTTAGGTAATCGCAAACCATTTTTTTTTCACTTTTGGAAGTGACTGTGCCTGTAATGGTAAGAGTTAGATCAACATTTTTTACAATTTCGGAAAGGCCGGTGGGATAGTAGTTTTTTAACGTTTATTTGATGTCGCTACGTTGGATAAATCAAAAAATAAAAGAGTAATATGCATGCCATGAAAAACTGAAATTTATGAATCACCCTGTAACTCCGAAACGGTTGGGAGTCTCCTCCTCCCTTCCCTGCCATGCAATTTTTTGTTTGGCTAGGTGAGATCTATCACCCCACTCATTTTGGCATATCAGATCTGAAACACCCTGTATAGTATTGAAAGTTATTTGGGAAAGATTAGTTTTTACATGGCTAATCATGCGAGAGTTTCAAAGTGGTGTTAATACAAAAAGTACTACTGTGGATTATTTATGAAGCAGTCCATCTATCATTCCATGCACCATATAAAAACAACATAAATTCTATCAAACATTTTATGAAATTTTCGTATAAAATAGCTGAAACATTATTGAGCTTCACAAAACATGATGAAAGTGTTAAGCCGTATATTGGTTTTGCAAAAAAGATTGCACCCACATTAATCTCTCTCTCGCCATTGATTTCATCTTGCAAAACTATAAAACTTCCTATCAGTTCGACATGTTCCCTGTTTGTATTGTTTATTTTCGAAAAGTATTTTTGTGGAAATTACCGAAACAGAACATTGATGCGTACTGACAGCTGTACGCGAAAAAAACGAATGAAATTGAAATTTTTCAACTTCTATACACAATAATTCTCGAAAAATTCAATAACAAATTTGTGATTTATTGGCAATTGTGCTTCCTCTTTTGTTTTAATTTGTACATTCAGCAGGATGTTCATACATCGAAAACTCTGCTGCAATTCTCCTTTTTCATCGCAATAAATATTACTTTTTAGGGCATCAGCATATTTTAATAAATGCAGTTAGCACAGTCAAAATTGAAAATAGATGTGTACATAAATTTGACTGGATTCGATTTAAAATTTTAATAACCAATTGCAACCGCGGAAGCCAAATTTTTTTTTTTGATTTTACTAATTATAACACGATTGAAATTAATTTCCGATAAAGCGCCTAATTGCGGATCATTTATGGTATTTGGGTAATTATCTTTGAATGACCACCAATTAGTCTTGAGTAAGTACTGATGTTACAAATGAGGTGTACAAAGTGAGGTTACATATAGCGGAAGTACGGACAAAATGACAAAAGTTTTAATACACAAATAGTTTTTCAATTGAGAACGCAGTTACTCAAATATTATCGTTGGGGGCGATCTTAATGTAAACTTGTTGAAACGTAATGGTCTAGTTGAATCATTAATTTTCTTGTTCCAGCCTCTTCATCTATGTGTTGTAAATAATCTGCTAACTTACTTCAATACGGCCAATCCCTTGTTACTAGATGTATTTTTTACTGCGGATAGCGATGCTGTTTCCTTTCACAATCAATTGAGTCCTCCATCTAGTTTTGATCACAATTTCCTTTTCTTGACTTAGTCCTGAATTACA
The DNA here is from genome assembly GCA_964036015.1 of Leptarthrus brevirostris. NCBI lineage: Eukaryota > Metazoa > Arthropoda > Insecta > Diptera > Asilidae > Leptarthrus > Leptarthrus brevirostris. The sequence continues at coordinate 21,819,999 of OZ038371.1, forward strand.
CGAGAGGGATTTTACCCCATAAATCACGGCAATTCTTTTTTGTACAAAAGTAGAAAAACCCTCGGAGTGTTGCTACGAAAGGGGCTTTGATTGACGTTAAAAAACCAGTTCATAAGTGTTTTGCAGGGTTGAAAATTTGTATTCACCGGCTCAAGCAATACTAAATCAACCTGACACCAAAAATTTTTCGAACCCTAATGAGGAAGTTACGAAAATGGACAAAAGCAAATCAGGAACAACTCAAGCAAAACCCCTACGATTCGTGATTGTCACTCACAGATGACCCTCTTGCTACCTCACTTCTCTCGCCAAGAAAAAAACAGGTTTTCGTCACTCATGGGGTAAAATCCCTCTCGTGTAATTCAGGACTAACAACATTAATATCAATAACTACCTTAAGTATAGAACGATATCTTACAGGAATTATGATGGCATTAATTTGTCCCAATTGGGTGATAAGTGTAATTCCCTACCATGGTACGGTTCAACATCGCGTCCATCACTAGATGACAAAGTTGAACAATCTTATGAAATAGTACATTATACTCATGATAAGAATGCCCATCTTCAGACACGCGGGATCTATAACAATATGATTTTCTATATCGAAGATATTTAAGGTCTTAGACTGTTGAAAGCCGAACTCATTATAAGTCGATTAGAAATATGGTTACTTCAAAAATCCGTCCGGCCAAAATTTCATACTATAAAATGAAGCTTGATCCAAAGCTTCCTTGAAGGCTCTGTGGGGAAACTTGCGTAAGGCCTTTGTTTGTGGCGGAGACAAAGCTGAATGCAGTCTTGATCCAAACATGTTAAATACTTATTTTACTACTTTGACTACGCTTTACCTCGGATAATCGGCAAGCCTGCTTTAGTTTTAGGTGTTTTAATGCCGGTGAAGTTGTCGTGGCTATTGCAGCGGTCAAATCTGACTCTCTTGGACCAGACGGTATTCCCCCAAAATTTGTGAAATTACTGTTGCCCTGGTTAATTCACTCCATTTTAGATATCTTTAACATATGCCTTACCACTTCTCATTTCGCCTCTGCTTGGAAGATTGCTACTGTTGTGAGCGAAGACAAATCAGGCCAAGGTCCCAAATGATTTCGGACCAATTAGTCTACTTCCATTCCTAGGCAAAGCGTTCGAAAAATCATTGATTATTTGGACACATTTGGCCTGCTAAAGTCCTGCCAATCTGGATTCCGTAAGGCTCACAGTTGTGAAACAGCTCTTCTGAGTGTTAACAGTTACGTTCGCTGTTCCTTGGATATAGATCTGTGAGTTCTTGAATTGCTCGACTTCTCAAAAGCATTTTATATGGTCAATCACTCCAATTTGTTTGAGAGGCTGGCTACTAAATTTCAATTCCACGACACTGCTGTGTAAAATAATAAAATAAATAAATAGCTTTTTATCGGATAGACTGCAGCGGGTTCGAGTGAAAGACAGCTTTTCCCTTGCTCTGTCCCTTACGTGTGGTGTCCCACAAGGTTCTTTCCTCGGGCCTTTGCTGTATATAAATGACCTTCCGCGGGTTCTTAAGGAGTGCAGTGTGCAGCTGTATGCTGATGACGCGCGTATGTCGCACTGCATTGCATTCTATCGTCAGGACATTGACGTATCTCATATCCCTCCTGTTTTTCTGAATAACACAATGCTCCCATTTGATATTCGGGTATTCCTCAATGATAGCATGACATGTATGGAAATATTTACGGTGGGCGATATGAAGGGAAATATTTACGGTGGGCTATGGTTGTCATCTGCTACCTTGTTGTCGTATACGAGCTCGTTGCTTGTGAAATCACTGCTCCTGCCCTACTTTATTAATGGAAGACTACTATTCCCGCGTCATTGTTTTATCTGTTCGAGAAAAGTCAAGGTTGGCTTTTAATGAATGTATGAGATTCATAATTCGTTTGAGGATATTTGATCATCTGTCGGGATATAGTAACCTTGGCTGTATGTTGGACCAATTTTTTTTTGCGTAGGCTTGTGACATCCTTGAACCAAATTATTACATCAAAAAATCCTGGTTACTTAAATGAAAAATAGTTTTTATTGAACTCCTCCAGGCGCTCTGACCTGCTGATACCTAGTTTTCACTCTGCAATCATTGAGGATTCTTACTTTGGAACTTTTTCTTTTTCTCCCGTTTAGTGTGGTCTTGGCTTTTCAAGTGTGGTTTGTAGCTTTTTAATCGTAACATAATTATTTTTAAACTGAGATATTTTTCTCTTTTTCTTTTGGATTGAAAATATTACGCTAGTTATATACATATGTACTAAGCTTGATATAGTTTTAAGGATTTTTCATTAAGTAATTCTTTTGCTAAATTGCTCATTACCCCATTGTTTTAGTTTTTCAAAAACTTTTATAAGTGCTGTTTAAAAGAATGTATTTTCTTATTGTACTTAATCCAATAATATTTGAAAGAAAGACAAAGAAGTATTCAAAAACTATTAGCCTTACATGAAAATTCAATCAAAAACCATTTTTTCCACATAGTATGGGCAAAGCGACATACTAACTACAGACAGAACCAAAAAAATGCATCGTACGGGGTGCTCAGCAACGAGTGTTGCTGAATTGCCGGGTATTCCGAGCGTCCATGAACTGGTCCACAGGATCCTCGATAAGAGAAAACTGAAATGGGCGATACGAAGTTTCAAGCCCTATAAATCACCGGGATTAGATGGCATCATCACAGCTGAACTACAATTAGCTTCCGATATACTGATTCCATGGCTAATGATCATTTATGAGGCCTGCCTTAATCTGACCTATATTCCATTCTCATGGATGAAGGTGAAGGTGGTCTTTATTCCTAAAGCAGGAAGAGCCTTACACTATAAGCCCAAAGATTTTAGGCCCATTAGCCTCTCCTCCTCCCTGCTCAAAACCCTGGAGAGACTCTTATATATCTATATTAAATAGACAATCCCACACGAACGAGACAGCCCTCCACGAACTAACCATTATCATAGAGCATTCACTACTGCAGAAAGAATACTCACTTGCAGCCGTCCTTGATATTGAGGGTGCTTTCAACAATATCAGGTCAGAGGGTATAATGGCATCCTTGAGGAGGCTTGAACTTGACGATCCTCTCATCAAACTTATTGACCTCATGCTAAAAAGAAGGGTCATCGTCACAAGTTAGGGAGAATCTAATATTTAGAGAGTGGTCACTAGAGGTACTCCTCAGGGAGGAATCCTTTCACTACTCTTAAGGAACATAACTCTGGATGAGTTACTCATAGACCTGGAGCAGTCTGGTCACAAGGTTATCGTCTACGCCGATGATATTGCCCTAACATGTTCAGGAAAGCACCAAAACACACTGGCTGAAGTGTTACAACACGCGCTCTCCATGATATCATCATGGAGTGATGTGTGTGGTCTGGGCATAAACCCGAACAAAACTCTTCTCTCGGAAACATAAAACACCAACTATGATTAGCCCTACACTAGATGGAGTTAAGCTGAAACTGTGTAATCAGGTTAAATATCTAGGTATAGTTCTAGACAGAAAACAGTGTAAGAAGACAATAGGGAAAAGATAGGGTATGGGGCCATGCATTGTGCATTGGCTTTACACAAGTGTCATATGACCTATACTTACGTATGGGGTGATCGTCTGGTGGTCGGCACTTAATATATCAACCCATCACAAAGCAATGGATAAAGTTCAGATGATGGCAACACTGTTGATAAAAGATTCCCTTAGAACCACACCTTCCAAAGCCCTGAACACTATTCTCCACCTTTTTCCGTTGGATCTTTTTGGTAAGCAAACCGCATCTCCAGCCGCCATACGCTTAACTCAATCCAGACCTGGAAACGAACCGACTTCGGTCACTCCAAAATCCTGGACAGAAGAACTGGGAGCAATATCGACTATCGTCTTTTTTTAAAATTCGACTCCTTCTTTCCCACGAGATCGGAATGGGAGGAAGATTCTACCCAACGGGGGGAGTTAGTGCATCTTTACACTGACGGCTCCAAATTAGAAGGCAAAGTAGGTGGAGGTATCTTCTCGGAACATTTGGACCTCGATATTTCAGTATATACTACCACTTCTTCTGCTTCAGACATTAACCACTAGCTGGGTAAACCGCTAGCCACTTACAAACTGGAGCTCTCACAGGAATCTCTCAGGATTGCAAATATTAATTGGCAGGAGGAACACACTTGCCTGATTACCCTACAGATGTGGACAAAACTTGACACTAAACGATCAAGAGAGCTCAAATTACTTGGACGCAAAGCAATTAGCAGTACCGTAGCGGTTATAACGGGCCACCTTCAAACGACTTCTGTAGAATTTGCCAAGACGAAGAGCAAGAGTAACCCATAGTTCACCTCCTCGATAACTTCCCTGCCTTAGCCAACCGCAGGAACCGGTTTTTTCTCCCCCTTCTTTCAAGAGTTAACCGAAATAGGCTCCACTGCTGTCAGAGTCCTACCTCGACTTGTCAGGAGTTCCAAATGGTTCCCGACGACGGGTTAAGGCTGAACACCCAACCCATCCCAGCCAAATTTATTTTGACTCCCCATGAACTCGTTCAACTGGTGACAAGGAACTGGCTCGGTGTACAGGGGGTAACAGGTTCACCCTCTTCTCCTCTAGGTATTTTTATGGAGTTTTAAAAATCTTTTTAGCCCGAATTTGTGGTATCACAATGGGCCTCCTTGGCCGAAGTGTGCCTCATTATGCAGCCACTTTAACCTTACTTAATCTAGTCTTGGAATGCCTACCACATGATACCAGGCAATTGTGTGAACAAGACCAAGGAACATCTGAACTTTCTAAATTATCAAAACAAGACATTTTAGAAGCTAAATTTCGAACATTGGAGGCAGTCCCATCTCGCAACACTTCCAGATCCTCGACCAAAGGTCCGATCTCAAAAACTTATGCTTTTAACACATCTCGATAGACTTGTCCATTATACAAAGCAAATAATCATCCATTAAAGAAGTGTTTTAAGGGGGGAAGTACATGAAGAGGCCGAAAAAAAGGACTTTTTTGGGATTTATTTTTGGGAAAATGAAAAAGGTCCATATGAAATCGATATTATATATATTTAGGGCAATGCTTTAAGAAGAGAAAAAACATTTTTTACATTTTGAAAAATTAAAAATTAACCAACTTTTGGTGGGTTTCGTAACTCGTGTCGCGGCTGACATCGAAATCGGCGTAAATTCTCCTGGCCGCAATTTTCATCTCAAATCAAAAAACCAAACATTTTTATACTCGAGGGGGTTGTTTATTCTAGATAGACTACGATCTTTTCGAAATTCGAACATTAACTATAAAAATCGGGCATGAAAAAAAAAAGTTGGCTTTTTTTGCAAAAATTTTGATTATTTTCGCGTCAAAAATGGTCTTAAAATGATTTTTTTGCTATGTCCGTAGTCTATCTAGAGTAGTTTTTTATGCCCTTTAAAATGAGTGCTGGATAGAGAAAATCGGTTCACTAGTTTTTTTGTAATCTTTTACGCCAATTTGAAAAACATGGTTTTGAGAAAACGCCGTTTAAAGTTTGGCCCGAAAAACTGACGAAAAAGATGCAGATAAGGAGAAGGTAAGAGGCGAGGGGTATTCTCAGAAAAAACGGTATTTGGACTGAAAATCTCGAGAACGCTCTTTAACAAATCCGCATTCATCACTCTAAATTCCAGAGCAGAAAAAAAATCCGGTAAGCGGAATCACGCGCGCAGCAGAGATCCTCGATCCCAGGCGCGCTGGTCCGGATCGGCGCCGACCACTTTCAAGTGGCATATCTTTCACAATTTTCGAGATAGGCTTTTGGAATTTTGGAATTATATTCTTAGAGCATATACTTATCGATTAAGACAATAAAAAAAAATCGATTTTTGAAAACGTCTTCATGTACTTCCCCCCTTAAGTTATGTAAGATGAATGTCGAAGAAAAAGTTTAATTCGTATCATCCAAGTATATGCCTAAACTATCCCAGTATATGGTATAGTGGTCACCTGGCGTCACGTTATTGACAAATTGTTAAAGAAAGTTTTTACAAGAACTATATTTAAAATGTTATATTGTATGAAAGCTGCTTAAGAAATTTGTAAAACGGTTTCAAGTAGAATATTGTAAAAACAATTGAATGTACCAAAAACCAAGGATTAACGTTTTGTACGCCTTGTTTCCTCGAGTTATTTATTTTACTTGCCTTTATTCAATCATAATCTGAAATATTGACTACCAATCCCAGAACATTTTGTATTAAAAAATATTTTGAACTAAAATGTTTTGGAAGCCATCACATAAATACCTAATAATTCACAAACCCTATAGGGATTTATATATTCGTACAGAACTTTAGCATCTGGCAAATACTCGATGTCCTTCTTAAAATTATATCCAGTCATATTTCGTATCCTATTAATTTAAGACTTTGGAACTCCAACAAACTTAAAAATATTCTTAAAGTTAAAATATTCCAAAATTAATAAGTACTTACAGTCGATCCGCAAGACGGTGCATCGCCTGCAAATGGCAGCCTTGCTCCAGTTTGGAGGAGCCCCCTTCTATATGAAGGTGGGGTCCTTTATCACTTTATTATATATATGCAGCCGTGGTGTCGAATTTAATTTTCAATTTATTACACTACCCCTCTTCTTGATAAAAAAAATTTCACAAATTGAACACTCCGATATACGAATATTATCAATTCCTAATTAATTCCACGAGAGTCAGACTTTGTTTGTTCTTGCCGAAGATGAATAACTTTGTTGAGATGAGAAAAACAACTGAAGAATGGATTTTATACACTGCAGAAAATTTGATTAAAAAATTTCAAAAATGCAATTCCACCATTTTCGCATTAATTTAATTCCTTCTAGTCATTGTTAGAATATTATTCGTCATTCACAGGGTTATTCACACCTTTTACTAGCTGTTCGCACACAAACAGTAAGGCCCCCATCGGGCTTTCTTTACATTCCTTTCAACACTTTCCATCAACTGAAACTCATCAGTTTTTTTTTTCGCAACTAACTTATCACTTTCTTCTCATAATTTTAGCTTTATTTTATAAAAATTCCGTGCTAATTTCAACTCTTGAAGGAAAGTTTAATTAAAAGTTTTACATTTGCATAAAAGTTTAAAATTTTAAGAAATAGTTTTGGGAATGAAAAGTTTACGTTTGTTTTCTTGTTGTTTTGAGGTTTGAAAACTGTTTTTTTTTGCAGTTGCTAAATTATGCTACGAGAACTTAAAACCATTTTTTATGCTTTTAAAAACTCCTTAAATGTTGTTTTGGTTTTAGTTTGCTTGTCTGATTTTATGTTCCTTTTGCTTTTTAAGAGGCGTTAGGAGTGTGATGTACTTAGGTTCTGGAAAGCAGATGAGTTGTTTCTGTTGTTGTTGTTGTATGTTGTTATGATTGACACTTGTAGAACTTGCTAAAAAGAGAAAAAAATCAATAAAATTTAAGTTATTGTAGCTAAGTATATTTTTATTTAAATAAATAGAAAAAAGTCTAAAAAAAACTAAATCAGTTTTAATTAACGCGAAGTTTTTGTCTAAAATCCTCACAAGAAACACCAGAACTGATAAAATATTATACATCGAATTTATTACAATACCAAACATAAAAACTTTTAGAATCAACTTATTCTAGATACAATTGTGGAAGCATATACGAACAGCTGGGCGTTGGTGGTGTAAACATACGGCACCGTAATAAACCATAGATTTTGACTGAAAAATTCTATTTTTTTTCTGGATATTATTAAAGATTTGTTTATTGATTATTATTCTTATTGCAATTTATTTGGAGTAAAACTACAACCGAATCTGAACATATCTCTCTCTCTCTCTCTCTCTAAATTCCGAAATCCTTTGTGGGGCATGAGGCGGAAGAAGAACTTTACCCGATTCTAAGTGCACCTACAATTTAAAGTGGATTCCGAAACACTGGCATTTTCTCTGCAAACCCCAATGGGCTTTTCATCGTAATTTGTTGTCAGGAGAGCCCAACTACGGGTCACCGCCGGTGGGATTCGAACCTGAAATCTCCAGATTAATAGGCCACCAACGACTGAATATACGGTCACGATAAAAACTTTGTTATTTACAATTTTCAGTTATGTTGCGGTATTTTAAAGCGTGTTGCCTTTGTTGTAGGAGCAAGCTTGTGATGCGTCAGTGGCGTAAGTAATTCCCTTTGGTTATACTACTGTGTAGTTAAATTGCGTTGTAGGGTATGTTAAATCTATGTCACAAAAACTAAACTACAACTAGTGGGGTGGGTCCAGATTCTGGGTGTCGCATCATTTGTGCGACCCTTGAGGTGCACACGAACAACTTCCCAGTTAATAACAGTTCTGGATAAAAATATCTTTTGTTTTTTAAAGTATCCAGTTGTATTAGAACCAATTAGATCAGATGAATCTTTTTCAAAAAAAAATTTCGCCCACTTTTAAGTCATTTAAAAATACTTAAAAAATTTATATTTTAAATTTATAAATAAATAAATTAATGAATTTAATTTATCATGATAATTTCGTTGTAATTAGATGCAAAAAAATCCCTGCTATTGTGGTGAGCTCTGTGCTTCTATATGCCTCCCCAATCTGGGCAAAAGCATTAGCGGTGCAAGAGTCAAGAAGAAAACTCTCAACGGTCTACAGACTGTGTGCTTTAAGAGCTGTAAGTGCCTATTGAACGTTATCTGACGAAGCAGCTTGTGTCATCGCTAGTATGATCCCGATCGACGTCCTCGCGGACGAGATGGAACGCATTTACACGAGAGTTGCAACAAGCCAGGTAAACCTCAGAAAAAAGGAGATTAAAAAGGAAGAGAGACAGATCTCGATGTTAATGTGGCAAAACCGATGGGACAATACTACGAAAGGAAGGTGGACGCACCAACTGATTCCATGCATTGAAACTTGGGTCAAGCGCAAGCTTAGAGAAAACAACTACCACTTGACGCAATTCTTGACTGGTCATGGTGGATACCGCAACTACCGCATGTACGAACTGCTTAGATCAGGAGGAAGATGCTGAACACGCAGTATTTCATTGCACACGCTTCCAAACATGGCGTGTAAATATACTGAATCCATCGGTAGTAATTGAATATATGCTCCAAAGTGACGAAAATTGGAGCGAAATGACTGAGTTTATAATAAACGTCCAAAAGGAACTGAGAAGACTGGAACGTCTTAGACACCAGATTAACACTTCAGGTTGATAGCATGATGGCTAACCAGTCCCGCGAAGTACTACCTCACGACAGTCCCGCTGGGAGAGTGGTTGAAGAGGATGGGGGGTGAGGTTTAGCACGTAGGCACCGCATCGGCGGTGAATCGTGTATGCCACTAGCACGGGCTACTGGAATCTTTAGAAGATTCCTCACCTCCTGGTCGCACAACATAAAAAAAAAACACACATACATGTGTTCAAAAATATGCGTAAAACACCATGGTGACTTTGAAATCTAAAAAAAAATTTTAAACTGACAATTTTGAAAATCGGGCCCATTACAATAACTCCCCTATATGTGGGAAGTTAAAAATACAAAAAAAATGGAGCGACGACGACTGACGAGACGTTAGTCGCAAAATGTCTGCGACTATCAGTAATTCCGTGCTTAAGTGAGAAGAAGAAGAACTACATTTCGTCATTTTAATATTTTCCCAGAAGCACCACTGAGGAACAAGACATACCTAAGAGAACTTATTGTTAGCCTTTAAGATACCTACCAGAATCGATTCGAAAAACTTTAATTGGGCCATTCGAACAAAATTTTCTTTCACCGTTAACCTCAACTCATAACATCCCAGAATTACTTTTTCCTGTTCCGGTTTTGAAATCTATAATTATTAGTCAGTAACAAGACTTTAATAGGAAAATTGTAAGAAAATTATTAAAAAAGTTAAAAGGGACCTCTTTCTTTATTAGTAGGTTTTCCTGCCACTGAGATGAATTAAATAAAGTCTTTCTAAAGTAAAAATACCTTGGTCAAAGTATTTGGTAGCTTTTCCTGCCACTCCGATGAAATGAGTTAATATCAGGGTTATTCAAGACTTATCTCTATCTCTCTAGTTCACGTTGCCCCACAAGGGGAGGTAGATCAACTTAACTCGATTGGAGACAACGATTGCAAGTCGGTCTACAATTCCGAATCGCTGAAATTTTTTTCTAAAACCTCCATGAATTTTTTATAATAATCTGTTGTCAAATTTAGATTTGTTCCGTCAAACTTCGAGATAACCAAGTTTGAAAAGATGAGCTTACTTGTATTAGGATGCAATAGTAATGGATTGTTCCAAGGAATTCCATGAAGAGCAAACCGCTCTAACCAACGCTGGACTGCCTAAACAGGATTACTGTGAACATTATAAAATGGAAACTAAACACAGAAAGCATACTCAAAAATTGGGCGAATGAACGAACAATAAAAGAAACGTGTAATATAAGGGTCATCAAACTCCTTAGGCTACCTTTTAATGAAACCCAGAGTGGAATTTGCCTTGGTAACAATCGCGTCAATATGGTTGTCGAAGGTAAAACGACTATTCAACCAGACTCCCAAGTCAATGGCTTTCTCAAGTCTCAATTGCTTTCTGAAGTTATTGCACAACCATGTAATTGAAATCCGGTTGAATTCTTTTACGACAAAAAAAAAAGTTGTACATTTACTAATATTAAGAGGAAGGTACGCCATTTCTAAAAGGAGTCCAAGTCTGAATTTAAAATTTCACAATCACGAGTGGAGGAAACAATATGGAAAATCTTGCCGTAGTCTGCATAACAAAGAATATTCGAATAAGACAAAAAGAAAGATACATCGCTGATATAAATAATAAATAAAAGTGGACCAAGGTGGCTACTTTTAGGTATATCAGAGGAATTGTATAAATTTTAGAAAGAGAACCATGAAAGGACACTCTCTGAGTCCGGCATGACAAATTCGGGCGAACCCAGTCGAACAAAGGCGGAAATCCGAGAGCAGTTAAAGCTTTACTAAATTAAGTAAATATGCAGTCAACCTGCTTACCGTCCTCGATTGCCGAGATACAGAAGTTAGAAAATTGTAAAAGATTAGTTGGATAACTCGGAGACGGAGTTGGATCATTTGATTGAGCGGTACGACCACTAAGCCATGGTTGCCGGGTTCGAGACCAGGTCTCCCCGTAAGGTTTTTAAAAAAAATTGGATTTAAAACAAAATTCACTTCGTCTCTGGCGTGTTGTCTTGCTCGCAGTGATGCAAAAACAAGACATTCAAGTTTCCTCACTCCCCTTACCAAAATTCACTTCTGACCAAAGCCACGCTAACGCATCATAGGGTGTTCCCCTAGGCTTTGGTCACATCGTAAAAAACGCTCCTCATAGGTGTCACCGCAGTTGCCAAACTTAGCAAAAGAATGCGTTCATGAGGCAAGTTTAAGACGACGCCCAGAAATTCCAAATTATATGAATGCGAATGCTCAATAATGGAAAATGGAATGCTACGTCGAACAGGATACGAAACTCCTCCATCAACAGGAGCATCCGCCGCTCGAAGAAGGCCGCATCCACTGCATCGAAAAACCATATATTCAGGACCGACAAGTTCAGCATCAGTAAACAATCCACGGTGTTCGTTATAATATTCATTGAAAGTGCCGACTAAAGGCTACATCCAGTATTTTCTTTTACTTTACTTTACTTTTATTTTCACTTTTCACTCAAAGGAAGGGGTCCAAATTATTGTTTTTCCAAAAATCTTATCATTTGTGGTTTTGAGTCATCAATCTCTCATTTTATAACGTACATACGTAGAATTGAGTGGTGGTGCAAAGTGCTAAATGAAATATTCCTGGAATCCTGCCCTATTAACAAAGCACAAAACAAATCCAGGTTGCGTTGGTGGATTGCGGATTTGGTTAAGATTAGAGTGCAATCCCGAAGACTGTTTAATGAGACTAAGCATAGTAGTGACCAAAGAGACTCGTGCGGAAATAAATAGAGCTTTAGAGCCTTTAAGACGGCGATAATGTCAGCAAAAAGGACCTCATGAAGATAGTTTTGCGGATCTAATGAAACAAATGCTAAGGCATCCAGACTTAAGAAGATTTTGTCAAAATATCCGCCTATTCCGTCTTCAATAAGAAGGGAAAAGTGAGTCTGGACTACCACAATCTAGGAGCTGTTAAATACACTCCTAGATACTCACTTCCCAAGGAGTGGCGACATTGCAGAGATTGCTTTCGATAGGCTGTGAAGTTTACAGGGATTGGGGCCCTATAAGGTCTATAGTCAAAGAACCATATCATGGGGCAGTAAATTCATTAAATCCCTTAAAATTCTCGGGGGGTCGACGGCCAATCATGCTTCAGAAGGCAATAAGTTATATAGTAGCCTGGCTGGTATCGATATACAGAAGCTGTCTTTGCCTAGGTCACAGGGCGTGGAGGGGGGGGGGGCTTATGTGAATGGATTGATTCTATGCTCCTCAGTAAATATGGAAGCTCGTGAAGAAGATCCGTAAGCAGAGGAACACCACAGGGGGGGGGGGGGGGGGGGGGAATAGTACAACAGTTGAGTTGTCAACCTGATAAATTACATTCTGAACACATACAAAAATTTAATAAGTATTTGCCATACCCCAATTATTTATACTAAGATATAATTGCTTTACAATGATATTTATGTAATATATGCAGTGGGAGAAGAACTTCGCCCCCGATTCGAGGCAATGTTTGCAAGTGAATCTACGATTTAAAGTGGATTCTGAATCACCGACATTTTCTCTGTAACTCACCTTATGCAATTGGTTGTTGTCACCTTATGCAATTATTAAATGCTATACTTTTTTTAACCAGAAGCGAAATCCCGCTTAGCAGAAACAAGACTTCCTTGAGTAGAATACGGTAATTTAACTAGATGACAGCGTTATCCGAGAGAGGGTATACAAAGTTTGACTGTCGATTTTTGTAGATCTCGATAAGATAAGCAAACAAATATTAAACAAAAATTCCGATATTTCGCTAAGTTTCAAAATATCGAGAGACAAAGTTCAAAAAATCGAAATCGAAATCATTCGATTTGCGAAATTCGTAAAAGATATAGTAAAATAACGGAAAAAAATGTCTTTATTAAAAACCAAAATTTCGTAAAATTTTTGAAATACTGATATTTTTGCAAAAATTTCAAATCGAAACTCGACTCTTACATTCAATACTTTCGATTACTGTCATCGATTTCTATCGATTCTTAAAAACTCGAGGCAGAGATCGAAATTTCTTATACATTAGTTTTTGCTTATCTTATGGAGTTCTAAAAATCAGTGGCAAAATCTAAGCGCCTAAGAAATGATAATCTTCTAATGAGTCCAATGGGAGGACAAGGGTAAATTTGAACGTTATCGGCACACATTTGTATATTGATATTATTTATCACGGATGATAAGTCATTGATATAAAAACTAAAGCACAGTGGTCCCAGAATTGAATCCTGAGTGACCCCATACATGAGATAAAGGAGGTCAGAACAATTACTCTGATACAAAAAATCTTTTAATAGAGTACACTGTGTTACGTAATAGTAATATGGATTCGCAAGCAAAACATAGAAAATAATTTAAACAGTTTTAAAAGAAAGGGTTTGCAAAAACTACTTCTGGCTTATTCAACAGCATATTCTCTTCTAACTTTACTTTGTCATTATGATATTATTTTTAACAATTCCGGTGTACCGCAGGGCTCCCACCTCGGGCCATTGTTATTTATAATTTATATCAATGATTTATCTACGATAAATAATATATTTATATCTCACTTAAATATTCTTTGTTATGCCGATGACGCTATGACATTTCGTACTGTGTCAGACAATGCAAATATTACAAAACTTTTATATTGCACTTTTGTCAGGCCTATTCTGGAATATGCTTCTCCAGTCTGCTCACCCCTCTATGCGACACATATCAATCGCATTTAAGCTGTTCAACGGAAGCTCGTAAGGTTCGCTCTTCGGGGCATTCCTTGGAAAAATCTCCTTCTATTACCGCCTTATTTTCATAGACTTGGACTGCTGCACTTGGATATACTTAAAAATAAATGCCGTAACTCCAGGATCCTTTTTGCTTTAGACTGCATTCGACGGTCCATAGACTATTCTGTTCTCTAGGCTTGTTTTGGCATATCGGTTCCTTGTCGCTCCCTGAGGAATCACGACATCCTACAGTTACCTTTTCATCGCACTAATTATGGCGTAAATGAGCCGATCACATTGATGTCGCGATTTTTTAATTCCTTTTTTGATCGCATTAATTTTCATCTATCGCGTAATCATGTAAGGAATCAGCTTTGTTAAAATTACTTTTTACTTCTCACTTTATATGTAGGTACTTTTTACTTTTTGTGTACTTTTTATACACATTTGTATTTTTATGTTTTATATTTATATTTTGTGAATTCTCTCCTTATTCTTTGATTTTATATACTTTTATACTGTTTTTTTTTTTTGTAGTAGCCAGCACTTTGACGAGTTACGACGAAAACGTAGAAAGAAACCTCGCTGATGAGTTTTTTTTTTAATTTTTAGAAGCAGTCTTGAGCCCAGAACGATGCCTTGGGATAAACTCACGCACAATGACTTCAGTACGCCAAATCTTCGCAGAAATGACAGCATGAATCAAAGCATCCGAAACGAAAATGTTAAATAAAGTGTTTATGAATTTAGAAATCACTTTTGTGTCGCCAAGTGATGACGACGATGTAATCGCGAAAATCTTGAAGCAATCTTTTGAAATCGTCGCAAAAAAATAAAAATACGTGCCGACGATATTTCGCGATAATGTCGCGAGAATGCATTGCTCGCAAAAATGCAAAAACTAAGACATTTGGTTTTTCTCATTCCCCTTACCCTAATACACTTCCGGCTATAGCCATGCTAAACATATCATAGGTTTATCCCCTGCGCTCTATGCTACATCATAGAAATAAAACACTGGCAGATTAAAATCATTTGCTTCCTTTATCTAAATGAAACTAATAAAGAACAGTTAATGTGGAGATGGTTCAATAAAATTTCAGATACCAAAGACAAGAGTAATTCTTCAGGAAGAAAATTTTCTGACTCACACGGCTTTAAAAACTGAAGACAATTAGAATGAAATGTGTTTTTTATTCTCCGGAGATTTTTTAAACCATCAAAATTTTTAATGTATCTGCCAAAATTATACTTATGAGGTCCAGGCTTCCTTTTCAATTTGTTTGACATGCCTTCTTCTTTTGCCTAAATTAGGTTTCGTTTCAAAAATTCCTTTGAGGAAGACGTCAATGAATGCACTGAAGAATAAATTGACAGGTAATCGAGTAATTTAAAAAATAGTATTTAATTACGCCATAAATTGAGGAACCGAATTTATTTAACGTAGGTACTATATTTTATGCTGCCATTTCTATAAGTTTATGATTCTGGATCATAAAGTCCACAAAAGCTTTTCCCAATTCAATTTCTAATGACTCGAAGTGGACTTAGGTATAACTTTTGTTTAAGCTGTTTCCGAACTACTACATATTGTTGCCCATAATTACATTTTGCATTATATGTTGTCTGCTGATAACAGGCATGGTTCCTTCCAGGGTATGCGAACCACGTCTGCTAATATCGATATGATAAGCCACTGACAGTAATTTTACTGCACTAGTGGCCATACAAGAACTAAGCAAATACTCAACAGTATTGAAGGCGTAATATTAATCCTACAGGTTCAAAGTTCACCACAAATTTTCTCTAACTCATTTTGTGAGTGTAAATATTTCTAAGGGGTCATAATAATGCTCTGAGAAAAACTCATAAAGTGTTCTCGTACCGTTGAAGGCAATAATACAGAAAGTTAGTTTACCACCCTGACTCAATATTGATAACAGTCACCAGTACATCACCCCTGTCAATCAGCCTAAGTACCTATATGCATCGTGTTAATAACTAGCCTTCATCTTGAAGACGTCACCGACAATGACTGCAAAAATGTCAGAAAAGTCGTAAAACTTACATAATATTGACAGCAAAAGCTTTCATATGACTTTTATGACTCTCGTAATGTCATCATTGCCACAGAGTAAAAGAGCTCTTGCATGAGTAAATTGGACTTTTAGTTTTGTTACATCAATACCCTTGCATTCAGTTAATAAGATAACCACGTAGAAGAGAGGCGGAAAATGTAAGAGCGTCCTCTTAACGATACTAAAGTTCCCTTAAGTGGGCGTATAAACAAAGGTCGAGGCAATTTGCATTTAGCAAGGCTATGGAAAGTGGAACACACTTTTCTCGAGAGCCTACCTTTGACTCAATAAAACTTTTAAATTTTCCGTCTTTTAAGGCGCAGATTTGATGATACTTCGACAGTGAAGGATGAGCTTTCTTAATCCTCATCTACTTGAAAACATTGCAAATCTTTTAAGGATTTTCTAGAACATAAAGGTCCTAATTGCGGATGTTATTTATCGGGTTGCATTGAAAATCTCTTTCATGTTTATTTGAAGGCAAAGAGAGCATATGAAGGTTTATGTCTTATATTGTTAGGAAGCCAGACAAAGTACTTATGCAATGTCATTGAAACGAGAACATAGTTCTCGACAGATTGCACTTAAAAAATTTGAGTTGAATTTTATTGATTGAAGGTAAGGAAATTTAACAACAATGCTACTCTAGTTCAGGCTCAAGGATAATGGACCTCATGATCATTGAAATGTTGAAGAACATTTAATTTTTACAGCATTAATCGAAAACTAACAGTATTTAGGTTCGTACCACCTTGTGGGGTATGGGTTGGGGGAAGTTCACCCAATTCGAGAAAACGATTGCAAGTGACCTACAATTTAAAGTGGATTTCGAACCACCGAACTCCCAATTCGAATTTGGGACCTTCGGATTGGAAGGCCGGCACGTTATCACTTACTTTACCGACGACTTACAGTATTTAGGTACTACGGAAAAAGTACAGCTTGGAAGCGGTTCTGCTTGTAAAGGAGTGAGATCGATTTTAATATTTACTCTATGTGACCAGTATACCTTAGATTTTGAATCCTCCTACAATACCTATGTTGAGAGAATGAAAGCAATTTTACGTAACGATCCTAAAGAGTTTTGGAGATTTGTGAATTATAAATGAAGCACCGACTGATACCCATCTTCCCTGAAATTAGGGGATCCTCTGACCACTGCAACTCCTTTCAGTGACTTTTTTAAGACCGCTTTTGTAACTGTGATATGAGTTTTAAGGATTTTACTCACTTGACACTCATTTCTACCGACTTCGTTGGTAACAAAAGATCTTTTATTTGATGACGATGCAATCAGGCAACACATTAACAGCTTGGCTGATAGTTTTTCGGTTGGACCAGATGATATTCCTGTTTCTTTGCTAAAGAATTGTTCTTGTTCTTTAGTTTCTGTTCTGTGAAATTTATTTACCTCGTTTTGCTTGGAAATCGTCCATTATTATTCCTCTTTATAAGAAGGGCAACAAATGCGATGTAACCAATTATCGAACGATTGCTAACTTATGTTGCATTGCTAAGATTTTTGAGGTGATTGTTATGCCGTGTACATGTCGCTCAGCACTAAATTACATAGCTGAGCACCTGAAGGTGCGGCTAATCTGGGTGCCTGGACATAGTAATATTCCGGGTAACTGTAGAGCTGACGAACTAGCGAGAATCGATACCACTCGTCCTGATTCGGACATTAACCACCAGTTGCGTAAATCACAGGCCACTTGAAAACTGGAGCTCTTATAGGAATCTCTCAGGATTACTTGACAGATATGACCAAAACTTGACCCGAAACGGTGAAGAGAGCTCATCCTACTCGGACGCAAAGCAATTAGCAGTATCGTAGCCGTTATTACGGGCCACTGCCTCATAGGTAGGCATGCCGATAGACTGGGCGCACCATCAAACGACTTCTGTAGGAGTTGACATGATGAAGACGAAGAGGAAACCATATTCCACCTCCTTGGTAACTGCCCGGCCCTAGTCAACCGTAGGAACCGGTTTTTGGGCTCCCCCATCTTTGAAGAGCTAATCGAATTAGGCTCCACTCACGTCAGAGACCTAACTCATCAGGAGTTTCAAATGGTTCCCGACGACGGGTTAATACCCTTCCCATCCCAGCCAAATTTATTTTGACTCCCCGTGAACTGATTCCACTGGTGACAGGGAACTGGCTCGGTGCGCAATTGGTAACAGGTTCACCCTCTTCTTCTCAGGTATTTTATCGGATTTTAAAATTTTTTCTAGCCTCAACTTGTGGTATCACAATCGGCCTCCTTGACCTAGGTGTGCCTTCTTAGGCAGCCACTTTCACTTAATCTAACCTATGCCGTTTACTTTACGGTAACTCTGTGCTGGGTGCCCGGACACAGGAATATTCTAGGCAATAAGAGAGCGGTTGATTTGGCGTAAAAGAACGCTGAAATGGATAAATCTGACGCGATCACCTATGTCACAATTCCGATCAGCACTCTTAAGGTAGATATTACCTGTGGTGCTAGTCATCGGTGGACAAACCCCTACACATATTGCATTGCCGGACGACTGTGGCCTGAAAGAAGAGAACTTAAGTACTCCTTAATAGTAGCAGAGCCGACAACAGGAATCTGCTAGGTCTTTTAACGGGACACTGGACTATAGGTAACCATGCTAGAAAGCTGGGTCGAGTGGCAAATGATTTTTACCGGAGCTATAGAGATCCGGAGAAAATAGAATCAGTTCGATATATGCTATGCGAGTGCCCTGTGTCAAGAAGAGGCAGGCTACTAGGTATTTGCTTCTTTTCAGGGCTTGTCGAACTACAGGGTAAAGATCTGAAAACCGTCATTAGGAAAGCAGGATGGTTACAGAGCCGAAGCTTAAGTAAAGCCACATTCTCATGAATCTATCGGGCACAATGGACGCTTTGGTGATCTAAGTGATGCAGGCTGAAGATGTTTTCAGCAGCACTCTTCTAACCTAACGTAATCTATGCCGTGTACTTTATTTTCATTGCAAACCTTTTTATAGTACATTTCAGCATGGTTTTATGAAAGGGAGGTTAACGACGACTAAGCTTTTAGAATTTTCTTACTTCTGTATCTCGGCAATCGAACGCGGTAAGCATGTTGGAGCAATCCATAGCTACTGCCCCCTTGTATAAGTAAGCTAAATCTTTTAAAACATTTTCTCGGAGCTCGACGAAACAAATCTAAAAGTGTTTAACTTTGGATTTCCTTCATGGTACTAGTGATTTACCTGTCCTGTAGTCCTTCTTGAGAAATCGGGATTTTTTAAAAATGCCTAAATACCGCAATAGATATGGTTTACACGAGCCTATCACATCCATGACTCGTTGTTTTAATGTATATTTTGATAAAATTTATTTTCAGTTACTTAAAAATTGTGTAAAGGCAAATATTCTTTGATATCTTTATTTATTTAGTTTTTATTGTTACTTTGTCGGCTTGGTATTTTAATTTATTGTTTCTTCTTTTTTATTTTGTTTTTGAATTTCTTTGTAAGCCTTTAGCGAATCTTTGTAGCCTGGTAGACAGTCTCACTACGGATACTGATTACATGCTACGAATTAGAGACTTCAGCAGGAAGTTCAGAGTGGGAATCTGGAACAGAGGATTCTGTAAAGGTCGCTAATACATATCTATGACTCTAAAACTATATCGGGGTAGCGGCAGAAGTGTATTACGAAGAACTAAATCTTCAATCATACTATAGACTTTCCAGTGAGTGTAGCATATTTCAAGCCGAAGCAGTGGCTGTACATAACGTGGCCGAAATGGATCACAGTCTGCTAGTAGGTAACTCGGTGAACATCTACGTGGACATCTACGTGGACAACCAAGCAGTTCTTATAGTTGTGAGGTCCAACGAATTTAAGTCTGAAACGACACTCAACTGCTACAGAGCAGTGTCTCAGAACGAATAGAAAAGTGTAACTCTGCTGGGAAAGAAGTGGCTGATGATCTCGCCAAGAAAGGGCTGCGTTGGAGGCTCTAGAAGCAATGCAAATACTACCTCCAGTATAAGTCGCGTTCAAACACCTCAGTGACGACCTGTTGGACCGTGCCCAGAAAAGATGGGAATCAAGAGTATCATATGAACAATCTATGTTTGTAAGAGAACGGACAGGCTACTCAGCCTAACCAGAACTCTGATAAGAGTCCACACTGGCCACTGTCTCATGAGTGTGCAAGCATACAGAATCGGGATCTCGGTCACGGACCTGTACACATTGTCAGGAACTCGACAAAAAGGAAAGAATGGATAATCTCCTGTGCCACAGTGCCACTGTAGCTTGCCTTAACAAATCGTTAGACAGGTACTTCTTCAATTCTGAAATACGCAACGGATACTTTTAATTTAAACTAAGGCGATGCAGCACATCTCAAGTATATAAGACACCCAAACGTGGAAACGCTATGGACCCGGCGTGGTCTATGCAAGGCTTTTGAAGCCGCTACCTTAACCTAATCTAACTCTTAAACCTGCAAGCAAGACAAGAATGTATTGAAAAAAATAGCAATGAACAAAGTGAACCGAACAATCAAACTAAAACAGCATTGTATTAGTGTTCACAGAGTGTAGATGCTTCGTGGTTTGTTTATTATAGATTACAAATAAAAAAACTGAACCCGCATTCTTAATGTTTTGGTAGACAGAACTTTTAGTCGACTTTAAAAATCTGCCAAAAGTTCTGCATATCAAGTTGACTTTCCAGAATTTAATTCTAAATTCTTTTGCTTACACCAATCATGGGCACGTGGAGAATTTTCGTTTAAAATAATTCCTCCTGTCAAGATCATTAACCTGCTGAGATACATCTGCATGTCGTCGGCTAAAGCAGTTTATTTAACATCAGTTAGATCACTTAAGGGTCAAAGTATGGATCCCTGAGGCACGCCAAGAGAAATAATTGCTTTATCTGCAAATATGTTCTGAACACTCACAACCTGACTACGATCTCCCGAAAATGTGTTAGTAAAATTAACAAATACTATTAAGCATGCAAGTTTAGTACACATCCTTGACAAATATATGGAGACCAGTAATGCACTTAAACTGAAAGGGTTTGGTAGTTAGAGAAACTTCCACTTTCAAAATGGCGGGGTACTTCTCTATTATGATGTAGTCAAAGTGAAGGGGGAATCCTATGACGCATTTGCATGACCTTAGCCAGAAGAATATTAGGATAAGGAGAACAAGAGAAATTGTATGTATTGCTTTGCATTACTTCGAGCCTTCGAGCGCAACAACAGCCCAGATACAGATACTTCTAATTTATTGCAGTTGGAGATTAAAAACTCACAGGGAGACTGAGGCTCGAACCAGTATCTATGGCGTGGTGATCACGTCAATCAACCAATTGATCCAACTCCGTCTCTTAGTTTCTAAGGTGGAGATTACATGCACACCAGGCTATCTCGGCATACAGATTTTTGAAAGATTGCACAGATGGACCATTTATGAATAGGGTGGTGGAAGCAAGAGTTTATTTAAGCTACTTTACATTTTGATTGGTTGATCTTTTACGTATCTTATCGCGCACAGCGTGTCCTATTCAGGGAAGATCTTTCCACTGAGTTGGCTATCACCTCTGGGATGCCACAGAGCAGCATTCTTGGCCCCCTCGTGTCCTTTACATCAACGAAGTTTCGTTGCTTTTTGTCAATTCAATATTGTTTTTATGCCAAATATTTCGAATCGTTCCTAGAGATTGTTTCTCGAATTGTGTTCTTCCGAGCACTAATCCAGCCAGGTTTCATCATAGGTGCTCTCCCATTGAATACTGCTAAGTGCATTGCTATGTCTTTTTCTCGCCTAAAATGTCCTATTCTCTTAGGTGGAAATATCTTGAGTAGACTCGATAATTCCAAACAATTGGGCGTACTTCTTAACATTCGCCTATCCTTCGAGAATCATGTAGATTCTATCTTTAGCAGGATTTGCTCGACGTTGGGCTGAAACAAATTAACAAAGCTTCTATATTGCACGTTTGTCAGACTAATTTTATAGTACACATGTACTTTATGGGCTCCTTACTTTAGTACGCACATCATCCACATGGAGGCGGTTAAGTGTAGACTTCTTAGGTTCGTTCTTGGTGTCTTTCTCTGGAGTAATCACGTCATCTATAATTTTTTTAATACGATGTGGTCAAAACCTATGTGACTAACTTCCCTTTGGTGCATGGTTTTACCCGGAAGAACATTTAGGGTAAGAGAAGTGAGGAAACTTGCATGTCATGTTTTTCCACGGGGAGACCTGGTCTCGAACCCGTCTCCTACATCATGCTGCAGTCAAAAAAGCAACTCCAGTTACATATATGTATCGTTTTTGCCCGGAAATTTTCTACAATTCTTTTTTGCCCGGAATCTCACGCGATTCGTTTTTGCGCGGAAAATTTTCTAAGCCAATTTTGCCCGAACCTTATAAATAGGTCACTTTTACTCTCAGCCCGTCAATTATATCAGCGGTCGATGAAGACGAGGTGAAAAATACATAACACTTTATGTGAGTGTCCCGTTCAAACCGAACGTAAATTTCGGAAGCCGCGGAGTAGAAAAAATTACCAGCAGTAAAATGAACAAAGATTTATAACAAGCTGTCGATGCTTTTGATTCTCCACTTTCTATACCGTGTGTATAAGTGTGCCCTTGACCTATTTGATGACCTTAGTGAAGCCGACAGTCTAACCAAATTTAAAGCAAACTTATATTGTATAATGGTATAATGGTAATATTTTAACTATTAAAATTGTTCTTACTTGTCTCTTGTCGATTACTCACAAATCAAATTCAGGTATCATCTACATTCTGGACCGCCGTATTCACCTTCTATAATGAAAGTCCCAGGTTCAAACCCCACCGGCAGCGACCCATGGTTGTTTTTTTACTACGTTAAGAGGCCACTGAGGGTTAGAAAGTGATGTCGGTGGTTCAGGAAAGAATTTCTAGATCCCTTTGCAGGTTCACTTGCATTCGTCGTCGTCGAATAGGATAAAGTCATTCTCTTCCCTCTCACATGCCCCCCTCCCCCTCCTGCTCCTACAATGGGCTCAATAACTAGAAAGACAATGTAAGCAAATCGTAAGAAGTTCTAGGTATGATATGCGAGGGTTAAGCGCATATCATTTGTTTTAAGAGACGTTGAGTTAACTTAATGGATGTGGAGCAAATGGAAGGGTTTTTCATGTAAGGTATAAGAAAGGTACAAAAGAAAAATATTACCAGTCTTTGAAAAAAAAGACTTTACATTACTTCCACTGTTAATTACTTCTTTAATAAATTGAAGCAAATTCTTGTTAACTCCAAGAAAGGGTCATCATTTTACACAATAAGATATATCTGATACTTCACAGAAAACAAAGGAAGTAAAAGTTTTCTTCAAACACTCTGTGGAAAGACTTAAACCCTAGGGAGTCTTGTTTCAGTCTTTATAAGCTGGAAATAATATTAAACAGAAGGAAAGAAAAACATCGGAATGTCTCTGAACTTGTTATCATCCCTGCACCAAATGCAATAGAATTTTCTTTCTTGTTTACTTCGAAATTAAATCAATTTAAGAGTCTTCTTACTTTCTTTCGTTTTATTTCAAGTTATTAAATTATTGTTGCATTTTATGAGACAATTGTTTGTGTACTCTGCTATAAAGCTTATTGATAGTTAATAAATTCCTTTGACTTTTTTATGCCCAGAGGTTACCCATAATACTATGTGGTTTTAATATCTAAAACTTTTCAATGATGTATTAATAGATAAACAAGGAAACTTCATTATAAAAGCCGGTTATATTATAGTCCCATATGACTTAAGTCATATCATACAAAATGAAACGTGTCTATAGTTTGGCATTGAAAGGGCTGCTAAGTTATTTATAATTCTATACATTCCTTGAGATTGTTTTATTTAATATGCACATTCCTCGTTGAATATTGTGTGCTTAAGTTATTAGGAGAATTTCTAAGCTCCTTTGTAGTATTGTTTAACTTAAACATTGAAGGTAAGTGATTGTATGTAAATAAGTTATGAGAGATGCAAAAATCGATAGCCTAGTTTGCTTAAATTCCATCAGTCTATCGTGTTAATGTTGGAATCGGTTTAAGTTTGGATATTCTGAATGGGTACTTTACCTAAATCGGCATAAAGTTTACTCAACTACTTAACTCCATTTATCGATTTAAGAGTGTTATTGCACTTATTACTAAATATTATCGCATGTGCCTTAATTCCTTTCCTGCCAAAGTTGTGCTTTAGCATTATAGAGCATCCCCCGAGCTTCGGCATCAAACGTTTTCTGCAGTTCAATGGAGGAAAGAATTCAACAAAAAACAATAAAAGTGTAAAAAATGAAGCCTTGTGTTTGTCTGAAGCTATAGTGGGTTTCCTAAGTTTCCGTAACCCTTTATGTAATAGGACGGTAAAAGAACTTCACCCCATCTGATGACAAAGACTTCAAGAGGGTCTACAATTTAGGGTCTTTGCAGCAGAAAAAAACCGTGGGTCTCCGGATGATAAGTGGATGTATCACCTATTACCCAGTTAGCCACATGTAATATATCGGCAACTTCACAACATATCCAATGCATTACTTTTAACACAGGTGAAAAGGATATGCTGTTTATTTTGTTTCACATACATAACTGTCACCTTACCTGTAACTCATGTTAATTTTTCAAAGTGGTTCTGGTGAATTTTCTATAGAATGTTGCTTTGACGAGAATAATTATAACTTCAGCAAAGAAGTTCTTTCAGTCCTTGTGATATCTTCAAAGGAGAACAAGTGCGTGAAGTCCATTTAAAAAATAAATTTATATTAACAGTAATACGGAAGAGGAAGTAAATATTTAGCCCTTTAAGTATATATCGCACCCTTGCAACCCAATATCACGTTCTAAGTTTTCATGAAGGCGTTGCAAGGAAAACTGACATAATGCTACTTCATAGAAACCTAGCAAGTTACACAGGGAAATATCAGTTTTTTTGATGCAATATTTGTAGGCTCTAGATTGGAATCCCCACGGATCTGAGAGGACGATAAGGAACCAAAATACTCAGACAGCTAATTAGCTCCGAGAAAATTATTGTACCCTGCAAGCAATCGTAAACGAACAGTATCCCAGAAACATCGCGTCTCTTCTCTAGAGTGCCTATGGAAAGATGCTTGATTCCATCCCTGCAGAGAGGCAATATAGCAGAATTGCTCTATGAAATGCCTCAGTGCAAATCAAAGAAATATAAGTTCGCTTTAAACCAATTAATATGAACCAAATATTATAGTGACCAGATTGGGAAAGTAGACTCTAAAATCGGTCTAACAAAAGAGCAATAAAGAGTCAACTAATGAAACTCCCAAGCTCTTTACAAAGGGTACCAGGCACGAAAAGTGGTCATCAATGGAAATCTTCCAGTTAAAGTTTACACCAAAGTCCTTAGTGTGTGCTGTCAACTCTGGGCAATAAGGCACTATTCTTATAAAACTTCTGACGTGCAATTTTAAATTTACGAGTAGACAATACTTCAGAGGAAGAAAACTATCGAAACACCAAGAGTGGAAGGTACACAAGTCAGAATTAATTAAGATACAGTCATCGTCATCAGAGATAGTGCGAAATATTTTAGCATCATCAGTATAATATCAAATGTTTATGTGAGGCAAAAATAGCTGATTTTCATTAATATAGATGTTATATAATAATGGTCCTAGGCTAAACCTCTAGTGAGGGCCCTACCAGGTACTCTGGGGGTCTTTTTAAATTAAACTGCAAAAACATAAGGAAAGAATTTTTACAACTAGCTTTCGACTTTCTCACAAATTTAACAGGAATAAAAGGACGGTCGGCAAGGACTTCTTTTGTAACTTTAAGAAGAGAAACCCAAATTTAGCATTAAGAGCCCCTAAAGCGACAAGCTTGATGTGAGCTACAGGCTTCAATAAATCTCAGGTTGATCGGTTCTACACTCTTCTCCTACAACTTCAAGAATAGTATATATTTCAAGCTTCTCAAATATAGAGTTCCTACAGTGCATAAAAATGACAAGGTATTGTCAGTGAAAACAATGAAACATGTTGGGAAACTCACGTCGGCAGAACGAGCTCATAATATTACTCTTATATTTGCAATGAATGCTTTAGGTAATTTTGTACCATCTATGTTTTTGTTCTCAAGGAAAAAAAATGGACAAAAAAGGTTGCTTTATGATAGGTGCTCTTTCAGAAAGCATTGGTGTATCTTGTGAAAGTGGTTGTATGAATGCTGACACATTCCTTCAATGGCTAAAACATTTTCAGCATCATGTACATTCTTCTGCAGCTCGGCCGATCCTTCTGGTATTGGATGGACATGGAAGACAGAAGGAGCTGAACGTGATTGAGTTTGCTCGGGATAATCACATCATGTATCATAATGCTGAGCACCCCTCCACACACAACTTATAAACTCCAACCACTTGACCGTGTGTTCTTCAAACCTCTAAAGCAGGCTTATGGATCAGCAGCCGCATCATGGATGGTCCAAAATACAGCATCTATGAAAGCTGATAGGTTAGAAATAGCTCATAATGGATTTCGCTGCACAATAATTCATCCTTTTAATAAAGACGTTTTCTCACGTTCCGCGCTAACCGAAATTCCATTGGGTGAAGAACAACAAGCAAACCTTTCAGCAAACGAAGCTGCATGTCATGTAAACCCTGGTACTACGGCCATCGACTAGTGGCTTACATCAGACCTTATATTCTATTCAGGCGGAAGTTGTAAACCTATCAGCCAATGGTGCTTAAGGTCTTATCACCTCTCCCAGATGCGTCAAAAAAGAGATTGGCCGTAAGGAAAAGAAGGACTCAGAAAATCGACGTCAATTTTGCCGTCATCTTCATATAAAAATGACTTGGTGGTAGGGCTTCACGATTCTCGAGATAATTCTCGCTGCCGGTATCGGTCTCGACACGATACCGAGACCAGCAGCGAGACCAATATCATTGGTAAACGTGCGATACCGAGAGCGAGATTGAGGTGTCGAGAGTGGATGAGATATTAGTTTTTATCATTTTATTGTGAAAAATTTTTTTTAGTTGTTTCAGCTTTTATGTAGCTCCGCTTCTTTCTACATTAATTCCTTCTTCAGATATTTGCGCTTTATCCCCAATAGCAAACAAGAGCCTTTGCTACCTTATTTTGGCGATGGGAATATGAAGAAAATGCATATATACATAGATATATCACTTGTCCTCGCTCTCCGTTATCCCACCGAAATACCCTTTTTTATCTTGCCGATAGCGCGATCGCACCGAGACTGGCCTTTATCTCACCTTGACGAGACCAAGACCGAGATCAGCTAAAGTCTCGGTCTTGTCTCCGTGCCGTGAAGCCCTACTTGGTGGAGAAAAGCATTAATATTAAAAAGACGCTGAAGATGAAAAAAATGTGTGAAGAACAGGTCCAAAAAGAAAAGGGTCAAGGACATATTCGGACGTAAAATGTTCCACTCTTTCTGATTTTGCAATAAAAAGCGGGGTGTCTCATTTAAAAAAATGGACTTGACCTTGATTTGACCTTAAGGGTCATGGTCAAGGTCAAATTAGAGGTCGCCATTGGACCCTCCATGCACATTCCTACAGCTTTTGTATTGATCATTTTTTTCTCCGATCAATATTTTCTGTGATGGGGGGGGGGGGGGGGGTCCGATACTTTTTGAACACCCTGTATGGCTAAACAAAGACTAGGTCACTAAATGTATAGTGGCCGGCGTTACCCGCCGATTTCAGTGGGATCTCTTAAATAAGTATTTGTTTAAAGAATTGCATCTGTGTACCAAATTATTGAAATACATAACCCGTTGAATGTTTCTGTGTAGTTTTATTATTAATATGCACTTAAATAATCGTAAATTAAAATTTAAAAAAGTTGCCGGGGCTACCCCTTTTTCACCTTTATAGTATTTACAATACAGTATTTATTACAGTAAGTGTTCCTTTCTTATCGTTTTTCCTTCTTAATCTTTTCATCTTTTCTCGGTTATGTCAAACAATCGTTCCGAATTCGTACACTTGATGTCGTTCCGGAAACCATCTCGAAAACCATTCATAGGAACAAGGAACTTGGTCATGATGGTAATCATCCTAGGAGTGGAAGAAAGCGGCCCACTAATACTTCTAGGACCCGCAAGGATATCACGTTGCGAGTTGTCTGAAATCCGATAGCCTCGGTGAGGAAAATCGCCCGTTAGAGCGACATTAGCCGTGAAGTAGCCCTTCGAATTGCAAAAAAGAGGTCAATCTGACGTCCTACAATCTCAAGAGAGGCAAGCGCGTTATGGATGAAATCAAATGAGCATGGCTTCAGAGATGTCGTCAACTTCTGTAGTGACATGCAATTTGATATTGGGAAAAAAATCGTCTTCATAGGTGAGAAGATCTTCACTGTGACGCAAGCTCACAACCAACCAAAATAACAGGACTGGTCATAATTTAGGGCGAAATTTGCACCAGCAGTGGCAAGACACCCTGGCTTTCCTCGCGGCTGTGATAATTCCCTGGGCCTAGCAGCATTTTGGCGAGGGGAATTGGATATTTCAACAAGAAACCGCGCCAACCTACATGGCAAAGACTTCATTTTTTAGGTTTTATCACATCTGCAGAATGGCCGTCGTACTCGCCAGATTTTAACCCAATGGATTACAGTGTTTGTCCATTTTGGAGGCGAAAGTCTAAGCTAAGCTCTAGAATAGCGTTGAGTGGCTAAAGAAATTTTTGGGTCAGGAATGGGACCGAATGACGCTTGAGGTGTTACGGATCGTTATTGTTATTCACATTGTTAGTTTTCGTTTCTGCAGTTAAGAAAGATTTTATTGAAAAATTACTTGATGAGTAAATTTTTGTGTAACCCTGTAAAAGATAATGAAATGATGAGATAAATAAGTAAAAAGTGAAAATAAAAATAAATGAAAATCATTAAGATTTCAACAGGATTTATGCCATTATTCACGCTCGTATCTTAACCGAAAGCCGGCTACTGATTTATTTATAGACGGACGAGTTCATTATTTTCGCGGGTAAGTTAGTACATTTGTTAACAACACGGCAAACGGGACTCCAGTTGCGTCCAGCGCAAACACGGTATTAGTTCGGAGTTAAGTTATGAATTTTCGGAGTACTATATTGATTTTATTGCATAGTGGGCGTATTTCATTTAGTATTCAAAAACAATGCATTGGTTGAAACAGTATTATGTAAACAAACACATTTAAACAACGCCACTTTGGCTATTCAAAGGTGGAGTTAGTGATACCGTGTCGGCCTACCAACCCGGATATCCCAGGTTTGAACCCCACCGGCCGTATCTTATAGTTTTTTTCTGCTAACAGCAGATCACGATAAAAACGTTATGGAAGTTGCAGAGAAAATGTCAGTGATTTGGAATACACTTTAAATTGTAGGTCCACTTGGAATTTTGTCTAGATTCGGGTGAAGTTCTCTCCATGCCCCAGAAATGGTTACGGGAGCTCTAGAGAGAGATGTATACAAAATTAAGATTTCTAAACAATTTGTGGTGCAGGCGACTTTATAGTACGGGCCCTATAAGCTGCAGCCTTAATTGCCTGCACGTAAATGCGGCCGTGCAAATAACACACGCTGTAGGAACTTACCCAATTTACATAAGGGATTGGAAATCTGAAAGAGGAATTCTCGGTAAATTTGATTCATTTGTACTGCCCCTTAGTTAGACCTATTCAAGAATATGCATCTAAGACCTGGTCGCCCTAACAAGCTATTCCGTCCAAGCGGGTCGAATCGGTGCAAGCTACTTTCGTCAAATTTTCGCTGAGGGGGCTCCCTTGGGATTATCCACTTAGACTCCTGTCCTACACCGACCGCTTTCGTTTACACAGTTTGCCCTCACCGCTTGAACTCTTGAACTCTAACATAGACTCGGGTTCTTTTATGAGCAAGGTTTCCTTCAGGCAGTCCTAACATAATCTTCGAAGACTGTCTTTATTGCATGTTGATCCAACCAAATCAAATTATGGCATGCATGAACCAATTAACCGTTTTTGAAGGGCCGTTATTGCATGCCTTAATTCGATTTAACTCTTAGCAAGAAGCCACTTAAGAACTATCCATTCTGTGTAATTCCGTGACAATATGCTATACATGTTGTGGGTTTCCTTACTTGTTTTATTCCTATTCTTTCCTTTTGCTTGTTTTTCCCCTATGCATGTTGGTGTGGAAGCCTCATTCCGCCGTTCTGATGGAATTGATGACCATCATTCTTGGCTCCTACCAAGAAGTGCGCCGTCTATCTTAGAAGGTTTAATTCTAATTAAGATAAAAATTTTGTCAGATAGTTAGATAGATTGGCAACTGATCGATAGCTAGTTACATCGTTCCTATTGCCATTCTTAAATTGCGCAAAAATTATAGAGAGATTCCATACCATTCAAATGTATTGTCTTTTTCGCCGTTGGTCGCCATTTAATAAATTCGATCTATATAGCATCGATATTAAATAAAATCGATGTTTTAAGTTCGATAATTATCGATCATCGATGTTGACATCGATGTCAATGACGCTTTTTGTCAACATCGCTCATTTCTAATATGAACTGCTCCCGGCCCCACGGCACCTGTCCAACTTGACTCTCTGTGATCTCTTTCTGTTCCCAGCCATGTTTCCTGATTTAGTGAAAAACTTACGCTTGAATTTCTAACATGGGTACTTATGGAAGTACCCCCGTAAAGCCAACTCATGTGATATACTTATCCTATGTCACCGTACGGATACTTATTGCTTCGTCCTTGTAAGTTAAATCTTTTCACTTTAATTTGAATTCCATTTATTGGGCAAATTTAAGGAAATAATAGATGTTTAGCATCGCAAAATTGACAGCTTTCGAAATGATCTCACACACAAAAGGTTTTAAACTTATAAGCAGATTTCACTTTTCATATAGAATACTTAAGAGAACAACATTGAAAGGATATAAACTTTATGGATTTTATAAAGAATGATATTCGAGAAGAATACATGCTGCACCTTAATAAAATCGTGTCTTTTGTTAGCTTTTTGTAGTTCCGTCCTGCAAAGTCGGGTACTGACTGCACTGAATAGTGTTATGACCACTTGCATTAAAGATGCAAAAAACACGACGTAATATAGTACAATGGTTACGACATGACAAAATGGTCTGCCCGGTACGACGACTACTCAATAAGCTGACTATTTTGCCTTTGCACAATCAACTACCCCGACCAATGTTATGAGAATTCTTTGTCATAAGCAGAAAAGGTAATAATTTTACTTTAACAAAGTAACTTTGTCAGCAAGTAAAAATTCTCCTCACAGTAGAAATTCTGGCAAAGCAGTGGAAGCTTTTTTCTTCGTTTTTTTATGACGTTCTTGGACGAGTCCTTACTACAAAGGTTTTCGTGCACGTTAATTACAGAGTATAACAATAAGCACCCAAGTCTATTTAAAGAAAATATTTAGTTTAAAAGTACTGAATTATTTCTTTTACTCACTTTTTCATATTTAAAGCAATTCATAAATTATTCACACGAAACCAAGCATAAATCGTCGAATAGTAATCTGTACAAGCTAAAAATTGGAACGCTTTTATTAGGAAAGGTGAACGAATCGCTTGGAGCTACAAGTAAATGTGATGTTGCTGAAGGTTGAACGGAAAGGTTGAAACCTTCTAGGATATGGCGATCCTCATCTGAACATTCTAAAGTGATAGTTACACCTCCAAGCGGTAGCAACCAGGCAATACATCCTTGAACGTAGCCAAGTAACTAATGCGGAAGGAGATAACCTCTTGAAAAATCCCCCTTACTCCAAGGTTGTAACAGGCCATGTCAAAGGAGTCTGCAGCTGTGTCCTAACCTCTGTTGGATCCACGGGTAATTGGGTCGCGAATAGTGTCTCCTCAGGTACTTCTGTAGGAGTGGAGGGGGAGGGTATGGTAGACCCTAACATATTGCCTATACCCACGGTATCCACAAAAGAAGGAGCTTTGAGAAAATTACCTTCCGAAGGTTCTACGGCGGCTATGGAGGCTGGCTTGTTCCGGCTGAAAGTGCTGTAGCAGTCCTGGAAGTAGATGCCATTGGAAAAAATAATAACTAGCACTTCCTTAGGTGCGGCGGTGGCAGAGATGCTAGACTCTAACGAGTTGGCTATCTCCGCGGTAGACGCACCAGAAGAAGATGCTGCCTTCTGAAGGTTAGTTGCGGTTATTCCAGAGGCGGGTACTTGTTCTGACTCTGGATTAAAGCTTCATGGCCCGGAACCCTTCAATTCTGTGTGCAGAGAAGGAGTGAAGGTTATAATTAACGCATGGGCCAAGAAGGAACACTGGATACCGTGGACAG
Source organism: Leptarthrus brevirostris (assembly GCA_964036015.1). Taxonomy (NCBI): domain Eukaryota; kingdom Metazoa; phylum Arthropoda; class Insecta; order Diptera; family Asilidae; genus Leptarthrus; species Leptarthrus brevirostris. Next base: position 21,852,401 of record OZ038371.1, read on the forward strand.
CATGGCTTCCTGCAGATGGGCTAGGATTCCAGCAGTGACCCAGGAAACCGAGATTAGTGGCGACAGTGGGATAACTGGATACTCACTCCCACTAAGAGAGACTGGCAGGGGAAGAAAAGGGACCCGTTTTTATGTGGTCTGTTGCGGCTAATCCCCAAACAGGTGCTTTTAGTGAGTACGAATCTCACATCACCGGAGGACATGGGCTGTCCGGTGGCTTTTGTAAGATTTGAACCTCTCGCACTAAAAAAAAAACAATAAACATAAACCTATTAAATTGAATATTCTATTCTATGAATTTTCGAAATTAAATGTTAACTCTCGATACTTGAATTTGATTATTTCAATGATGACTTTTTAAAATTAAATACTTCTTTTCAAAACTTAAATTGGTTAAATGTATTGTCTAAAAAATCAGCGAAACAAGCATATGACACATTTAAATATAATATAAGTGCTTGTTTACGCCAGTTTGTTTGTTCCTTGAGGAAATATACAAACTCGCATCCTAAATGGTACAACAAATCACTTTTGAGGCTAAAAAATGTAAATAATTAGAAGGTATGGTCAAATATCCGATTTTAACAATTTCAAACGTGTCCGTAAAGAATTGGAATTTTTGCATAGATTTCTGTATAGGCGATATGCTTGGACCATCGAGGAAAATATAAAACTTTGGTCTTATATTAACGATAAAAGAAGTTTTCCGCAATACCCTAATGTGTAGTCGATATATCTAATAGATAGGATAGGAAAGTCTTGACTTCCTCACTAACTCATCAACGTCCAGGCTAAACCCTTGGACCTAGAAAGCTGAAATTTTGCACAGTGGTTTCCTTTATAATGTACACAAGTAATAAGGAAGGATTTTTCGAAATCCAACCCCTAAGGAGGTGAAAAGGGGTGGCAAACTTTGTATGAGGAAATTTTTTATTTTTGGTCGGATTTACTTGAAATTTGGTCTGAATGCTCATTGATACAATTAAAGAAAAACGTATTTTGGCAATTCGCTACAAAACATTGGCTCGACAAAAATATCCATAAAACATAATATCTGCAGGACAAAATATTCACGCGACATAATATCCTTTGCTTTTATATTGGTCGATAATAAGTTTGGAGAAATTCTTAATTTTCTCAGGCTAGTATAGATTTCACTTAGCACATTCGAAATATGACTGCGGCATGTAGAGGACAGCTCTGTCCCTAGGCTTTTGGCCGACTTAGCTTATGGAAATACAACGTCACTAATGAAGATGAGTGCCAAATCGGCAAAGTCACTAACCCTTCTGTATATAAGAATACAGGTTGACTTAATAGGATTTAGTGGTAGGTAGTTACTTTGGTCACATATTCTATCTAAGCCTTCATTTCGTCGAGCAATTTAATCTTCAATTAATCCTATCGCATCTATCTAAGTAAATTTGAACGTCGTCCGCGTAAAGATAACCTGAAGCATTAGCCAGGGTTGCAGGTATATCATTTATATATAAACAAAACAAGAGGGGCCCCAATACAGAACCGTGAGGTACACCACGGCCCACAGCCAATGATGATGATTATCATCTATGTGCTTTAACTAACTGACATCGGCCCAATTATAATAAGTTTATTGGCAGTTGAAGATAATTGGAAATCCCTACGAAGCTTGAGTTTTAATATATTATGGCCGATCGAATCGAAAGCCTTACTGAAATCAAGAAGTACCAGTATTGCTATATGGTCTTCGTCAAGAGATTTATATAAGTCAGAAGTTACATTAAGTAAAGCTGTCTCGTAACTGTGGCTTGATCTAAAACCCGACTGCCAACATGATAAGAGATTATATTGATGCAAGTGACCAGTTAGCTGAGTATGCATTAGTTTTTCAAGAACTTTACCGAGGAAACATAATAACCTAGTTAGGTGATAATCAGAGGGTGCAGAACATTTACCACAATTAGGAATCGGCACTACAGAAGCCTTCTTCCAGAGCACAGGATAATAGATAATTAGAAAGAACGGTGCAGAATATAAAGCAAAATAATTTCTAATAATTTAGACGAGATATCGTCGGATCCCACAGCGTGCGATTTTATGTACATGACTGCAGCAGCTATATCATCCGCATCAACAAATCTGCACGAAAAACCATAAGGATCAACAAATTCAACTTCATCTGGCGATTGTAATGAAGAGCAATCAGTATTATCCTGAGCAGAAACAAAGAAACTGTTAAGCTCATCTGGGTCTATATCACATGGAGATCTATCCTTACCATATACTCCCAGTTTAGGCAGATTTCTCCATAATTGATTTGGAGGGAGATTAGTGTCTAATTTTCTCTCAAAGTAGACTCGCTTGGGGGCACACCACCTTCACGATAAGTGAAGGAGGAGACGGGGGAGTGGGGATTACAGGTAAGTTATTAATCATATAGATGAATCATGGTCCAAGTTACTGGGTGGATCAATTTGGTTTGTAAACTTCACTGAGACTATGTTAGCTATCAGAAAAACAAGTCTAATTGTGAAGGATTTTGCGTACGCAAGTAAGTTGGAAGAGTGTTCGCGACTTTGAGATCCAAAGTCTATGCAACAAATACCTAAAATTATTCGAGACCGAATCATTTTTCAACAAATCTACATTGAAGTTACCACCAATGATAACGTTATTGTAGTGAAATGACATCGCAGACACAGTTTCCTGGAAGAAGGAGCTTCCATCCAAATCAAAAGAGCCTGGTGGGCAATATGCGCAAATCAAAACACATTTGTGACCATATGTACTGACCTCAACACAGATGAACTCAAGCACGTCAGCCGTTTAGAGCAACCAATTTGTTTAGCCCTAAAGGTATCTCTAATGTAGATGGCGAATCCTCCTCCAGTGCGTCCAACTCTATCGCACCGAAAGAAACTAATTCCACTTAATGCGAGTAAGTGCAAATTAACGTCAGCATTCAACCAAGTCTCCCAAAAAAAAACTCTGCATCTCCGTCTGAAAAAACATCTTCTGCATTATATCAACCTCATTTCGGATGCTCCTCGTGTTCAGCTGACAAACATCTCTTCCCGACCATTGCTTGCTAAAAATATTAAAAAGCGCTCCCACCCTGGACAGGGGCAACCACTCAGGTGATCAGGACATTACTTCAGGTGCCCCCAAGACATCCTAAAGCCCACCGACCCACAACTCACCTCACCCCGATCTTTTGTTGCCGATCTTTTGTCGTGGATTATTTACCCGCAGATCTATTGATGGGAAATCGTTGAAAAGGGGTTGCAAGGTTTGTATGGGACCTTCTCCTCTATGATATTAAAAAGGTCAACATGAAACATGGGCCTTGCGGTAGTTTAAACCTCATATCGCCCTGCACGAAAGATGGTCGTTGCATTAAGAGGTATCCTCGACTACTTCTCAAGGACACACAGATAGGAGACGATGGATATCCGCAAGGTAGGAGGAGATCTTCAGCCGACGGTGGTTACACAATAAAACGTAATGAAATTGAGTTGGATAGCCGCAGGGTGGTTCCTTACAATTCTGTTCTGTTACGTACTTTCAATGCTCATATTAATGTTTAGTACTGCAACTCTGTTAAAGCCTTCAAATATATTTGTAAGTACGTAAACAAGGGTAATGATCAAGCGGCCTTTACTATAGAGAATGAAAAAGATGAGGTGAAAATCTACGAAAGCGGCCGGTACATGAGCAGTTCCGAAGCAGTTTGGAGGATCTTAAGCTTTCCGATTCATGAAAGTTCGCCAACCTCTTGTCTTATATCTCGGTGTTCATTTTTAAAACGGCCAGTGTGTACTTCAACCCCAAAAACTTGTCAGAAAAAATAAACAGTCCACCTCAGACAACACTGCTAGCTTTTTTTAAAATCCGCAAGACAGACAATCATGCTTAGACGCTGCGATACTCTAAAATCCCTTCCTTTTTACTTTGTCTGGAACAACAACAAAAATTTTAGAAGAAAAAGGAGGAAAGTTGTAAAGGGCTGTCCCGGAGTGAAATAAGAGCACTTCTACACGATTCATCCAAACAATACCGAGTGCTACCATCTACGGCTGCTACTCCATGAGGTTAGAGGACCGACATCTTTTGAGGACTTAAAGTCTGTCAATGGTATCCTCTATCCAATATTTCAGTCTGCATGCAAGGGTCTTGGATTGCTCGAAGACGACAAGCATTGGGACACTACTTTAGAGGAAGCTGCATTGTGCGATTCTCCTTTGAAACTGCTAGAGCTATTTACAATTATGTTAGCTTTCTGTCAATTCTCTGATCCTTTAAACCTTTGGGAAAAATACAAGTAGAGTCTGTCGGAAGACATTAAACGACAACTGGAGAGAGAATTGCAAAATAGTGCGCAACTGCTCATAGACGAGGTGTAGAACAGATATTTGATGTTGATCGAGGATGCTGCGTTAGTTCAAGCAGAACAAAATTTGACACAGTAAGGGATTGGTTCAGCCAAATGGAGCTGCAGTAACTTTCGGTAATCAAGAATATCTGAGGGTACTGAGAGAGGTGGTGTCGTCTAATAATTGAGGGATGAACAAGTTTACGTTTATCAGCAGATCCTTAGCATTATTGAGAAAGGAATTGGGAATATATTTTTTTCTGGATGCTCCTGTTGGCACTAAGAAAACCTTCCATATGAATTTGCTATTGGCGAAAATAAGGAATCGTGGTAGCGCGATTGTAAACTTATAGTTTGGGACAAAGGCATAATGGCGCAGAAAAGTTTCGAAGCACTAAACAGAACTCTAAAAGATGGGTGAAGTCACCGAGTTGTTAACTGGAGACTTTCGTCAGACTCTGCCGATAGTGCCAAGGATAACTGGAGCTGACGAAGTTAAGGCTTGCATTAAGGCCTCAAGTCTTTGGCTCTTAATAAAAAAACTAGACCTTAAGAAAAACGGGTGCACTCAAAGATCGATGTTTTCGCTAAACAATTCTCCAATCTCCTCCTTAGAATAGGAAAGGGAGAATATCCGGAAACTGAGGGCAAGATTCAAATTCTACCAGATCTTGCCTCAGTTGTGTCGACTATTGACGACCGAGTAGCCCGAATATATCCAAATGTCCACAACCTACACAGCAAGTCAACGGTTGGGTGAACTTGGGATTCTGACACGTAAGAACCTAAGGCTTCCATCATTAATGACACTTTATTGAAGTCATTCGAAGATGCAGTATAATGCTATACACTATCCTGTGGAGTTCCTAAATACACTCAATTCGCCTAGCCTACCGTCTCGCAAACTTATCCTTTACTGGGAGCTCCAGTAAAGCTACTGCGAAATCTCAATCCGCCCAAGTTGTGCAATGGGACCAGCTTGGGTGTGAACGCCTTACATAAAAACGTGGTAGAGGCCGTAGTATTTACTGGATGTACTCGAGGTAAATCGGTGTATACACTGCGGATAACATTCATACCTTCGGAGTACCCATGTAGTATATAAAGAGGTACTTTAAGTATAAACTAAACAGTCTTAACCCTTAGGTATGTCGTGATTTTTCAAGAATCAACTCCTTATAAATTCAATTCAAACTTATATTTGACAAATGCGGTAAAATGGTGTAAATAAGCCTAAAAATCTAAGATGGTGACATGACATAAAATGCAATCACTTGATAGCAATTATAAACCGGAATCTGAAGGTTTTCCTGCAATACCTTTGAAAAATTGTCTTATGTCACTTCTTGAACCGCTTGAATCGATCTCTAATATCAGGAATTTTCTTAGATGAATAGAAAACTACGTGTATAAAGCCCATTTTTAAGAGCGGAGAAAAACATTTAGTTAAAAATTATAGAGGAGTTGCAATCATGAATGAAATACCAAAAAAAATTTATTTGTAAAGAATGTATACTATGTACGGAACAACATGATTTTCAGAGTAGTAATTCAACAGTAACGAATCTTGCGCTGTTTACAAACTACCTATTTTGTGAATATCATTGAACAGGCTGGTCAGACTTACACTATGTATGTACGAACTTTTCGAAAGCCTCAGATAAAGTCAATATTGAACTACTGCTAATAAAATTATTTCACTTGGGTTGTCATGGAACACTTTTCAAGTGGATTTCATCCTATTTAAAGGAAAGAAAGCAATTTCTTCGTAATTATTAAAGGTGTTCCTCAAGGTACTCCCTGTGGACCCATCTTGTTTCTTCTCTTTATTAATGATGTTGTAAAAGTTGTTCAGTTGCACGTTGCCTTATATTGCGGATGACCTGTAGCCTTTTACTCAAATTCGATAGTTTAGCTAACTGGTGAGAGTCAAATGGTCTTTCTTTGAATATCTTCAAGTATTCGCTTCTATCTGTCATCGTTCTTCGATGCCCACTATTTACGAAACTGTACTGTATACTGTAAAAGACTGTCCTCTAAAGCAAGTGGACGAAATAGTTGACTTGGGTGTAGTGTTTGACAACAAGATATGTTTTACGAAAAATTTCTGATAAAACATTGAGTATGTTTTATCAGAAAGTTTCCTTTCAAATTTTTTCAAAATATTGAGTATGTCACATTAAGGTCATTTAAACTGTTAGGCTTTTTAAAGAGAAGTAGTTGAGATTTTAAGGATGCATTCACTATAAAGTCTATGTAACTATATTCAGACCAGTTTTACAATATGGTTGTGTGGTCTGGAGCCCAAGCTATCAAAATCATACAATACAGTAATACAATACTTTATTCAAGGAAAAAGTACACAAGATTAACAAATCTTTTATAAGTACTATCATACGAATGTTGGAGCTAAAGATAATACCGTATTGATGAAAAGGTCATACAATTTCAAGTATCAAAAAGAACAAGATAACAATCATAGATAAACAAAACAGATAGAAAATTAATTGATATCTTAAAACTAAGCTATAAAAGCGTGTACTGTAAAGATGATAACGCGTCACAGAAAAGAAGTTTAACCTTAACATATATGATCACCAATAAGCGTCTTAAATGCATTGATCGTACAAGTACTCTGAATGTTAGTAGGAAGACTATTCCATAGTCGGTCAGCCTGGACAGTGAAAGAACCCTTCATAATTTACTTATTGAATCAAGGAATCAATATATTACGGTTGCATTGCGATGTCATAAACGTGAACAATTTTTTAAGATACTCCGGCGTATTACTACTCAGTATCTCAAAAAGAAAAATTATTAATCTTCGCTTTACGTATGTATCCAGAGAACAAGGTAGCAACACCGAACTGTATTGGGAAACATGGTCAAATCGGCGAAGTCCAAAAATGAAACGTGTGCAGTCGTTGAAGGCCACCTGCACCTTACGAGCACAGGTACTATCTAATCTGGGATAAATAGACAACCCAATATTGAAAAAGGGCATTATAAACGCCTTTACCAGCCTCAACTTAATTCGAGTACTCAGAATACTCGCCGACAGCCACAACCTTCTAAACCCAGATTAGTGACGTTACAGAACCTACATATTTTGTTCAGGTCGTCATTAATGTGTGCGATACAGTCCTCAAGTAGCCCAATAGGTCTGTTTTAATATATCTGCACGTCATCAGCATACATGTCAATACGTGAAATCTTAACAACTTGAGGAAGCTCATTTATAAAGAGGCTGAACAATAAAGAACCAAGCACGGAACCCTAAGGAACAACGGAAAGAACTGGTATTTTACCCGAACAATTTTCACCTACTTTAACTTGCTGTTGACGACCAGAAATTAAAGCTTCGATCAGCGTACTAGCGGACAAACTGAATTTGTGATTATTAGCAAGTTTGTCATAGTAACAGACTGGAATCTGTGCAAAAATCGATTACACGCTCTTTGTGTAACAAGCGTCAATAATGGAGAGATCCTATTCCTTTATATGAATCCCGAAGGTTGCTGTTTGATTTACAAAAATTATTCTTCAGACGTGATTGTTTTAAATCTATAGTTGTAAAAGATATTTTATCCTATCATATTAACTGTCCCTAGTTACTTAATTTGATTAATATATACGTAAGTGTGAGCAAAATGGGAATTACAATTGGGTTTTTGGCATGCATCGACAGTGGCGGAGTACATCTCGAGCAACTTTTGTAATTCAATAAAAAGCATTTTAGGGTTAATTTTTAGTTTAATTTCTTAGAATTGCCGGTTTTTATAGTATTACCCAAAAGGTTTTCTACGTATACATTTCTGTTGTATCTTTTTGGATAGTAAGATGGCCAATTTAAAAAAAAATGGTGTATTAATTACGTGAATTTCTGGGAACATTTTGAAAAATGCTGAATTTTAGGTAATATCAAAACATTTTTTAATTTTTGGAAGTGAGTGTACCTGCAATGGTAGAAGTTAAATCAACATTGTTGACAATTTGGGATAGTAGTTTTTTGCAGTTTGTTTTCATCTCTGCCTTCAATAGATCAAGAGTTAAAAATAAAATAGTAACCATGAAAATTTCAAACTTATGATTCACCCTGTAACTCCTAAACGGTTGAGATTGCTCATCCTCCTTCTGTACAATTTGTTGATTGCCTAGGTGAGGTCTATCACCTCACCTATTTTTTTACACCAGATCTGAAACACCCGATATAGCCTTGGCTGACCCAAAAACTTGATCTGTTATTCGGAGCCGACATTACATAAAATTGTATGAAAGTAAGCCACTTGAAGATTTCCGATGGGAAGTGGTCGGATTGGACACAAGAGCAGGAAGAATGTGAGAATTATTTTCTCAAGACAGTTTTAATTAGGGATGATAAGCGATAAATTCTTCCTTACCTGACCCTTTAAAGAGAATCCAATGGTATAAGGCAGCAGATTTCTAGCTCTAGAGCACAGACTATCCAGAGATGCTTACTTGAAAAGACATTGACTAATTAATATTTATTTGCATTATTTATTTGCGAACAAGTAGTGACGATTTTTGAAAATGGAAAAAATCGAGTTTCGTGTAGTGATTAAGTACGTGAATAAGAAAGCTTTAACACCAAACGAGACTTACGAAGCCATTTTAAAAACTTTAGGTGAATCAGCGCCTTCGTCTGCTACCGGGAAAAAAATGGTGGGGGAGTTCAAACGTGGTCGTGAAAGCGTTGATGATGACCCACGTAGTGGTCGACCATCAAAGTCAACCACCGACGATAGGATTGAAAAAAATTGTGACATAATTTAATCTGATCGAAGATTGCCTGTTAAAGAGATAGCTGACACTATTAGCATCTCAACTGAACAAACGCATCACAAAATCACCAAGGAATTACACTTTTCCAAGGTGTCTGCGGAATGTGTGCCTCGGCTGCTTTCAGTTGAACAAAAACTCATTCAACTAAGATTTCCTAAGCAGTAGTACTTAGAGCTGTTTGAGGCTGATTCACAAGAATTTATTAAAAGATTTGTAACCATAGATGAAACCTGGGTACATCACTATACTCCAGAGACATAATTACAGTCTAAACAGTGGAAAAGACCAGGATCTCCAATACCAAAAAAGGCAAAAGTGATTTTATCCGCCGGTAAAGTAATGGCGTTAGTTTTCTCGGATTCAAAGGGTATAATTATCGCGGATTACTTAGAAAAGGCGAAATTATAAACTCTACTTACTATTACAATCTGCTGGGACGTTTAAGAGAAGAAATTAAAGAAAAACGGCCTGGTTTTCTAAGAAGAAAAGTTTTGTTGTTTCATCAGGATAATGCGCGAGTTCACACATCAGTTGAAAGCCTGGCAGAAATCCATTAGTGTGGCTTTGAATTGTTACCCCACGCCCCGTATTCACCTGATCTAGCTCCATCATACTTTTATCTATATCCAAAGCTTAAAAACCACTTAGGAGGTCAAACATTTTCCACAAATCAAGAGGTTAAAGCTGCTGTCGATGCATATTTTGAGGGCTTAGATGAAAATTTTTTTCAAGCTAGTATAGAAGCGTTGCCAGGCCGACTGGAAAAGTGAATTGAACTCGGAAGAGAAAACGTTGAAAAATAAATTAATTAAAAAATTATAGCGTTTCATTTTCCTGGTTAGCCTATGAACTTTTCATACGCCCCACGTATCTTTTAATGAGATTTTGAATTACGGTTGTACAAATGGACCTTTTTCAATTGTAGTAAAATTTCGTTGTCATAAGTATGGAATGACAGCCGATATTCAAAAGATATACAAACAAACATGGATTTCCGAAGAAGATCAAGCTTATCAAACCATACTTTGGAAGCAAGCACCTACTGAGGCATTGAGAAGTTACGTGTTAAGGACGGTGACAATGGGATAACTTTCGCTCCCATCCAAGCTACTCGCTGTTTAAGTTATTTGCTGATAAAAATTTCCGAAGGTATCTAGTTGGCGCTCAAGTTATTAAATCCAACTTTTATATGGATGACCTTATCAGTGCAGCAGACTAACGAGATGAATTGATGAAATTTAAAGTTGAATCAATCCTCTCTCAAGGCATCTGTGAATTAAGTGGGTTTTTTTATACGATCTGGTCAAACCGTAGGGGAGTCGTTAGCATGGTTTTGGCCGGAAGGGAAACTTGAACGTCTTGTTTTTTGCATTGCAGCGACCTAGACAACAACCCAGAGACGAAGTGGATTATTTTAATTTCTTAATAATAACTGACGGGGAGACCTGGCCTCAAACCCCGGACCAATGGCATGATGGTCGTGCCGCTCAATGAATTGATCCAACTCCGTCTCCGATCAAGAACAATTTCGTCAAGCTGTTGGAGAATAAATCGAGAAACATCATTAAGAGTTATTGATAAGGATATTATTAAAACTTTAGTCATTATTTGGGATCCATTCGAGGATACAATTTATTTTCCTCTGGTTATTGAGCAAGGTTTCATCTACGATTACTTAGAGGAAGGTTTTATCCGATTTAGCTAGTTTCTTCGAACCTTTGGGACTAGTAAACCCTGTTATTGTAAGGGCTAAAGTCTTTATGCCAGAGCAATAGTCGATGAAAATAAGCTTGGATAAATATGCTAATAAATAGATCAGTTTTGGTAACCGACTCGAGCATATTAATAAGATTCGAATTCCGCGCTATATTTTCGTTACTACCACTTTCCAATCGCCGCGGGCGCATCAAATAGATCATCTAATTGTTGCTTTTACATGCGCTGCGTAGATTGCAATGATAAAAGTTTTGTTAACTTGCTAACTGCAAAATCGCCGCTCTGTTAAAATCACTATCGCTACCTTAACTAGAACTGTGCGATATTGCAGTACTCGCCAGATTATACAAATCCATTCAATCTTATCTGGGCAAGTTAGACAAAATTTATTTTTGGCCGGATTCTGAGATTGGGATTACTGATTACGTGGACATCCTTCAATATAGTCCACCATCATCTTGCATAGGGTTGCCGAAGTTCAGGAAATTATTATACTACGATGGAGATTGTTTGGAGACATGTAAATTCAAAATACAACCCAGCTGATATAATCTCAAGAGAAACTCATGTTGATGATATTTTAAGGTCCATTTGGTTGATAGGTTCAGAAATTTTGCAGAAGTCTAAAGTATTTTGGCCATTAACGAAATCTATTAATTTATCCAGAATTTACATACCAGAAAGGCGAAATGTGAAGCAAATTTTAGTTATTGGAGATGATTATCCAGTCCTATAACTTTAAAGGATTTTTACTTATATGGTCCGGTTTTACAAAATCATCTCATTAGAATGTAAAAAGATTATGTATTTCGATCATTCCGAATTAACGCCACTAGAACTAAAGGAAGCACTATTAACAATGGTATTCGTAGTCCAAAGGAAATTGTTTGCAGCCAAAATAGCCACACTGGAGAAGAATAAAGAGGTCAGCCCCAAAGAATACCGTCAAAACCTTATCTCTCTTCCTAGACGGCTAGGAAAACTTTCTTAGAGTTGGTGGGCGTTTACAGAATGCAAAAATACCTTATACCTAATACTGCTCCCCAAAAATCATCCCTTTGCTTTTTGGTTAACTGGTTGGTTGTTAACTATTTACATAAAAAATCCCGACGAATATAATGTTACATTGCAGTTTTTGTTTGTTTTGCTACCAAGCCCACCATTCCATTCCACCATTTGAAAATTGTGTTAGATTTTTCATCTAATAAATTTCTGGGGAGGAATAAGTTCAACGCTATCATACGAGAGATGGGAATTGAATCAAAATATATCGATATCTCGTAGTATAATGTCTTAAATCTTCAGATACAATGTATCGATTTTATCGACAAAAAAGTATCGATAATTTGAAAATATCGGTATTGTATTCGAACGTATAACAAATTGCTCTTGACGGATGTAAACATGCCTTTATATGAATAGACAAAAGTCATTTGAGGCGCTTTCTAACTTAGAATTTAGATTATAGAATATACAGGATAGATCATTGCGTATATGAGTCGTCTACGTGAGCCTAGCCACCTTGTGCGTTGGCAAGGTAAGGACAGGGAGCAAGATGAAGTTAAACTGTCAAGTCGTACTTGGTGTGATTTCCATCTAAGGTGTTCGTGGACAAATTTTTCTGAGTTTATGTACAAATTAGAAGTGAATTATTAATTTTGTTTGACTAAATAGACAAAGAACATAAGAAAAAGCGTTTTAAAAATCTCTTGCTATGACGATAAATCCTGCGATTCGCCAAGAATATCATTTTTTAGCATTGTTTTAGTTATCGACTAACTTTATATGCTTGCGTACTGTCTTAATATACCGAAAAAAGTGTAAAACCTGAAAAAGTAGTGATAATAAATTAAAGTTTTTGTTGCAACTTCCAGTTTGTTTACATCTGAAATATGTTCATTTTTACTCACACCAATTGTTCAAACGCAGCTCTTAGTTATCCAAAATTCTAAATTAGTGTTACTTCCATGATGTACTCATACAAGAAATGGTCATTTTAATACTTAAAGAAATATGCCGAAGTTTTCTGAGCTTATAGCACTTCGTTATTAATTCTACATTCTAATTGAAATACACACATTAAGTCACTGATTGGGCATCACTGGGAGTTGTTTAGAATTTGAGTATCGATGCAAAAATACCGATTAAAGGATTTATCGGGCGTTGCAAGCATCGATACAAAATATCGGTATATTAGAAGAGAATTATCGATACTACGATGTATCGAGGCAGTATCACCCATCTCTAGATAATGCTACAAACTTTGTGGGGGCTAAGGCAAAAATTAAAGAGTTCAGTCAGAAGTTTTATTCGGGACAGAATCGTTAAAACATCGCTGAGTATTGTTCAGAAGTTGGCACCGAATTTCGTATGATTCTATTCTGATACTGATACGTGCTCAGTGGAAAGTCACCATTTTGGAAAAGTCCCCGCAAAATACCATTTAGTACGAACTATTGGGGAATCAGCTCTAGCTCAGCGACGATACAGCACACCCTTCGGGTAATTTTTTTGTCAATGGTCCTTTGAATTTTCAACTCCAGCAGAAGTACAAGTGGTCTAGTTCTTCAACAGATGTCAAGAAAAATTCTCTTCCCCCATAGTGTTGGTTACTAGGTAACCAAGTATTCGACTGGTTGACATCTAAACTAAAATGGAAACTATTCAGCATGCAATTTGTAAGATGGCTCCTTTGCCCATTAACTATGTTGAAGACACCATGCCTATATCTTCAAGGTGACCAGGATGTTTAAAGAAGACAGAACAATAAATTTTTTACTTATAATCCTAATATTCAAATATTTCAAATTGTATGAATTTCCAATTTCTCAGATTGTACAAATTATTCGTCACCACTAATCTCAATTACATCAATTTTAAATTGTATCGCATTATATTCAAACTGCTACAGTAATAAACTTGCTCAGAATTTCTCCATTTTGGAGCGTCGTCAAAGTTTGTTACAGGCATTGTATTCGACTTAGTCGATGCGAAAAGTTCAATGGAGGAATTATTAAAGAAGTAGTTTCCTTTTGAAATTCCCAGTGACTTCAGCATGTAGCTGTTCATTAAATCAATTGTTGATTTATCTTGCATATCGGTGCAGTTTTCAATGTTGCAGAAAGATGTTAGGTGTTAGTAATGCGATAATATAAAATCACCTGGCTTTCCCTCTAAGTTGTATCGATGGATCCACCATAAATCAAGCGAAAAAATCTCGCAAGGTTGAATTTATGTTGCTCCCTACTTTAGCGCCAGCAACATTTTACAGGCAGAGAGCAAAAATTACCTATCTACAAGGTCCGAGTAAAAGTGGCTTAGAAAATGTTCCGCGCAAAAACCAACCACATCAATTTTCGGGCAAAAACGAATCAGAGAAAAACTCCGGCAAAACGATTTAACTACAAAAAGTAATGCAAAGTTAATGCAGTTAAGTAATTAAGTCGTTTTTGCCCGCAGTTTTTTTCTGATTCGTTTTTGCTTGGAATCTTGGTTCGTTTTTGCGCGGAAAATCACTTTTACTTGAATCTTATAGATAGGTTATTTTTACTCTCAGCCTGTCACTTATCCTTCTTGAATCTCCTGATTACTAGTGACGAAAGGTAGATTGTGTAGTAATGTTATCCGTAAAATGACAATATAATATCAAGAAGTCCGCCTCCTTCCCTGTACACATGCTGAACCGGAGCAAACTGTCACGGGAGGTGCCCAGATAACTCGATTAGATGTTAAAATACGCGAACTTCGTCCAGTACAATACAATCAAATGGCATTGGTTGCCAACATGGCAATGACAATATAACTCTTAGGATAAGACTGAAGCGACAGGCATGACTATCACCAGTTTCTTTCTATAGAAAATGTCCTTAACAGAAAAAAATTCCAAACTTTTCAGGATGTTCCGAAAGCAGTGATAGACTTTTAAGCTCAAAGCAAAGAACCGGGATAAATGATCAAGTTAATAGGTAGAAGAAGTTTTAGAAAACAACAGCCAATTAATTAATCTTCTTTCTGAGAACATGTTAATATGTAAAACTTAATTTCCCCTAAAAACCGGATAAAACGTTCTTGCCAACCTAATATATAACGTCCTTGATATTGCTCTGTGCGGATTATCGCGAAAACATGATGAATGCATCATTCTACGCTAACATATCCAAAATACTCACTTCGGGAAATGTTAGTCGTATCAGTAATCAGTTAGTCCTACTAGGACGGAACGTTATGTATTCCTTAAATACCCCCTTCTCAACTTTTATTATTGTTATATAAATTGGAGTTGATTTTTAGGGGTCCGTAGCAACTAGGAACCATTATAGTATCAATTAGCATTTTAAGTCCCAACGACGAAGTTCAAGTACTAAGACAAAACTAAGTGTCTGATACGTTGCGGTGACTTAAATTGAAGCTTCAACATACTTCACCGCCTATACATGCCTTTGCAAGTTGCCGAATCGATATGGTTTCTTTAGTAAGCAACATGCAAGTTCCCTGTAAATAAAATTCAGTCTTTGTAACCTGTCTGCTCCAAAGGTTTTGCCTTATAGAGGAGACAGGTTATAGTGACATTGTAGCTGCTATAATTTACCACGTTACAGTGGCCGTTTTAGTCGCGAAACGTTTCTACCCCTTTTTTATCAAGCAACATCCTTCCGTCTCTTAAACAATATCTTCAGTTTAGGTCCTGACAGGCCAGAAAACCTTATAGTTTGCTACTTTAAATTAGACGATACGTTCCACTATATGAAAGCATTTATTGGTCTCTGAGTGTCGCTTAAATTATATGGACATAAGAAAGCCGAATTTGCTTATTTAAAGAAGACATAAATACAATAAAGATCCACTTCGGTACATAGTGGCGATATTTGGTTATTGAGATGATAAGGAGACAGTGTTCTTAGCAGACATTTGAAAAATTCGAGATATGCAATTTTGTCATTATGGGAAATTTAAAAAATTTTATATTGAAAAGGACCTACTACTCTCATCCCTCGCTTAGTGCGGGTTCCATTTACACGATTTCAACTTTGCGTGATTTTTAAACTGTCACCAAATTTCGCAAAGCGCGGTTTCGATGAATGAATGATGAATGAATGCGTAGGTAAGCTTCAGTAGCCCATTATACATATCTTATTCAGACAATGGACCAGGGTGTAACCTCTACTTTTAAAATTCATGACCTGAAGCAAACATTTTGGCAATTAATTAGAATATTGGGACTTCGTGGTAACACTCTAATTAGCGCAGTTATAGGGCCATTTTGATGCCAAAGCTAACAAGATCTGGTTTTTGTTGGACTCCGATCCACTCGTAACACCTAATTCTTACCTAAAATCATGGTTGAGGTCGACTCAGTTTATTATGGGAAAAGAACTAAAGCCAACCAGAGGAATTAAAGAAACCAACTATTTCCTTAATCGTTACCTCCAAGTTTGCCTTCAGGTTTTCAAAGAAGTACTTCCCCATTTCCCTATTTCTGACTCTGGCAAGAGCTGGACATTTACAGAAAAGGTGAATAATAGTTTCTTTTTCGTTGGTGTAAGGGATGGCTAGCCTAGCTGCAAGTTCGCCTATAAGACAGTGGCCCGAACAGACCGCAATGATTTTCACAATAACAGCTCTCAGCCTGTTGAGCAGATCAGATGCCCTACTTTTATTATAACTTTGCCAGGTTGCCCTGGAAAGGCTGTCCTTTTAACGCAGACAAGTGGAATACGAACATATTAAATATGGCTGTTTTGCAGCGCAACGCCCCCTCAGGCAAGCTTTTTTGTTATACGATGTGGCCAAAGCCTAGGGGACAACCCATTGATGCGTTAGCATGGGTTTGGCCGGAAGAACATTAACCAAGCTGGGGAGTTTTAACAGACGGAACGTTTCAAGCAGTTTGAAAAAATTTCTTACAAAATGCTGAACCTTCGCATATCGAAGTAGAGGACGCAGTGATAATGGAAGTGTAGATCAGCTTGGCAGACAAATTGGTGAAGAGGGGTTCGATGACCTCAATGAAAGAGACATTACAGAAATTCTTTATACAGACAAGCATGACGATACAGTAGAAGATATGCTCCTTTTATTGGAGAAGAATGACGAACTTGAGCAAAGAGAAACACCAAATAGGGAAGGAGGTGAAATGAATGCCAAAAACCTTACGATTTCTAATTTTGGGAGTAGTGATGGGCAAAATCAGTCATTTTACTGACTCAGGTTATACGAGTCATTTGGCATAAGTGACTCAAAAGAAAGATTCGGGTCTCTTGAGTCATTTGGGCACATGTCTGTAGAGGGTCAACGCAAGCATTTGAGCCGTACTAGTGGAGAATTTTTCGAAATTTTTTCGGCAACTTTGAGCTTTGACTATTGTTCTACGTTGTATGGTTGTATAGTATAGGTTGGAACGAAGTGCTTTGAGTTTTGCTTTCTGTTTAGCATGCATGGGAAGACTAGGGATCACATATACATCATAACGTCACACTCACTAAAATATGAACAACAACAACAGGAACTAACGGAGTGGGGTTGCGTGAGCTAGTTGAGTTCTAAGTTCTTGACTCAAGCCCAGGATATATTGTGCAATGTTCACGGTCTACCACTCTTTTATCTTAAGATGGAAGCAATCACAAGATTGAGAGAATCGGTGTGCCTTCTGTTCTGAGAAATATGATATGGCGAAAGGTAAGTGGACGATTGACCGATATGGTAGGAAAACATTGACTCAGGTCACTGACTCGCTGAAAATGACCGAATCGTTCTCGACCGACAGACACATCACTAATGGGAGATAAACTAGATGAAGGGACAAAAAAGATAGACCCCGATTGGCAAAGAAGAAAGACTTTCACTTAGCTAACAATTAAGAGTGGATTCCGAACCACTGACATTTTCTCGGTAACCGCCAGTGGCCTTTTCTTCGTAATCTATTGTCAGCAGAAAACAACTATGGGTCGCTGTCGGTGGGTTTCAAACCCGGAACCTCAAAGTTTTAGGCTTACACGTTATCACCACTCACAGATGGCATTATTATAATCGTTATACCTATGTTGTGTGCTTTTGAAAAAGTTTTTGTAAAGTTTTTAGCACGATACTGGAACGTACCGTGGTGATATTGGAAATTATGATAGCCTCGAAGAAAGCACGTAAATTGCCACCAAAATCGTTCTGCCTTTTGGAACTAGGCACGTTCCAAGTAACTGCCACGAAATCGTTGGAAATGTCAGGGAAGCCACCTAACTTGCACGTAAATTTCAGCATGGAATGCGTTCATCTACGGATGTAGATTGATAATCCAATAACAGAAGTGATGGAATTTTTGGAAAAATATTTTTTGGGTCTCTCTTCATCTCTAGTGGCTAGATTCAGTATCATACTTCTCTGGGTTCCAGGTGATAGAAGCAATACAAAAAATGAGAGGGCGTATGGACTCGCGAGGAACGGTTTTGCATTCCACAGCTGCGGAGCAGAAGTGATTCACATACCACTTGTAAACTCCCTTAACCCATTAACGCCCAAGAGGTCAGAATTTTTAAGTCATTTTTAAGTCATTTTTAAGCTTCATTGCTCTTTCGATTCTTGGGGTTAGAATTTCGATTCCGTGCTTTATAAAAGAAATATGGCGGTTTTTAATTGGATAGGTACAGAAAAAAGGAAAAAAAAATAAATTTCAATATTTTTTTTGAGTCATTTCTAAACCATGAACAAAAGTGCATAAAATGTTCGAAGTTTTAGGAAACATTTTTTTAGTAACCTTGATTATGTCTAACCAGCTCAAAATGGCTTGCTTATATATGTCTCTGCTGTCACTAATATGGGGGCAAAATCGGAAAATAGTAAATAAATTGAAGGTCAGTTAGGGGGTTTTCGAGGGTGCTGAGTACGAATTCAATATCTACTTTGGCCAATCTCGCAATCCAAGATGGAGCTGCCAATACAATTTAGTTAGTGGTAAGTTTCTCGGAAAAATCTCAGTGAAAGATCACGTCGGGGGTTTTTGAGGGTTCCAAATACGAATCCGGTTAAACGTAATCAAGGGTACTAAAAAAATTTTTCCTGAAACTTCGAACATTTTATGCACTGTTGTTCATGGTTTTGAATAAACTCAAATAATTTTTTAACACGAAAAAAAAATTTAAATTAATTTTTTTTTCATTTTTTCGGTACCTTTACACTTAAAAACCGGGTTAATGCGTTAAGAGGGAACTGTTCCAGCCGAGGCTTAACCCAACTGGAGTGCTTCCTCAACCTATACTTCTCAAGAGCGACTTAGCCAAACCTTAACAAAAACAGAACATGGGAGCTGTTTAGCGAGTCTCGTGACCTCATTGCAAAAGTAGTAACCATCTGTACTGGTCACTGCCTGATAGACATCCATGCGGCCAGGCTGGGAGTTCTCCGCAACACACACTTCCACAGCTGTCGCATCATCGGTGAAAAAGAAACTATACTTTATGCTGTTGTACACTTCAAGTGTTGTAAGTGCCCGGCCTTGGCCAGAATCAGAAGTAAGTCATTGTGAAATTACTAAAAGAACTACTACAAGTTTATTCTGAAAAAACATAAGGGAGTCAGCGAAATTCCTTAACTCCTCGGGTTGGCTTAAGCACTTTTTTAACTAATGTAAAGTTCGATGTGCTTTAAGAGTGATATGGTCATCCGGACACCTAGGTGTCTGCCAATGGCATTGGAAAACTGATACACTGGGATCGTGAGATAAGCTATCACTATTAATAAGACTATGCCATTGAACTTGAGAATTAAATAATACACTGAACTTGTCCAGATGAAAATTACACCGGCTATGATCCTTGACATGTACACTAGCTTTACTACTTTTATATCAAAGTCAACCTTTTGTTTGGATCAATTGGTTGTGTGGCACGATCACTATGCTATAGCTCCAGCGTGTCTTCCTGAGTTTTTTAATAAAATTAAAATATCCACTCCGTCTCTGGGCTCTTGTCTAGCTCACAGAAATGCAAAAAAAAGACATTTAATTTCCTTCATTTCCCTTACCCAAATTCCATTCTGGTCAAAACCATGCTAACTCATCATAGGGTTGTCCCCTGGGCTTTGCTTACATCATAAAAAAAATAGCTTCATGACAAGTCTCACTTCGCAGTTTGCTTTTTTATTATGAGTATGTATCGATACAATATTTCAGTTTATGTAAATATTGACAAGCCGATCTATCGAAACATTTGCTTACAACATGCTTAAGTGATAACGTGTCGGCCTACCAACCCGAAGGTCTCCGGTTCGAATCCCACCGACGCTGACCAATGATAGTTTTCTTCTGACAACAGATCACGATAAAACGATCATGGGGGTTGCAGAGAAAATGTTAGTGGTTCGAAATCCACTTTAAATTGTAGGTCCACTAGAAATCGTTGTTTCGAAACGGGTTAAGTTCTTCTGCCTGCCCTACAGGGGGTTACGGGAACTAGAGACAGAGAGTAAATAAAATCATTGGTGGTATTTCAAAGGGTTATTACAATGTCTAAACACATAAAAGGTGCAATGCAATAAATAGTTATTGTTAGGATTACTAATATTAATATTAACGTGTTTCCGGAGCAGAATAATAAAGTACAAATTAAATAAAAGTGTTGCCAGATCAGAAGAGCTAAACTATTCAAAAATTTCACCCGAGTGCACCACATTCACTCACTCCATATGAAATTATTTACAATCAGCTGTTTATGCAAAAAAAAATTTTGCTTAATAATTTCTCAATGTTTGTTGTTTGGTAACCAAATTTTCGCATCACTATTTGCATATTATGATTGAACAAATAGGAGAAAATCTGTGTTAAATCGTTACATTTACACAACGTAATGCATATGAAGTTAGTAACCTTTCACATTATCTTACGTACGATAAAGCTAACGCACACGAACATATACATACAGAAACATGTAATATAAGCTCGCATGTTTGCATCATACAAATGCTCCCCAAAAATTTCTCCACATATTCCTTCATATTATATGGGGAGGAAAAGAAAGGAACGAAATTATGCCTTTAAAAGAATTCTTTTTTGTACTAACGTGCGGCTTTTGACTCAACTGCAATATCCATTTTATTGGCAAAATTTCAAATGGGTGTGGCTGACGGATTAATTTATTCACAAGAAAAGGACAAAATAGGAAAATAGAAATATTTCCCATAATTTAGGTCGCAATGTAAAAACTCCTTTTAGAACTTGCACTTCAAGGAAGGAGTTACATTTATGTTCGGGGAACAACTGGAAACAATAGCCAACAAAAGTTCTGCGGACTGAACAAAGTTGAATGAAAATTTTAAAATGTATAACAAAACTTTGGTAGTTAAGAGTGACATTTATGCAAAGAGTTTCTATACAGATTAGCATTGTTTTAAATTTTTAAATTTATTTTAAGTAATTTTCTTATATCACTTCTTTCCGGCAAATAAAAATTTCGTTTTAACTCTTCAGTTGTTTTGAATCTTTTTGGCTTAGTTCTACAAGAGTTTGGTTGATTATGTTTGATTGGATCAAACCGTATTGAAGAAAAAAAATATACTAAAGGCTGAAGATTGTTGTGATACTCATATTGAGTAGGTTATCATTTGTTTACACATTTACGTCAACATGTCAAAACTGATAATTCGCAATGACAGGTGGAAGCAAAACATCGTAAACATACATAATTAGGCACAAAATACATAAATCAAGCAAGGTAATTTTGAAAAATACATAATTTCTCTTGCACACACACACACGCTCACAACTTATTTTAACAGATAATAATTACCAACACTCGAATAGAACAAACATTTTTTAATCACCACCATCAAATTAGCATTATCCTTAGGTGACTCTCCATGAGGCGGAACCTTTTCGTACGGCTACTGTAGGATTAGTAATATTTAACAATCTTTTTAGAATTTTTTTAACAACATCAATTCGTTTGCATAATTTAGAGCATCAAAATATCACTAGGAATACACTTACACTTCTTCTTTTTTTTTTATTAATATTTAATTCGACAAACGATACAAGCACTATATAAAATGCTAATTAAACTTTTCACTAGTCGAAAATCGGGGAGTAGACCAATTCTTTATATTTCGATTTGAACATGTACACATTGATACGCACGATAATAAATTCCAAAGTATAGATAGGTTACAATCGGGCAGACTTCGAATTGAATTTTAGTATCTTTCACAGTTCTTGTTATAAACAATTTTGTGGAGAACTTCACACGCTTTTATAAACTTTTTTTTTATTTTGCTATTAAGATAAAATACCCGTAGACTAATAGGAGAGAAAAACGCCGCTTTTCTTTAATTTATTTTACATCTACTTAGTCTTACGTTTAAACCGAGTATTTATTTAAGTTATTTGTTATGCATATATGTATGTATATATATAATTTTTAAAATAATTTATTTTGAGAGCCTCACTATATATCATAAATCATCACCAGGAAATGAAATAAATGCAAAAAATTGTTAAACTACCACTTTTCAGCTTTTTGTATTCGCTTAAGCGCAACTATTTCTTTACTCTTTCATTTTCTAATTAACAATAACTATTATTGTTATTATAAAATTTTGGTATGACAACAAATTTTCGCGTTTTATAATAAAACGTTCTTCCAGCGATTTCTTCAACCCGCGGGCTCTGAGGCAACTATTGTAGGCAGAGAAAATCTTCAGAGCTGCGCAACGACGCAACCATTCCACCAATATTTGCGCATCACTCCCTATACCATGGAATATTCGATAAAATTTTATTCCTTTCACTCACATCTCTCATGAAATAGATGCTGCATCAAGAATTTCTCGTTCCTTGGAGATGAAAAGGATTTGGATGTTTTCAAGTTGTAATAAAAGGTGCTGGAAATAATAACTTTTTTCTGCAGAAAAAAAAATTCTTTTTTAATGCTAAGAAATGTCGACAGATAAAACTTTCTAAAGAGTAAAGGATAAAATCGAAAACTTTGTACAATTTTGACGATTTATAACTTAAGCTTTCACTATGAAGTTTTATAAACTTTTTTATCAATTATATTATTTAAACCTTAAAGGACATTTTATAGCACTAGGAATTTTTCAATATAATTGTCTACATATTTAAAAAACCAAAATATATCGCTTTTAATTTTAACATCATAGTAGGTTATAGGCATTTAAAGCCTCTAATAGTAACTAATTCATACCGTAGCCGGTCCTAAACCCGGTTGAGAAAGGAGGAAAGAAACCCACGCGCCAGCCAGAATACCTCCGCTTAGATAGTATCTATACGAATACACTCTCTGTGACTCCTAAGACTCCTCTCAACGAGCAGCCCTCCTTCTGGAATAGGACTGGTAGGCTTGTAACCCGCATATGTGAAATAACCAACATACACACGACACGACTAGTATGCCTCGGATATCTCAGACTGATTTTATGATGACAATTTTTGGTTACAAACAACGGACTAAGATCGGGCTATGGAACGTGAGAACTCTATGGGACGAGTGTCGATACGCAATGATCATGGCGTTATAAAATAAAATTTTGCGATTATGCGAAACAAGATGGAGAGGAAATGGAAAGTTGATATCACCCATATCAGAAACCGTGCTGCTGTACTCTGACCAGGAATAATTAGATATACCACACATGACAGGTGTAGGCTTGTTGCTATCCAAGCTTGCCCGCCAATCACTACAGGTCTGGTCACCAATATTTGACCGATTCATCACAGCCAGATTCCGGACCAGGTTACGTAACATCTCGATAATTCAATGCTATACGCCGACCGAGCAAGCGGATACAAGAACTATGAAGGTCTTCTACTAACTCCTTGGTGATGTCAAAATATTCATGGGGAATCTCAACGATTGGCTCTAACATTGGCACCCGCCTGAAACATGTCATGGGGAAGCTTGGACTACGAAACGGGAATGAAAATAGGGAGTTGTTTGTTGAACTTTGTAACTCGCGACAACTTGTCATCGGTGGATCCTTATTTAAACATAAAAAATGCCACTTAACATCTTGTGTTTCCCCTTCCAAGTGCTGAACGGAGTGAAACAAGGATGCATACTGTCACCTTTGCTTTTCCTGATCGTCATTAATGACGTGATGCCTACATATCGCGGGGGATTAGATGCAAACTCTTTAACCACCTTACACAGCTGGACTATGCCGACGATGTTTGCCTCCAATCAAACAAACAGAGCCATGTAGCTTTAATTTTCGAATCCATGTGTAGAGGATCTCGCAGAGCAGGGCTTAAACTTTTGAGCTTGGACCATAGGAGACAAAACGAACTTTATCTTGAAGAGAAACAAATATAATAAGTGGATAAATTATGCTATCTCAGAAGTATAGTAACAGCAGACGACGGAGCTCGCATCAATAAGCCTCGAGTTGCATTTAATGCTCTTTGAGATATGGCGCAAAAAGATAATCTCTAGACTCAGGATCTTTGGAGCGAACTTAAAATATCTTCTGTTGTATGGCTGTTTAACATGGAAAGTGACCTGTCAACTAACTTCTAAGCTACAAACCTTTTGTCAACCGGTGCATCTGTCGCATTCTATTGGGTGGAGCTTATTACCAACGAATTCCTACGCAGCCTTTCAGACCAAGACAGGGTAGATACTAGTATTCGCAGGCGAAAGTGGCAATGGATAGACCACTCACTAAGGAAAGGGTCAAACAACATGGTTCAACAGACTCCAAATTGGAACCCCACAGGACCCAAAGAAGACGCCTCATTGGTTGACCGCGCAGCACATGGAGAAGATCGGTAGGGAAGGAAGGCACCAATATCAACAAATCGTGGCAACAGAACAGGACCAGATGAAGAGTCGGTGTTGTAGACGCCCTGTGCCCCAAGATTAGTTAAAGAACCCACTAAATTTATATTGGATAAAAAACTATATTAATAAATATAAAATAAATAATAAATAAGTAAAAAGGATTCCAAGTGATTGACGAGATTGAAGGTAATTGACGAGCTCCTGGTGTGGCTGACTGAGGCGAACTGCTTTGTACTTAGCTACGCAGTTAACATAGTGATCATGACTATCGGAGACGCCGGCAGTAGCGCTACCGAACCTCTGCAAGCAGCACTAGACACGATTGAAGAGAAGTGCCGAGAGATTGATTTCAAGGTACTCATTCCTTGTCGCGGGTTTAAAGCCAATTAAAATGCACTGGATTCATGGTAGAATACTTCCATTTTGGTGGAATATGCGATCAAGTAATTTTTACTAGTATAGTTTTTTTTAGATTTTGAAAATTGTCCAAAAAAATTGGTAGAAACATCTGAAATACAGTCAACGCAGCTTCTACTACTACTTTCCTTGAAAAAGCATGGAAAGGCGTTTCTGGCGATAAGTTTAAATGTTGTTGTTAATGAAAAAAATTTTACATTCAATATTTTGACTAAAATAATTTCCTTTTTATGTCATAACACAAAAATTACAGCCTTTGGCGATTTTAATAGCCACCACATCCTCTGGAAATATCACAGGAACAACATATGTGGCGAAAAACTGGTAGAGCTGGCAGAATCCAGTAATAACTCATCTTTGACGCCAAAGACAGGGGATCTTTCAAGTCCAACGAATGTAACCAGGAATTTAAATTCCCCTTATAATATCTTCTAATACATATCTTCTACCGCGCTAGAACTTTATCAAGCCAAACTGGTCAAAGTATTCAAGGGCTCTCGACATATGTATTTGCTGGATTCCACTAAAAGCTGACAACTATGGAAGATTTATAGGCGAAGTCATATCGTTAGCTAAAAAATATATATTCCAAGAGGCTACAGAAAGTATCATATTCTCGGGTGGAGTGAAAACGGCGACCTGGGAATGGCCGACGACCTCCTGAATAGTCTCAACGCTGCAAAGTGGGAAAAGTGGACCAGGACAGTTGAAAGCCTGAACTTTAAAAGATCAAACAGATGTGCCGGGAGTTTAATGAGAAATCTTGGCGCAACCACAGGAACTCCAAATCCCAAACCAGCAGTTTCTGCACACCAAATTGCTAACCATATCGTAAACATAACTAGAACACCTAGAGATTAGATCACGGTTAATGGCCTTTTGGGAGCATTAAAATTTTCCAATCCCAGCTTATGCCCTTACTCACAATATTTTGCACCTACAACATACTGGAAACAAGAAAATTGCCTCTAGAATTCAAAAGGATAAAAGTTATTGGAATATTGCAAACCAGGAAAACCTAGTTACTGTGCTAAAAATTACCGCCCAATTGCCCTACTGAGTATGAGGCTCTGGGAGAGGCTCCTATACAACAGAATATCAAAAGCCAGTATCAGCAACATCCGGTTGAATAGGCGTGATTTAGACCAAACAGCTGTAACATAATAATACAATTTAAAAAATTTTGTTATCGCATTTGCGAACTAACAACAGAAAATGTAATGCAAAGATGACCGATCCCATTTTGTAAAAGAAAAATTATTTCTTCATCATGACAATACACCCACGAACTCTTCTCAAACGAAGTCACGAAGTCTCAAAATTTTTTTCATCAATTGATTCCTTAGCACCGTGTATTCGCGAGATTTGGTTCTAATGAATATTTTCCCTTTCCAACTTAAAGAGAGCCTTTTAGATTTCTCAATAAACTCAAAGGAAATTAGAAATGGCGAGCTATAGCCCTTTTGCATTTATTTGGAAATACGAAAATATTTTTGTGTGCAAGCTTTTTTGAACTTCTTCACCATTTCAATAAAATTCCATGGTAAATTTAAAATTCAAAGTTCATCTTGTCTGAACCAAAATAAGGGAAAACTTCCTTTTCGCATGTATCTCTGTGTGTACACAATTTTACCGAAAACGGCAGCCTCCGGTCGGTAAAAACACACACGTAACTCATGTATCCCTATATCCGGAGAATTTTGCACAACACACACATTTTAACACAAACTAGACTGCACCAGCTGAGTTGTGAAGTACTTTTCGTACATATTAAGTTACACACGTGTAGAGTTGCTCCCGAATTATATGGGAATACCATAAAAGCTCCAGACGCGCAGCCTCCAACAGAAGCCGACAGTGCTTTGCTCCCTTTTCCGGTAAATATGAAGGGACGTAAAGAGTGAAAAGCACAAAACTTATTTTCACAGGGCGTGGAGTGTGTCCGTTGTATGGAAAATGTGTACCGATACAGAAAATTGGCATAAATACAAGGAAAATTCAGAGTACGGTGGAGTAGGTTATCCCGGAGACGTCATCGCCAGGTCCTTGGCATAAGAGCACAAAACAAAAGTCGACGTGCAGCAGAAGCAGGACTTCATTTTGCACCAACCCGTCTGCCACTTATGGGAACGGTCCTTTTCTCTGCTCCAAAAACGTGTGTGGCAATCGACAGTGTAAAATCAGCGTTAAAAGCATTGAACGCGTTTAACACTTTATTGCACGCTATTTGTAGGCTAGAAATAAATACATCGTCGTGTGGTCCTGTTTACTCCTGCAAATTGTCGAATTTTTCTAAAGTCAACGTACTAGGAAAAGGGAACCAGGGATAGCATAAGAACGCTATATTAAAAGTAAGGCAAACTAAATAGTACCTAACATATCTTAAGATAAAAAAGTTTCAGAAAAAGATTATCTGTCATTGTCAGTGTTCAGTAACATCGGGTTCTTGTCAAAGTGGATTAGGGAAGTAGATGGGTAGCTACCGGATCATAAGCTTCATCTTAGGAAGGAATGTCGAGTTAGTTTCAGGGTTGACTGTTTTTAGCATTAAAGATTGTTATAGTGATCACTTATCCAATTTACTTTTAATTTGATTTTTACCTTTAAAACTTTAATTATATGAAATTTAAGTGGGTACAGACTTTATTTCCTTAAGACATAATATTCTATAGCCGGGTATTCCCTGCAAATATTATACAGGGAGTTTCACATAAGGTGAAATCTCTTTGGTTCGCACTATAGAAAAATCTCTTGAATGCAAGGAATATACTTTAGTGGCCTTCATTGATATTGAGGGAGTGTTTACAAATGTCAAGCCGGGAGCTATCACCGACGTCCTCGCGTATCTTTGGGTAGGGACCAATTTGTTGTCGCTGATTAGCTATACGCTCCAGGGAAGGGTTATCAGCATGTGGTGTTTTGTCTCCTCTTCTCCTGAATTTGTTGGTCAATGAACTACTGTTAATCCTGGAAAGGATGGCTATGAAGTGACTGCGTATGCGGATTTCATCGCTATAGCTGTCTTCGGAAAGTATCTGTCTATGTTCAGGTACCTCGTTGAGAATACCATCACTTAGCTATCTAATTGGGTGGTCAGGTGTGGGTTAGAGGTAAACCCCAATAAGGCTGAGCTAGTTACTAGCAAATATGAAATTTCTCATATAGATCCTCTTTCGTGAAATGGCTTCTGGTACAAAATTAGATTTCCAGCCTAAGCTAACCCACGGGCTCTATGTGGCGATTATTAGGCCAATCCTGCTGTATGTAGTAATTATCTGGCGGCCATCCCTGAACAAAGCCACGAACCTTAGTATGCTAGGGAAGGTTCAGAAATCAGTCAGCCTCTGTAGTAGCGGAGTATTGCGGACGACACCCATTGCGGCTTTGGAAATACTTCTTCATCTACCTCCCTTATCGCTCTCGTTAAGAAACCTTGATTATATCTTACCCAGCTTTTAATTTGCCAAGCGGTTTAAATCAACGATCCCAACTAGGCAGGACTGGAAATGCAATGCACTGCCTTTTATTGAATCCGCCCAGATTTTTACGGACGGAATGGCAATCCAGGAAGTACCTATTTAGGTGAAGAGAAACAGCATGCTCGAAATGGATACCTCTATCCTCACGGACATTCAAGTGGCAAATGGCATTACGTGCCGCGCAACCCGGCGGATCTGGCCTAAGCTGAATATTAAGCACTCCAACAATCTAGTTTCGATGGACAGAAACAACCTAGGCGCAGTCATATGGGTGGTCTCTGCCTTATTGGTAATCATGCGAAGAGATTAGGACTCTACTCAAGTGACTTCTGCAAAAGCTGCAGCGACGAGGAGGAGGAGACTATATCTCATCTCTTTTGCTCGTTTTCTGCTCTGACACGTACACGGAAGGCCTTTTTAGCTATTTCTTAGATAATCTTTGCGATCTCTATGCGACTGACGTAAGATATCTTCAGCACTTCATCGACGGCTTCACATGGTTTCACTAAGAAGTTGTGGGGTATCTCACACCTGTGGTATCACAACGGACCTATTCGGGGTCTAAGTGTGTCCTTTGTTGGACGGCCACCTGTAGCCACCTACTTTCGGGAGTTAGAGGGTTCATGAATTTGAAATATTCGTTGTATCTACATCGCTATTTTATTTTTATCTTTTAAGCTACTCAACGCAGCGACGTCAAACTTACGCCAAAATCGACTATCCGAATGTCCGTATCTGAAATGTCCTAGCTACGAAAGAAAGAATTTTTCCAAATTTTTTCCGAAATTCATGTAATTATTACGCCTGTTTTTTATTTTATTAAACTGCCCATCTTATTACCTATCCAAAAAGTTGCGATATGTCTAGGAAGTGAATGGAGGTTAGAAATTTATACGTAGAAAACCCTTTGTGGACTATTATCAAAATCTGAAATTAAAACTCATACTAATCCTATAATGTTTTTTATTAAATTCGAAACTTATTACAATTAATTTTAATATTTTACAAAAGCTGTTCGAGATGTCGTCCGCCATTTTCGATGCATTCCAATAACCTCCTCCTAATTCCCTCTTTAAGCTTCATTATAGCCAGACTTTCCTGTATTTTCATTGCTGCAGTCCCTATTCTGCTAACTGATTCGCCTCTATCGTTAACAGGTCTTGAACAAACTTCATCCTGCATTGCTTCGAATAAGAAAAAATCCAATAGAGTAAGGTCTAGAGATCTAGCAGGCCAAGGCTGCCGATGATATCAGCCCCCAAATATTGACACTGAATTTGTGCTGGAATAAGGTTACCCTCGTTCTATTCGAGCAGGTATGGAGGTTATGGAAGTTTCTGATCCCAGCTCCAGAGAATCGCAATTCATCCGTCCGCATAATACGTGCAGAAACGGTCTCTTCTTTATGTTGCATTCAAGGAGCTGTCGAAATCTCCTTCCAGCAGCCCTTGATATGAGATATGGTTATATGGATGTAATCCCTCTCGATGAATAATCCTCCATACTTTGACTGAAGACACCTCTATTCGTCTTGCGACTTGTCTCGTGCTCGTTTCAGGGTCTTGCCTGGCGAGTACATTTCTTAAATTATAAATCACAATTTGGTGACGAAATCGATATACCTACCTGACCTCTCCGCCGTGCAGCTGGATAATCAACTAACGGTAGACCTACATCCAGCGTAAATCAGCTGACCTCGGATCTAAAATAAAAATGGTGTTGCCCTATGTCTAACCCCAGCAAGTGCCTTCAGATGAACTAGGAAAGCGTTTCCTTTTGTACTGCTTCTCAGATACTGTGCATTGAAGAGAATCCCTGTCTAGCCATATGATCCCCAAATAGTTCCGTATCTTTCGCATTTGCAATAGGAAATTCGTTCTATGCCTTTTAAGCAGATGGCTTCTTGGTAAATCAAGTCTGTCTCGACACGGTTCTGTTTGGAAGATATGGTAGCTAAATTAAGAGCTTCGATGTCTGCTTGAGTTCAGTGATAGTAGAAATTTTAGTCTAAGATTTAGTGTTTATTTTATTGCTTGGCAAATCAAACAAACCAAACAACTACAACAAAAATATTTAATCGTCATTTCTTATGATCCCGTAAGCTGAAACGTTCAGGTAGTATTATGTATTATTTTCAATTGTGGTACTGTAGTTGCTTTATTTGTTTAATTTGGACCGACTTCAGAATGTCGTAATAAATATAAAATTTAAAAATATTTTATGCCTTTTAGCATTTTTTTTGTGAAGTCGGTTCAACTTTTTTTTTAAAAACTATTTTATTTGTATTGTTTTTAACTCTATACAACGAAGAAAGAACCATCCAAATCGGTTCACGCGTTATAAAGTTAGGTTTAACCCCCTACCCTACCTCCATTCCACAAAAATTGTTTTCATGATATCAATCAAAGAACATACTCTACCAAAAAGAAAAAGAATCATCGAAATCGGTCCACGCGTAACGAAGTTACAACCCCTCCCCCAACACCACCACCACCATAGGACCAAATTATTCTCCTATTAGCAATGGGGGATCACACTTTATACATCAGCAAAGAACCATCCAAATCGGTCCACGCGTTACAAAGTTAGGTTCCACCCCCTCACCCCCACCACAACAACATTTTTTTTCTCGTGGTATCAAACAGGGAGCATACTCTAACCAAAAGAAAAAGAATTATCCAAATCGGTCCACGCGTTACGAAGTTAGACTACTCCTACCCCCCCCCCCCCCCCTCACCTTAGGACCAAATTATTCTCCCATTAGCAATGTGCGATCACACTCTATACAACAGAAAAAGAACCATCGAAATCAGACTACGCGTGGTTCCACCCCCACCCCCCGCCACTACCCTCTAACATTTTTTTCTCTTGGTATCAACCAGAGAACATACTCTTCCCAACAGAAAAAGAATTATCCAAATTGGTCCACGCGTTACGAAGTTAAACTACCCCTCCCCTCTCCTCCCCCCACCCTAGGTAAAATTTTTTTTTCTCCTATTAGCAATGAAGGATCATACTCTGTAAAACAAAAAAAGAATCATCAAAATCGGTCGACGCGTTACGAAGTTATGCCCGGTCAGACATAAAAAAAAACAATGTTTTTGGGAAGTCAGTTAAAAGACATTGATGAATTGTGTGTTTCCGGAAAAATTCCCACACCAAAATAGCAATAGTTGTCATGTGTCTGCACAGGGAATCAGGCTCGCAAATTCATTAGAACAGTGCCCGTGGAAATAGCGATTGAAGATTAAAAAAAAATCTGGTTTATTAGGGCACCGTCATTGCGATTTTAAAAAACACACTCGAAAGATTAAAGTAATTAAAGTGATTAAGGTATGCTTCCGGAAAATTGGAAAGTGGCAATTATTCATGGTGTTGAGGATTCCTTTAAAAGTTTTCAATAAAATACTGGTTAAGCTAATTGGTATATAATCCTTAGCGAGTTTAATACGTCGGCCGGCTTTTGGGATAAATACCTCTCGAACACTTCCCCATGTAGAGAGTTCATGATGTAGTAGGAAACTAGCTTGTAACTTCTAAAGGAAAATGGGCAATATGACAGAGAAAGGGAAGCTTCTTAATTTGCAGGAAATCTTCTCCTTTATTAAGATGAGCTTAATAGTGTTTTTCACTAAATATCGTTCTTTTCATGCCATTCTATGGTTACAAAACGCTTTTGCATTGGGGGTCTACTATACTGACTCTTTCCTTGGTCCGGTTCTGTGCTAATGTCTTTCATTCCTCTTACGATTTTTCGATCTCTACTGTTCTTCTTCACGTGCTGCTTGGTCGTCCAGTTTGCATCCCCGATGTTTTCAATGTAAATCAAAAACGTTAAGTTTTTTTCGTCATCGATGAAGTTCGTATCCTACCGACGGCGGCCCATGATTGTAATCTGCTGAAAACAGATCACGATAAAAAGTCAAAGGGGATTGCAAAAAAAATATCAGTGGTTCGGAATCTACCTTAAATTGTAACTCCACTTGCAATCGTTGCCCCGCTCCTCAACCCTACTGAACAGTACCAGTCTTTTCATTCTTAACGACCATGTTAAGAAATACCATGTTCTAATACGGATTCTTTAGGGGTGCTGTCTGTGTTTTTGATTAATTTTTGTCACTATTTTTAGATTAGATTAGATTATTGATACCCGGTACGCTGGCTGCTTTTACGGTTGCTTCGTGTCGAGGGTTAGTAGCTGATCCTGTGGTAAAATACCGATGTTGATTACTTAGGATTTAGGATCCGACGAATATGTTTGGAAAATACCATCTACCCTAAGGGTACCAGGGTTAAGTGCGTACATGTATGTAGGAATCGGAGAATCTGCGTTAAAAAAACCATTTGGCTAGCTGGGTTTGAACCGAGACCATGCGCATGATACTCCATTTCCCTAACCACTGGGCCACCAGCGCCGTTGCCGATTCTCCGTTCCAAAGTTCTTTCCATGGAGAAGCCTCGATCCCACATGTATAACAGACTCGGCGCAGGTGTCTTAACATCTTTGCTTTAAAGTAGGTTTCCTACTGTTTCTATACCAAGGTTAAGACCGGTTAAGGCGTAGTTACCAATCACAACAGTGGCTTGGTATATCAGTGACCTCAAACGAGATAGGTTATCAATTGGTTTGGAATACTGCTTAGTAATACCTCTTCTTAATATATTACAGCTTTTGGTTTTTGGGGACTTCAATCATCCTGGTGTTTTGTTTGGAGATCTTTAGCGTTGAAGAAGGTCTTCTGCCATTTTTTTATCTGCCTCTCATCGTGAATCGACTTTTGTTGACAGTATTGTATACTCTTTGGTGTCACAGACCTGTGGATTTGCTAACGACAACTGCAAATTCCTCGACTTTCTGTTTTCTACGAATCATAGTGGTTAGGCCTTTGGTATTCCAGTCTGGCCGTCATCTGCTTTGTACCTGATTGTACCCTCTTCAATTCCGACCTGGACAATTTCCAAAAGTGCACTAATATTTTCTTTTCACGTAAGAGGAGCGCACTGGTTTTTATTTATTCCATAGATGGACACTCCCCTGCTAGACTCAAGAAAACCAAAGACTTGGACGTTTGGCTAAATGCTCGTTTCTCCTTTGAAGACCACATTGACTCAACAGTTAATAGGGCTAATTCGACCCTGGGTTTTATTAAAAGATTGTCTAAAGAATTTGAAATTCCGTACATAATGTAGATACTTTTTTGCATTTTTTTCAGCCCAATTTTGATGTGCGATTGTATATTGTAATTTTGTCCGCCATATATTAATCGCATTGAGACAGTCCAGGGTATATTTGTGAGATTTTCACTTCGTAGTCTTCAATAGAAAGACTGCCTCGATACGTAGAAAGGCTTAAGCTCAACGCTCTAGATACTCTTGAGAAAAGACGTAAAGTTGTTCATATTGTAGCTTCTAAGTTTTTTTAATGTGTCGGTTCGGGCGCTCTCTGTGAGGAGTCCTGACTTTCTCCATTTCCCGAGACATCGCAATCACTAACTATGGCAATCACGCACCATTAGCATCAATGTATCGTTTCTTAAGGTTCCGCATCAAAATGGTAAAAAAAGGACTTCGTCTGTCAATCTGTCTGCTGTCACACCTGCTTATTTCAGCAACTACTTACGCTATAGATTGGAAATTTAAGAAAGTTTTAAATAATGCTTAATGCAAATGGGAAAATTAAAAAAAGGGCTACATTTGCACATTATAAAATATATTTACATTTCCTTTTATGCTGCATAGTGTTCGACTTATGATGAAAAATGAATAAAAATAAAAAAATTTACTTAAGTATTTTTTTGCATCAGAAATGAATAGCTTCCAAAGGCACCAGTAGACCCGATTGCTTTTGGTATTGTGAGATTTTTACTCACTAAAAAACACAGATCAAAATAGATCAATTTCTCCGGGTTCTTTTTCGTCCACACCCTTGCGATCCCAGCGAACAAGGCGTGGACTAATCCAGTTTTCTTCCCTTACCTCGATTCCTCGGGTCAACACGAACACTTGCTTACTGGACACCTCTGCCACTCTTCTTTCTTCCATCCAGTGGTGTCCCATCAGCTGCCTTCATCTGCTTGCTAGTGCAGGACACTGGTACAATACGTGCACCGCCGTCTCTTGATCATCCAGGCATAGCCTGCAGGTATCATCCTCGAGTATGTCCATCTTCTTTATATGTCACCTGAAGTTACCATATCCTGTTAGCCCTCTCAGAGCGCTACGATCCATATCCAGGACATTCCTCTGTTCAAGACTTCTCCTTCCTACAATCGCCATCTTAGCCTGTCTACACCAGTCAACGACTTTCCACTGTTCCCAATGTTCCCTCGTGGAACACTGCTGTGCCCCTGCCGTAGCAGCTTCCAGTTTCGCAGGTATATCTGCTCTGTTCGATCTTTGTATTTTTTTCCTCAACAGGTTTGATTAAGTTAAGTTAGTGTAAGTTTTGCTTTGTTTCTTCTTTCTAGCTGTTTTTGATTTATATTATAAAACTAGTAATTTGTATAATATTTGAAAATTTGTAGTATATGCGATTTGTAGTATATGCGAGCGATTTGTTAAATTTGCATTATCATCTTTTGTATTTTTTCATGTTCTTCTGTTTCATCTTTGCTTCGTATTTTGCTTATTTTTTGTGACTTTTCTTTCTCTTTTGTTCGTAATCAATAATTGATGAACTTTGTGAATAAATAAAACGCCATTTCTGTGATGTACGAGATCTGACACGGGGTAATATGATGACGACCCATTCAATTAGGCAGCACCTGTGTGGAGATTTTCGCCTTTATGGTTTTGCACGTTAATTTCTACTGTGGGTGTGAATCTGCACAACTAATACTTTCGATGTGCCTCAGGGTAGCCGTCTTGTCCCCTCTTGTTATCATTTACATCCTTGTCGTTTTCGCCATTAAAGTAGAAATGTATCGTGTTGTTTCTTAACTGCGAGATTACGAAATGTTAAGCTCTACTTAGACGCCTGTTTTTAATTTATATTGATGTCGGATGTCCCTTTCTCATAAAGGCTTCTTTTTGTGATTTAAGTGTTTGTCTGTATTGCTACACTGCCTTTAACGATCACATCGACGTTGTAATAAGACAAATACACATTTTCTCCTTCTTTAATCGAAAAAGTATGCGCTTATACGAACTCACATACATAAAAGGTCTGACAAATTTAATCTATTCGTCGCAAATCTTGTAGATTCAAGGAAACGTTATTTTTCGAGGTTTGGTTTCTTTCAAACGTTTTACATATTTAAGAAGCATCTTAAGTGCTAAAATGGCATAAAACCTGCAGCTTATCTTGTCACCCAAATGCTGCACCTACGGAAAATTTAATGTAATCCAAGCTAATACCGAAGTGTGGATTCTCAAGAAAAGACGGAAAGATGGTCTTATGTGATAAAGTAGAATGATTTATTACCAAGGACATGTAGAAAAGCTAAAAAGGGGGCATCCTGATGTTGATATTATTCAGAGAGCTCATTTATATTTGCATTAGAACTTGACTTTTGCTTAAGCGAAGAAAACTCATGAAATAGCATGGGACACTTGAATGAGCAAGGGACTTTTCTCTACTTTTCGCGTTCATAAATTCAACGGCAAGGATGTGTTTCGCTTTAAAACAAAAAGAATGCAAAAACTCTACTTGTTTCCTCTTTCCTTTCTGTGACAGAAATGAAAATAAATTCTGAAAATTTATATCTTGTGCCATGTAAGGGACCAAAAATTGAGATTAATGTTTACAGATTTTATTTCTCTACTTCAGAATGAGCCTATTTTTGATAGACGGACATAAAGGATAAGAAAGCGTTGCCTTTCCCTAACAATTTTGTATTTTATAGTATAACAAAACGGGTTTAATGGAATTTTGTATTTGAGATAAAAGTATATGTTTCAAGCACTTAGAACATTTTCAGGCATCCTTTAGTCGGTGGTTACAAGAAGTCCTGCATGGATATTCCTGTAAGGGATTAGTGATGATGGTGCGAAATATTAAAAAAATTGCTGTGTATGTGTAGATTGGAAATAATAATTCTTTCATAAATTGATAAGAAAAATCATCAAAGAAACCAGTTCTTTACTTTGGCCTTTGAACGACGAAAGTCAATCAATTTCCAGAGAAAGATTAAAAATGTGAAATAGTGGCAAAAAAAGCAAAAACATTATAATTCTCGTGGTGACGTTCAACTGGAATGAAATTATAAGTCGTCAAAGAACGTGCCACAACAGAAATTTCAAAGATGAAATGTATCCTCCCACTCAAGCAATCAAATTGAAAATGAGGTCCTTACACCTCATTCCGAGGGTATTAAGGGAGCTAAATTTAAATTCAATAAAATATGACATCAGTGAAACAAAATTGTCCAAAGAATAATTAAAAGAGCAAAACGCATAAGCGTAGGTAAATTTGAAATTCTCAATGCGATTAATGTACATTAAGGGGCTACATACACCTAGGACTATGTAGCTTTTTATTTATTTTTAACTTACAAATAATTTTTTTATTCCTCTGTTTCCTTTAACCCTTTGTGGGGCATAAGGCGTCTGTCTACTACACCGAATCTTCACCTGGTCTGGTTCTGCGCTAACGCCTTAAACCGTGACCACGACTTATTGATCTGCGTGTCTTCCTTCTCGACGCATCTTCTCCAATGTTTGGCCGGTCGTCAGATTAAGCATCCTTTTGGGTTCCATGCGGGTTATAATCTACAGCCTGTCGTGCGAAGTTGTTTGGCTCTTTTCTTAGTGTGTGGCCTATCAATTGCCACTTTCCCCTGCGAATACTGGTGTCTATCCCGGCTTGGTTTGTAAGTTTGTGTAGGTCTTCGTTGGTAATTATCTCCGGCCAACATATGTTAGGGCTGCGCCGGAGACACCGGTTGACAAAGGCTTAAAGCTAAGATGTTACAGTGAGCGCAATTCCTATAACCCCATCGGATTTTTTGCGATTTAGCGTTAATTAAAACAATGAACTTTATAAGAAATATTTTATGAATATAATACTTAAATGACATAACAAAAATAACAAAAATACTTCCATTATAAAACTAATTTAAAAAAAAAATAATTATCAAAATTTTTATTTAAAATTCGTGCTTAATATTTTATTTTGAGATTTTCCCTTCAGATTTCATCCCAACTTCTTTATTTGGGCCTTTTGTTTAGAGACGGTCTGAAATTGGCGTCCGTTAGCGTAAATCCTCCTGGCCATGATAGCTCAAAGATTTTCTATTGGGTTTTAGTCAGAGCTACGAGCCGGCCAGTCAAATAACGCAATATCCTTGAATGAAAACTAGACATGAACCGATGCATTGTCTTGTTGGAATATGGAATTGTCGTCCATATAGTTTTCCAAAAACACAGTAACACGTAATCCAGCATTTCCGTGTACATATTGGAATTCATTTTTGATGGAAGAAGGCACAGCTGGGTTTTTCCAGAATAAGAAAATCCAGCCAAAATCATCAGACTGCCGCCACCAACATTTCTGCTAAGCCGTGTAGCGCTTTCTGAACTCAGATCGTGCCAATAACTGCTAAACCCTTCCGGCCCGTCAAAATCAAATGTTTTTCAACCGAGAAAATAACATTTTCAACGAATGCTCCCACGCCATATGTTTTTTTTTTTTAATTTGAGTCGAGCGTCTTTGTTTTGCTGTTTCAACTACGGCGTTTTAGCGGTTTTCGATAAACAATGCCTTCTAAAGCTGATAGAATTTGCTGAACACGACGTTTTTTGTTGACAAATCCAACTTAGTAATTATCTGAGATGGACTGATGATTTTTGGTTGCTCCAATTTTAAATCGGTTTTTCAGCCTTCTTGAAATTTTAATATTTCCTTTCGTAGGGTTTCTAAGGCCGTAGTTAGGGCCTAATTTAAGGAAATTCCTAATCACTCTTGACGATCTGTTAATTTTTTAAGCTGTCTGTCTGATGGGTGATCCTGCTTCTTTCCAAGTAATAATCTTCGTCTTTGTCTCATCTAATAGAACTTTCCCATCGGCATTCTTCTATATTTCTATGAAAAATAAAAAAATTATCAAAAAGAGACGACAAGATTTGTATAATATACCGGTAGTTAAATATTACTTCTATCGCCTATATCTCGGCCATTTTTCATCGTACGGCTATATAAATACGATCGTAGAGGGCGCTACAACTTTGCCCATGACGACTTTTGCGCTATCGTCAACCGTTATCACGGGGGAAACATTTTCGGAGCGGATATTTTTTTTTCATTGAAATTGTTCAATAAATGCATAGCAAATAGTCAATTAGTCAATTTCAATGAAAAAAAAATTGCCCTCCGAAAATGTTTCCCCCCCCCCCCCCTCGCTAACTTCGTAGTTTTTTATCGCCGTACGATGAAAAACAGCCGAGATATAGGAGATACAAATTTTCCACCTGTTCGCCGCAACCCCAGGGAGCCCTTTCAACAGGCAACTTTGTGCCTTCCCTGCAAGTGTTTGGTCACATCCAGGATCGTCCCGCTGCCTCCATTTCTTTGCCCATTTTATCTCGTGATATTATCATGGATGGTATAAGGGAACTTAAAATAGAGTTTTCTTTTGGTTCTGATAGTGCTCCACCTGCATTCTTGAGATCCTGTTCTGACGCCTCCCTCACTCCACTGGAACTCATCTTCAACAAATCTCTTCAGGCCGATAGATTTGCTCCGTTTCTCCAGACTGACTGCGTCTACACCGACTTACCAAGGCATTTGATAAGCTCCCTCATTCTATGATTATGCTTAAACTTGAAAAGTTGGGTTTTCCGCCTTTATTGCTCGACTGGATCTGCTCTTACTTAAAAGTTAGGACATACCGAGTATATTTCCGTAATACTTTATCCATAATCGTTAGGGCGTCATCTGGCGTACCGCATGGTAGCCATCTGGGGCCGTTGCTGTTTATTCTTGCCATTGACGACATTGTCCCTCTGATTAAGCACTCCAAAGTTTTAATTTATGCAGATGATATGAAGATTTTCTCATGCGTTAGTAGCAGTTATGATTCTTCTTGCATTGAGGATGACTTAAACACCTTCAAGAACTGGTGTGGATTTAATAGCCTGCAGCTTAACTTAGATAAATGTGAGGTTGTGTCATTCTCTAGGAACCAAAATCAGCTCGTTTTTTATTATACCTTTGCGGAAACTA
Organism: Leptarthrus brevirostris; assembly: GCA_964036015.1. Classification (NCBI taxonomy): domain Eukaryota; kingdom Metazoa; phylum Arthropoda; class Insecta; order Diptera; family Asilidae; genus Leptarthrus; species Leptarthrus brevirostris. Next base: position 21,892,106 of record OZ038371.1, read on the forward strand.
ATATCTGTCGCGTGCAGTCCGTTACTGACCTTGGTCTGAAGCTTGACCGTAAACTTAATTTCACTCTGCTCATAAACTACATTGTTTCTAAGAGTAATTCAGTTCTGGGTTACGTAAAGCGTTGGTCAAGGGAATTTTCTGATCGGAAGAGATTAATTCACTTATTCTTTTCTTTGGTTAGGCCAATTCTCGAGTAGGTTTGGTCTCCCTGCTATGCTTTTTCATGCTGGTGTAGGAGCCTAATTCGCCTTAATATATTGTTATATTCTGGCGAAAAGGTCAGTTGATTCTAGGCTTCTGCCTGACAAGTGCACCTTCTGAATTAGAAGGGTTAATTCTATGTAAAAAACATTGTGACACAATAATCTTACAAGGTTGTACATTAACATAAAAAAATAAAAAAAAACCTTAACCCATCCCCCCCCCCCTACATTACATTTTATATTTCCATAAAATTTAATGTTTTAATAGTTAACGTATAAAAACTGTCTTGAATTTTAATACGACATTATAGAAGTCTGAAGAACAAGCTAATAAATGATGCACTAGCAAACCTATTTACCTCCTGCGTTCGAGGTTGGAGAAGTCGAAAAAAAATAGTACAAATATTTCTTTCGCCCTCCCCCTCCACCCGTCCCAACCCCGACAAACAAGTGAAAACCACCCTCTTTACCGTTCGTGTAACGTTCGCTTAGTAACGCGTGTTTGGAGGAGATTAATTCATACTTTGACAGGTGTTGAATAACACGGAAGTGATTATGACAGGTGGAGGGCTATAACGACCCTTTAGGATTGAAAAGCAAGGCGTGGAAAATAATTTTTTTTTCTTTTTCATTTTTAATTACAATATTGGACAGGAGAGGATCGATTAGAGCCCATCTACAACAGGTAGATTCACTTTAATTACCTATACTGCATTTTTCTGCACCTTGGTAGAGTTGTTTAACCCCAAGGGTTATTACAGCCCTCCCCGTCTCTTAACACTTATGGGCCGTTCAAGTATTACGTAACGCAATTTTTTGAAGATTGCGGATCCCCCCCCCCCCCCTTTAAACGCGCCATACCGTTTCGCGTGAGCCGTGAGTCACGAGTTAAGAGTTAGGACATTTAATTTTGACAAAACCTTAATGTTACGTAACGCGTTTCTTTACCCCCCCCCCCCCCCCCCCCCCCATATAACACTCCGTAACAATTCACAAGTCCCCCCCCCCTCTGAAAATATGTATGAGTCTTCTCAAAACACGCGCTGCCGAGCGCTACCATGTTAAAACAGTGAAACGCGTGTGTTGGTTTATGTATAAGAAGGTGGAGAATACGAAAAGAAACCCCCGCAAACCCCCGTTTTTTCGTAGTAAACCACCCATCCTCAAAATTTTCACTCTTCTAATAAGAATTGCAGTGCAATACCTCTTTAAATAGTTCCAAGGATACAACATTAATATTGCATATGACAAATCCGGTATTTCAGTCTATTTATTCTGGGGCATTTCCAGTCAAAGAGTTAATTTTAAATCGAATTTAAAGGCGGATCTACACATGTCATTTTTCGAAAGAATCTTTTGAGTGATTTGTAATTTTGTATAAAAGCCCGAGGACGACATACAGATTTAATTCTCTCGAAAATGGTTTGCATTTACTTAGTCTGGTTCACTTTTCTTAAAATGAATTGCCTTTTTTGCATCAGCTTGATGACAACTGGGGACGTTAAAAGAACACCTCATAAAACCTCCGGCTCCGGCTGACCTATAAAACCGGACCAGCACACTAGCAGTTAAAAAAAATGCAAGTTTATTTACCAAGGCAATTTCAGTTGTACATTTTTTATATTTTGCCTTTGGCTTGTGCATGATGCCCAAAATTGAACGCTAAACTAAATGCAAAGTAATAAAAAATTTACCATAACGCCATCAACGAAATGGACGTAACACGTAATATACATAACTGCTTCAATGGGCGACCGAGTACATGTATTCAGGTACATGTGTTTGCACTACTGGCTTATAGTTCCTGAATCCTGAACCCTAAAATTCGTTGTATATGTGAATAACTAAGTATATTGCCAAGGTTTTATGATACGTGCATGTATTTAGGGCACTTTAACCCGAATTTCCTTCCAGCAACAATAGTTCTGCATTCTAGTGCAGTGCGATAACAGATAGACCGAACAGTTTTGTCCGAGTCTGGAATCCTCTTGCCTCTCAAAATGCGGCAGAGAATATATTTATTTTTCAACAAATAACTTGCATAAATACGAACTTGAAGACCTGCCACTGTTATGGGTGCTCCTATGTCCTGGACTCGACCAGGCTCGCTGTTGTCAGATAAAGCAATAAATTTGCTTAAAAAGTTAAAGGATGCACCATCCTGTGCCCTCGGCCCCAAAATCGAAAACCGGCAGATCCCTGCTCCTTCATTTGAGAGCAAAAGTGAAATTAGTTGAACAAATAAGAATCAAACGCGAACATTGGAAATTTCAAATAGCTGGTGGATGTAAGGTGGTCACTGTGCTAAATCGTTGGGTGCAGATTTTACAATGTTTCTGGAAATGTTTCTCCTGATGTCTGCCAATTTTAGTGCTGATGTTTCAGAACTTTGTATGCTATCATGAGGGTTGTCATTACGTCAGCGCGGGTTGTTTGCAAACGGAAGAATGATTTTCATTTGTATAATTTTGTTAGGTGAATTAATTAAAATAGAAAAAAACCTCTCAATAGCAATACAATCAGACTATAATGAATCCTTTTAGGGTTCGTCACATTTTTTATTTAAAGTTTTCTCTTTAACAAGGAAACTTACAGCAAAACGAATTAAACCCTCTTTCTGAGGTAATGAAGTTTAATTATAAGACGCTCAGCACTTACATTTTCACTCCCAAGTTAGTCCCGCGGGAGGGAAAACTTATTGCTCGAATTTTCTGCACAAAGCAAAGTAGATTTTCCCTTGGTTCTTGTGAACTCTAGCAAATTCTTTTTCATACATTTTAAGGTAGAGAATCCAATCTTTTAGAGGAAGTGTTTAATTTCTTTGAAGGAATAAGTTATAATTGTTGACGACAATTTACTGACCCTTGTTCGTACTGCAAGAATATACTTTTATTACTTTTAACTATAATGCTGAAAATGAAAATGTTTAGACTGTAAAATACAGGGAAATAATGGACTTAACTCTAGGAAATGAAAGAACACTTCATTTGCAGTCAAAATTTGTCACCCAGCCTCTTCCTCTTGATGAATCTGGACTTTTTTCACCCTGCATTGCTTGTCACTTTTCATTATATCTCTGACGTGAGTGTCGATATCCTCGAATGTGAATATAGTTTTAACTTTAGAATGGCCGATTTTGAGATTCTGAATGAATATCTAGGTGATTTAGACTTCCATACTAGTCTGTCTAGTGACGATATCGACAGGAACGTATCTGGTTACTACGAAGTTCTTGGGAGGTTTGTCCCCTATGTCCGGTTTAGAAGTATAGAATCCGCTCCCCCCTGGTTTAATAGAGAATTAAAAACTCTCAGGAATAGGAAAAATAGACTCTGGAAAAGGTACTTGCATTTCATTAACCTTTCTCTTCCCTTATATGAAGAATATCTTCAGAACCTAAGAGGCAGCTTATTCTCTGACACCCGTGCATTTTTTGATTATATCAATATGAAGAGTAGGGAGAATAACTACACATCTACTATGAAATTCGGGTTAACTTCCAGTTAAGAGATCTTATCCAAGCATATTATAGATCTTCCGGATGACTTTTCTTGTGATCCTGACTGGATTCCTGCTATTGTCTTAAAGAAATCCCTTACTTTTGCTCTTCCGGTGGTCTTTCTCGGTAGGCCGCTTCCCTGCACTCTGGAAAACATCATTTTGAATCCCCTTTTTTAAGAGTGGCAATAGGAGAGAGATTGCTAACTACACCCTATTGATAAATTATCTTTCATTCCAAAACTCTTCGAACTGATGATCCAATCGTCCAATCCCAATTGTCCATAGGGTGTAGTAGTAGTAGTAGTAGTAGTAGTAGTAGTAGTAGTAGTAGTAGTAGTAGTAGTTAATCTCTAGCCAGCAGCATGCGTTCCTTCAGAGTAGGTCCGCGGTTTCCAACTTGTTGGAGTTTGTTTCTGGCAATGTGGGTAGATTTTTTATGGCTGCCAAATTGACTGCATTTGTACCGATTTTAATAAGGCCTTTGATAAGCTGTTTCACTCTATCATCGTTTTCAAATTGGGCAAGTTGGGTTTCCCGCATCCACTCATTGCATGGATTAAGTTGTACATATTTATCTAATAGGACTTATAGAGTACGTTTTCGTGGCGTGCTCTCTGATGCTCTTGTGGCCGCTTCTGGCGTTTCCAAGGGTAGTCATCTGGGTCCTTTGTTATTCATCTTATCTATTGATTATATTACTTATTTACTTCAAAGAAGTACAATTTTTATTTATGCGGATGATATCAAGATTTTTCTCTCAATCAAATATTTTGTGGATTGTGAGATCTTGCAGTCGAACCTACACATATTTTATAGCTGGTGTGGAAATAATATTCTTAAATTAAACATTGGGAAATGTCAGGTTATGATCTTCTCGATGTCCCACAACTACCGTACTTTTCAGAACAAGTTTGAAGATACTAGTATACAACGGGTGGAAGGAGTGAAGGACTTGGGTGTGTATCTTGATGGACAACTTAACTTCTTCCCCCCACATTAATAATATCGCTGCCAGTGCCAACTCTTTGCTGGGATTTATCGTCCGATGGTCCAGAGAATTTTCTAGCCATCACATAAGACTTCATCTTTATACATCCCTTGTTGGACTGCTGCTGGAGTAGACTAGTCTGGCTTGGTCTCAGTTTTACGGATCTCACATTAAACGTATTGAATCCGTACAGCGTAGATTTGTGAGATCGACGTTTCGTGTTCTGCCCTGGAGTGACCGTCTTATTCTGCTTCCATATGATGAGCGGTTGGGACTGCTACAACTTGCTACTCTCGTGCAGCGTCGCTGGGTTGCTGATATATTTTTTCTGCACAAGGTTCTGCAGGGAAAGATTGAAAGTGCGGAACTTTCTTCCATAATATTACCTAGACAAATTCCCAATTCCCTTCTAAACCATTCAAGCTTACAGATTGCTTTCTCGCGCACTAATTATGGTATGTTCGAGCCAGTTAACGGCATGTGTATGTTTGCTAATGATGTTGATGATGTTTTAAGCACTAGCGTGGGCAAGGTAACATTAAGAAGGAGCCTCTACAACTTGTAACAATCCTATTGTACTCACTCGTTTTTGTAGGGCTTTTATAGGGTTTTTGTAACTAGGTTTGTGTATGTTTTTTATAAGCTTGGCTTAAGCGTTCTCTGTTGCATGTGCATCCCTGATTGTTGTGTTTGGGTGTGTTTTGGCTTTTGGGTTACTAATGTTTGTTTTTTGCATGTTGATGTGGGAGCCTCATTCACCTCAATATTTGGTTATATTCTGCTGGGTAGATCAATTGATTCCTGGATTCTGCCAGTGAAGTGCGCCTTCTGAGTTAGAAGTGTTAATTTTAATTCAAAAAATTCTTTAGTTGAGTAGAGTATGTTCACCGATTGCTGCCATGTCCATAAAAGATTTTGGTGGGGTGGGGGTAGGGAGGCGGTGAAACCTAATTTCAAACCACATATGGACCTATTTGGATCATTCTGCTTCTATTATATATAGAATCATCCGCCATTGTAAGCAATGAAAAAAATTTGGTACTAGGGTAGTCTCACTTCGTAACGCGGGGACCGATTAGAATGATTCTTTTTCTGTTGGATAGAGTATGTTCTTCGATTGATACCATGTAAAAAATTTTGTTATGTGGAGTTGTGAGTGAAACCTAGCTTCGTAACGCGTGGACCGATTTAGATAATTAATTTTTTGTTGTATATAGTATGATTCCCCATTGCTTATAATGGTCATTTGACCCCAGGTGGCCGGAAGGGGGGGGGGGGGGGGGAGAATCTAATGTGGTCCTATATTAGGGGTGACTTCGTAACGTGCCCCACTGGTCGACTTGGTGGAGTTGTATGTGAAGGGGCGTTACCCAATTTCTTAATTCACACACCTAGTTGGAAGATCCTTTTTTGTTGTATACAGTATGATCCCGCATTGTTACTATATGGAAAAATTTTGACCTAGGGTTGGGGTGGAGGGGGGGGGGGGTAACCTAACTTTGTAACGCGTGGTCTGATTTAGATGATTCAGAATGCCTAGAGAGAGAGGATGGGCGGCGCCTAGCATCATAAGGCAAAGATTGATTGTAATGATTTTGATTCTGTTATACAGAACACGTTTCCTGATTGATAAATGATAACAATTCTGTACCTAGAGTAAATACGATGATTCTCTGCCTACTATAATTCTCTGTTGCTGTATAGAGTACGGTGGCACACTAGGGCCATGTTAAGAACTTTCTAAGTTGAACCGACTTCACAAAAAGCGCTAAACGGTATAAAATAATTATTCATTTTATATCAATTACGACATTTTGGAGTCGGTGCAAATTAAACAAGCAATACAACTTCCCAACCACAATTTAAGATAATACAGTATTGACTCGTTAATTCGGATCTTCAAATTTTTCGATTGTGTATTCTATACTCTTTTTGCCTTATGGAGTTTTATCTTTTTGGATGTTCCCCGTGGCTGTAGTCTTAGTCAAACGTACTGAAACTCAGTCGCAATGCCAACAACTCGGCCCATTTTCACTACAAATATCTATGCGCCTTTGACGTCTAAACTTCTACTTATTACGCCGAAACTATTCCAAAATAGAAATTTGGTAGCCGATTTCTCCGAAAGTATATAATGATTGTTTTTCAGTAACAACTGAGTTTTGATAGAGTGAGATGGGATAATATTCGAATGGCTGCGGTTTATTGCGCTCAATCTGTCCATTTATTCTGTCACTTCATTAACTTTATTAAGTACAGTGTAGTGTGGGCTAGTTCAAGAACATTTCTGTTTCGAGTTTTTGACATTTACCTATAATGCCTAAAAGACAGCATAACACATTGAATTTGAGGCAGAAATGCGAAATTCTCAAGAAATTGGATAGTGACGTTTCCGAGAAGCAACTTGCATTTACGCGATATAAAAAACAGGAAAGATAAGATTTTGAGGTATCTAGCAAAGTGATAAGTAGATAAAATTAAATTAACCAGAATTTTATTTTGACAGCTATGTTTCAAGCACTAGTGGAAAAATTACAAAAAGACGAACGTTAAAGCCAGCTGAATACCCAGAAATGGAAACTGAATTAAACCAGTGATTTCTTCAACAAAGGAAAAGGAATGCATCGATTTCAGAAGAATTGTCAGGAACCAAAGCCCTAAAATTGTTTTGAGAAGTTTATGTATCAGAGCGCGGTTATTTAGGGGAAGTAGAGGATGGATATTAAAATTTTAAAAACTTTATGGGATAAGGAATATAAAAATATGTGAAGAAAAACTTTCAGACAACCCCGAAGCTGTAGATCCGTTTAAAAAATTTTTTTAGATAAGATTAACGAATTAAATCAGTCACGGTGCCAAATTTATAATAATTGGAGACGGAGACCATGTCATGGGACCCGGGTTCGAGACCAGATCTCCCCGTGAGCTTTTATTAAGAAAAATAAAACCAAAACCATGCTAACGCATTAAAGGGTTGTCCCCTAGGATTTGGCCACATCGTATAAAAAAAAGGGATGAGTGGTTTATACTGGAGACTAATTTCTGATAAAACACTTGTAAGTTCAGAAGAGAAAAACAGTACCAGGACGAAAAGTGTCCAAGGAACGAGTAACTTTTTTGGCTTGTACGAATTCTTCTAGCACGCATATGGTGAAACTTTTAGTAATTGGGAAGTCTCGTAAGCCGCGATCTTGGTTTATAAAATCATTTGTGCCACAAGTGAAAAAACATCTTCGTTCTCAGGATTTATCCGAAAAAGCTCTACTTATATTAGACAACGCGCCCAGCCATCCACCACAGTATGATCTTGTAAGTTAAGCTCGTGTGTTTTTACCGCCCATTAATTCAACCTTTAGACCAAAATATAATTCGGTTTACAAAGTTGCACTATAAAAAAAATTTACTATCATTTTAATATTACGAGAAAATTACATTGCTGCTTGTTTAAAGAAGATCACCTTAAGAGACGCGATTTTATTCTTGGCGAATGCTTGGGAGAAAATAAGACCTGACGTAGTGAAAAACTGCTGGACAGTGTTATTGTCTTTTGATCTTGCTTCCACTTCACCTTTTAAGAGAAAGACTTGCCATTAAAATCTTGAAATGGAAACATTTCAACTAGCATTTCAAAATCAATCAGGTATATACATCTGACGCAAGGAGACATAAAAGAATGAAGCGAAGAAACTATACTAACTAAACTAAAATAAACCATGAGGAAGGACTAGATGAACTGTCGACTTCACTCGATTGGGCAATTGAAGCCCCATCTGCCGATATACAGGGTGTTTCAGATCTGACGTGCAAAAATGAGGAGGTTTGTAGATCTCAACTAGATAAACAAAAAATTTTATGGCAGGGGGCTGGGGAAATCTCAACCGTTTGGGAGTTACAGGGTGATTCATAAATTTAAGTTTTTCATGGTACGAACATTACTCTTTTAATTTTATCTCTTGATCTACCCAACACAGCCACATTAAACAAAGGCTAAAAAACAACTATTCTGACGACCCTTCCAAAAATGTTAACACTACTGATCTTACTCCTACTATTGCACGTACAGTCACTTCCAAAATTTAAAAAAATGGTTTCCGATTACATAAAATTCAGGATTTTCCCAAATTTTCTCCGAGATTCATGTAATTAGTATACCTCTCTTTTATTTTTATTGGATTGCCCATCTTATTACCTTTCTAGAAAAGTGCAACATGGCAAGGTAGACGAAGGGTTACAAAAACCGCATCATTAGAAATCCCTGACTACCTAATTATTTTATTGCACTTTAGGTAGGAAATTCTTTAAAGAAACAAAATTTTTAAGATAAAGGGTTGAAAATGTTTGTTTTGGATTAGCAGGTAATTAATTTTAATTATTGCTGCAAAAAAGTTATAAAAATATTAGTGGAATTTTGTTTTATTGCCGATATTATCTTGTGTTAGCTAGAATTCACACTCTTGTATCCTGGCGTTCTGTTACTCGTATCTGATGAAAATTTTGCTATAAAGAGTGTCAGTCAGCAAGAAACCTATCCTAGTTAAAAAAACAAATCAATAAGTACAGGTGTTTTTAAGCAGAAATTAATAAAAAATGGTAGAATTTACATTTGAGGAATACGCGGATATTATTTACATTTATGGTGTAGTAGACGAAAAAGATAGAGCGGCTGTACTGGAATATTAAAGGAGATTCCCTAAACGGTGAGCACCCCAAAGAGGGGTATTTACACGGACTTTCCAAAGGTTAAGAAAAACGGGAAGTGTAACTTCACACGACATGGAGACACGACCCGAACCTTCGGGAACTACTGCCGACGTCGAGCAGCAAATAATAACCATCCAAGGTTTGGAGGGTTATTTATCGAGGCGGATTACGTCCATATCATCATCACCCAGCCCAAGGACTACTGGAAGGAGATTCTGAGAGAAAACTGAAATTTAGCACTTGGCTACTGGAACGCGACGACAGAGCGTTTCTGGACCCAATTTTTTGGACAGATGAATGTCAATTCACCTGGAATGATATTACTAACTTCCATAACCTCCATACCTGGTCGAAAACTAAGCCACACAGGGCAAAGATGAGCTCATTCCAGCAGAGATTCAGTGTCAATCCATACATTTATGTCGTGGTACCAATCAGACAACATATTCTACACATCAAAAGAAAAATCATCCAAACCGGTCTAGGCGTTAAGAAGTTGCGTATAAAATTGTATCGTGATACCAATGGGGTAATATACTATATTTTAGTAGAAGAATTAATCAAATCGATCAAAACGTTAGGAAGTTGGACTACCATCTTCCCCTTCCCCGCGCAACCCCAGTACATTTTTAGCAATGGGGGATCATGCCCTATACAAAAAAGAATTATCCATATCAATGAACGCGTTAAGAAATTACGTTCCACCCCCCCCCCCCCCCCCCCCCCCCCCCCATCAGGTAACATACTCTAACCAACAAATCATTCAAATCGGTCCACGCGTTATGAAGTTAGACCACCCCCCCCCCCCTCCACGACCCATTCTAGGACCTTTTTTTTCGGGCCAGGCATTACGAAGTTAGGTTTCACCCCCGCCCCACCAACAAATTTTTTTTTATGATATCAATCGGTGAACATTCTGTATACAACAAAAAAAGAATCACCAAAATCGGTCGACGCGTTACAAAATTATGCCCGGTCATACATAAAAAAAAATACGTGTCGAACTTAGAACCTCTTTGTTTTTGGGAAGTCCGATAAAAATGGGTGTTCGGCAAAAGATGTGGTGTAAAGCCGCGAATTTTGAACTAGCTCCACGTCAGAGTTGTTGGGGTGGTCGCCTGGTGGTCGCCTGTTCTGGAAAAGCACTAGATAAAAGAGGAAGACAGCACTACTGATTCCAAGGTCCATAGGGGAAGACCCTCAAATGCCCAATTCAATTTATGAGTATTGAAAAAATTAAAGGTTTTCTTGACTGCGCTATCGAGAGACGTTAGCACCACTTTGGTAGCAAATACCTACCATCTAACGTTTGGCCGAAATTAAACTTAGCAAAACTAATCAGAGACTTGTATTTTTTCGCGCATCTCTCTAGTTGTCTTGATTCCTTTGATGAATTGATAAAGACTCAGTCCGGTCAGATCTTAAGTACTCATTTCTTGGTTAAAAATATATCAAAGAAATCTTGACAGCAGGCCATAATAGAAAAATGTTTGTATGTTCCGAAACTCCTAGAAAAAGGTTTGTATGTTCCAAAACTGACCGACCTAAGTCCTATGTGACTTAAAGTTTCCATTGTCATGTTATCCTCATTGTTGAGGGCCTTCTAAAAATTTTAACTGTTAATTTACATCGACTAAGAACATTTTCTTTGTAGCGTCTTTAAAAAATTTTTAAGATCTCTGTTCACTGTACTAAATTGAAAACAGCTTTTCGAAAATGTAAAATTGTTCCCACCAATTTACGGTAGACTTAAGTAGAAATTGCTGAATAAAAGCCGCAAGGAAATGGAAATCATTGAACAAGTTCCTTTGTAATAAGCAATATCCCTGAAAAGTTACCTTTAATGCAGAAAACTTATATTAAATATCACCTCCATGTTGAAAGACCATTTATAAGTAGCTTGCAGCGCAACAATAAGAAATTCATTTCTCGGCGCTACAGTGAAGTGAATCTAAGACAATAGGCAATGCGGCAAACTTCATTTCAATGAGCGTATCTAAAATTCCTGCTGAATGTCCTTTTTTCTTCTTCTTCTCATCATTTTTTTTTTATTTTATGCTTCCTCTGACTGAGTCAGACATAGTGGGAGTGACTAAAGAATGCATATACCATAGATATGAAAGTTTAATTGTGTGCCTTTAGCTCACCGTAGATTCTGAATGCACAAGCCTACAGCCTTTCTGGCCGATATTCCGCCGTAGTGTTGACAGGGCAGACGAGCAGAGAAACCCAGTCAGGTAATATAGGAGCATTACAAGAGTAGCAGTTAAGGCCCGTAATCAACCTTGAAGATAATTTTGCCTAAATAATGTACACACATGAGGCAGTTAGCATTGGAGACACCAATGCATGTCCACATTTATCCAAGCATGTATGCCTGCAGTTCTTACCTGGAATCCCTTTATATTGCCAGTAACTATAGGAACTCGGGAATTCACCGTAAAGCAATGCAGAAGATAGAAAGTCGGAGATTAATTTGTTGTTTATATAATAAGTTTTACATACACATATCCACACATCTATGTACTGGGTATAGATGAAAACTGTATAAACATTTATCTGGATTATATTCCTAATGAAACGCTTCTTGTAGCTTTCTTGGGCCTTCTATAGTTGGCTAATTGCTCTTTCGTGTGCCAGATTCAGGAAAATTAGTTTATCATTTTGCTTTCTTCGCCATGAATGTTTTATGTCCTTCCTTGAGAGCAAATAAACAGCATATCGTTGCGCGAATTTCTTTAAGGCAATCCTGAAATCTGATGTGGATACGAAGGAATCAAATTTCACCATTGGAGTGATTTACTAAAAATGCTCTTTTCATTTCCATTAAGGCTACATCAACCGATTAATATCCCTGCCTAGACACTAGATATTAATTTCTTATTGAGATATTAATAGTACACAAAGATTAATAGCATTACTTAACAAAAGTGTCGAGACGAACAGTCTTTTGTTACTGATGTAAGGAAACTTCACACTTCCCCTCAGTTTTTATGTCGAAGAGGGTTCTTATCATACTTTACTGCTTCTCCTTTTGTATAAACGAAGCTACTTTGACCCCATCTGTTGCAGCCAATTGATTTGCCGATTGAATGATGAGATGGCTCTTAAAAATTCATTGACGACTCACTCAAGGAGATAATTTTTCTACACTATCTGGTAGCGTATAGCAAACGAAACGTCAAACTGACGAATGGCTCCCATTTACATTTAATTTCCGACAAAAATTGAAACAAATTTCAGGTTTCCCTTCAGAGATCGACAGCTGGAAAATAAATTGCTAATAATCGAAGTAATAATGTGGCGGTTCTATTCTGAAATCGAATTACTCCAGGTTTACCTGGAGAGGTATAGGTTTGTTTAGTTTATCACCCAGAGAAGTGCATCCAATTCCAATAAGTATGACTTCTCAATGAGCACCAGCTTGATTGATGGATATAAAGGTGATACCTACTTGTCACAGGTTATTTGTGTTTAATATAAAGGAACATGATATATGCGAGGGTTTAAGAAAGTGAAGTTGTAAGGACTTGTGCATAAATATATAAAAGTAACAAGATATCATTCCACTAACATCTGATCTCTCAGTTCAATTCAGTTCTAAGTAATTGCTTAGACTAGTGAAGTGTTTATCGGCAATTATGATACAATCCTATTTAAATTCGCATTAAAGTAATCAAAAACGATTTAACAAAATCGAATCAATATGGGAGCGGATCAATACAGTGTATTTGGTGAGAGCGCATCAATCAGAATTCAATGACAGGATGAGAAATCAATGAAATACAAATGTTTTTCTAGCTACCATTTCTGTGGTAAGTTGGTACATCGAAAATCGCAACTTTTCATGGCAGCACTTTTTTACTTTTGAATAAAAAATTCCTGTAAATTCATTTTTGGGAGAAGATTCATTTTGTTGATAACAGTGTGGTCGGAAGTATTAGGGTCATGATTTACCAACTTCTTAACAGTGCATTGGAGACGACCACAGTACCATATCTCATTCTGCCCATTTGTCGACTTACCAAGTTATTCCCTGTTGTGGACACTGATTTACTCTCTGGTATTTTAAGGGATACGATATAGAATTAACCCATCTAACTCATAAGCCACACTTCTCAGGGAGGAGCCTAGAATCAGTTCACCTATTCACCAGAATATAACAATATATTAAGGTAAATGAGGCTCCCACACCAACATGCAAAAATATAAATAAGCAAAACTAGACAGCGAATCTTTAGTAATAGTTAGGTAGAAAAAAGGGCACATATTCAAGGCTCTACACATGCGATTTATGGACTCGTGCATACTATAGTTAGGCCGAGAGTGAACGACATGCAGTAAAGACAGTCTCCTAAAGCTATACGGGGTATGTCTATAAGAAACCTTACCTGCGAGGGCACGAGAATCTATGTTCGAGTTCAAAAGCTGCTGAATAAAGACCAGGTCGTACCCCTAAAGAGTGCATATTAAGTAATCGGAGGCGATCCTCATAAGGTGGAAGCCTTAATGGATCATTCCACGGGAGGTCTCTTAGTGCGAACCTAACAAAGTTCCGCTGTACCGACTCGATGCCTCTAGAGCAGTGATGGCCAAACTCACACTACTTAATTTGAGGAATTCTTAAAAGCTTTAGAAGCATTTCGTATTCTTTCTTTAATTTAGAACCTTAAAATGTTTGCAAAAGATTATATACTTCAAGATAGTGTATAATTGCGTACAAAACTACTTAAATATGACGATTTTTTTAGGTTTTGTATGCTTTAACGGTTAAAAAACGCAAAAACAAGAAACCGAATACAACCAAACAAGAGCATATACGAATTGAAAAGCTCAAAAGCTCACTTGCCCGCGGGCATTGGTTTGGACATCACTGCTCTAGCTAGAGTGAACAGCGTAGCAAGGTGACCAAACCTGAGATGCATGCTCTTGAATTGGTCTAACCAAAGAAAAATATAAGTGAATTAATGTCTGCAGATCAGAAAACTCCCTTGATCACCTTGACCACAATATATGTAGTTTATGTGCACAGTGAAATCGAGCATTTTGTCTAGCTTCACACCAAGATCAGTAACAGACTGCACGCGACGGATAGCAGTATCCACAAAGGTATTATCAAAGACAAGCTGACTGAGATTCCGAGAGAATGACAAAACTTCACATTTATCTTAAGCTGCAGGCCAATTGAGGAACACCAAAGCTTGAAGGTATTCAAATCATCCTGAATGCAGTAAGAATTATAACTGTTTCTAACGCAAGAGAAAATCTTCATATCGTCTGCGTAGATTAAGACTTTTGAGTGTTTAATTAGAGGGAAAATGTCGTCAATGGCAAGAATAAACAGCAGCTGACCAAGATGGCTTCCCTGAGGTACACCGGAAGAAGCCCTAACGAATCTAGATAAAGTGTTACGAAAAGATACGCGATATGTCCTATCTTTTAAGTACCAGGAGATCCAGTCAAGCATCAAAGGCGGGAAACCAAACTTTCTAAGTTTGAGCATAATCACAGAGTAAGGGAGTTTATAAAATGCCTTGCTGAAGTCGGTATAGACCCAGTCGGTCTGGAGTTCCTGTTGAGAGGAAGAGATTATGTGGGAGGTAAATTCAAGCAGGTTAGTTGTCGTCGATCTACCATGTTGCTTAGACGAAGTTAGCGACGAGATATATATCAGACTCAAACATCTTGAGTATGCGGGAAAGCTTCACGATTGGCCTATAAATTTAATCAACTTTTTATAAACAGGAATTATAAAGGAACTCTTCCATAGCGTGGGAAACCTACAGGTCTGAAGGGAGTTCAAGTTGAGCGCGTAGTGCGTCAGAGCAGGACTTCACGAACGCAGGTGAAACACTATCAGGACCAAAAGAAAAGTCCATTTGAAGTTCCCTGATACTATCCATGTTATATATTGGGCAAAGGAATAGAAGAAGCAGGACACTCCTGCATATGATCGAACTCTTCCAGAGGAGGCGCAAAATTGCAAGAAGAAAAGTCGCTCTCAAAGAACAACACAAAGTTATCGGCAGTATCAGACGCGTTGCAACTGGAATAACCGTTATACCACATTGTAGATTGATAATTATCAGTTTTCTTCTTCATATTCACAAATTTTAAAAGATACATGGGTCACTATGCAAGTTATTGCGAACACTATCAAGGTATTCCATGTATAACGATGAAGACAATCGAAGAAATCATAGTAAGCTGACGTGTATCTGCAGCGTAAGTAGGTTTTCTATAGTTTCCTTTTTTTATTCTTAAGGCCCGAAGTTCTCTAGTATACCACGGGGGACAGCAGCAGGATGATCTCGACAGCTTGAGCGGTATATATGAGTTAAATAGATCGTAAATCCTACTATAAAACACGGATACGCATTCGTCGATATCTTTATTATAAAATATCGATGGGAAATCGATTAAGAAGATCCTATCTGCAAGATCAGAGAAGCCCGCCTGTTTAAAATCAAAGACGAACTGGAATTACCAGAATTAGAACCATCATAGCAGAAAGAAATGAAAATGCGCGGTTGTAAACTGTCAACTATAGTGTTACCCGAATCAGTAGGTGCGCTGGGGCGGTAGGGTTACACAAATACACTCTTAGTGACTTCCAGGACTCCTTAGGGTAGCCCTTCTTCTGGGATAGGATAGGTAGGCTTGTAACCTGCTTATCTGAAAAAAACAATTTACACACGAAACGTCTAGAACGCCTCGGATACGTCGGACTGATTTTGTGATGACGATCTTTGGCTATAAACAACGTACTACGCCGAGGTCATGTAGGTGGAGGGGGAAATCGTCGATTATAAAATAAATATCTTGGGATTAAGCGAAACCAGATGGAGAGGAAGTGGAGAGTTTGCATCACCCACATTTGAAAGCGTGCTGCTTTCTCTAACCAGGAAGAATTAGATACACCACGCATGGAAGATGTAGGCTTGTTGCTAACCAAGATTGTCCGCCAATCACTACTGTACTGGTCACCAATATTCGACAGAATTATAATCGCCAGATTCCGGATCAGGGTACGAAATATCTCAATAGTTCAATGCTATGCGCCGACCGAACAAGAGAATATAACAACTAAGGAAGCCTTCTACCGGCTCCTTAGCGACACCTTTGATTAAGCTCCTAAAGGTGATATTAAAATTGTCCTGGGGGACATCAATGCTAAGATTGGCTCTAACAACATGGGCCTGGAACATGTAATCGGGAAGTTTGGACTCGGAAACAGGAATGCAAAAGGGGAGCTGTTTATTGAATTATGTAACTCTCGGCAACTTGTCATCTGTTGCTCCTTATTTAAACACAATAAATGCCACTTAACATCCTGGGTTTCCCCAGATGGCAGAACTGAGAATCAGACTGACCTTATGGCTGTTTCGAAAAGTTGGAGAAAGTATGTTCTCGATGTAAGGTCTAAGCGCGGCACTGATCAACACCTTGTAACAGCTAAGTTTTCCTTATGCACGGCAGCAGTACGCCCCACATAACACAACATCTAATACGCCACGGCTCAATGTGCAGAGGCTTAAAACACCGAAGATTCGCAGCGCAAATACCACCGAATTGCGTCAAAGAGCTGATGCACTGCATCATAACACCGGCGACTCCATAGCCCAAAAATGGGAAAGCACGAGGAAATATTTTGTGAGCTGTCATGCAGAACACGTGGTGCGATTAGAGAACGGAAGACGATAATGGATCAGTGACGCCACGTAGTGCAAATTACAGGAAGCAGAATAAGAGACACATCAATTTTACTACCAACGACGTTGCAGTGAAACAACATCTCAGAATTGCATACCGATCTCTACAGAAAAGCGTCCAAAACAGTGTAAGGCGTGACAAGCACAACTACATCAACGCGCTAGCAAAAAGGGCAAAAGAAGTGGCCTACCACGATGATAGTGGAGATCTTTATAAGATTGCCAGAAAACTGGCAGGCAAGACTCTTATAACACAACATTCTGTAAGAGATACTAATAGATACCTTCTTGTCACGGAGGAACATCAACTGCGGAGGTGGAGAGAATATTTTGTTGAAGTCACACGAGCCTGAACACCCGCCGGCTGCGGCCAACATTAACATCAAAACTACGATTAAGTTTGGAGTTGCCTGACGCAATTAAGTTCATGGACCTCGGGAAGGACCCAGGGATTGACGGAATACCAGTGGAACTATTTCAGGTGGATCCCATTACTGCGGCTGATATTCTTCTTCCCGTAGTTCAGGAATGTTGGGAAACCGAGATCTATCCCAGTGAATGGAAGACAGGAGTAAATTGTGAAGATTCCCAAAAAAGACGACCTGAGGAATTGTAGCAATTGGCGCGGTTCCTGTTTTTTAAATATAGTCTCCAAATTGATGGCTAAAATCATCTTAATGCGAATCAAAAATAAAATCGAAAGTACTCTTTCTCCTGCAGCGATCTCATCAACACCCTCCTAATTATCATAGCTCAATCCGCCGAACTTTTGAGAAGGCGTTTGACAGCGTTGATCGCGAATATATATGGGCAGGTTTACGTAGGAGAGGCATACCAGAAAAAATTATCACCATCATAAAGGAGTCCTACTTAGGAGCCCAATGTCACGTCCTACACAAGGGAAGCACTTCCAAGTGCTAAATGAGACAATGAGACAATGATACATACCGTCTACTTTGCTTTTCTTGATCGTCATAAGTTACGTATTACACAGCGCTCTAGACGACCAACCATCGCGAGGGATCAGATGGAAACTCTTTAGTCACCTTACGCACATGGGCCATGCCGACGACATATGTCTCCTATCCAACAAACAGAGTCATGTAGCCCAAATGTCCGAAGTCCTGAGAATTTCGCAGAGCAGGGCTTGCTACTAAAACCAAACTTATGAGCTTGGACTCTTGGAGACAACATGAAATTTATCTGGAAGGGCAGCAAATAGAATAAGTGGATACATTTTACTTTCTCGGACGCATAGTTCCAGCAGACGGCGGAGCTAAAACTGATGAACAGACTCGCATCGATAAGGCTCGAGTTCCATTTAATATTCGTGTTAAGATCTGGCGCAATAACAACACCTCCAGATGCACAAAATTACGGATCTTCGAGTCGAACATAAAATCTGTTCTATTGTACAGCTGTTTAACATCGAAATGACCTGTCCAATAACATCTAAGCTACAAACCTTTGTCAGCCGGTGCCTTCGGCTCATCCTTAACATCCATTGATCGAATGTCATTACCAACGAAGAACTACACAGGCTTACAGGCCATGACGGGATAGACACGAAAGTGGTAATGGATAGGTAACACACTAAGAAAAGAGCCAAACAACATCGGACAGTTGCATCTAGATTGGAATCCCCACAGAGTCCAAGGAAGACGGCAAATTGGACGACCGCTTAAAGCATGGAGAAAATCCGTTGAGAGGGAAGGTACCTAGATCAACAAATCGTGTCCACAGTTGAACGCGCTGGCGTAGAACTGGACCAGATGGAGATTCGGGTTAAAGGAACAAGTGCAAAGTGAACAATAGAGGATCTAATAGTTAGCTATGCGGAACGCCAAGGTTAATGACGGAAGTCCTATATATTCCCTTCGTACCTGCGAACACCTATATAAGAAATAAGATATTAGTATAATGTACCTCTCTCTCTCTCTCTCTCCCTCCGTTCCCATAACCCTTATGGGGCATGGGGCGGGAGAAGAAGTTCACGAGATTTGAGACAACTATTGCATCTGCGCGTACAGTTTAAAGTAGATTTATAACCACTGATATTTTCTCTGCAACCCATGGCCTTTTTATCGTAATCTTTTGTCAACGGAACACAACCATGCGTGGGATTCGAATCTGGGACCTACGGATTGGTAGACGTTCTGGTTGAGTTTAAATTTGTAAGTTACTCAACTTTTTGTGTTACTGAGGTTGATTAGAGCCTTTGAGATACATAACTCCGGTATTACCTTTAGAAGAGATAATAGTATTTTACAATTTTGATTAGTTTTTATATAAGATATGTCATCACTAACACAGCGAAAACCATGTTAGGTCTTCATACTCTTTACTACTCTTGAATGAGTGAATGAGAGCTGTACCCGGAAATTGACAACTCTTCATAAGAGCATTGTCTAGAATAGAAAAGCATTAATTAATCCAATCCTTCTATCGATGACAGATTGGTTTTAGATTTAATTTAGAAGAAATTTCTTACCAAACCAGTGAACCAGACAAATCCTTTCCACAATTCTGCAATAAATGATAATAAAACCAATCAATAACAAAATAACTCCAAAGTTACTCGGAAAGAAAACAATAAAGCAATTCACTTAAATGTAATCAAAAAGAAATTGCTTTTCTTCATTGTTCATATTTATTTAGTCCCAGCATTCCGTATATACTTATTTCAAAGTCCTGTGGTATTCATCCTATTCTGTTTGTTTTTATTACTTTCCTTCGTTTTTTTTCAAATTTACGATATTTTCTACGAAATCTATTTGTAAATATATATCGAAATCGACCATGAATTTATTGTGGGCAAGGGGACCAAAACAAGGGCGCATAGATGTAATTGAACCAGGCATTTTTATTTTTGCCTTAATTTAAATTTCAACACAAACCTATCGAAAGGTTCCTTTGAAGGTAGAAAGAATCCAACGAAGCGAATCAGAAAACAAAGTGAAATTTTATGGATATTGAAAACACAAGATTCCCTGACGAAACAGTTCAAAGAATGTTCTCCTTTCTGGGAAAATTCAGCAAATTAATCAAGCGAGACTTTGTTGCCAGGAACTTTTGAATTTAAAAAAAATATTCCGATAGCAACCTATATACTGGATCGAACTGTTTACACATATCATAAAATTTTTAATCGAAAAGAGTGAAAAGAAAAACATCAAAGAGTTTCTTTATAGAAAAGAATTATAGAACATTATCATAGTATTTTTTTAAAGAGAGGATAATTTTTTATCTGGTCCTTTTATAATGATGAATAAAACAAATTTTGGTAGTCTATATGGTCTATCTGGTAGCTAAAGTGCTTTTTAGTGCATGATTATTTTCAAAACGACAACTAAGGTAGGCCGCACACCAACTGTTTAATGCATGACTGCTTAGAAATACAGAATTCCTAAATAGTAAAGCCATAGAAAAAGTGGCAACACATTGCTTAGTCATTCATCATTTGATCAGTTTGATTTGATTTCAGTCGATATCTGTTTGTCTTTCAAGTGAGTGTTTCCTAAAGTTAGTAAGAAGGATACGTTCAAAATGATTGAGATCAGATTTAGGGGGGGGGGGGGGGGGGGGGGGGGTTACTCTAACTGTAACTAGAGTATGCAGGTGGGGGGGATACTCTAACTGTAACTACCTCCCCGACCGATTGGCATTATATCAAAAAAATTTTGGGGGGTTGGGGGTGAAACCTAACACTGTATTGCGTGGACCGATTGATATAATTCTGTTTTGGCTGTTTAGAGTATGATCCCCATTTCTAATAATGAAAAAAATTAGGTCCTTGGGTGAGGTAAGGAGGTTGAGAGGTCAGGCCCGTGCGCACGGGGTGGGTTTTAAGGGTTGGGGTTGGTATCTACCATCAGTTCTCTGCCGATCTGCTGACTTCCTACAATAGATTTCTATCTAACACTCCTTCCTTTCCAACCCTAGAAAATTTTTGAGATTTATAAATTCTAAACAACGCAGCGATGATTACCCCTCCTATCTTAGACTTGGTGACTGCGAGAGCAATGACCCCGCCGATGTGGCCAATTTTTTCGCTGACTTCTTTCTCGCTTCTTTCTGTCATCCCGATTTCGGAAAAAATTTAGAAAAATGCTGAACGTTAGGTAATCGCAAAACATTTTTTAAATTTTGGAAGTGACTGTACCTGCAATGATAGGAGTTAGATTCACACTGTTGACAATTTTGGAAAGGTCATTCAGATAGTAGTTTTTTAGCGTTTATTTTATGTGGCTGTTGTGGATAGATCAAGAGATAAGAATAAAAGAGTAATGTGCACACCATGAAAAACTGAAATTTATGAATCACCCTGTAACTCCCAAACGGTTGAGATTGCCCTCCCCACTGCCGTACAATTTTTTATTTGTCTAGTTGATATCTATCACCCCACTCATTTTGGCAGGGTGTTTCAGATCTGACGTGCCAAAATGAGTGTCGTCAATGTCGCGTTCCAGAAGACAAGTGCTAAATTTCAGTCTCCTCTCGGTATCTCCTTCCAGTAGTAGTAGTCCTTGGGCTAGGTGATGGTGATATGGACGTAATCCTCCTCGATGAATAATCCTCCAAACCTTAGATAACGACACTACTAATCGCCTTGCGGCTGGTTTCGTGCTTGCCTCAGGGTCCTGCCTCACGATGGTGATTATTTGGTACTCGACGTCGGCTGAAGTTCCTGAAGTTTCGGGTCGTGTCTCCATGTCGTGTAAAGTTCCACTTCCTGTTTCTCTTAGCCTTGGGAAAGCACCCCTCTTTGGGGTGCTCGCCGGTAAAATAATTAGGTACTCAAGGAGTTCTAAGGATGCGGGTTTTTAATCCTGTGTCTACCTTGCCATGTTGCACCTTTTTGGAATGTTTGTAAGATGGGCAATCCAATAAAAGTAAGAAAAGGTGTAGTAATTACATGAATTTCGGAGACAATTCGGTAAAATGCTGAACTTTATGTAATTGCAAACCATTTTTTTCACTTTTGGAAGTGACTGTACGTGAAATGGTAGGAGTTAGATCAGTAGTGTTGACATTTTTGGAAAGGTCATTAGGATAGTTGTTTTTTAGCGTATGTTTAATGTGGCTGTGTTGGGTAGATCAAAAGATAAAAATAAAAGAGAAATGTGCATACCACGAAAAACTGAAATTTATGAATCACCCTGTAACTCCCAAACTGTTGAGATTTCCCTCCCCCCTGCCATACAATTTTTTGTTTGTCAGATCTGAAACACCCTGTATGTCCACGGAATATAACACTGTTGAGGCTCTACAGTCATTCAAATGATTAGTGTCCACCTTGGGGCCCCCTATAAAAGCCACGCATTTGAAAGTGATAATTGACTAGCTTTTAGGAAGTATTGTAGACCGGGACACCTTTTCATGAAAAATAGTCGATAATGTATCGTTAAGAATCAACTTATCGCTATCATTTCCATCGGAGAGCGGAAGAGGGGAACAATTTCAACGTTGACCGAGGAGAAATTCAACGTTATCCATTACTGGACCGAACTGATACGAGTGCAGCGAAAAAAATTGAGAGTCCGATCAGATCAATCAGATCGAGTAATTAGATCAAGTCAACACGACGACAACTACAGACCAATTGCACTAACCTCGATCGTATCCAAAGTTTTTGAATCACTCATCAACTCTCAGTTGTTGAAATATCTAGAAAATAACCATCTTATCAACTATTGCCAATACGGTTTCCGCGCTGGCCGCTCAACCGGAGACTTACTAACTGCTCTAACGGAGCGTTGGAATCATTTTCTCCATAATTTCGGTGAGTCCGAAATCGTCGCTCTTGATATTTCAAAGGCTTTTGATAGAGTCTGGCATGCTGCCCTGTTAGCCAAACTTCAAACATTTGGTCTGCACTCAACCCTCGTTAAATGGATAGAGAGCTTTTTGTCAGGCCGTTCAATCCACGTAGTAATTGACGGAGTTACATCTGATTCCTACGAAATAAATGCCGGTGTACCTCAGGGTTCAGTTCTTTCACCAACCTTATTTCTTCTTTTTATTAATGATCTCTTATCCATTACTCTCAATACTATTCATAGTTTTGCCGACGACAGCACCCTTGATTTCGCGTACTCATTTGATTCTGTTATGAATTCACGTGGAAATGCTACAGAAGCCAATCGGGAACGCATGTTTAGATCATTAAATAAAGACATATCTATGGTCCTCACTTGGGGTAGAGCAAATCGTGTTACGTTTAATGCATCCAAAACTCAATGCTGTTTAATGTCCCTTAAAAAACGCCCAGTTTACCCCAACCCATTTCAGTCGACGGAGTGAATATACCCAATTCACCCTCCCTAAAGATCTTAGGTATTGAGATATCCAGCAATCTTAGCTGGACAGATCATATATTTGCAATCGCTAAAAGTGCGATGAAATGTTTGGGTTTTCTACAGAGATGTAAGAAATATTTCACCCCACCGGACTTAGCGTTGATCTACAAGTCCCACATTAGGCCTAGACTTGAATATAATTCCCATATTTGGGCAGGGGCAGGACACACCGCATTGTCCGCGTTAGACAAAGTTCAGCGTAAGGCTGTTAAACTTATTGGCGATTCCTCAATCTCTGAGGGCCTTGACTCTCTGGAGCATCGACGGAATGTCGGTTGTCTCTCACTTTTTTATCGC
Source organism: Leptarthrus brevirostris (assembly GCA_964036015.1). Lineage (NCBI taxonomy): Eukaryota > Metazoa > Arthropoda > Insecta > Diptera > Asilidae > Leptarthrus > Leptarthrus brevirostris. Next base: position 21,915,867 of record OZ038371.1, read on the forward strand.
TATTTCCATGGCCATTGTTCTAACGAAATTGCTAGCCTGATTCCTTGTAGACTCATTACAACGCGCGATACAAGATCTACAAGTCGCTCCCACCCCTATACTCTCCGGGTCAAATTTGGACGTACGGTCAAATTTCGGGAATCTTTTCTTAGCAGAACAACACGAATGTGGAACAGTTTACCATCTTCTGTTTTTCCCTCGTCCTATGAGCCTGAAACTTTCAAACGGGGCGTACATCGACACCTCCTTCACTCAACCTCCTAACCCATTTTCCCCAACCTTAATTCCTTTCCTGCCAAGGCTGTGCTTTAGCATCATAGGGCATCCCCTGAGCTTTGGCAACATCATATATAAAAAAAAAACGATCACTTTACCCAAAGTTAGCCGGCTTTGTTATTGCGAATAATAAAGTAAAAGTTGCTTTTTCGAGTGTTTGGTTTTAGTCCTCTTTTGACCCAGCATACCCTTTTTATGTTGTAAGTCAACATGTATATAATAAAGTTGGCCAACTCTGTTCTAAGCGATCAGTGCTCTAGAGAAACACTATGCCATTGGAGTAGCCTTTTGAAAAAACCCAGTAGAGACGTCCCGTTCCAGATAGATGGTCAACAAGCTATGCGTCACAAACTACTTTATTGTACCCACTTAGATGTATTAAAATGGAGTGACTTATAAGCTATTTCATATGGGTACAATTTTACTTTCAGTGGAGGAAAACCATTTTTAATTTCCAATGTTTTCTGTGAATTTGTAACTGTTGCGAGCAGAATAAAATAACCATATAGGTACATATATGCGAAATGACATATTTAATTTTAATCTTTTATATTATTGTAAGGAAAATGTAAAAATCATTGGAATTACTGATATAAAAAATTACAAAAAAAGGTTATTCTAATCTGCAAAATGCTTACCCAGAAAGAGATATAAAATGATTGTGAATATTGTCATCTATTTCTATCGCCAGCATTTAATAGGTGACATGACGTTTGCAATTATGAAAACCATGTTGAAAAAAAAGATGCTTACACAGAAAGGGACAACTAGCGAAAAATGAAACCATTTTCTTGAAGAAATTTCAGAGCACCAATCACTCCAGTATTATATATCTCAGTGACTGTACCTTTTTTGACTCATGATTGAGTACGTTCAAAGTATGTTCAAAGTTGTTGGAGTCATCCTTTTCACCTGCATTTTTTAACTGACAAACTTCTATCACTGCAGAATCTTGAAGTAAAATTAACTTTACAGATTTTATAATATAACATAAAAAATTTTCGTAAATCACTCAATTTGAAGTAATGTGTATGAATAGCTCTGCGTACCTATTCTTATTTACCTGACTAATATTTAATAAATAAATACAAAATCATAAATTTAGCACCATCCAGTAAGCAATAAATCACTGTCCGTTTGTTTCAAAAAGTCATTCCATAAAGGTATGCTCTCTATAGAATTTATCCTGTACCCACATAACACGATGACTCAATCTAACAAGCTCTTCTTTTAATCGAGAAAATATTTCAAAAAGCTCAGCAAAATATTCCTGCAGCAATGTACAAAAACATCGGCAAACTATGCTATAAGAATGAACCCCATCACATTCCAGCATCCAAAGTCTTCTGTACAAATAAGAACTCAACTCATATACGCCTGGAGGATGGGTTTAGTTGAATGAATTTTTGAACACGGATACTTCGATGGAATGTTTGCATAATAACGATGGAATATTTTCAACCATATCACCTTCATGTAAGGGCTTTCAAAAATTCGCCCGAAAATGATATAAAATTTATGTAAAGAAAATTTGGTTTTTTTTCCATTTTATCATAGTTTCAGCAAAAGCCGTTTTCCTTAAGGAAAGATATCAAATAAGTTCGTATATAACGTTTCAATGCATATTCTGAAAAGTTTATGGCCAAGATAAATTGAATTTTCCTGGAGCCTTTAACTTTTCGTGGTAAACAGAATGTATTGCACTTCAGCAGTTAGGCTTGGATACAATAAGCGTGGTGGGCTTTAAGAACCGCAAAATTTTCACACAAATTTAACTTTTTATATCTTCTGTTTCCTAAAGCATAGTAAGTTAAAATTCATTTTCTGTGTATATTACGCTATAATTGAATTTTTACCTTATTTGAGTAAAGCCCTTGGCAATTTGTGTAAATTATCCAACACGACCTAGACTTTCGGAAAGAGCTGTGGAGATTTGCTTGCTTAAAGCATTGTTATATAAAATTTAGAAATTTATACGAAAATGAAGAATACAGTATATTTAAAAATGTATTATATGATCATCGATTGAAAAGAAATATTTTGCATAAAATTTTGATTACTATTCATTTAAAACCATGAAAATATCATTATAATTTTTCGAAAAGTGAAGAAAGGAATTGTTCAAAAATAAATCTTCACGCTAACGTTTCACTAAGGCACTTTGAACTAAAATTCATTAAATGCTTGAGCAGCTGGCCATTTGATAAAAGGTTGGCTGGTTGGCTGATTACTTGTTCCCATCCCCAAGAGTAAAAACCCTTCTCGGCCCATTGATTTCCGCCCCATTAGTTTGCTAAGTTTTCATGCAAAGATATTGGAAAAAATCATGTACCGGCAAATGATGGAATACTTAACTGTGAACAACAATTCACATCTATACCAATCCGGCTTTCGACCAAGTCAAAACAGATATCAACAAAGCCCTCGAGAATGATCACTTAACTATTATGGTTCTTCTAGACAATTAATAATTCAAAATTGCTCTCTTAACTAGGATACAGACATAATTTCTCTTCATCAGCTCTAAGATTAATTAGTAGCTTCCTGTATAATCGCAGCCAAGTTGTAAAAGTAAAAGGCTCTATCTCAAGTCCAGAAGTTCTCTGCAAGGGAATTCTTCAAGGGTCCATCCTTGGTCCGCTTCTATATAACTTGTTTATCGACGACCGCCTCATGTTGTCACTAGTTCCTCTATTTACCTCTATGCTGACGATGTGCAAACAAACCTACCTTAGTAAGCCCATTGGATTGGTTGAAGACTGTATATATAAAATCAATGGAGACTTACAACGAATATACCAGTGGTCATTAATAAATAAGTTGTCACTTAACCCGTCCAACAGCAACAACAGCAATAGATGACCTTTCAGCTATTATGTTAAACAACACTGTCTTGAAGTATGCTGACACCGTTAAGAACCTCGGAGTTAAACTTAAATCTAAGTTTACCTGTTGTAGCTCTATTTCTGAAATGTTACGCAAAATATATAATAGTTTGAAGTAGCTGTGGATCAGCTCGAGTTGTTTGTCAGTAAATCTTCGAATTAAGTTAGCCAAATCTCTAGTTGTCCCACTTTTCACATACGACAGCCTTATTTTTAGCAAACTTCACTCTGTGTGTGAAAGAAAACTAAAAGTAGCCTATAATGATGTTATACGCTACATACAGGGTGATGCAGAACAAGGTACCTTCCGGTATACCACCTGATTCCTTAAGGTGAGTTGATCAAAAAATTGTTCCACATACCTCCCCCTAGGAAGCTTCGTTTACGAATTATAGTCCGTCAAATGTTTTTCGGGTATCAGTGACCCCTAATGGCAAAAATTAAAAGTAACTTTTGAAACACTTTATGTATTTCAATTATTATTACCTTTTTGTATAATGAATGAAGGTACCTCTCAGTGGAGGTGTGCGCGCAACTGGAGGCGATCCACATAAGGAGGAAGCCTCAGTCTCAGTGGATCATTCCACAGAAGGTCTCTTAGCGCGAATCTAACAAAGTTCCACTGCACCGACTCAATGCGTCTAGAATGAACAGCATAGCTGGAAGACCAAACCTGAGAGACATACTCGAGAATTGGCCTAACCAAAGAAAAGAATAAGTGAATTAAGGTCATCCGATCAGAAAACTCGCTTGACCACCGCTTTACATAACCCAGAACTGAATTACTCCGAGATACAATATAGTTAATGTGCAGACTGAAATCGAGCTTTTTGTCTAGCTTCACACCAAGATCAGTAACGGACTGCACGCGACGGATAGTAGTATCCACAAAGGTATAATCAAATACTAGCTGACTGAGGTTCCTAGAGAATGACATAACTTCCATTTATCCAGGTTAAGTTGCAGGCCATCTGATCCACACCAAGCCTTGATGGTATTTAAATCATTCTGAATGCAGGAAGAATCATAACTGTTTCTAACGCATGAGAAAATCTTCATATCGTCTGCGTAGATTAAGACTTTGAAGTGCTTAATCAGAGGGAAAATTTCGTAAATGGCAAGAATAAACAACAGCGGCCCCAGATGGCTACTCTGTGGTACACCAAATGAAGCTCTAATGACTCTAGATAAAATATTACGGAAAGATACTTTTAAGTAAGAGCAGATTCAGCCGAGCAATAAAGGTGGAAAACCCAACTTTTCAAGTTTAAGCATAATCACAGAGTGAGGGAGTTTATCAAATGCCTTGCTAATGTCGGTGTAGACGCAGTCGGTCTGGAGACCCTCTTGGAAGGCAGAGATTATGTGGAATGTAAATTCAAGCAGGTTAGTTGTGGTAGATCTACCAAGAAGAAAGCCATGCTGATTAAATGAGATTAAGCCCTTCCGCTGACCTACAAGCTGTGAATATATAACAGATTCGAACAACTTGTTGGGTATGCAGGAAATCTTCGCAATTGGCCTATAATTTTTAATCACGTTTTTATGACCTTTTTTATAAACAAGAATTATAAAGGAACTCTTCCATAGCGTGGGAAATCTACCGGCCTGAAGAGACTTGCTGAATATGAGTTCCAGTGGAGTGAGTAAGGCATCAGAACAAGATCTCAAGAATGCAGGCGGAACACCATCAGGGCCAAAAGAGTAGTCCAGTTTAAGTTCCTTCATGCCATCCATGATAATATCACGAGATATAATGGGTAAAGCAATGGAGGCAACGGGATGATCCTGGATATGACCAAACTCTTCCAGGGAAGGCACAAAATTGCCAGATGAAAAAGCGCCCTCGAAAAACAATGCAAAGTTGTCAGTTATATCGGACGCGCTGCAACTAGAGGATCCATTGTACCACATTGTAGATGGATAATTATTAGTTTTCTTCTTCATATTAACAAATTTATAAAAGGTACGAGGATCGTTATGTAAGTTATCGCGAACATTATCAAGGTATTCCCTGTATAAAGATGAAGATAGCGCTAAAAAGCTGTCATGACAATAAACGAAATTACAATAATCTAACGTGTTTCTACAGCGTAAGTTATTTTTCCACAGCGTATTTCTTTTATTCTTAAGGCTCCGAAGTTCTCTAGTATACCACGGGGGAGATTGACAAGATGATCTCGACCGTTTAAGTGGTACACACGAATTAAACAGATCATAAATCCTATCATAAAACACGGAAACGCAATCATCGATATCGCAACCATAAAAATGAGATGGGAAATCGATTGAGAGGATCCTGTTTGAAAAATCAGAGAAGTCCGCCCTTTTGTAATCAAGAAATCACTGACATACGTTGGGGTCAGCAATATTAGAACAATCGTGGCAGAAAGAGATGAAAATAGGCGGGTGTACGTCGATTCGACTATAGTGTTACTTGAATCAGAAGGAAAGATAAGATCTAACCGTCTTCCCATAGAATTCTTTACACCAATCATTTGGTGTAAAGCAGAAGAGGAGATGGCGTCAAGAAAATGGGAGTCTTTAGCAGTAAGACAGTTTAACGGAATATAGTCATCGTCATCAGCGTTGAATACCCATTGCACACTGGGTAAGTTAAATTCGCTAAGAAGGATGATTTCCTCCTCTAAGTTCGTCATATTATTAATAAAATCTAGACTAAGAATTAAAATATCGTAAAGACTTCGACCATCTGCATCCACATAGTTTGTCAAGTTTGGAGGGATATAAAAACATAGAATGAAAATTTGCATCTTCCCCAGAGATATCTTAAGAGTTAAGAGTTCGATTGCGAACGTGTCGGAAAAAGTAGGTATATAAACCAAACTGCAATCTAAATGCGATTTGCATGCAACCAACACATCGCCACCACAAGCCATGGAGTCAGAGTATCTATCCCAACGAACAATTTGACAGGACTCGTCAAGAATTTCTGCATCATTAAAACCGTTATGAAGTTGGGTCTTGGTCAGAGCAATGACGTCGTAACAACAGACAAGAGAAGTCTTGTTCTTGTTTTTAATCTCCTTACATTTTGGTAGAAAAGGGATAGCGTACTTAGTTTTGGTTGCTAAAGGTGGTTCTATTCTGAGTGCTTTCCGCGAATTTACTACGGGGCATAAACTCGTGCACGATGATATTCTCGATAGGATAGGGGTATGTTCCCTGCTTGATACCACGAAAAAAAAATGTTGGTTGGTTGAGGAAGCTGGGTGGGGTGAAACCTAACTAAGGCGTTGACCGATGTAGATGGTTGGGAAAAAAGATTTGCTCTATGGTGGGGGGAGGAGTAGTCTAACTAAAAAAATTTTAATATTTACTGCTTGGTTTAACTACTAGATGTATAGGATTAATGTTTTCTATTTATTTATATTTTCTTCTTTTTATTTTTTTTTTGTTTCTTCCAACTTTTTTCTACTTATCTAAATTATTGAACAAAGTATCCTTTTTAGTTCATGCCAATCTCGACAGACGGCCTTGGAGCCATTGATGAAGTTTATATGTAGTTATAGTTGGCAACTTTATATGCAATACTGTATATTACAATAAACTATTATTATTATTATTGATGGAAAGAAACAAAAATTTGTGAAATATTTCAATGCATAAAAGAAAAAATAACATAGTATGTCAAATTGGAAGAATTAACAAGTCACGCAACTGCCCTAGCTCCTTCTTCGCGTCTTTCAAGGTTGTCATCCCTGATGCTTTGTTCAACGCCATCGTTTCCCCTGAGATTTGGCCCAATGGAACCATCGGCCGAGAATTTGTTCCAAAAAACCGTTCAGGCTCTAGAGATGCTCCAAAAAACTCATCAGCGAGATCACGTTTTATTACGCTAACGTAACCGGCCTTCGATCAAAGACGACTTGCCTCTATACCAGCTCTACTTTTTCATGTTTCGACGTGGTCTGTCTGACTGAAACTTGGTTTTGTGGTATGATCGCCGATGCTGAGTTCTTCAGCCATGAACGCTCCTGTCGGGGGAGGAGTACTATGCGCTGTTCGTCGCAACATCCCTTGCTTTGTTATTGAGATCTTGGACTCGAATATTTTGGAACTTTTATGTATAGTTCTCAGATTACTGGATAAGAACGTGTTTATTGCCACCTCTTACATTCCTCCGGGAGCGACCCGGGATACTTACGACTTACTTGCTTCCTGCATCGACACTCTTTCCTCCTCTTTGCGTCCTCAAGATGAGTTGTTGCTCCTCGGAGATTTCAACCTGCCAAGTATTAGCTGGGTGTCATCAGATGTTGACGGGCTGATTCCTTCCCAATCACCTGCATCGCAGAGTTCTCTATGTTTCATCGACGGCATTACCTCTTCCGGGCTTGTACAGTGTTCCAGCATCGCTAATGATTCCGGCAGATTTTGGATTTGGTGTTTAGCACTGACCCATGCAGTACCTTGGTCAGGCGTTGCGCGGTTCCTTTAGTTCCTGAGACGTCTCATCATCCTGCGCTTCAGATTGCTTTGGTCTTCGATCCACTGCCTGCTGCATTTCTGATTCACGACGACTTCTCTTTTAATTTTAAAAAGGCTGACTTTTCTGTATTGAATAATTTTTTATTGAATTGTAATTGGTCTAATGTTTTCTATGAGCGGAACATTGATGTGGCGGTAAGTGCTTTTTATGACAATTTGTTTACTTGTTTCTTGCATTGTGTCCCTGTTTCTCGTTCGTTTTCTTCTTTCTCTAGTCCGCCTTGGCTCAATGGCTCGCTGAAGCATCTTAAAAACTTAAAAAATAAAGCATGGAAGCGGTTCTGCTCATCAAGGAGCGACTCGGATTTTTATATCTACTCACAATTGCGCGATGAGTTCAATTCCGAAATTCATGCCTCATATAATAATTACGTTAACAGAATGAGGTCCATTATACGCGGTGAGCGTAAACAGTTTTGGAGATTTGTTAACTCTAAGCGTAGCACCGACGACTACCCTAATTTATTGAAGCTAGGTGACACTGAAAGTAGTGATCCCTTGACGATTGCGAACCTTTTCAGCGACTTTTTTAAGACAGCTTTTCTTTCTGACAACTGCGATACTTGCTCTAAGGATTTTAGCTACTTGACATTCTTTCCTCCTACTTCACTGGAAATGAAAGATCTTACATTTGATGACGATACAGTCGCGAATTACATCAATAATTTGGCAGATAGTTTTTCGTGCGATCCTGATGGAATTTCTATTTTCCTTTATAAGAACTTTCTTGGTTTCTGATCTTTTTTATTTATTTTATTTATCTATTTCTTGTGGAGTCTTTCCAAAATCTTGGAAATCATCTCTTATTATCCCTCTTCACAAGAAAGGCAAGAGGTGTGATATTTCCAATTACAGACCCATTGCAAACTTGTGTTGTATTGCCAAGATTTTTGAGGCATTAGTTTGCGATACACTATACTTTCATTGCAAACCTTTTCTTGGAACTTTCCAGCATGGCGTTATGAAAGGTAGGTCTACTGTGACTAACCTACTGGAATTCTCAAATTTCTGCTTATCCAAAATTGAGGCTGGAAAGCAAGTGGATTGTATCTTTACAGATTTTAGCAAGGCACTCGACAGAATAAGCCACCAAATTTTGATTCACAAGTTGACGGCCCTCGGGTTTCCTTCATTGTTTGTAGACTGGGTTCGTTCTTACCTACTAAATCGGACTCAGCGTGAGTCCTTCCGTGGATCACTATCCAAGTTTATTTTTAATTCCTCTTGCGTACCTCAGGGAAGTCACCTAGGCCCGATTTTATTTATTATATACATCAATGATGTATCTTTATTCTTGAAATATTCAAAAATTCTTTGTTATGCTGAGGACGCCAAAATTTTCCGTGTTGTGTCCTCTATTCGAGACTGTGAACTTTTAAATTCTGACTTAGACGCTTTCTACAACTGGTGTTCTGATAACTATCTTCCCCTCAATATTAGTAAGTGTACGTCTATGTCTTCTACTCGTAGAAAGAATCCTCTCGACTTCAACTACACCATGCCTGGCTGTGATTTGGAAAAAATTAATAGGACCAAGGACTTGGGTGTCTGGTTGAACAGTCGTTTTACGTTTGACGATCACATTCATGAGATAGATATTACGGCAAATTCTACATTGGGTTTTATAAAGAGATGGGCAAAGGAATTTGACGACACTTATATCACCAGGCTTCTCTACTGCACCTTTGTTAGGCCTATTCTGCAGTATGCTAGTGTGTTTGATCCAGCGCCGTTTTGTTCGCTTTGCACTTCGTGGGCTTCCTTGGAGCGACCCTCTTATCCTGCCGCCGTACTCTGATAGGCTTAAGCTCATAAAACTAGACTCTCTTGAATTCAGACGTAACATCTCTAGAACTGTTTTCGCTTTTGAATGTCATCAAGGTAATGTTGACTCTCCAGTCTTGTTGTCCTCTTTTAATATATCGATTCCGAGTCGCTCCTTGAGAAATCGAGATTTTCTCAAAATTCCACAGCATCGCACAAATTACGGGTTTCACGAACCCGTCACGTCAATGTCTCGGTTTTTTAGTTCGCATTTTAACTACATTGATTTTAATCTGTCGAAAAATTCTGTGAAGGCCAAACTTTCCTAACTACTCTGTTATTATTTTGTAATTATTCTGTACTTTTAATTATTTTTCTAGTTATTTTTTTAAATTAATTATTTTTTAGTTATTTATATTAATTATTATTGTAATTATTGTGATTCTTATTTTATTTTATAACATGTTCAGTAATCAGCCCTTTGATGAATCTTAAATAAATAAATAAGCTCGAAAAACGACCCGTACCTATACAAGAGGCCCAGCTACTAAGTCTCGTTTAAAACTTTTGAAAGAGCAGTTGAAGTCGTAGTTGGGATTTAGTTTTTAACTTTATTTTTTATAATCAATCAATATATAAAACCGATATTTGCTATTACTATCCTCCATCTTGTTGTTGTTGTCTGCCTCCACTAGATGCTGATCATATTTGAATTCGGCAACATAGCTTTAAATATCTTTGTTCTAATTTTCTTCACTTCTTGTATGATTTATTCATAAATTATAAAGTGATGCCTGAAATCCTCAAAATGAGATGTTTCTAAAGCTAGCAAAATGCTGCACTGACAGGTAATTAATTCACTGAATATTTTATCGAACTTCCAAAGTACTTTTGCTTGTAAAGCATCAACCCATGTCTATTTTAAGTTGACCAACTTAAGTCCATTTTATGAAGGGGGCAATTATTGAGTGAGAAAAAGCTCGACCTCTGTGGATTGATAATATAAGCCTCCAGCAAATAACCAGGTAACCTTTAATTTCAATAATTTTGAATAAATTAATTAAATTTTCAATCTCAAAGAAATTTCGAATTGGGCTTTCACACCGGTAAGCAGCACAAGCAAAATATTAAAATTTTTGCTAATTATCAAACCCCCCAACTCGTTTATTCAATCACGGAAGATTCCGCCACAATGATAAACGTGGCAAAATGCCAAATTAAAGTTATCCCCCAAACAATTATCAGTGAAAACTTTCGTCTGGATTTTACGATGGCCGTTGTCTTGAGTCTGGTGTCCCCTCAGTGTTTTGCTCGCTTTCTATGGTTTTTTCGACAGAAGTGTAACATTTTATCTTTCCTCTATGGGATAACAATCTCCAAGGCGTACCGTTGTAACTTTGGTAACATTTAAGGGCCATTAATATTGGAAAGAGTTTTCTAGAATTAAAAAAAAGGGAAGAGAAAGTCGTAAATTTCTTTTGCTTGTATTTGCTTCTCCTTCACATTGAAAATCCCTGCAGACCTTATCAGAGTGCATCGACCAGAGTTTTACTGGCGATTATCCAAGGAATCCTTTAGTTCGATCGAATTTGTTGTGGTGTCGTGAAGTTGACACTCAATACACTTGAGATTACAATAATGGTTTAGTTGGAGGTGAAAAGTATCAAATTATTTTGCTTTTGATAATAAACGAAGATATTTTATGGATTTTCGTTATTACCTGGATTTCTGTCATGATAAGATTGTACTGATTTCACTCATGAAAACATTTTTATTTGGTTTTGTAATTTGAGATCAATGAAAGAATAAAATCTTTTCAGCTATTACGATCAGATTTCGTTATTATTATTATTTAATTTCAATTTGATTCGTACAAAAGATTACATATCTTATTTCGTACATAAAGTGAGAATTGAGCTTGCCCCTCATAACGCCAACGATTCCTGGGTCCACAGCTTTTCTTCCCGGAATTTTACATTCACCCCCGTTATCCGCCTGAAGTTACTCTCCTCAAACGCAAGGAAATTCAGCAACTTCAAGATCTCCATCCCAAACAAGTATATCTGGCTCATCAGTAACCCCTCCAGCAAAATCGTCACTCTCGGGTGGGTCCCTTGAAATTTCTAAGTTGACTAAGAAGTATGTTAAGTTTAACCCTAAGCCCTCTGCACCTAACTGTTAATTAAATAATAATAACCCAAATCCCACTAACTATCTCAGAGGTAACTTCAAACGACTTTCTCCCATACCTAAATCTAGTGTTCAGTCTAATCGTAAGAACCTTAGCAATAGTAATAACATAATCCCTCATCACTCTTCCGCGCCTCTCACCCTTAGCCCTAAAGATAGTGATCCAAATTCCAAGTGGCAGCTCAAAATGAAGTATTTCCAAACTTTAATCTAAGTACCCCAGTCAAGTATCCTAACTTTATATATTCTCACACCCTCAAACCCTCCGTTTCATTTACATCGATGCCCTCGAACACGGCCATTCCAGCCGATAACCCTACCACTACTGTTTTGAGTTCTGAATATCATCCACCTAACCATGCACTCTCAACTTCTTCCGTGTACCCACCTAACCGCAAGCCATCATCTTCCGATCACCCCGCCGCCTCTGCTTCGATTTCCAACTGTCCCACCCCGCCTCTGTATACACCAAAACTTGCACCCGCTACTTCCTCCGCATGCCGACCTAATTGTAAACCCTTCACTGTCGCCCCGTCTCAAACAACTTCTACCTCCGCTAACCCGCCCATTCCGCTAACCAAAACTCCTTCATCGGAACATAACTCCTGTATCGATCCCCTAATCCTACCTACAGTTAAATTGACTTTGCGTTCTGCTGATTCCAACGATCGACGATACCTCTTGCCCCGTTTACGGGATGGCCGCGTTTATGATATGTCTAGCCTATCTGGACGACAAACCGAATTCCCTCTATGTTGACGGCAAAACCAGCACCAACGTCATGTTAAGTATACATTAAGAAGGCCTGACCACAGACCCAACCGTCTTACACCAACTTTTCAATAAGTACCATGAAGCATTCAATATCCCTTCCCATAACGTTTTTTTTTATATATATGATGTTGCCAAAGCTCAGGGGATACCCTATGATGCTAAAGCACAGACTTGGTAGGAAAGGAATTAAGGTTGAGGGAAATGGGTTAGGAGATTGAGTGAAGGAGGTGTCGATGTACGCCCCGTTTGAAAGTTTCAGGCTCATAGGACGAGGGAAAAACAGAAGATGGTAAACTGTTCCACATTCGTGTTGTTCTGCTAAGAAAATATTCCCGAAATTTGACGGTACGTTCAAATTTTACCCGGAGAGTATGGGGTGGGAGCGACTACAAGGAATCAGGCTAGCAATTTCGTTAGAACAATGACCATGGAAATAGCGATAAAAAAGTGAGAGACAACCGACATTCCGTTCATGCTCGAGAGAGTCAAGCCCTCAGATATTGAGGAATCGCCAATAAGTTTAACAGCCTTACGCTGAACTTTGTCTAACGCGGACAATGCGGTGTGTCCTGCCCCTGCCCAAGTATGGGAATTATATTCAAGTCTAGGTCTAATGTGGGACTTGTAGATCAACGCTAAGTCAGGTGGGGTGAAATATTTCTTACATCTCTGTAGAAAACCCAAACATTTCATCGCATTTTTAGCGATTGCAAATATATGATCAATCCAGCTAAGATTGCTGGATATCTCGATACCCAAGATGTTAAGGGAGGGTGAATTGGGTATATTCACTCCGTCGACTGAAATGGGTTGGGGGTGAACTGGGCGTTTTTTAAAGGACATTAAACAGCATTGAGTTTTGAATGCATTAAACGAAACACGATTTGCTCTGCCACAAGCGAAGACCATAGAAATGTCGTTGTTTAATGATCTAAACATGCGTTCCCGATTGACTTCTGTAGCAATTCCACGTGAATTCATTACAAAATCAAATGAGTACGCGAAATCAAGTTTTGTCGTCGGCAAAACTATGAATAGGATTGAGAGTAAGGGATAAGAGATCATTAATAAAAAGAAGAAAAAAGGTTGGTGAAAGAACTGAACCCTGAGGTACACCGGCATTTATTTCGTAGGATGCAGATGTAACGCCGTCAATTACTACACGGATTGAACGGCCTGACAAAAAGCTCTCTATCCATTTAACGAGGGTAGGTTGCAGACCAATTGTTTGAAGTTTGGCTAAAAGGGCAGCATGCCAGACTCTATCAAAAGCCTTTGAAATATCAACCGTACTGGCAATCGTTGAAAAGATGGTTATTTTCTAGATATTTCAACAACTGAGAGTTGATGAGTGATTCAAAAACTTTGGATATGATCGAGGTTAGTGCAATTGGTCTGTAGTTAGAGGGGTCGCATGCCTCTCCTTTTTTACGTATCGGCTGGACATGAGCAAGTTTCCATACACTTGGAAATATTCCTGTTGAATATGACATGTGAAAAAGTTTGCGCAGAGGTTTAGCCAAAGCAGAGGCGCAGCATTTTAAAACAAGCAGCGAGAAACCATCAGGCCTAGTAGCTTTGGACACGTCGAGTTTCGAAAGTACTCTAAAAACTTCCCGAGTGCGAAAGTGTAGCGGCTTTTGCCTACAAGTGCACTGTGATGAAGATGGAAGTGGCTGCGATGAAGGTGGCAAGTACGAGTCAGCAGCAAAATTAACAGCGCAAACAGGTTGGCCTTGTCCAATGAGTCAGTAAAAACATTCCCATTATAAATGAGTGGTGGTGTTGACGAACAGGTGAAATTGTTCTTTACGGTTTTTACTAGAGACCAGAAGCCCTTACTACTATTCTTTTGAGTAGAAAATACCTTCCGTCTGATGCTCTGGTCGAAATTGAACTTAGCCCGGCTAATTGCTGAATTGCAAATATTCCACAGCACTAGGTGGCCAAAAGAATTTGATACTCCTTTTATTATGCGGTTGCTTCATTGCACTTTTGTTAGGAAAATTCGAGAGTATGGCTGTTGTGTTTGGTCTATTTTTCAAAATGTACACATTGATTCATCGAGCCGGTCCAACATCGCTTCGTACGGGATGCTCTTCCTGGTCTGCCGTGGGACAACCCACATTATAAAGACAGACTTAAGGTGTAGTACAAGTAGGTTGGTGGGTGGGCTTGATTCTCTAGAAACTAGAGAAAAGAACTATAAAACTGCTTTTGCTGTAGATTGTTTCCAGGGCTGTAACAGATAGAGTAAGAATTCGCATTTCTTAAAACGGTTTTAGGAGAGTATTTCTGTAATGTTAAGAAACACTTTTATTTAAAAAAAAATCGAATATTTTGAACTTTTTGAAATGAAAAGTCCCCTTAAGTTATTGTCAAAAGCAAAATTTTTTAATATTTTGTAGGAATTACATAAAAGCAAATTATAAATATATACACCCCCCTCCCCCCAATGCTATTCGAGGCGTGGCATAGAAGTGCCAATATCCAAAACCTTACAACAGCAACACTGACAATTGACGAATCTCTCTTGTCAGACCGACTGATATAACTAAAAATTAACAACTTTTGGACTATTCCTTAACTTGTGCTACTGTAGGGTGCTTCTCGTTGATCTAGAATCCTGAAATTTGGCAAGAAGCAAGGTCTTACATGCTTCTTGCCAAATTTTAGGATTCTAGATCAACGAGAAGTGCCCTATACGTTTTGATTTATTTGCGAGTGTCAAAATATGAGACAAAATGGTCGTATTTTTGACTTAGAAACTTGATTTTACAGCTCTAAGGAATTGTGGACCTTAGTATGTGATATTAATTTCAGCTCCTCCACGCGTTACTGAGAAAATGGGGATTGACAGACAGACTGACAGCCAGTCAGCAGGCAGACCGAAAACGAAGTGATCCTATAAGATTGCCTTTTTTCGTTTTGAGGTACGAAACCCTAAAAACAACCCAATTTTAATTGTTTGTGACTATGTAAGGTGAAAATGTGTAAAGGAAACATCTAGAACTAAGTGGCAGAAGTTTCTAAAATTAATCTTATTACTATAAATAACTCTGAGTAGCAGCCTGGTTAGTTAGGTCGTGATTTAGACTGCAAAGAATTTACATGTGATACTGTGAAGAGTCAGTTATATTTTAATCCGTGAAGTGATAAGTGTAAATAAGTGAAGTGAAACGGTTTATTGTAAAAAAAAGTTGTCAAAAAAATTGTAAAACGAAATAATTAAGTGAAGTGAATAAAAATTGTGAACATTTGTGATGGAAAGTGTCTTAATTAATCCGCCGTGGCCGAGAAGCCCCATTTACGTTACAGTTAGTGTCAGAAGTGGGATTAACTTAGAAAGGATCTAGAGACTTTTGTTTTTGAAGACGAATAAGAAGAAATCACTCCCAGCATGACAGATCTTCTCAATGCTTTAATGTCTGAAATAAAATCCTCCACAGAAGGCCAAAATTTCTTTCAGGTGAGTTAAAAGCGGCAATGGAAGAACAGAAACTGTCGACGGCAATTTTGAAAGCTGAAATAGAAATTTCTCTGCGCAAACAGTTTGAAACCCTGGAACACAGATGTGGAGAGAAACATTGCAGCAGTTATTATGTGCGTACATATAAAGAATGACATATTTGGCTTAACCCACGTTTTTCCAAGATTATGTCATCGAGGTCGCCAAAGAAGCATTTATTAACTCACTTGCACAGCCCCAAGAAGTACGGACCGCATAAGTGATGAAACTGAAAAAGAAAATATTTTTTACCGAATCAATAACCAGGTCAACCGTGGTCGTCCTAAATGTTGGACATGCAGCCAGAAAGGTCATTTCCGACAGATTGCTGGAAGTAATGGAGATCAACCCTTCCGGAAATGGCACCAGGAAGACTGGTTGTGAAAAGTGCAGCAAAAGGGAACGAGAAGAATTTGGATTGAGGAAAAGTACAAACAGGAACATTCAAGCTACCGTGGTACCCTGTCACAGATATAGATGCTGGTCATGCGGCGAAGAAGGTCATACACAGAAGGCAACACAGGAAAGTACACAGAAATACATGGAAAATACACGGAAATAACACGAAAATAACACGGAAGTACACGGAAAGTACACAGAAAGTAGGCGGAAATACACGGAAACTACATGGAAAGTACACGGAAGTACACGGAAAGTACACGGAACTACACGTAAGTACACGATAAGTGCAAATAGTCACATCCATATTCGTATTACTGGTAATAGTTTATCACAGCCTGTTTTAGATACAAACCTGGCGGGAAAAGGTGGGAGCGGCAGCCCCCCCCCCTTTAATAAAGCAACTAAAAGCCTGATGAATACACCTCTTCCTCCCAGAAAGTCTAATAAAAATTTGACGGAACGTATACACAGCACGTTCGTCAAAGTGTTATTAGTCTTTCTGGGAGGAAGAGGTAAATAACACGTTCCGTGTACTCTTCGTGCACTTTCATTGTACTTTCCGTGTAATTTCCGTGTACTTTCCGTGTACTTCCGTGTTATTTCCGTGTACTTTCCGTGTTACTTCTGTGTAATTTCAGTATACACCGAAATTACATGGCAATTTGAGGGTAGTAAATAGACACTGCCTATACAGAATGATTGCGACTTGTGGCTGAAGAACGACCCATCGGAACGTGCCCGAAGCGATAGATCACGTCAGATAGACTAATCAAGAGGAACGAAAGAAGAAAAGTTGTCAAGAACGAAAAAAGAACGTGTTGGAAATACAGAGTACAAAAACGATATGGACATGTGAATAAGAGAAGATTGAACTTGTTCAAAGATTTACATGACAGTCACACTGTGTGCAGTGATGCAGAAACTGCAGGCTGTAATAAGAATTGAAAGATATCAGGAAGGTTGTGGAAACACCCCTAGAAGAAAGTGAAGATGTTCAAGAATATGACATTAGCTGTGAAAGCTAAGAGTATATGTAAAAGCTAAGCGTGGAGACGGGCTAACAATAAGGAATTCAAGACAGGCGATGTGAATTTTTTTGTTCGAAAAGGAGAAATCCGACGGATTATTAGAAAATCAGTTGAGATCTGAGGAGTAGTTCCGAGAACGTACAAAGGGTAATGTGAGATTACTAAAACAGCAGAACAGTTCTAAAAGGTGTGGGAGGGGGAGGGCAGTGCAATTCAAATTTAAAATGAATCGCTTCGCTTTGGAGTTTTGAAAACCGCGGTTTCGAGATCATCGCGTTTAAAATTGAAATTGAATTATTATTATAGCAAAATCTTTTATTTCTCGTATTCTACCGTCTGAAAACGTTGAAATTATACAAAAAAAATTCTTTTTTTAACCGTTAGACTAGAATCCCCCCTTAAGTGGGTTCTAATTTGCATGAATTCTGTTGATTTTTGACCAAATTTCCAGTACTAAATTTGCCAGATAACGAATTTGAAGCTCAATTGTATAGAAGCTATTTGCGAAGCTGCCATCGCCAGACTTCTAGGCTTCCAGGTGACAATAAGCTCTAACTTCAACTTGGTATTTAAAAATATATGTGGTAGCGTACAGAATTAAATAGTAATCTGCTGATGACTAAATTCTACTAAAGCGGTATACACATGCAGCCAATATGATATAATGTATTTACGAAGAAATAAGTGCTTTACTTTTCAAGTGTACGTCATATCTACGTTATCTAATGCAGTCATCGAAAGCCATTTGCATCCTACGTCTACAAATATTTCCGTTTACATTTATGTAAATTAGACTCCCATTGGCAAAATATAATGCTATAACAGCTTAAATCTTTATCCCACAATAAAATACCACCCACCAGGGTAAGTAAGCCTTAGGCATACATAGATGACAGTTGAAATTAAATATAGTGAATGCAATTATTTGTATTTCTGTCTCATAGCTATGCAATATGATAATTTTCAAAAACATATTAAAGCGTTTATGCCTTATATTCGCGCATTACAAAACTTTCTTCGAATACGGAAATAAATTTAACGCCCGTTCACAGTTTTCAATCATATAATGAAAACAAGGAAAGAGATGCCTTGCATTTGGTGCTATACTGCTTTATGAAATTGAATATAAAATTTCAAACGAAGAAATGAAAGAAAAATATTTTTCCACTGCAATAAAGTGCGAAGAAATTCTGATCACGTATTTGGAAAAGGACGACAAAAGACACAAAAAAGCTGGCTAAGAAACTAATTGAAAAATGTACTCTTTTACAGTGCTCTATGGAATATTTTTTATAGACTCTAACATATTGCTGAGAACATGGTATTAATCAAAGTGGAAGCTTTTTCAATTATCAGAATTCAATAAGTCGTCGCCAGGGGTAAAAGAGATATCGGACTGAATTTTCAGCTAATAACAGATTACGTTTAAAGTCCACTGGGGTTGCATAGTTATATCAGCGGTTCGGAATCTACCTTAAATTATAAATTTACTTATATTCTTTGTCATTGAATTGGGTACAGTTGGATCAATGCGTTAAGCGGCAAGACCAACATGCCATGGGTCCCGGGTTCGAGCCCAGATGACCGTGAGCTTTTATTAAGAAATTTAAATAATCCACTCCGTCTCTGGGCTGTTGTCTAGCTCGCAGCAATGCAAACAAGACTCAAGTTTCCTCACTTCCCTTACCCTAATTCCCTTCCGGCCAAAACCATGCTAACGCATCAAAGGGTTGTCCCCTAGGATTTGGCCACATCGTATAAAAAAAAAAAAAAAGTTAGAAGATTACAGGAGCTGCAAGAGAAGCTATGACAAAGCTCAACTCAGGATAACCACTAATTATAAAGACAGTATTAGATGAGAACATAGGTATTACGTGTTCTCGAACTATTGGACTCTTTTAAGTCTTTTACTGTGTAATAGTTGCATTAACGTTATTCAATTTCTTCGATGGTTATCTTTCAGATTGTTTTGATGTAGTTAAGATAGAAATTAAGATATGTCTGCGTTGGCGATATGAGTGGTGTTCCACAAGATTAAGTATTAGGCCCTCTATTAAAAGGTTATATATAAATATTTACCTAAGCTTTTACGATGTATGCGTGTGTTGTACAAATTTTATTAGTTTTAGTTCTAAATTTATCAATAATTTTTTTTATATTCCTATTTGGGCCATATAAAATAACTTTAATAGGGGCGGAGGCAAAAACGAATTTACATTTATGATCGAAACCCAATCAGGCCCTTACTTAAGAGGGCAGTGCACATTTATTACACTTTTTTCAAGATTTTTTTAAGTAATATTTATTTTAATATTCTAATTGTAATTGTATATAAAAGTCAACATCTCAAACAGCCGTGATATGGCTGGTTGAATTTAACCATCTAATTAAACGGTTGGCAAAAAATCTCAGCTGTGGAATGTCTGAAACAAAAGATTCAAAATTGATATTAAAATATAAGCCAACCGGTATCGTCTGAACTACAAGTAAGTATTTTGGGTGCGAAAAAAACAAAATGGCGGACTTTTGAATTTTTTTTCATCCCCTTTTAGTGAAATAAGGGTTAAAAGAGGGTTATTATTATTATTATTATAAGGGGGGGTTACCCATATGGTGGGCACTACGACCATGGAGGTCTTTTGTGCCGGAGCCCCATTACTGCAAAAGACACTCAGCCATCCTGAGGTAAGCGAGGAGGTCTTTAACAAGGGAGGATCTAACGTCATCCGGATTCAGAAATTCACGACTGAAGGTCCTCCTTCTAAGCCTTGCTAATGCAGGACAGGAGCACAAAATGTGCAGTGTGGTTTCGTCGTCTTCCAAACAAAGCCGACATTCCGTCACGCTAGACAGACCTATTCGGTGTAGATGATACCTAAGCCCATAGTGGCCAGATAGGTAGCCTGAAAGCAGATTGAGATCCGCCTTGCTTAGGGCGGTGATAACGTTATAAGCGTAGGGTCTGACAAGTGCCTTGGCCTTAAAAGGGGGTTAAATATCAAAGTATTTTTATGATTGTAGTTCATACCATAGCTACACATTTACAGAATAAACCCTCAAAATTTCAACCCGATCGCATCAATAGTTTTTTCAAAAAATTTCCAACCCGTTCAAAAAACATGGTTTTGAGAAGAACGCGTTTAAAGTATAAAGCCAGCTGTGCGCGCTCGGATACTGTTATACTACATCATGTTTGGTTTGGTTATACATATATATATTGAACGTTTTGGTCTATACAGGGTGTTTCAGATCTGACGTGCCAAAATGAGTGGGGTGATAGATCTCAACTAGACAGACAAAAAATGTTAGGGCAAGGGGGGGAGGGGCAATCTCAACCATTTGGGAGTTACAGGGTGATTCATAAATTTCAGTTTTTATGGTATGCACATTACTCCTTTATTTTTATCTTTTGATCTACGGAACATAGCGACATCAAACAAACGCTAAAAAACTACTATCCTACCCTATCTTCTATAAAAATCGATGTTTTTGAAAAATCGATTTTTTCAAAAAATACATGTGTATTGCCCCCTTAAGCGAGGCTTCTACCTTGGAGCACCATTTTTCAAGTGCTCATTTGTTTTTGAAACAAAAAATAAATGCATGACCACAGAAAAAAAGGGAATAAAATGTTTTTTTTTCAAATCTCCTCAATTTTCTTAATTTTGCAGTAAACAAAAAAATCTTAGGTAGGTACATCATCTAAGATTTTCTTTTTTACTGCAAAATTAAGAAAATGGCGGCGATTTGAAAAAAATGATTTTATTCCCTTTTTTTTCTTATAAAAACATTAAAAAAATGCAAAATGTAAGTTACGGAGAAAAATGTCCGTCATTCTGTGATGTAATTTTTTTCCGAACGTCTGATGAAATTTTCAGGTCGATCGTGAGTCATTTTCAAAAACATGTTTTCGAGAAAAACGCGTTTGAAGTTTGGCACTGTATACTCGGTTTTGACCGCACCGAATTGAAACACGTTTAAAGTACCAAATATAATAGAATTTCAAAAAATCCTTTCTAGGATGAATTATACCTATAAACAGGTTAAGAATCTGCAAAAAAAATTGATCTGGAGGAAGTACTAGATTGTTTTTTTTTTCAAAATAATGGAGTTTTCATTTTCAGAATCGGAGCTTTGGGTCTAGAATAACTCCTAAGTACTCTAGAGGATAACAAGAGTTGATGCCCGTTTATTTTTGGGGAATGCAAAGTTGAGTACCTTGGATTTAGTGGTAAAGAGCAAAAGCTCGGGTTTTCCTGCGTTAATAGATAGGCCACAATTCTTGCACCATTTGCTGACCTTGTTCGGCGCACTTTCAATAATGTCATTGACTACAGGAAAGTAGGATTGCCAAGTCATCGGCATATGCAACAGCTGTGATTCCGTCGAGTTCCTGCAGTATATTTGTTCATTGCCGTCCGCAACAGCAGAGGAGGCAGAACTCCGCCTTGAGGAGTTCCCCTGCAGATGTGTCTACCAACACGACCAGTTTGAACTGTATTATCCTTGATTTTAGCACCGTTACTATGCAACTACCAAGGCTCTGCCTTACACTTATTTTGGCTGGCTGCCTACTAGAGAGTATTCTCTGAATTTCATTGAGTGTTCAATTGTACGTACAACTTCGTGCAAAGCCGCCTATGTAGATCCTCCCTTGCACTACGAGTGCTGCAATTCTGACATTCGTTTTTCATCTAGCGTCTGCCTAAGGTAAACTTCAAACCGTGCGCCAAGGTTTTTAACAGAAAGAACGCCAGACTGAATAGTCTGAAGTTCTTAGCGAGTTCGTGAACCCGTTTACCAGGCTTAAGGATCAACATTACCTTGACTTCTCTCCAGGTATGAGGAACTTAATTGAAAGTAATGCAGCCCCTCAAGATACCCAACAACCACTTTAAGTCTGGTAGTGTCTATAGCATGATCGGGAAAACTCCATCTGGCCCAGGGGTTTTTTTGGGGGCGAAGCTGTTTGTAGCCCAGGTAATCATTTCGGTGGTAACAATAGTTTCAACTTCGCCCTGAGGGGTATGTCTGATTATCGAGTTGCAGTTAGTAGCTGTGCATTGGGTTAACCAACTGCAATCTGGGAAATGTGTGTCTATCATGAATTCTAGGGTATCAGCCAAGGATTGCATCCACGCTCCATCTGTTCTTCTCCGAAAGGAGATGTTGGTGCGCCCTTTGGACAGAATCCTTCTAAGCCTCGCTGATTCCCTGGAGCTTTCAATGGCATGGCAGTACTTCACCCAAGCCTGCTTCTAATGGTATCTTAAACCGCGCATTAATGAAGTAAGAAGATTTGTATGGGGAAAGAAATCTGCCGTGACTTAATAGGAATTGGATAAGGTAGGCCCATACTGCAGATTCAAAGGAATACAAAATGCTGAGCTTGGGCGTTTTCGGCTGTTATTCTTTTCACATGCTTAAATACGATCAAAATGTCCGAAATCAAGAGCTTCATTTGTGAGAAAAGTTAGGTGTAAACTGAGTGCTTGAATTTGTAAGTGATATAATCCTTGAAATATTATAAAAACGATGTAAACGATAAATTCAATCAAACAATATTCAAAATCATGTTGTAAATAATCAAACAATTGGAAAACAAGTTTTGCGCCTTTTGTCTAAGTTGTACCTGCTTTCTTCATCTGATTTTACAACCATCGAATCAGGTAAGGTTGCCTGTAGCGAGTCCGGAAGCATTACTTTTCTGATTTGAGCAAATGTTTCGTCAGGTGCTTTAAGTATGACCAGTTCTAATCATATTGTTTTCTTCGCGAGCACCTACGTTGTCAAACTTTACCAATCTGAAGTTATGGATCCCCGCAGTTCTCGATTGTAGGTAGTTAAGAGTTGTTTATATTTATGTCTTACAACAAACGTCTCTACTTTCTCCATTAAACAGCCTTCTGGTAGTATGACTAAGGCTTCTTTTCACAACTAAACGTTTCTATTGTGTGTGCTTACAGATATCTTTCTACACGGGAGTTACAGGTTTAAATCCCTGTCGTAAGCTTCCCAAGGCTTTTTACTGCTAACAACAGATTAAGCTTAAAAGTTCATTGCGGGATGTAGAATATGTACTGTCAGTCGTCATCGAATATCCTGTTTTTACCTTAAGTAACTTCGAAAACTGGAGCCCCCCCCCCCCCCCCCCTCTTCACACGACAATTCTGTTTAAGCTCGCCTCCTCACCTTTTCACCCCTTACCTTGTTAGGATTCATAAGGTAAATTAACATTTAATTGTAAACCTTAATAAAACAAAAGGTTAAGCAAAAACTTTTCGGGTGTAGTCTTCAACTTTAGAAGACTTGAAGAATAATAATTGAAATTTCCATTCCCTCAATATTGATGTATCTTAGTGTTATGTCAGCCAAACAAGGCAATCTCAAAATATAATAAACTTTAACCTTACGCTTAGACGGACAAATGAAAATCACCAGAAAAGCCTTGTTACAACCCACAGAAAACAGGCAATTCATTAAAAGGCCGTCCCTTGGTCCATAATTATCCAGTTATGCAAACACCCTGAACTAATTAAACGGCCTTTCATACATGCCAGAGTTTTCAGGAGAAATTTAGGTCACAGGTGACAACCCCTTCATGCTTTCTCATCTTATATCGAAAACTACCAAAGTTTTAAGCCCCATCAACTCCTCTGTCATGGCATTTTAGAAATAATTGAAAGGATGAAATGGGCCCAAATTAATCATCTAGGGATTATGGAAGCCGCAACGATGGCAAGACGTACACAATAAGCTCTTCGAATCCTTTTTAATTAAACGAAACGACTGAAACTTAAATCGTCGATGTGGAAACAGCCAAGTGAAAAAGCAATTTCTTACGATGTCATCCAGTTCCATTTGGGATGCCCTTTTTGTGATGGGTTGGTCCAGGCATCTAGATCTACTAAACTGGAATAGGCATAAAACCGGCAATGGCAAAAAGAAACTTGCCAGAGAAAATTATATTTTCTTATAAGCACTTTCCGGCATCCGGAAATACATTTAAAGGACTAAAAGTCACCCATAAATTTGGCATGTGGAATGAAACCCCATCAATAGATGGAAACTCACTCAGTCAAATATTTTTCGATGCAGTCAAAGTTTCAGCACGTACCCCGCCAAATTGCGAATGCTTTTAATGCTTCTATGGCTACTCGAAGAGGCGAATTAGTATATGCCCCAGTAAGTTATTGATTACCCTGTATTTATTTGATGAAATCAAGTTGCTATCCTGACGACTGCTCTCTTAATATTTCGCTTCAATTCTCAACTTCCAATAATTAACTGCGGCACAATTCCGATGGATTCCTGTACCTTCAGTTTTACATTAAGCCGAGTTGTGAAATGGTTGCTAATTTATACGACAAGGAAACAGTTCTTAGGCTAATTACTTGGCAATTATCGAGAACTCTAAATGTACTTTTCTCGAAGGAAAATCAGAACAAGACTGGGAGTTTGTTCTAATTACTTCGATTAATAGTAATGACAGAACTGACAATCAATACTTCAATGGCTGTATAGGAATCTTTAGTCGAGAGAATACATATAGTGTCCGATGTAATCTATAGTCTAGTTTGCAAATTCTGTTAACCCAAAAGCTAATTTCGAACAAATTTCGTTCTTCAATATTTTACTAATTGTTTTTTTCATAAAATCCTTTTTAAAAATTTCAAGGATCTGCGTTATGTAATGTAAATACCTTTAGTGAAAGTTCTAGATTGGAATACTATCATTACGTTACACATTTACTCCGCCGACAACATCATGTTCCTCACTGAAAACCCACAAATCGGCTCGAGTCCCCAAAAGTATCCTGGCAGAACCTGCCAACTCAACCGCCTGTTCGTTCCTAGAGAAACCCTGATGCCCCGGTAACAAAACCAAATTGATTCGATTTATTCTTCCCAGTCCATTCAGAGCTTCTTGGCATTCCCAGAAGAATTTTTCTTTGATTTTGGTGGAGCTGATTGCTTTTATCGCCGCCGCCTAACTGTTGTAAAAAATAAGTATGTGCCTTTTCAAATAAGCCCTCATTATATTCACGTATGCTCCTGCAAGTATGACATAAACCTTGAGCTGGAAAATAGTGTGAGGTTTACCTAGAGTAAAAGTGAAGCACTGAATTTTGGTGATTCAGCCCAGATACCTGCACCTACCTCCGCATCAGACACTGAGCCACTGAACCGTAACAGACAAACCTTTCCTGTGTGATACGGGAAAAGACACATGCTTCATTTCTCTCCATCATGTGGGTTGCAGAGAAAAAAATTTTAGGTCTCCTGTTGTTTTGAATCGGGTGAAATTCTTCTCCCGCCCCATGCCCCACACGGGAAGTAGAGAGAGAAGAAAGAGAGTTAGCATGTTGACGGAAGCAAATGACAAACTGATAAAGACATTTCTCCAAAACAGCTTGATTAATGACTTTTTCGAAAGTCTAAAAAACCATGTAAGTCATATCCGCCTAGAGGACTTAGGGAAGGCATAGCATACCCAGCTTTGTTTTGGAATAAAAGCTTATCTAACTGACCTACCTAAGGATATAGCGGATTGAAAGTGAGAGATGACATCTATTCTCTTAGGTAGCTCTTACAACTGAGGGGTCACCAAGGTCGAGCATCGATCACAGTGTTGGGAAAGTGTGTCTGCAGTAGTACTTTCAGCATCGTTCCTGATCCGTCTGGCTTCCTGAGCGAGTCCAGGTCTTCCAAGATCTTTTTCATTAAAGTTTTTAGAAGTCTTGCAGAGTGTCATAGCAATTTTATGCTCCTACAAAAATGACTCCACTCTGCCTTTTTTATTTCCATAGCTCATGATTGTACGAGGTTAGGGCACATCTACATATATGCATTACCAGGTCGTCTTTTCTTTACAGGACTACTCTGCCTCCTAGCAATAGTCCTTATCTTTGAATACCCCTCATTATACTGGAGTACTGCAGTAACGAAACTACACCGCAATAGAGCAATTGTGGCTGTATGTAATAAACACGATTCGTTGTCTAGGTCTGCCATAAGTTCAACGCCTTAAGGGACCTGATCGCTTCAATCATCTATTATCTTTCTTAATTTGGAAGATAGTGTGTCTCTGGTAACAGCACAATAGTTCGAAAAAGCTTCTTCAGCCACTTACGGAGTCCAAGATAAACCGACTGACCAGTATTGACTCCAGAACATCTTTTCGTTCTCCGTTATCAAATGTGGGCTTATTCCCACAATAACCACCAATAAATAATCAAAAACGTTGTTGAAATTTGTGCATCCCCAGTGTTTTCTAGTGTGTGTTTTCATCACAACCGACAACAATTTATTGCACGTGCTTATGCGCTAGTCTGATGAAATTGTTGAACTCTTTCGATGGCACTGGGTTCGTACAGTCGTACATGAAATATCCAGGCATGAAACTTACAAGAAACTTGTCGACTTGGCATATCGAGAACAAGTTGGAGGAATGTGGAGCAACGCGTTAGTAGACACGGCAGCCCTGAAACCCAGTCAGAGAAAGATATCTAATATTCCTATTAAAAATCGAACAGATTCTCGGTCGGCTGTCTTTATTAACCTCAACATAAACTCCACTTAAATCAGAAATCCGACAAAAAAACCAAGGCTCCTGAACAAGCGCCAGATTCAAGGGTGGACATCCTTGACCGCACTACTGTGTGTGGACAGCCGAGTCGGAGAGCTCCTCCTTCCTTACCTCTCACCGGTTAACTGGAGGTACACGGTGGTGGTGTTAAAAAAATTTCGCCTGCCTCTCCTGTAGAAGCCCTCGACAAGACAAGGGTCTGGCCGTTGTGGACATTTATTTTTTCAAATATTCTGCAGGAAGGGTTTTGTATTGGAGCATTGTGCAGCTCCAGCGTCTGCAAGACATCAACAAGATCTCCGGTATTCCCGGGTATCCATTCAAACACCAATAGCATCTTAGGAGATTCTCTTATTCAATTTTCTTGAGAAAGCCACATTCTGGCCTCAACTGTAGCGCACAGGCCCGTAGAGACAACATTCGGGCCCGGGGGTACCACATACGGGCCTCCGCGAAAGGAATTTCGGGCCCGGGACTAAGCATTTACGAGCCCATATACAATCGAATGAATGACTTTCAATTTAAAATATGTCACTTTTTCGATCGTGAAACATTTTTTTTATATATATAATTAAAATGGAAAACATTTTTCGTTGATGACTTAGGTGACGGGGGCCCTTTTGAAAGCCCGGGCCCGGGGGGTTTACCCCCTTCGCCCCCTCCCTCTCGGCGGCCTTGGTAGCGCATGTCATTTTTAGTAGGCCACCAACACGCCCTTAACCACAGAACTGAGGTCGGGTTTCATTGACCTTCTTCTTACCAGTTTCACCTATAATAAGCTCCCAGAGAGACTGAATCAGACTCTCAGTGACGTCAATATAAGATAACTCGCTAGGTATTATAATCATTGGTATCACAGCAACTTGTGGATGTGTTCCCAATATGTTCTCCTGTTTAACTTGTATATCTCTGTCTAGTTCCTGTAACCCCTTGTGGGGCATGAAGCGGAAAAAGAACTTTACACGATTCGAGACAATGATTGCAAGTAAACCTACAATTTAAAGCGGATTCCGAGCCACTGACATTTTCTCTACAACCTACATGGCCTTTTTTATCGTAATTTGTTGTCAGCAGAAAACAACCATGGGCCGCCACCTGTGGTATTGAATCGTGAGACCTCCGGATTGTAGGTCGACATGTTATCACTTACTCTACCAAATTTTTACCTGTTACACTGGGGGATCTTCATCTGAACGATAGACGCCCTCTGGTCGATGTTTTGCTTGTTGGATGCCACCAGTTGTGACCGGCCGAGGATGAGCGAACCGCTCCCATCGGTACCCACAGCCTCCAAATTCTAGCAAAAAGTTGAGGCCTACTCTAGAGTTTACTCGTACTCGCAGCCTGCAGCCGCAGAACTATTCGTAGTAAGTTGGTCATAACGGCCCCAAAGAGCAGTTTAGCTTAATACCGACTGTCAGCATGACTCCTATGTTCTCCTTGTTGTGTTACATTAACTTTTCAGTGGGTAACTCCTTTACGTCTGTGTTTTAATTTACTGCTTTGGTGTTTATGTGTGGTCCCACTAAAGTGTTGGTAGAAATTCACTCTGTCGGCGTTCTTATAATACACTTGGGTGTGTCCATTACCCAAGGTAAATCGCTGATGTGCTTTTTATTATCAACTACTAACGAACGATGATATTTTCACCTTGCGTTATTAGGTTTAAGAAGTGTGCTCTCCGGAAAAAAGGAAGGTTTGATTATAAGACAGAACAGCGACTATTCGGTAAGCAAGCGAATGTCCATTATTCGGAATGAACCGCCGTGATGGGATTGTCACGCGAACTTAATGGTTGCCCCCCATGAATATCCTGATATTGGTATTCAACATTGGCTCATATCACTAGCCATGTGTCAAGATTGTATATCAAGCTTGTCTCAAAGTTATTATCCCGACTTCCGACCAGGATTGGGCCGCCATTATCATTCAGACAAGCCTGTGCACCAACCTCGGACCCATTGTAATTTCGAAGCTTTGAGGTTTTGAAGCTTCATTGCAAACCTTCGAAGGTCCAAAAAATTTCGAATTTTCAGGCCTCGCAGATACGAAGCTTCGTTTAAAACCTTCGGAAGTCAAAAACTTCGAAACTTCAAAGTGGTTAGTTTTTATACCCTAAATGAAATATGTAAGGTATTAACATTTTTAATACTGCGAAATAATTTTGCTCGAGCAAAACTTTTTTTTACTACCTAGTCTTCCTAATCAAGCCAAATCTTTATAAATGAATGAAAATCAATGGAGTGTACTTAAAATTGTCATACCTTCTTAAAATCACTCTAGCTCAAAACAACAGTCCTATTCGGTGCATCTTTGTCGATGGTTCGTTCAATTATTCAAACCATAAGGGACCTCCACTTTTTGAGGAACAACGAAAACAGACGCACATTCATAGCAAAAACATTATCAGAAACAACGACTTTTATGCTTCAGCTCAGAAGCTCTGAAGTTACTTTAGAAGCTTCAAAATCTTCGAAGATTCGAAGTAGAAGATGAACAGCCTAATATGGAGTATCAACCATAATGAAGTCATTATTCCAAGACTTGTATCTATGAACGGAAATTCAAGCATTTTCAGAATTTTAACGAATCTGAACGCTATTCGGGAATTGACCATATTTTCTCTCTATTTCGTTCTTTAGTCCTTTGGCTTTTTAAATGTACTGCAAACCTCGCCCTAATTTTCAGGATATTTTTGTAGACTCCTTTTATGAGATTTAATGAGAATTAGAGTAATGCTTCAACAAACACTATCAAATGCGATCGTTGATATTTAAAAACCGACTTCAATTTATTTGCATGAAATCAAACAAAAGTTAAGGTAGTTAAGATTTCATCCGCTGAGCTTACTTTATTGCACAAAAGAGCATGAATGTTCCCCATAAAAGAATGCAGCAGTAAAATCCTTTTACAAGTCAACAGAAACACTTAGAGTTAACTTAACCATTCGTTTGTTCTTATATGAACTCTCTCGCAGTAGAACAAAACACTACCAATGGTGTCGTTATTATATTCAAACTGCATCGTTCGGTGCATTTACTGTCCAGTGTGCATGCACCATTAAAAAGCAATTATCGCTCAAATTATATCAACTATGCACTCCAATGTGAGCTCTAAAATGGGAATAAAAACAGAGATGGAGTTGGTTTGAATATTCACTTTTTATGGAGACCAAAGTGGTTGAAGTAGCTCTCCGGTTGTCGATTTAGGGAACGAAACTGTCACATGTCAAGTCACAAATGATTAATTTCGGCACAGCTTAGTGCAGATTATGTTGCAAATCGAATGACTAATGAAGGTTTTAGGTGTTGGGAAAAGCGAAGGCTACTAGTGATAAAAGGCGTTTCTGCAACTCGTTTAAGGTCATAGCAGCTGGTGATTAACAGCTGAAATTGGGAAGTTAATATCATCGTAATTATCTTATGTTCAACGAACCGATTACACATATTGATAATTTAGTAAAATTTTGGTTCAGTGCCAAATTAAGCTTCTGCTTTCTCAACCACTGTAAAGCCCAATAGTGAACCCTTTGTATATTACAGTTTCGCAGAGAATATCGTGTAGTTGTTTAAATTTATTGTTTTTAGGGAATTTTATGAAACACGTAAATACAGAATTAGAGAGATTATTCAGATAGCAACAGATCGAATGGGAAAAGGCGAAGAAATTTTTTGTGAGCTGTAGTAAACGTGGGACGATTAGAAAGCGGAAGACTTCCATTGATCAGTGACGCCACATGGTCCAAAATACAATAGATCAACAAATCATAGCTACAGTTTACAGCACTGGCACAGAACCAGACCAGGTGGAGAGTCGATGTAGAAGACGACGTATCCCCCACAAGAAGTTAAAGGAAACAGAGAGTAAAAGCGATAGAGATCAGATAGTTGGATATGAACTCAAGCCCCAACGCGGCCAGTACCACTGAAAAGAGCAAAACTGTCAAGTAAAGGGAAAGGGGGCGGAGAAACGACTCAAATTTAATCCCCCTCCACATTCAAAGCAACTCAAAAGCTGAGCGAAAACTTAACTGGTAAAGTGAAGCCACTTGCCAAATGAAAGACGACAAAATCTGAGGGGAGGGACATCGCAGAGCGGAACAATACGCTCAGCTGATGATGGGACTAATGAAAAACTGAATAATAAAATAGTTTTTTTAAAAAATATTGAACCGACTTCACAAAAAGCACGATAAAATTATGTTTAATTTTATATCTATTAAGACATATTGAAGTCGGTGCAAATTAAAGAAACAAACCAAACTACATCAAAAGTATTTAACCGTCCTTTTTTGTGATCCTTTGAGCTGAAACGTTTAGGTAAATTTATACAGTATCTTCGATTATGGTTGGGTAGTTGTTTTGTTTCTTTAATTTGCACCGACTTCAAAATGTCGTAATAGATATAAAATTAAACATTATTTTATGCTTTTTAGTGCTTTTTGTGAAGTCGGTGAAATTTTTTTTTTAAAAACTTTTTTATTTTTCACTTTTTAGTGTCTTCTACTCCGTACAACAAAAAAAGAACCATCCAAATCAGTCCACGCGTTAAAAAGTTAGGTTCAACCCCCTACCCGTCAACCAACCAAAATTTTTTTTCTCGCGGTATCAATGGGAGCACGTATCTACCCAACTACCCAAAGAATCATCGAAATTGGTCCAAGCGTTACGAAATTAGACTACCCCTCCCTTTCCCCTTCCCCCTCCCAACCATAGAACCAAATTATCCTCCTATAAGCAATGGGGGATCATACTCTATACAACAGCAAAGGAACCATCCAAATCGGTTCACGCGTTACGAAGTTAGACTACCCCTCCCCCTCTCCCCACCCTAGGCCAAATTTTTTTTCTCCTATTAGCAATGGGGGATCATACTCTATACAACAGCAAAGGAACCATCAAAATCGGTACACGCGTTACGAAGTTAGTTAGAGTACCCCTCCTCCTACCCTAGGCCAAATTTTTTTCTCCTATTAGCAATGGGGGATAATCCTCTGTACAACAAAAAAAGAACGATCTAAATCGGTCCACGCGTTACAAACTTAGCTTTCACACCCACCCCCCACCCTGCCAACATCAAAAATTTTTTGGCCATGGTACCAATCGGTGAACATACTCTACCAAACAAAAAAAGTATCATCAAAATCAATTCATAATTGGCGGAATGATCGCGTAACAAACATGCAAAAAAAACAACATTTAGTCGAATTGAGAACCTCCTCCTTTTTTTAAGTCGGTTAAAAAGGTCAAAACTGGCTTCATTAGAAGTGAAAACCTAATTCTGGTAGTAATCGATTGTAACGGTCCGGACGGTAGTCTATCGAAAGAGAACCGCCTGAAACTGGAATCCAAAATTCTGGAAACCATTCTAGCCGCCGGGGAAGCATCGGATGTTGAAAACATCTGCAAATTCGACGGGGCTGGCTGGCAAAAAATTTTCAAAGTTATCGGGTGCAACAGCAATGACACCTTTGGCCCGGAGCGAGGATAAAAGCTATTCCAGCCTCGAACTTACGCCTGCGCGGGCTAACGCACGTATGGGGACCTCCTCCAGTAATTGAAGTAACTTCCACAGTACGGCTTATATCATTGCAAAAGAAAGGTCTTTACAGCCGCAGCTGGCAAGTCCTATCCTCTAAACCCGGGGCAAAAGAACAAGATCTACAAATTGCAATGGATCATGCGTCCCCGCAGTCTTAAGAGCACCTGCAGGGGTGGTGAAGTTCAGGTTGGAACGATTAAAATTCACTATCTGGTGCAAATTTATCTGCACCACTCCCGAACAGCCACTGACGACCTAATACTCTTCATGGCACAAGAGAACATAGATTGGGCCCTAATCCAAGGGCCTTGGATCTCCCGAGCTGCAATAATAGGATTAATGTCAAATCACTACTTGCTCCTAAACACAAATAACACAACAGGTGCAACAAAATCTACACCACAAGCTGATTTGGAAAACATTTTATACCTTCAACCGATAGAGCTTAAAGAGAAAAATGGATACCTTGGCAGCTCCTAGACTAAGAGAAAACAGCCAATGGATGCCACAATGTTTTGGACATGTAGTACCGAATTCTTATAATCAAAATGGGTTACACTCTCTAACGGATCACATGAGGCCGCAATATGATTTTAGAAAACAGTTTTCCATCATCGTACCTAGCAGAGAGCACTAAAAGCCCTCTGAAAATATCATTAGAGCAACTGCCATCTTCACAGACGGATCGAAGACGGAGAGAAGGTTGAAGTTGAGTTTTTTCGGAAGCGCTGCTAATAACTGCTATTTGCTGAAGGATGGGCGGATGAGTTGAAGCCTTCTAGGATACGGCCAACCTCATCTGGACATTCTCAAGTGTTAGTTACACCTCCAAGCGGTAGCAACCGGGCAATGTAACTAATGCGGGAAGAGATAACCTCTTGAAAAATCCCACTAACTCCAAGGTTGTAGTGGGCCATGCCAAGAGATTCTGTAGTGATGCCCTCCTATCTGAAGGGTCCAGGAGAAATTTTTTTATACGATGTGGCCAAATCCTAGGGGACAACACTTTGATGCGTTAGCATGGTTTGGGCCGGAAGGGAATTAGGGTAAGGGGAGTGAGGAAGCTGGAGTCTTGTTTCTGCATTACTGCGAGCTAGACAACAGCCCAGAGACAGAGTGGATTATTTTAATTTCTTAATAAAAGCTCACGGGGAGATCTGGTCTCGAACCCGGGGCCCATGGCATGGTGGTCGTGCGGCTCAA
Organism: Leptarthrus brevirostris; assembly: GCA_964036015.1. NCBI lineage: Eukaryota > Metazoa > Arthropoda > Insecta > Diptera > Asilidae > Leptarthrus > Leptarthrus brevirostris. The sequence continues at coordinate 21,949,538 of OZ038371.1, forward strand.
AGCATTGATGCAACTCCGTCTCTTGAGTCGTGAATGGCGTTTCCTCGGGAACTTGTGTAGGAGTGGAGGTGGAGGGTATGGTAGACCCTAACAGGTTGGCTATACCCACGATACGCACAACACAATAGAACCAGGTTTGGCGAAATTACTTTTTGAATGTTATGCGGCGGCTATGGAGATTGGCTTGCGCCGGCTGAAAGTGCTGTAACAGTCCTGGGAGAAGGTGCCATTGGCTATCTCCGCGGTACAATCACCAGTAGAAGATGCAAACCTGCATTCCGAAGGGTTAGCTGCAGTTTATCCGGAGGAGGTTACTGGTCCTGGGTGTGGACTAAATCTGAATGGCCTGGAACCCTTCAATGCCGTGGACAAAGAAGGGGTGAAGGACGTGCCAAGAAGGAACACTCACTGGAGACGGTGGAACAGCATAGATTCCTACAGATAGGCTAGGGTTGCAGCAGTGACCCAGAATACCGAGGTTAGTGGCGACAGTGGGATAACTGGATACTCAGTTGCCCCGACTAGGGGAGACTGGGAGGGGACGGAAACGGACCCGATTCAGTGTGGACTGTCCCCAGAGAGGTCTTTTTAGTGAGTAAGAATCTCACACTGCCAGAGGGCAGGGGCTGTCCGCTGTCCTTTGGAAGATTTCCACCGCTCCCTCTTAAACAAAAAATAAATAAAAAAATAAATAATAAATCTACACTATTATGAAATTATGAAAGCTCCATTCTCTGCCCAAACAAAACAGATGTCGGCAATTAAGATCACTATTTGTGTGGAATGTCAAGAAGCACTCAATGTTTTTTAAACTCAAACCTGATAAAATCAAATTCGTTTAAGACGAAATTTGTTAGTCCTTTACGGTCAGAAAGTTAAAGGGCATATCAGCATAGAGAGTAACGAGAAAGCCGACGAATTGGCAAAAAAGGTTGGAATACAGAGAGATATAGAGAGATAGAGGTTCACCCTCCCCTTAACGTAGCGAAGAGTTAAATTGAAATCTACTACATCAAGTCTTCGAAATAGTGGGAAAATATTACCTTTTGTTTCACAATACAAATTCTTTGGCCGAAACAGAATTCCGGCACAACTTCTAGATTTTTATCCTTCAATGGAAAACACGTCCGAACGCTAATCGGTGTCATCACTCGACATTGCCCCATAGAAGTTATGGCCAAAAGACTGGGCGTACCATCGAATGAGTTCTGTAGAAATTGTAGAGACGGGGAGGAAACTGAATCCATCTGTGAATTTAAAATTCTAAAAGAAAGACGACTCGCCTGCTTGGGAGAAAGGGAGGAATCCGAGAAGACTTGGTGCTTCGGCAGCAAACAGCCCAACTACCCAACCAACCAACTGGGGTGGGAAGGGGATGGGTAGTCAGATTTCGTAACGCGTAGACTGATTTGGATGGTTCTTTTTCTAATTTGTAGAGTATAATCGCCCATTGGTACCGCTGCACAATTTTTAACGGTGGGGATGTAGTGGGGGAGGGGATGGATGTCAACTTCTAAACGCGTAGACCGATTTGGGTGATTCTTTTTATACCATATAGAGTACAATCCAGATGGTAAATAGTGATGGTAAATGTTGATCTAGGGTGTTCGTGGGGGGAGGGATTGGGATGATTCTTCTCTTGATGTGTAGAATATGTTGCCCACTGATACCACAAAAATTTATGTGGTGAGGTGGAGTGTATTTGGATGATTTTTTTTTTTGTATAAGGTATGATTCTCCATTTGCTGCTATACGGAAAAGTTAAGACCTAGGCTTTGGGTGGAGGAAGGGGTATTAATTTGTAACGTATGAACTGATTTATATGATTCTGAATGCATAGAGTATATATTTGTATTATGACAAACATTGTAGCTTATAATTAGGGTTGGGTGAGGGGCGTTAGGCGTAGACCGATTTTGATTCTGTTGTACAGAATACGTTTCCTGATTGGTAAATAAGAAATATTTTGTACCTAGAGTAACTACGATGATTCTCTTATGCTGTATAGAGTACGGTGACGCACTAGTAAGAATTTTGTATCTGAGATGAGGATATGAAAGGATGACCGTGACTAATTTCTAAAAAGCATGAAATAATTTTTAATTTTATATCTATTACGACATGTTGAAGTCAGTGCAAATTAAATAAAAAATTACTTAAATGTTTCAGCTTGCAGGATTATAAGGAAGGACGATTAAATACTTTTGTTGTAGTTGTTTGTTTAATTTGCACCGAGATATAATAGATATAAAAATAGTTTTAAAAAAAAAATTCAACCGACTTCACGAAAAGCACTAAAAAACATAAAATAAGGTTTAATTTTATATCTATTACGACATATTAAAGTCGGTGCAAATTAAAGAAACAAACCAAACTACAATAAAAGTATTTAATCGTCCTTTTTTATGATCCCTTGAGCTGAAACGTCTAGGTAAATTTATACAGTATCTTCGATTATGGTTGGGTAGTTGTTTTGTTTCTTTAATTTGCACCGACTTCAAAATGTCGTAATAGATATAAAATTAAATATTATTTTATGCTTTTTAGCGCTTTTTGTGAAGTCGCGTAGATTTTTTTTTTTAAATTTTTTACTTTTAAGTCACGCGTTAAAAAGTTAGGTTCAACCCTCTACCCGCCCCCCCCCCCCCCCCTCAACACACCAAAATTTTTATTCTCGCGGTATCAAGAGGGACACATACTCTACCCAACAGACAAAGAAACTTCAAAATTAGTCCAAGCGTTACGAATTTAGACTACCCCTCTCCCTCCCCTTCCTCCTCCCCCACCATAGAACCAAATTATCCTCGTATTTTTTTCTCCTATTAGCAATGTACAACAAAAAAAGAACCATCCAAATCGGTCCACGCGTTACAAAGTTAGCTTTCACCCTCCCACCCCCACCACTTCAAAAATTTTTTAGACATGGTACCAATCGGAGAACATACTCTACCAAACAAAAAAAGAATCATCAAAATCAATTCATGATTGGCGGAATGATCGCGTAACAAGCATACAAAAAAAACAAAAACAAAAAAAAACATACAGTCGAATTGAGAACTTCCTACTTTTTTGAAGTCGGTTAAAAATTTAAAATTATTTTATCCTCTTTAGCGCTTGTTGTGAAGTCGGTTCACCTTTTTTAAGAACTATTTTTTATTTGTAGTCCTCAATTAGAGAAAAAAAACGCATCGCAAAGTTTGAATTTTCGCTGACTCACCCATCTCTGTTCGGCTGTCGTTGGTACATTACAACTTGAACAGCCACGATTCGATCCCTCTAGAGATTACCCACATCTGATTTTTGCTGACAATTACAAATTTCAATTGAAGGTCACTGTAGGTTACAAAGTAAATGTTTGGCGACTGGAAATCCAGCAACTGAAATCCAAAAGCTCCTTGTCATCATCAGTCATTAAATCGGCGAAGTCCTTTCCACGACTCACAATAGGTTCCGGGAATCATAAGGTCTCTATTTATTTTAACCTCACTTTTCCGAATACCTACTTTGTTGATACGAATTAACTTTTTATGACCTTTCCTTTAAAATATGAAAAGTCAAACTCTTTATTCTCCACAATTTGCACCGTTAATAAAGTTTTAACAGAGAAAGGTGCAAATTTCAATTGAAAAAGGTTATTTCACAGCAAAAGATCAACATACTTCATTGGACCCATTCAATTACCCTCTGCAGTTTTTGTTCACATCCTTGTGCGCTGGCAAAGAGACGATGGCCTGAAAGGACTTAACACACATGAAAAATCAGAAGTTCACCTATGCGTTATTCTTTTATCAGCAACAGAAGGGGGTTAATTATTATCGTGAGTATAGAAAATTCATAGGCGAGAATAAAAACGAAATAGAGTGCCTTGTATGTTGTCTGCAAAGAAGCATCTCCATTCAAAGTGGAGCAATAGAATTGTTTGGAATATTTTGAAATGTACGCGCAACATGTGTGCAACGGTAGCTCATTCTTTATCAGATTTGATAGTATATTCAGAGAGTACTATACAAAAGATCTCTTGGAATGGGATACACAGGGAGGCTGCAGTGCACAGTTTTCCAAATTTTAATTGCACATGCGCCATGTAAAATCGATTTGAAGTCTAAAACTGAACGTTGAATGTTTCTTTGTATGTAGCCTATAGTCACGGTTAGATGTCTGTGCATTCGAAACCAATACATCATCATCTTGGCATACACAACGAATCTTTTGCGCCACTTTAAGAGGAAAACTGAAGTTTTACATCAGTTCTTGTGACTTTTCACAGTAAAGTAGTTTAGTGATAAAGGTTTTACATGTAATTACACGTGTGAACTATTGTTTTCTTATAATATGAGCATCTTTCTAAATTAACAATATCCGGGTCCCTTAGGGTGTTCTTCGAACATGCATTTCAATGGTACATGAAAAGTACCCAGTAAATTGGGAAAAGTTTCGGGGTGGTGACTTGTGCCGTTGACATGAAGGTTGTGGTTTGTGCCAAGTGATATACCAATATATTATAGTATTGTGAACGTTTCAACATGAATGAAAAATTGTCAACTTTTGTCTCATCTATTTCACATTTTTTGGTATGGCTGCTGTTGTTTATTGAAACCACAGCTAATCCCGATGCAAAAAGACTATATGATGACTTGCTTAGCAACTACAATAGATTAATAAGGCCTGTCAGCAACAACACTGACACTGTTCTTGTTAAACTTGGGCTAAGGCTGTCACAATTAATAGACTTGGTAAGTTGAACATGAGAACTTTTATAATCTGCTAACGACAGCTTTAATCACTAAGAATTCGCTTCAAATCAAGACGGCACCATTCATATAGAAATAAAGACGCATTTTCAATTATTGGCAAAAAAAAAATACTGCGCCATACGTTATCGAGAGGAAGAGAGGCTTTTATAAGTCCTGACAAATTGATGACAATTTAAGGTTTCCGAAAAATCCTTTGCATATTTAGTGTAATTGTGTGTCAAATTTAATGTGGTTTGCTAAGAAATTAATATTTTAATAGTATTTCCTAACTTTAGAACTGACAAATAAACATGCATTTCGCCTACGTTCTTTCTAAACTATAAATTCACACTTCAAACGCTTAGCTTTAGGTACTTTCCCAATAATATTTACTGCGCCGAATCACATATCAGTGATACATTACCCTCTCTGTAATTTATGACTTTAGTTTAACCGATAACAGTTCCATGTGGGTAAACTATTTTGCCGATTATTCATGGTATACTTGAATTTTAAAAGAAAAACAATTATTTCTTAACATAAGCAAATTTATTAAGCCTATTGTTACTTATATTATACAATGTAATTTTTCCTACACCACTTAGCTCTATATTGATAGTTCTACAAAAAAAAATTTTTTTTCACACAGCAGGTTTCCTTTGATCTTTGATCTGCTACGGTTTAATAACTTTATGTCAAATTTATTTCTGGTATTCATCAGGGCACCCAAATATGTCCTGAATTGTTTGTTCTATTTAATAATTGTATGACTACTGGTTGAAAACTTTAAATATTTAATAGTTTAATATTTCCTTTTTAATTTGTTGAAGCACTTCGGCTCATGTGAGTACTATACGTGGTTTCTGTGAAATTTTTTGATATCGTGGTTGGCTGTATTCAATGGTAATTTACTCAAGTTATACCTTCCTACATTGAAAGTGTTGAAACTTGTTCGCAGTTTTAAGGTTTATAATTTTTCCGACTCTTGATTTGCAACTGAAATACAATCTTCTTTTTTTAATTTATTGTTGAAGTTTAGGTAAACATTTTTTCATATACACATCTCATAAATACCTCAATGTCGGCTCTCTCGATATTTAAACCGAAATTTACCTACTTTTTTTGGACCAAAAAGTTTCTTTCCTCCGCTGTTTTTCACTGATGCGTCGGGTTTCAATCTCCTAATTCTTAACTGAGTCTAAAAATTTCGCAAGGTACAGTATATGAAGTATGTAGATGATGAGACTGATAAGTCAGCATTCAGTCATCCTAAATATAGTTTTCTCTCAGTTATCAGGTCAGTATTAAATTATCTGTCGAAGAAGAAACATCACTATGTCAGTCGAATCCACCGAACAGTAATATAATAAAGGCCAAAACACGTCTAGGTAAGCTCCACGACGAGCTTCACGAGGTATGCTTGCAGCTAGATTTAAAGCTATTCTGAAACCAAAGCTTCCATTCTTGTATTCTTGTATCTAGACTAGGCTGTGTACTATGTCATATTGACAGCAGGTCCGTGCGCAGAAAATGCTCGTTGGGGGCTACTATCTAATTTCATTAAAAAAAATAAAATAAAGGTGCTATAAAAAGAAATCTAATGGATGTACATAAAATATAATATATTCTGCAATTTAAAAATATGGTCATATACATTTTAGGTTATTTTTTTTAGTGTTTCAGTAAAAAAAATTTACTAATAAAGAAATTCAGAAAATTTCAAAAACCCTCCTGGGGGAGTGAACCCCCCCTTCCCCCCATGCGCACGTGCCTCATTGACAACACTTGGCTTCAGAACAAAAATTGCACAAACATTGCAGAAGGCCCACTTCTAATGAAACCGTTTAGTATTGTTTCATTTAAAAACATTTTTTGGGAATTTTGACAATCCTTGAAACCTAATTGTGTTTTGGTGAACGTTGAAATATCTTCTTCTCAGTTGTTCAGCAATCTGAGCCTTCGTAGACTATAGTCAAAAAATACCAGCCAGGTGCGTATCAGATTCGCGGATCGAAGAGTCCCTACAATATTAATTAAAATTTTACAGATTTATTTATTTTCTTCCAATATTATAAATGTCTGGCACTTCATTAAATTTTTTTTACATATGAGACCTTCTATTAGTACGGATTTTTTGGTTTGCAACTGCGTGGATAAAGAGGTGGGGGGAAAATGGTATTTCTTCGCATATTTTGAGCAGTAGTCAAAAATTAATGCTGCTTAAAATTAAAAAAAAATTGCTTAAATCCTTAAATCAGGGCATTCATTACGCGCTCTTCTAAGTGATGAGTGGAGTGAGACAAAGGTACACCTTTGTCACCTTTGCTATTCCTGATGTTCATTAATGACGTATTGTGCAGCGCAGACAAATACCCATCGCGAGGGACTATATGAAAACTCTTTAACCGCCTAGCGCACCTGGACTATGCCGACGATGTATGTCTCCAATCCAACAAACAAAGTCATGTAGCCCAAATATTCAAAGGCCTGAGCAGAGAAGGTCGCAGAGCAGGGCTTAAGAACAATGCTGCTAAAACCAAACTCTAGTAGACAACATACAGTTTATTTGGAAGAACAGCGAATAGAGCAAGAGGATTAGTTTTACAATCTCGGAAGCATAGTTACAGTAGACGGAGCTGAGGCTGGTGTACAATGATGACGGATGACGGAGTTTTCGTTAGCGGAATAGGCGGCAGAGTGGAGGTAGAAGTTGCTTGTTGCGGAGGAAGTAGCGGGTGCAAGGTTTGGTGTATACAGAGGAGGGGTGGGCAGACGGAAATAGAAACAGAAGCGGCGGGGTGGTCGGAAGTTGATGGCTTGTGGTTAGGTAGGCACACGGAAGAAGTTAGTAGTAGATGCGCTAGATATACAGAACTCTAAACAGTGGTGGAAGGGTTGTCGGCGGGAATGCACGTGTTCGAGGGCATGGGTGAGAAGTTGAGGGTGTGAGAATATATAAAGTTAGGATACTTGGCTGGGGTACTTAGATTAAAGTTTGGAAATACTCCCATTTTGCGCTGCCAATTGGAGTTTGGATCACAAGCTTTAGGGCTAAAGGTGAGACGTGCGGAAGAGATGAGAGATTATGTTCTTACAATTATGCTGAATACTAGATTTAGTTATGGAAGAAGGTCGTTTGGAATTATTTCTGGGATAGTTAGTGGGATGTGGTTTATTAGTATTTAATTAAGGGTTAGGTGCAGAGGGCTTAGGGTTAAACTTAAAATGCTTCTTACCCCACTTAGAAATTTCGATGGTCCCGAGAGTGAAGATTTTGCTGGGGGGGGGGGGTTACTGATGCGCCAGACATACTTGTTCGGGATGGAGATCTTGAAGTTGCTGGATTTCCTTGCGTCTGACTTCAGGTAGCTAACAGGGGTGAATGCAAAATTCCGGGAAAAAAATCTGTGCTTCCAGGAACCGTTGGCGTTATTAGGGGCACCCTTAAGACGGAATGGAGAATGGTCGCTTGGTGAAGATGAGTGTTTGCTGCCTATTCTTTTTAGTCTCTGTTTCTCTTCTGATACTGTCCAGGTGGTGCCAAATTTGTTAACAGTAGATGCGGTGGAAGTGGGTTCGGATGACACCAGCGGAAAGATATTGATGACAACAATAGCACCTGTCTCCATATCGGACTCGACCGAACCAACAGTAGCATGAAAATCTGGAGCAGGCTGCACCAAGGAGAAATGCGGGTTTTTAGAAATCACTTACACGGTTGATCGAGGGCGAGCTGCATTTGAATTCCGGAGAGTGGGGCAGTTCCCATTCGGAGATGTAGTTCCAGAAGGAGAAAAATCCAAACGAGAAGCAGCTATGGCGTCAGACAGAGGAAAGGAGGAGCCGAGACAGCCTTTTGAAGTTAAACTCCTGATTTCAGAGGCAACTGAGCCAATGAGTTCATAATTCCTTTAAATGGCTCTAGAGCACGAATTTACGTCCTGCTTTGCGTGCCGGACACCGCGCCGAATGTGTCCTATGATTGGCATAATTGACTCAGCAGGTTGGCCGATGAAACTCGATGGTGACCCAGAAGCAGTCAACATTATGCGAAGGTCATCTAAGGAAGCGACCAGGCCGCTAAACTTAGAAGATAGCTCGTAAGTCTTGTTGGAAAGCAGCAACGAATCACTGCTCAAAACCTCAGCGATATGAAGCAGCTTGTCCAGTTTTGAGTTTAATACGGCGCATTCATCAGAGAAAATCTGAAGTCCGGCCAAGTTGGAAGAGATCTCGAAAGAGGTGCGGCAGGGATTACTTAATTTGACGGAAACTCATGTATTAAATTGAGCTTATGCCCTTTCCGAATTGAAACAATATGGGGACTAAAAACGATAAATCATGACAGAAGTTTAAGACGAATGTGTCAAAAGAAACAAAAAGATAAAACAGTTTCGGAAATAGAAATAAACTACTCACAAAATCGCAGCATTAGACTTGAGTGCAATTCTCTGTGGGTCATAAAAATGAGAAATTATGAAATTTATTAACGTAAATAGAACGATCTCGTTACGTTTTCATCCAAAGAAGATATTAATTAAAGTAATTTATTTCCGTCAGTGCTAAAGGAATTTATCCTAAGCAAACGTATGCCACTAAGTTTGTAGCAAAGGCATATTCATCGTAAAGAAAATAGCTAGCTCAGGTGGCTAAGGCAAATGGTTTCAGATCTGATACATCCTTTAGCTGCCACAGAGAATTCCGGATTCATTCAAATGGAAACTCAATTTAATGCACTCTGGTCGTTATTTAATCTCCTACCTTACCATATTCCATGTACTTTGCTTCATCCTTCAGCATCCTCTGAACTCAAAGACATGCTTCTCTTGAATTGGATAAGGATTTCTGTCGAGTTCGTTGAAATTATATTTGATTTCTTCAATGTTCGTCATGTTTAAGTTTTTTTTTCTACTCTACAGGCGACAGTAGAAGGAAGTGAAATAGACACAGGAAGATAGACTGAAAACTTTAAATCACAGAAAAGGATAATGCGATTATAGACGAGCATAAATACCCCCATAAAGCGACGTTGAAGAAGCGGACTTTGGATTAAGATACGCCATTACATACCGCAGCAGATGCATAAGCAATGAAAACTTAAATACTCTCTTATGTTTCACGAATGACAACTTCCGTCGTCTTTTGTTATACTTATCCTGTTAACAAGGACTAAAGGAACTCAAGCAAATGTTTACAAGAAGGTAGTTCAACTTTGTTGAATAATGTCGACGATTCCATGATTTCTATGAATTCGCTCTCCCTCATAACTATGGCAAGTTCCAACTTATTCCGGAAGAGTAATCAAAATTGAGAAGCGCGTATTTCCGCCTGTATATTGTGGCATAGTACTTAGTAACCTAAGAGCAATCATTACAATTTCCTGTGCAAATTCGCTATAACTTTAATAAACATATCGATTTCGGGTGCGTTCACATCTGTACAAACTGACGGATATCTCAAATATTTATGACTTTTTCTACGCGTGACTATTAATCATACATTTTCCATCTGTCGGCAGATGTATGAATTTTAAATGATATTTGTACGTAGAAATGATAAAGTTTGTTAACCTCAAGAGATGTTTACATATGCACCTACGGGATGTTGCTTTTCCTCGTTGAGAAATCTTCTTTGACGGAAAGTCATTTTGTCGGTGATATGTAGACATTTGAAAGTGATACTACCCCCTGCGGGTAAAGGAGGAAGCTTTAAATTTAAAAAAATTATTTTCTATTAGATGGCAGTCTTCCTGTATGTAGATGATTAAAATTAAACAGCCATGGCTTCTACAAATGTTTGATTTTAATATATTTTGATGGCTTATACTCCTACATTTGTTTATTTTAAAAGTCGATGAAAAATATAGAATTCCTGTTCAATTTGAAAGAAAGTACAGAAAAATTTTCAATATTGGAAGACTTCCTCTGTTTGTTCGAGAATCAATCATTCGAAAAATGTCCAGCAGAAAACTAGCTAAAATAAAATGTAATTCCATGAATTGCTTTTAAGTAATTTCGCATCAGTGAATTTTAAATTGTATTCTTCTTCAACGCACACACTAAGCAATATAAACAACACTAAAATCTAGCAGCATTAAACGAATTTAAGAAACCGCTTGCCGTACTATTATAAAATTTATTTTTGTTTACCCAACAATTTCAAAAGCCTTTAATAAGGTCTGTAAAGCTTTTTAACTCTGTGTTCAATCCAGTTAATATTGGGCGAAGTGACATCTAATCCCGACGAAATTATCGCCGGTGTACCGCAAGGTTCGCTGAGGACAGCACCATTGATTTCGCGCAGTCCTTTGGCTTTGTAGCGGAATCCCGTAATAATACTCTTGATATTAATTGAGGCCGCATATATGATTTGTTAAAATACAATATATCACATATACTCCGTTGTGATACCAAGTGTTTGAGAATCCTTTCTGGATTTTACTTAATCTAATTCAATCTTGTTGATCTACAAGTCCGTTATCCGGCCTAACTCAAATTTAATTCGCATATTTGGGCTGGGCCAAGGCACGCTACCTTGTCAGTGAAAGTAAACGTAACGAAAATCCTTTACGCTTATTGACGGTGTTATGATCATTTCGGGGATTGTTTCTTTCGAACAAGTGTTTATCTATAATTACTCTATCGGTACTTCCACGGTTATTACTCTAATAAATTAAATTACGGGGAATTTTTAGGGTTTCGACAGAAGATTCTGTTTGTTGCTTCGGTTTGCAAGTTGCTCACTTCGATTTACTCATATGTGAAAATTTTAATATGCCCTCTGTGCCATGTTAAATTTGCCTTTACCGTCAGTCCACAAGTAAGCATTCAAAGTACAAACAATGTCCTAATATGGAGCCTAGAGGAACACTATATTTTATAAATAAGTCCCCTTTGCCTTTACCTGCTGCAAATTATCCGGAACGGGAACTAAATATGTATATTAAGTTAGTAATTACATAATAGACATCTGCCAATTAGTTTTAGTGTTTTTTTAATAATTCTGTCTGAAATCTGCTTTATTTCGGTACAGGATCGTTTAAGAAACGCTCTCTCCCTCTCTAGTTCCAGTTACCCCGACATTTCTCCTACAACTTACAATGTCCGGATATCTGGCGGAAGTGTTTTCGTCCAACCTGATATGTGCTTCGACACCGCCGACGCATCTCTTTCCCTGCTTTGCGACTTCTACTTTCACTTCAAACGGACTGACTTCTCGTCCATCGATGACTGGCTTCTTCCTTGTGGGGCGTGCTATGAGAGTGCGATGTCGATCTGGCTGTGGGCGCTTCTTACAACGTTCATTTCGCCTGTTTTACCCTATGTGTTCCTATTGGCACTTCAAGGTCGGGATCTCCTCATTTGTTTCGGCCCTGGCTTCACGGTGTTTCGGGGTTACTGAGGAACTTGAGCGATAAAGCTTGGAAAAGTTTCTGCGCCTCAGGAGGTCACGATGACTACTTAGCGTACTCCGATCTTCGGTTTTGAGCTCGGCTGCAGGTCTCCTTTGCCGAGTACCTGTCTAACACTAGAGCAACGATGCTTGGCGATCCCATGCAGTTCTGGGGATTTATTAACTCGAAGCGCAACTGCGACGTTTATCATTCCTCTTTGAGGTGTTACGATTATGAGAGCGACGGGTCTGTTACAATTGCCAATTTCTTCGCGAAATTTTGCCGAACTTATTTCTGCGATTCCTACTGTGATATCCTCACTTTTGATTTAACCCACTTGACGCTCCTCCCGCCTATGTCCCTTGAGTCCATAAACTTAGTATTTATTTATTTAAGCTTAATACAAGCTATTACATAATAATAAATGCTACAATTACAAGCTATAACATAATACTAATACTACAAGCTATAATAAATTGATGGTATTCCTGCTTCGTTCTTGAAGAATTGCTAATCGTCTCTAACTTGTGTGTTTTTAAAGCGGTCCTTGCGTTACGGCTATTTTCCTTAGCTTTAGAAGACTTCTGCGTTAATTCCTTTCCATAAGAAAGGCAGTAAGTCCGACGTTTGTAATTATCGACCGATTGCTAGCTATGCTACAAAGTTTTTCGAGTCCCCCGTCAGCGACGTACTCCAATTTCACTGCAGGCCTTTTTTGGGTTAGTTCCAGCATGGCTTCTTCAGGGGGAAATTGACGACCACCAACCTTCTTAAATTCATTAATTATATTCTTTGTCGACGACTTAAGCAAGCAAACAGGTGTACTTGTATTTACAGATTTAGTATCCTTGGCCCGCTCCATTTTATTTTATAATGATGTTTCGCTTCTCCTGTCCAGTCATAAAATTATGTGTTATGCGGATGATGCTAAAATTCTTTGCACTGTTTCGCACGAATCAGAATGCAGCCTCTTGAACTCTGACTTGGCTGTTTTCTAACTCGATGCTGGAGGATGATTCATGAAACCAGATGATCCTTACCTAACTATGCTTCTTTACTGCACGAATTTAGACCAATTTTGGAAAACGCTAGCCCTATATAGGCTCCTACTGCGCCGTTCACACAACAGCATCGAGACAGTGCAGCCCAGATTTCTTAGGTTTGCTCTCCGCGGACTACCCTGGAATGATCCATTGGTACTTCCGTCTTTTCTAATCTGGGACTGATTTCTCTCGACTCCCTTGAAAAGAGGTGCACTATTTCCAAATTAGTATTTTTGTTCGATTTATTGCAGGGAACGATAAAGTCAACTGAATTACTAAGGGCTGTGAACAACTCCATCCCGCAACGCTCCTTGAGTAATTACGATTTTCTGTAAGTCTCTATTCACCGAACTCTAGCTGTCATGAGCGAGGCCATCACGGCAATGTCTTGGTTTCTTTAAGCAATACTGTCGCAGAGAAAATTTCAGTGTTTCCCAATCCACTTTAAATTGTAGGTCCACTTCAAATCGTTGCATTGATTCGGGTGAAGTTCTTCTACCGCCCTATGTCCCACAAGGAGTTATATGAACTACAGAGAGAGACACTCCTGCACTTCAATCATCTGGATCCATCCGTGGATATATTGACGTCAGACAGTGTGTTGTGACCCATTACTTTTTTACCTTAGTGCACTTACTTAGCACGGCCAATGCATGCAAAGCTGACTGGAAACTCATTTTATTTAATATATCATTTGTCGTACTATTGGTCTTGTATTTCTATACTTGAACCGTAAAAATCGTAATTTACTTTAATTTGCTTCTGACCTTTTTTTTGTTATATTTGTCTATTCTGAAAAGAAAAATGCTATGACGTCGATGGTGCAAAGGATATCAATCAGCACTATATAGTACAACCCGAGGAAAAATAAGACTCGCCCATTCCTAGCCTGTAACAGGCACGCACAGCGTCAAAACGTCTGAATGGTACTCTGAGTAAAAATTATACTTCTCCAAATTCCAGTGCGCTGCAGGCACATATTAATAAAAGACGCACGAAATATTCCAAACCAAGCACAGGGCGTACTTTTCCTAGACTAAAATTTAAAATGTAAACAATAACATTATTTTCGTAGATTAACTCATTCCAGACCGGCGTCTGAAATAACAAAACTATCTCCGGAGTAACCGGCAACGTTTTCGCAGTTGAGTCTTATTTTTACTCGGGTTAATGAAGATTTTAACTGCAACTGGAAATATATAATAATAAAAGTAAAAAATTTCAGGTAATTGTTATTATTATTATTGTCATGACTCACCTTGTTGTAATATCAGTTGGCCGATGATCCACCCGATGAACACCCGTCTATACGGATGAGATTTTACAAAACCCACCAGTAACCAGTCTCAAATGTAATAAAGCCAGAACGCAGTATCAGAAGCGTGCCTTTATGGCGGGCGTTTTTTAGATTTTTGTGCCTGTAGCGTGAGCGTGCATACCCGTGTGGCGAGCGTATTTATTCGATATGCGTGCTCACAACGGGTGCATCCATACTTTTAAAAATATTAACGGCTGTACTTGCTGTGCGCGTGAATATACCAACTCAATTATTTGTACTCGGGAACAGTTGCAGGTCCGAATCTTATAGCGGCGACTCATGTGTTGTCTTCTGCTAAAAATCCACCTGAAATCTTGTCATCGAATCAATATATATACTTTAAATAATATAATGTCACTTTAAGAAATTCATTTTAATGCAATCAATCTTACCAAAGGCTACTTTGTTTCACGAACAATCTCTTTGTTTACAGAATCTAAAGGATCAAATCCTGACGACGAACGTCTGGCTGGAGCATGTAAGTTAATGCAATATATCACAATAAAACTTAACTATATCACATTTTAAACAGGAGTGGCAAGATCACAAATTTAAATGGGATCCGTCTGAGTATGGAGGAGTCACTGAACTTTATGTTCCCTCAGAGCATATATGGTTGCCTGACATAGTTCTATACAATAAGTAAGTTGTAAAAGAAAATTACCATCATTTTACCCACTCCTAACAACATCAAACCCACACAATCCTGTCATCATAATATCCCATATCCTGAATACTGAATATGACTGTCGAGATATCACTACTTTCCACTGATGGAATTCATAATACATGCTCTCATCAGTGATATGTGATGCAGTCAAATTGAATCCTGTATCTTCCACTGCAGTTTCAACCTCGATTCTTGCCTGCCACTTTAATTAAAAATAATTGGCAGAGATCCATTGTATCATTTTACAACTGTTCGTCCTTTTTAAACCGCCTGGTAACAAAACTTCTTAATGGTTTTCGTCCAAGCAGCGCTGATGGAGAATACGTGGTGACCACAATGACCAAGGCCATTCTACACTATACAGGAAAGGTAGTCTGGACGCCGCCGGCCATTTTTAAGTCGTCGTGTGAAATTGACGTCAGATATTTTCCTTTCGACCAGCAGACCTGTTTTATGAAGTTCGGCTCGTGGACCTACGACGGGGACCAGGTGAGCGTTTTATTGTCGTAACATCAACGTCAAAAGTTTTAATTAGTCAATTTGCAAATTGGCTTATTTCGTTGCTTTCGTCTCTCTTTGGATGAAATATTCACTTTCTTTGTTAATTAGCGAAAGTTATTCATATTAAATTCAGGCCTCTCCTCCACCATTTTGTGCTATTTTTCTGCTTCGCTGATTAACTATATTTAGTACATTGGACGAGATAACGCACACGTTTATCAGCAAATGGATAAATTTTATTTTCGCGAATTAAAAACAACACTCTGCTTGAATTAATATTTATTACGCAAATTAATTAATTTTGTACGAATTAAGCAGATTTTAAAATTATACAAAACAGAAGCTGGTGGAAAAGAAGCTTTCAACATGTGAGTAAATTCTGGTGATGACACCAGAGAGAAATGTGGTAGTTTACGTTTTAGTTTAATTAAAAATAATGTAATTATTTTTCTCCATGAGTTCATGTATAAGCATTTAACGTGATATAATATCTAGATAGATATATTTTGAAAAAGTTTGATATTTTTACAGAAAACAGCTTATCGAGCTTATACCTAACGCTTTAGTACTCAATTTTGCAGGTCACTTCCGTAGAATACGAGTGTTTCCTTAAGACATCAATTACGCTTTATAAACTTACAAAAAAATTTCCTTTAAGTTTTTAAAGATTCAATTATTAAACTTCAACCTATTTTCTAAAAATAACTTTTTTGCGTTCAAAGTGCCAATCAATAAACATATTACCACTTGTGAAAAGACCCTGAAAAAAAACATCTCTGTTCTATCTTAAGTACCATAAAATCCATATGCTTCTTTTGTGTGCAACTTTTTTAAAATTTCTTCAAAGAATTCACAACAGCATTATTATGTAATTCGCTATTTTAAGTGTCCATATTTAATCGAATTGCAATCAATACGAAAATTTGCGCCACTCTCCCCTATCAAGTAACTTTTAACGCGAACGAAAACAATTTTCATAAAAAATCCCTGGTAATAAAATTTTATTATTCCAATTTAAATTGCAGATAGATCTAAAACACATCAATCAAAAGAATGACAAGGATAATAAGGTTGAAATTGGTATTGATCTTCGCGAATACTATCCTAGTGTGGAATGGGACATTTTAGGAGTGCCAGCTGAACGTCACGAGAAATATTATCCCTGTTGCGCTGAACCATATCCAGGTAATTTTAAGAACTTTTTTTAATAGTCATTTAAAGAAAACTTTAGTATGCATATTAAGTTAACCGGATATTTGCATAATATATAATAATATTAAGTTTGAATATATTTTGAGTGCTTGTTTTTTATGGTGATGCCAACCAAAACTTAGGTGATACCTTATTATGCAGTAGTACAGTCTAGGCGAAAAAGAAAAAAGGGGGGATGGGAATAGGGAAAGCTAACAACTGCCAAGGACCGGCGAAAATTCACTATCAAAATTGGCAGCCACCAAAGTCGGAACACAATTGCGCCGGCAACTAATTTTAAAAGGGAAGAACACATTTGTTTGAAATCTGTATAAAACTATTTGATGCCAATCAATCAATTCTCATCGAAATCCATTTTTTAATTCCATCCTGTTTTAATTACTACCGCCAAACAATTTAAATTCATAGTGACGAAACGTCAAACTGGTTCCATAGAAGACGGAGTTGCATAAATTGGTTGACTGACACGATCACCACGCATTGGTTCCAGGGTTGGACCCTCGATCTCTCCGTGAGTTTTAATAAAATTAAAGTAAAATGCACTGTGCCTCTGGGCGGTCGCCTAACGCATTCATTCAAGACATTCAATTTCCCTCATTCCCCTTACCGTAATTCCCTTCCGGCAATGCATATTTTTTTTTGAGGGAGGTGAAATGCTTTATGCACGCTGGGCACCATTTCCCGGTAGTGTCGGAGTTTGCCGCAGTGGCGCAGTTTACCGACTAAAACACCTCCCATGCTCTCCGGATATTAGCCTGGAACTGTTTTTCACATTACTTCAAGCTAAGTCCTTTCCTTAAGCCTGTCAGGCGACCATCTCGTGTGCGGCGGCCTGCTCGTCGAGGTCTTTCTTTTTCCTCCGCAGGATATCTTTCGCGTACCTGACTGTGCAATTCCAGGTTTTCTCGGGAGTCCATCTCTGACACTTAAAGAAAGTATGTTCTGCGGTGTCCGTTTGGCCTGGGCAGTAGAGGCACTCCGGTGACGCCACCTTTCCCATTCGATGAAGGTACGAACGAAAAAACCCGTGGCCACTCAGGAGTTGGGTTAGGTAATAACCTACCTGTCCATACCCTCTGTCGATTCAGGTGCCCAGGTCGCTGATGAGCCTCGCTATCGATCGTCCCCTGTTCTCCTCCGTTCATCTTTGTTTACACCTTTCCATGGTGTAGGACCTTTCCTCTCTGCGCAACGTTGCCTTGTCCATTTCTGCCTTCCTGAGATAAATCGCCCTTCGTTCCCTGGCGAGCAGGTCGATAGTGCGGTACGCTGAGGCTATTTTCAGGGCTGCGCGTCTTTGTACCTGGCCAAGTCACTTCCGATATTGCTCCTCACTTAGGGCTTTCGCCCATACCTCCGCACCATACAGTTGGGTTGACTGTACCGCTGTCATCAGGAGGCGGCGTTTGCTCGAACTTAGACCTCCCACATTGGCCATCAGCCTGCTTAGAGTAGTGACGCCCCTTGCTGCTTTATCTGTAGTTTCCTTTATCTGCTTGAAGAAACTCATCTTGGTGTCAATTATAACGCCGAGATACCTCCGGTCTCTACCGATAGTCTCTTCTCCGACTCGCACTGGAAGGATGGTTGGGATTCTCTTTTTGGTCAACACAATGATCTCCGTCTTACTAAGGGCCATCGACAGTCCGTGCGCCGTCATCCAGCTGTTTACGGCTCGCATAAGCTAGTTCAGCTTAAGCTGCGCCTGTTGCACGTCGCGTGCTGATATCAATGCAGCAACATCGTCCACATACCCGACCAGGGACGTCTCTTCAAGCAGTTCGATTCGTAACAAACTGTCGTAGGTGACGTTCCTGAGATCCGGTTCTAGTATCGATCCCTGTCCTTCCTTTGTCTCGTACAACAAGTATAGGTCTTTCAGATAGTCGTCCACTATCCGCAAGAGGGATCTCGGCCCTGAAGCCGTACTGTCTCGGCGAGAGATCTCCCGCGTTTTGGATCGCTGATGTAAGTCTCGCCCTGATGAGCTTTTCGAAGATCTTTCCAGCAGTGTCCAACATGCACAAGGGGCTAACGCATCATAGAGTTGTTCTTTTTGTAGTTCGTTACATCATAAAAAAAATTCCTTTTTTTTGCAGTACTATGAAAATTGCTCTATACCGCCAACCAATTCGTCGCTCGCTGTCAGTTGGCACTCCATATTTTGGGCATTCCTATTAAACGCTGCACTTTCGAATTTTTGAGAGCAAACTTTTTAATTCTTTGATTGTCGGTCTTTGGAATTATATTAAACATTTAAGAAGAATTCCCGAATTTGTGTGAGGAGGCCAAGCTTGCTTTGTACAGTCAAAGAATTAGAGTGACTTGTAGCTCCTTCCGGATTACGGGAAACGGAAAATCGAACAGCGGATCAGGACAGACTTTTCATTTTATTTATTTATTTAGTTAGATTCGCCAAGGCTGGCTACTACAATTACAAGTACAGTATAGTAAAACTTAAACTAAAACTAAACGTATCCAATATGTAGCTTAAATCAGTTCTTCAGCTGCCGCATGCATTTCGTACAGTATTTGATGATAGGAAACATGAAGAAAATCGAGGTTCCTCAAGTACCGGGCCAGGATGGAAATCCTCACATTCTATGTTAATTAAAGAAGTCGGCAATTCACGGCAACAATCATAAATAAAAGCTATCTTAGAGACCTTGCATCTCTTTTCAGGGAAGTAAAGATAAATCAGATCGAGACTAGAAGAAAAAAGGAAGAAAGCGAACCTAAGAAATCTGCGCTGAACTTCCTTGACCCGGTTAATATGGACAGCGAAGTAGGGAACCCAATCCCGGCAAGCCCACTCGAGTATGTGTCTAACAGATGTGCCTCGGAGTCATCTAGCACCCTGGACCACCTTTTCACAAAGCTAAGCATAGACTTAGCCCTGCCAACTACGAAATCTACGTGGTCTTGGAAGGATAGACAGGAATTGAGAAAAACCACCCCCTGTCCTTGACCCTGTCAGGTCTGCTAAAGACACTTCCGTCCAAAGAAAAATCTAGGTGAACGAACACTTTCTTCGGGTAAAAGACATTACAGTGCATTTGCTAGCATTTAAGGGAACACGGTTACTGGAGCACCAGTCGTAAAAATGTAAATGTCAGAGTCGTCGTCGCGAGAAACAGCGCGGAAAATTTTGGTGTCATCGGCATTACAAAACATTCTGGAGCTGGTTAGAAGTAATGAGACATCATTAATAAATTGAAATGATAAAGAGAAGTCGACTATGAATGTTAAGCTGAGGCACTACGCTGAGTGCAACTGGACAGGTAGGAGGACAACCAATCAACAAAAAGTGGCGGAAAATTGAGTAGATGAAGCTTATGAATGACAATCGCATGGTTGATCCTGTCAAAATTTTTACTAAGCTCAGCCAGAAGTAATGCACGAGTTCGAGTAAATTGGTGGTGATTGATTTACCGTTCATTAAGCCATGTTCTATATAGAGTCGATAAGGACTCAGCAATGAAAACGAAGCACGTCACTGATTAAGGTTTCGAACGCCTTCGCAACATAACAGAAGTTGGGAGGGGGTCTATAAGTGGAGATATCAGACTTCTCTCCGCTCTTGAGAAGAGGAATCCTTGCAGAGCCTAGAGAAACTGCTACAATGTAGAGACAGGTTGCACAAATTACAGAGAACAGGGGCAACCGGTGAGCAGCACCTTTTCAATAACGACAAACCGACACCATCTGGACCCCGCGAAAATCCAAACAAATTTGACAGGTATTCAGTGACAGTTACATCGTCGAAAACTTAGGCCTTAGTATAAAATATGCACGAAAAAAATGTACTTGACTCGGGTATTTTCCGGCATCGACTTTATGCCACCGATCGACCAAACCCACAAACACCAAACCTCCACAACAATGAAATGAACTCCACCTGTCTCTTTGAATGTTACACTGGAGGAAATGCGGCCAATTCCTAAGGCCCCAGCGCGTACACAGAGTACGTCGTCATTCAACTATTTTAACAATTCTTCAATCTATTGCGGAGTTTTCCCGCGAAATAGAAAGCAGCGGCAAAAAGAACAGAAGAAACAGGAGCGCGAAGAGAACAAAAAGAAGAGATTTGAAGAATTGGAAGAGAAAAAAAGGAAAGAGAAAGAAAGAAACAGGACAAAGAAGCATAGAAATTCGCAAAAATGTAAAAAGAGAGGAAAAAAGAAGAAGAAAGTCACAGCGGCGAAGAAAAGCAAAAGAAGATGAAATGTTAATTTCATTCTTCTTTTTATTTTAATAAAAATTCACAAATATAACCAACGCATTTAACTTATTTTGCAATAATAGTTATTTGATGTTCATTTAATTAAATTTTTAGGGGTTAAAATGGACTAAAACTAAATATATTGCAACTCAGCTAATTGTATCAAATAGCCCAGCCCTTCGTTTCAAATAGCCCCAAGGTGGGGGGTTTTTGATACAAGACGCATTTTTTTCAAACGCAATTTTCACCCACGCGCCACGCGCCACTCCGCGCACTGTCTGAAGCAAATTTGTAGTTCTGATATTTTTCTACAAAACTGCATCATTCATTTGTTCTGTATAGTACAACAATTTCCCAGAAAAAATCGATGACTAATGACTCCCCTAATATTACATAAATATAACTTGAATGTTGAAAAACGTATTGCAGGTTGGGACAAGCTTATACATTGTTCAAGTGGTGGTCTTTAAGTGAAAATATTTAAATTTTTACAACAAATACCTGCAGTACATTTTCCAACATTATATATTTATATAATAGTATATATTTTGTTATTTGTTTAAGAGGTATCGAACAAATAAACATTACATGGTGCAATATATATTTTGTATACAAATTTCTATAGATTATAGAGTTTGTTTTTCGCTATTTTTTAACGCAGTCGGGTTTTTTGTTTTTTTTTCTTTTAATAATTTATTTTGTTTCACACTTTTTAGTTTTTTTTTAAATTCCCCCCATTTCCGGATGAGATTTTACAATGTATGCTAGTAGCGGGAGCGTGCAAACCTGTGTGTCGGGTAAATTTTTCAATTTTTGGGCCTGTAGCGGGGGCGTGCATAGTACTAGCGTGCTCGCAACAGGCGCGTTTATAATTTTAAAATATTATTGTCTGTACTTGCTTTGGCCGTGAATATACCATCTCAATTATTTGCACTCGGGTTGCTATAAAAGGCCTTTGAGAGTTGCACAGTAATGTTGGTGAATCGGAAACCACCTTGCAATTATTGCCTCGAATCAGATGAACTTCCTCTTCCGCTCCACACCTCACAAGAGATTACCAGAACCAAAGAAAGAGAGACCCCTACCACAGTCGGTGAAGTAAAGCATCCATCACAGTGGTCCCCGATTCGAACTCCACCGGCGGCGACCTTCGTTTGTTTCCTGCTGACAACAGATTAAGTTAGGAAAAAGCCCGTTGGGGTTGCGAAGTAAATTCGATGGTTCGAAATTCACCTTAAATTGTTGATCCACTTTTCGTCGAATCGGGATCTTGCTCCACCCCATACCAAGGTTTTACGAAAACTAAATAGAGAGACGCTTACTGTCCTAGAGTTTTCGGCAGAACGGTATTTAACAAGCAACGACAAATGAAACTGTTCAATCATTACACCGGCGTACTGGAAAATATATCTGGAGATTCTGGGATAAGTGCATAAATTGTAAAAGGCAATAAAATGTGCTATAGTATTTTAGTATTTCATGTACGCAAAAGTTCGGCTTTATTTTAAACGCCCATCGAATCTACGAGATATTTTACCAAAAACGTACATATTAAATGAAAAAATAAAATAATCTTGCAGTAATATTTCTAATAAGTTAACTTAATCAAAATTCCACAGTGTGTTGAAGGCATTGTTGCAAAATAGAGGGCAATAAAGATTTTAAATTGTCGAGAAAAAAAAGACTTGACTCTTGCGTCAATGCGGTAGATATACCCAGTCAATTTGCTTTAAAATACATCACTCTTGTTACAAAAGAACAACCTTCTAAAAATTGCATATCATTTTGACTTAAAAGTGGACCATAAACGTCCTTACCACAAGTTCTTCAATTGCACTTACCACGTCCAATATATGTTTTTTTTCATTTCAGATATATTTTTCAACATTACACTGCGTCGCAAAACACTGTTCTACACTGTCAATTTAATCATTCCATGTGTTGGTATTTCGTATCTATCAGTGCTCGTTTTCTATCTTCCAGCAGACTCTGGTGAAAAGATAGCCCTTTGCATTAGCATCCTTCTGTCGCAGACCATGTTCTTCTTGCTAATATCCGAGATCATTCCCTCTACGTCCCTGGCATTGCCACTACTCGGAAAGTATCTACTTTTCACCATGTTGCTCGTTGGATTAAGCGTTGTTATAACAATCATAATTCTTAATATTCATTACCGTAAGCCCAGCACCCATAAAATGGCTCCCTGGGTGCGGAGATTTTTTATCAAACGACTGCCAAAATTACTTCTAATGAGAGTGCCAAAAGACCTTTTAAGAGACTTAGCTGCTAGCAAAATTAATTATGGAAAGAAAATCAGCAAAAGTAAATTCGGACAAGCACTGGCTGCTGAAATGCAGCTCAACTCTGGAGGATCCAGTCCGGACTCGATTCGTCGTATGCAAGGACGAGGTGGATGTAATGGCTTGCACTCGACTACTGCAACGAACAGGTAAGTAATTATTTAAATCCTTTTCATTGTCAAGAGTAGATTTTGTTAATTCGTGTTAGCTTACCTTCTGCAAGAAACATATTTTCTTGGTAGCAATGTTTGTCACTGTAAATGCATTCCGAACCCATAAGATGTTTCCTTTCGTCATTTCGTGTTAACATGCTGAATCTTAAGCAGAGCAAATGTAAGACGTGCATACTTTTGTCATAGTTGCATGTTTCACGGAATCTGACAAGATAGAAATTTATGTCAAACGTATTTGCAAATTCACACGAGAACATATCTATCTCGTACATATGTCGATTTAGGATTAAGATGCCGAATCCATTTTAAGATTTTCATTTTCACCCATGTGTTGCCTTACATGATTACCATTCTCAGCTGTATCTTAAGTTACTTTCATTTTAGAATTTAAATGAAAGTTTATTAAATTTTCTTGTTGCTTTTGAAAATCCCTACAGATTTAGCGGATTAGTCGGAGCTTTAGGAGGCGGCTTAAGTGGGCTAAGTGGTTACAACGGCCTTCCTTCAGTGCTATCTGGATTAGATGAATCCCTAAGCGACGTTGGAGGTCGAAAAAAATATCCCTTCGAATTAGAGAAGGCCATCCATAATGTCATGTTCATTCAGCATCACATGCAACGTCAAGACGAATTTAATGCTGTAAGTAAGGTTTGGTTATTATATTTTATATTTTTTCCTATTCGTCAGCATAGCTACAATTTAAATGTAAATCCTTTTCTATGTACTCAAATTTGTAGTCGTTCCATGAGTTCTTCTTGAATTCATACTAAGAACTGATAAGTCCATTGATCTGGAAGAATCGAAGTAAATCGTTTCTCATCTTTATGAGCAACGTAGTTCCTGAAAGATAAGATCAGTATGTTTGCGATCTAAAAGCGTTCTTCCAAGAAATAAATACAGGAATAAATTGTAAAATCATAAATCCGAACAGTTTACATTGGGAAAAATTTAACTAGGTGGAAGGTGGAGGTGGGAAGCAAAAATTTATTTTACAAGAATCTGTACCAGTTCACAAGGCCTAAACTGCTGTTGCACTTTGCATGCAAATAGTGCGATATTAAAGGCTTGGTTGGTTAGTTACTCGGTTAGTCGGGCTGATTGCTGCTGAGAATAGCAATTCCATATGTCCATGTTCACACTACAAACTGCATCACCTGCCTTCAATAAACTAAAGCCTCATCCAAGGAAAAACTTAAGTTTATTTATTTAGTTATTTATTTTATTTATTACCGAATTAATAAAAGTTGGGAACTACGAAGAAATAACAGAATAAAGCAAGTCTTAACCTAAAGAAAATAAACCTTAATCTAAATTATAACAGAGTTAGTCCTAGCCTACAGAAAATAAACCTTAATACAATATAAGAACTTAATTGAGCTTAAGTTGCTCCTTTAGCTGCAGCTTGGAGAAGTTCAGGTCAAAGTAAGCAAAACTCTCATTGAAGAGGCGGATAAATTGAAGCTATTGGCTCATGCATGCAATACAGTTTTCGGTGATAAGGAACGTGAAGGAAGTCGTAGTTCTGCAGGGAGTGAGCAGGAACTGAAATGCTCACAGAGCTCAACAATTCGGGAGACTCTAGCGCCATTCGCAGCAAGTCGAAATGTAACAAATTCAAAGGTGTCCAAGGAGATTTAACAGAGTCTATCATGATAAGAAGATAGGGTCATGGGATTATTCCAGGGGAAGACACGACGTCCGAACCTAAGAAATTCTACACTGCACCGCCTCGATGCGATTAATGTTCACCGCGAAGTAAGGAGCGCAAACAGGTCTAGCGTACTCCAGAAACGGTCTAATGAAGGTGCAATATAGAAGACTGTTTAGTAGGGATCGTCAAGTTCGTTGGACCATCGTTTTATAAAGCCCAATGTCAAAAGAGAGGCAAGAGTTAAGAACCATACCCAACTCTTTAAACTTATCTGGACTACATTAAATACTACATAGTAGTCAAAGGCAATAAAAAAGTTTTTGTGGAGAAGGTGATGACACTACACTTATCAGCATTTAGTGGAAGATGGTTGCTACAAGACCCTTGATGAAAAGTAACCAAGTCACTGTTTATAAGAACACAATCACTATCTTGAGAAGCGGAAGGAAATATCTTAGCGTCGTCAACATAACACAGTATTCTGAAGCTAGTAAGAAGCAGTAAGACATCGTTGACATATAAAATAAGGAGGAAGAATACTGCCCTAAGGCACTCCAGAAGAGACAGAGATATTAATGGAAAGAGCTCCTCTGAACAGAACACGTTGAGTGCGATGAGTCAAGTAAGAGGCCAACCAATCAACGAAGCGAAGAAAGAACCGAGCAGAAAAAGAATTAGGATGCCGTGACTGATCCTTTCGAAGGCCTTTCTAAAATCAGTGAATACGCAGTCCACTTGTATGCCCGAATCAGGGACCGACACGGAGCGATTGAGAAATTCAAGAAGGTTGGTGGTAGTAGCCTCGAAAATCTTCGTAACATGACGCAAGTTAGCTACATGGCCTATAATTGAATATATCAAATTTATTGCCTTTTAGGGAAAAGAGATTATCACCGAATCCTTACACAGACATGAAAAAGCCAACAAAACAAAGACAGATTAAATGAACAACAAATAACGTGAGCAAAAGACGATTTTCGTCTTTTCAAGAAGGAAGTAGGAATACCATCAGGACCGCACGAAAAGGAATCTGAAAGATCATAAAGGTATTCAGTAATGGTTGCACCGTCGAATTCTAAGTCCTTTGGGTCAAATGTTGTAAGCAAAATCCTCTCAAGTGAGTAAAATCAGTAGAAACGGTTAACAGCACGATGAATGTCACGCTCCCCGAGAACGCTTGACCAGTCGCAGAACAACGGCCCGTCATTGAAAATCCGCAAGTGGGTCGCTATAAAGTTAAAGTACCAGTTTTCAAACGGAGAGGAAAAAGCCGTAATATAGTCGAAGCATATGACTACCAGGAGCGCAGGATGATGATGGGATTCCGCAACCAAGGGAGTCAAGCACCTCCTCGCTCGCGTGTCATCAAGGTCAGATGGAAAAATTCC
This sequence comes from Leptarthrus brevirostris, assembly GCA_964036015.1. Lineage (NCBI taxonomy): Eukaryota > Metazoa > Arthropoda > Insecta > Diptera > Asilidae > Leptarthrus > Leptarthrus brevirostris. Next base: position 21,976,142 of record OZ038371.1, read on the forward strand.
AGAAGCCGACCGCCGTCGCTCACAACATCATTACACAGATGTCGAGCAACAGTGAGACATTATGGGGAGCTGCCCAGAAAGAAGGCACCGTCGTAATAGCAGGAAGGTTGCTAAAAATCGCAATACCATCAGAAGTCAGCAGGGCATTAGTGAAACAGTCTATTTTCGCAGCCATCACATCATATAGTTCAGATGGCGAGTCAGGAGGAACGTCTTTTTTGAGGAAACCTCAAGACCATATATAAGAGCCCTAAGTTGCCAGTCCCAGCAACTTGTACTAAAGAGCAAGGGATGTAAACTCTAATGGCATCTAGTACGCGCCACCAACCGGGGCACACAAATCGGAGTAACGATCACGACGAATGACTTGAAATTCAAGTCTGAAGAGTTTGGCATCGGAAATTCCGCCACATAAACAAGGTCTTAGAGCATAGCACAGTTACGTTGGCATAACAAAAGGTGATTTTGCTAACGAGTTTTTTGAGTGGAGAGTAGGACTTGGACGGGTTCTCATAATGAACTCACGGACAATGAAATCTAAGTTCCATAATTGTCTCAAATAATGAGTTAAAATAACATTAATAAAAATCTTATTATAAATTGAAAACAATACTGGGGCAAGGATAGAACCTTGTGGTACAAGTCAAATAAAACTAAGTATGGTCAAGGGCATAAGAAGAGGCCTTTTATAAATTTTGAACACTCGATTTTTAGTTGTAAAGATTATTCCTTAACTTATCAAAGACAAAAAAGTAAATAAAGAAGGTTAGTCTTCAGGAAATGCTTATATTAAATTCTTTAGTGTATATTATTTCGGCTTTAATGCCCACCGCTGTTTTTAAAAGCTCTCTCAACGAAGTTAGTCAATACCACTGCAATCACATCAATACACTTGCAAAAGGCAGAAATGAAAAAAGCCACCTATCGTGGCAGCTTGTCAAGAAAATGACAACAAAGCCTTGTACAACTGAACATCCGATAAGAGACACCAACGAATCTCTAATTGTGATAGAGGAATATTAACTATGGGAATGGAGAGAAAATATTGTCGAATGCCACTTCCGCATAAAGAACTACCACCTCTCCCGAGAACTAATATCAAGTCGTGAAAGCAATAGGTAAGCAACGAATAAAAGATCACATTTCCAAGAAAGGAATATGCGGACACCTAGCTTATCTCATCGAACGAAAAAACCATGTGAGTGAAAATTTTTATAAAACCTGGTGTAGTAAATCACATAAACTGCCAGGTGTTTGTGCAGTCTTCAAAACACATCAAGAATTTTTACAATGCAAGTCAAGCAAACATCGAGCTCTCTCTCTACGATATGCAGATTTGCAGATTGATATTTTAAGGTTTTCTTCTACAGCACCGTCCGAATGAACGTTGTGCAACCAGCCAAATATAGGGCTCCTTTACATGCTGATGAATGATACTTATGTACCGAATTACATAGGTAAAGACAGTTATCAAGGATCCCCATAGTAAGCCAACTGTCGCAAAGGAAAACTTTCGAAACTCTTCCAAGTGCTCAACAAAGTAACAAAAAGCTGCATACTATCACTTCTATATTTTTGGATTTAAAACAATAAATAAATAATATAACCGCCTTTCTTGAAGGATTGTATGGAAACAGTATTAACACTTTAACATACCTGAGCTACGCTGACGATCTGTGTTTTCTCTCCAACAAATTTTTTCTCAAGTCTCTAAAGTTCTAAATACCGAAGGCAGCTCTGAAAATAAATGCTATTAAAATTAATCTTATATCTTTGGGCTCCAGGCAAGAGGATGAAATTTAATTTCTGGGTACACCAAACAAGAGATTTTCAAATTTAATTTAAATTTACATAGAAGGTGACACGTCCAATAACATCTAGACGTTAATTTTTGTTACCCAGGTAATTAACTTGTTAGGTCATCGAGAGCATTCATTTTCTGCAGGTCTTTACCAACAAACAATACCACACACTTACTCGCTCAAGCCAAACCAGACTTCTGAGTTTGAAGACGAATGCGCCGATACCGGTATGTTAATAAAATCTTCAAATACTTAGCGCGCCTCTAACTAAGTTCTTAATTTGCTAACCAGAAGGAACCCAAGAGAAATACATTGTGCAAGGACGATACAAATAAAAATCATGAGCAGAAAGGGAAGGTATTCAAAATAGACATTTTTGGAAAGAATTGAGAGCAAAATCTTGAAACCGAACCAAACTGTTTATCGGAATAGTAAACGTCTTACCCTGGAAATAGGATAGCAGCTTTACTTTGTTTCGTGAAAACAACTGAATTCAGCAAGACTCTGCACCAGCTCGCAAAAATTAAATGAACTAACTGAATGTTAACTGAATTAAATTACATTACGTAAAAAGATCGACTAATAAAAAATTTTTGTCTGAGCCTTTTAGAACAAATTTGAGGAATAAAATTGATCTAAATTCGCAATTTTGGACCACGGAGCACACATCTAGATTCTGATCTGATCTAAAAGTTAATTTAGAGTATGTTGCCAGATAATTTCAGCCAGCGTCAGTCAGACCATCATATATTGCTGCTCTTACGATCCTTTCTGCTTTTCTAAGAAATGTTAGCAAAGATACGAGCGCTGTGTTCTGCAGTTTCCCTACACGACTCATACAGATCTAATGTAGGCTGTATGTAGATGTCTATGTGGAGGGATTGAGACGATAATTTACAAAGAAAAACATTTATGCCAAAAACACTCTGCAACAGCTTGTAAAATCATAAGTACTCAACTTTGATTGGTAATAAAGTTGAAAAAGTTTGTTGGAACAACATCATGGGTTACAGTTAAGGAAGAGACCTGCTTTAATAAACCACTTAATGCTCCTGTGACAATAGATAGGGAGATTTACTCTGCTTGATAATAAAAACATGATATTTTAACAAGACATTGCACCAACCCATACTCCTAAATTGCTTTGCAATTATTGCAAAACCTCACCATTTTAAACCATTTATTTTGTTAAAGAAAAGCGTACCGCATAAAAGAAGAAAACTTGTTAAAAATTTCTTTTGTTTTTTTTATCAACAGGAAGATCAGGACTGGGGATTCGTAGCTATGGTTTTGGATCGATTGTTTCTTTGGATTTTCTTGATTGCTTCAATAGTGGGTACATTTGCAATATTATGTGAAGCACCATCGCTGTACGATGATACCAAACCAATAGATGTCGAATTGTCTGTTATTGCCCAACAAATATATAATTTAACTGTTAAAGAAAAATAAAAAAGGAAAAAAAACTTACTTTAGATATACACCATTACTTATCATCATACATAAAATAAAATACAGAACAAATAGGAAATATGGATAGCACGTACGTGTAATAAAACATCACTAAGGCTAAATTATGAAATTATACATAAAATCACAAAATAGGATAAGTATCACTAAAAAGTGAATTCTGAAACTTGATGTAAACCGAACGAATCGAACACAACATAATTTTAGTGTTTGTTTTAACTATAAAAGATACTTTTTACGAAAGTGACAATTATTACGTGTGCGAAATTACTTAATTTCAAATTCTTCTTGTTATTAAAATACTTTTTTATAATTATCGAATTGTTGTTTTATTTATTTAATCAAAACCTCTAAAGAATAAATTTAATTTGCAGCAGTTATCTAGACTATGACGTGTATGATATTATTGGCTAGCAATAATAGTGAAATCACATTTATATCTCAGATATACTTTTTTCTTTTGGGAGCCCCCACGCAGCTCGCTGGGTCCACTCATTTTATTTATAATTTTAATGATATTTCTAAAAAACCATAGAATTTTTAGTAAAGGAATTTGGCATTGTTTTACATGTAATTGATAGTTCCATGGTGCATCCTGGTAGGTCCACTCTTTGTGTTTCACATAAGGTGTGCCCAAATAAGTGGGGTGATAGATCTCACCTAGCCAAGGAACAAATTGTTAGCAAAGGGAGTTACAGCGTGGTTCATACATTTTAAATTTTCATGATACATATCCACATCATTATTTTATTTTGATCTACAAAACGCAGCGACACCAAACATATGTCGAAAAACTACCATATCAGTGCCCCTTTTAAAATATCAACAATGATGATCTAGCTCCTACCGTCACTCAGGAAAGGGAAAAAGGTGTATGACGATTACTTAAAAATCAGCATTTTCCCAAATTTTCTCCGAAATGTATGTAAAAATCCACTTGTCTGTTAGTACCCATTGGCAGTGATCAGCATCTTGTAATAGCTAAGTTACCAAAGCGCCAAAAGCTATTCCGACTCCAACCACCAAAAATGGGAAAGCGAAGGAATGTTTTGTAAGCTGACGATTGACAATAAACTGGCTGTCACGGAAGAGCATCAACTCCGAAGGCCAATATTAACATCCGAACTCTGACAATATTGGAGTCAGCAGATATAATGGCATACCATTGCTGTGGTTTCTTCCCATAATTCAGGAATGTTGGGAAACCGACACCTATCCCACTGAATGGAGCACAGACGTAATTGTGAAGATTATATAAAAGCCGACTGAGGTAATGTAGCAATTAATTTAACTCCAGTCTCTAAATTGATGGCACAATCATCTTAATGCGAATCAAGCAACCGATTTAGTTAGCTCTAAATGCTTTCGTGAGGGTTTCTCCTGCAGCGATCACATCAACACCCTCCGAATTATAATCGAGCAATCCGCCGATTGAAGGTCCCCTTTACATCTAATGTTCGTCGACTTTGAGAAGACGTTTGACTGCGTTGATCGCAAGTACATTTGGACAGCTTTACGTAGAAGAAGCATCCCAAAAATTATCACCATCATCCTAGTTAGGAGCCCAATGTTAAGTTTTACACAAGAGAAAACTGTCAGATCCCTTCCAAGTGCTGACTGGAGTGAGATAAGAATCCATACTGTCACCTTTCATTACAGGTCTTTAAAGACGTATGTTGCAGCGCCCTAGACGATCACCCTTCGCGAGACGGAATGTTCCAGATCCAGGAACAGCTAATCAAGGACTAAATTCAATCAGACCGGAGAAAGGATACCTCCTTGGGGTGTACATCTAGTACCAACTTTTTTTATATTGAGTCCTTTGAAGCTAGAGTTAACGATACTTCTTTTAAGTACGAGATCAATAAGCTCGATGAGAGAACTGTAAATATCCAACCTCCTTAAGGATGCCGTTATTCCCTCTAGTTTGATGTTATAGAAAGCATCCTCAATATCGAGGTAGGCTGCAAGTGTATGTTCTTTATACAGTAATGATCGTTCTATATTTGCGATTAGTTCATACAAGGCAGTCCCGACGGACCTATCTTTATTGTATGGAAGTTGTGAAAGAGACAGTTTAGGTGACTCGTCTGTTCTTTAATGTAGACATCTAATCTATAAGTCTCTCCAGGGTTTTGAGAAGGAAGGATGCGAGACTTATAGGCCTTAGTTCATTGGGTTTGCAGTGTAAGGCCCTTCCACCCTTAGGAATGACGACTACCTTAACCTCATCCACGATATTGGAACGTAAGTGAGGTTAAGGCACGCCTCATAGATTTCCTACAGGCACGGAATAAGGAATAAAGGAATTTATAGCTCTTGAAATTGTGTATCGCCCTCCTACTAAGGATCTTGTGGACCTGATCCACTCGGAGCTTCTGTCTACTCATCTATACTAGCCCGAAAAGTGAGTGTCAATCAGTAGCTCCAGAATCCCAAGACTGGATGAGGCTCAGCATCCGTCCTGTTTGGAGAAACTAGGTGTCGTTGAGAGGTTTTTTTGCAACGGACTGTTTCATAGGCGCTCTCGATTTAATTGCAGAAGCACTCCTACGAACGTTTAGCCTTCCTAATCAATTTCCTAATTTACTGAGGCATTACCTGTAGGAAGTCCATATGTAAGTCCTTTTCACTTGATTGAAGAGTTTACGACGGTTCCTTTAAAGGTTAATGATTTCCGTCAACCACCATGGAAAAAGAATTCTACATCATTTTCATAAATTCTACTTTTCTTACTTTCATTTATTTTCCTTTTTTCCTTTAGTGGCCTAATTTTGCTGTGTCTGTTTGTTGTTTTCAGTAGACGGAGTTGGATCAATTCGTTGAGAGGCACAACCACCATGCCATGGGTCTCTGGTTCGATACCAGGTCTTTCCGTGAGCTTTTATTAAGAAATTAAAATAATACACTGGGCTTTTGTCTAGCTCGTAGCAATGCATAAACAAGACATTCAAGTTTCCTCACATCCCTTACCGTAATTCCCCTCCGTCCAGAACCATACTAATGCATCAAAGGGTTGTCCCCTTGGCTTTGGCCTCACATCGTACAAAAAAAAGTATCTATAAATTTTAAAATTTTTTAGTTTTCATCATTTTCATAGATATACTATACTTTATAGCGGTTTTTTGTTTTTATTTTTCCCTGTTCTGAACCAATTTGAGCACCTCACTTAACAGGCCTAATATGGCGGTCAATCAAATTAGGCTTGAGTTTTTAAGTGATTTTTATTTTGGTTGTTTTCTTTTTCAATATCACTTAAGTGCAGTTTCGTACACTCGCAATGCGCCAGAAACGTCGGGAGTTACTGAAAAGATTTTATTTTTTAAAAAAAGACTGAAAACTTGGCTAGTCTTTTCGGGATGCAGTATATAAGTCTGGAGGTAATTTTATTTCATCTCGAACTCAAAAGAAACTTCTCCTTAGGCAAGCTAAAATTCTAAGTAAAACACATCTTTGACTTTACAGGTATACACAGAAAATACGAGCAATCACCTTGCTTGTAAATGGAGCTATACTAGGCCAGTAACAGCCAGATGCATCGTTCCCTTCTGGCAGAAAGGAATTTCACTGAAAGCTACTTAAAAGGAATTTTTTTTTTAAAACGAAAGGGTTTTTCAGAAATTCCATGAAACTTTTCTACCTTGGCAGTACATTGCCGCAGGAGGAGTAAAATTGTTGGGTAAAAACGAAAAAAAAAAAATTCTTAAAATTGACCTTTAGGGGCCATAAATTACACAAAAAGCAGCTTAAAACGCTTCGGGATTCACGTAAGCACATGATGTGATAAATGGCAACTACATGATCTCGAAAAATATTTATGGCAACGATTTCTTCATTTCTGTTTAATTTATTTATGGCAGCCCTGAGTCCTGTCGTTAAGGAAGAAAAATATAAGACAAGGGTTAAGCCAGGACAAGTACAGAAGTCTTATTTCAAAGATTAATCCGGTTGATAAATGTCTTGCGATGCCTGAGGGAAGGAAAAATCAGAACGGGAAGATTAGTAAAGACGCGGAGATATCAAGTGATGCTAAAAGGTTACTGGCAGGATGTTTTGATTTAAAGATTAAATCAGGACAAGTGTGAGAGGAGTTTTTTAATGGAGTTCGCTTGCATTAAAACCGGCAAAGAAGGACCTGTTTACGTGCCCTTTTACCGTGATAAACCTTTCAGAAACTGGCGATAACCTGATGAGACTGAACAGGATTTCTTTTGTTGGTATTACCTAACGTATCCCTATGAATTTCCTTTTGGGTTCGTACCACAATAGACGAATTCTCCGGTTGAATAAATATGTTCACGTATATTGTGAGTTCTGGTCTTTCTGAGTGCCATGACTTGTTGCGTCGCTTTATCTGATTCAGAACTATAGTACATCAAATGGATTGTTATAAAGCGGTTGCTGGATCATAAAGAAAAATCTGTCATTGTGTCATCAACCGAAATCGGCGGCTGTGTTTGCAGATTTGTAGTAATTTTTATTTACCCTCAGATTAATCTACTTAAATACTTTATTTTCTCGTGCACTGTTCTCGCCATTCGTTAGCTAATTTCAAAGAAGTATCCCATGCGAGAAGCGATTAGAGCTTCTTTGGATCTAACGTAGACAGAAGTATGGGTATTTACCCGTCTTCTTAAGATCAATCGGTGAAGACGAATATCTCTCCTTCAGCGACACCCCGACCGAGGCTCCTCTTCCTCTTCCAATCCTTCCAACTCTTCCGGAGTAGGTTCTTTCACTATCAAAGCTGAGCAGTGTAGTCATAGTTCCAATGCAGATAGTCTTCCACGCAACCCTAGTATACTCTACTTCCATAATCTGCAGTCAACGAGACTACAATGGCATATGTAAGAACCGGTCTTAAAGTAGATGTATATAAACATGGCGTGGACTTAGATTCCATTCTTTACAAACATTCTATTGCAGGAACTTGACATGGGTTCTTGGTATCTTAGTGTTGTCGTTCTCCTTCTTGTAAAGTGCTCTACTTCCGTCTTTTAAAGGTGTATAGATAATCCAAACTTAATTTTACCCAAATCTTCTATAAATTTGCTGATAGTACTTAGGTACCTTTCGAAAGCACGTAATGCCTGGTCGTCTGCATAGGTGTTACCCCCTTTATGCCGTCTCATTCAATTAAGATTAAGTTCTCAATAACTACTAGGGGCCAGAGTAATGATGACAATATATCTCCAAGCGGATTAATTCTGTTTAAGGTTTTAATAAATTCGCAATTATCTAGTTTAGTCTGAGTACATCAAGTGTTAATCGAAGTAGTCTTTAGATAGGAGAGCATCGTTTATTACCTCTGATATTTTAAGTTGGAAAAATGAAGAAATGGTAACTTGTCTGAAGTAAGTTATCTGCTATTGTTTGTCAACCTTGTGGATGTATCTTTGGCTATGGACTAATATACTATTGGAAGTGGGAGGTTTTAAATATCGCCATAAATAATGAAATAACGCATTCCTGAGTCTTTTGAAGCCTAATTAATAATATTTTATATATTTTGTCACTTGTACGGCGCAAAAATGTTCACAGGTAATCATAAATTAAGCTGACATTATCGAGGTCGAAATAGGGAAAAGGAGAGACCTATAAGCCGTTGTATTATTTCCTCCGGCAACTATGTAAAGGAAACATCGCCGGCCCTCAAGAAGGAGCAACCACTAAGAACAATTCTTTGTTAGAAAACTAAAGTGGCAAGAGATAGGTCGCAAATTTAACCGGCAAAAGTTGGACAGATCTAAAAGACCCGATGAGCTCAGACATTCGAATGCTATACTAAAAAGACAGCAGATAGCTCCTTCAGGTTCCATGGATTTACTCTCCCCATACCTCCTGAGGGACGTGTTACCAGTAACAACCCGGCCAGCGAGGTGAATATTTGAGACCTAGGAGTACGTTCTGTACATGGCAGAGAACAAGCTCGAATCTGTGAGATGCGGGCACCCGGTCCAATCAACGAGATCCAAAAGATACAGGTTTTAGGGTCTTTTCTGCTGTAATCCCAAAAAAGGAATTTGCAAAGAGATCTACAGTTTTCCAAAGTATATAACGAGTGAAAAGAACCATTTACGAAATAAAATTTAAATACACCACAGAAAGTCTATGAAGCGGATTAGCCAACAAGCTAACAGCGCAGGCGAGGGACGGAATTAGACTGACATGCTGATTGCTGAGACCACAGAAAGTATATGAAACGGGATGACCGACAGGCTAGTACCACAGAAGGTCTGAAGGAATGGAAAAACACCAACAGGCTAACACCACCGGAGGTCAAGACATGGAAACAGACTGATAGACTTACACCACTGAAGGTCTATAAGACTGAATGACCAACAGGCTAACGTAATTTTCCCACAGCTGCTCCTGTTGTGGGTACCGTGGATAAAAAGAATCTGTTAGAGTCTACCAAACCCTCCACCATCACTCCTATAGAAGCACCTCAGGAGGCACCATTCCCGAATTCAACTACCCCTGGGTTCCACAGTGAGAAAGTGGAAACAAGAACAAACTCTCCGCGGATTTGGGAGATTTTTTTAAAAGATACCTCTTCCTGCATTAGTTACTTGGCTACGTTCTAGGATGCATTAACTGGTTGCTACAGCTTAAATGTGTAACTAACACTATATACTGTCCATATAAAGATCGTCGTACCCTAGAAAACTTCAACTCTTCCGTCCATTCTCCAGTAACCGCTCTGGTCCTTAGTAGAGAGACAACTGAAACACCCTCGTGATATATCCACCAATTCGTTTAATTGTGTGGTGCGGTGGTGTATCAGAAGCATCAATGATGTCTCCAAGAACTATAAGTTGTCTTGTATCGGCCGTTGCATCTCGATCATTACTAACCACCGTATCTACTAATTCAGGGTTCAACCTGTTTAGAATTGTTGAGAATTCCCCGTGCCTAAGTTCATTTCATTGCAAATGGAATGTTGGCCTTATTTTGCCACAGGTTGTAATCGTAGAGATCAGATCCTGAGACCAGTCAATATATTATGGATGGATCGAGAGTAGATAGGTACTCCCCTAGACGTTACCCCCTTAAAACTTACCCATAGCTGCCAAATTAAGTTATTTTTGCGACAGAATACTTATACCTAAAGAAAACGAAATTTCACAACCATATTTGTACGACACAACTACCCTCTGCTACTGGTCGGCACAGCGCGCTGTCAGCGACTCAATGTCTTCCTTATAGAAGGCGTCAACACCCTTCGTTTCACGAAGCCTTCCTCAAAGCACTCGGATTTCAACAGGTGCACGATGCCGAGGTAATGAATTAATTGCCAGCGACTACCTGCCCTTTCAGCGAAATTGGATAAAGTCTAGTCCACCACGAATTCACAGCTCCGGAGAGTTTCTGCATAGCCATGCGTTTATTACATACTTTACCATCGACCTCCATATAAACACCTAAATATTTCAGACAAGTATTCGTCCATTTCCCGAGGGGGGGGGGGGGGGTCAGTTCGATTCTGCTACCTTCCACACCATAGGCCTTGACTTTTGTTAAGGTTAACCCTAGCGCAAGCCAGTCGCTCGTATTGTTCGAAAATTTTACAAGAAAGTGACGAAAATAGGCAGGTCATCAGTATACCCTAATATAAGTGGCCTTATATTAGTGTATAGTAAGTAAGCTGAATACTCCTTTAACAATCGACGAAAATTTACCAAAAGCAGCTCCAGGGAAAAATCATAAAGCATACCTACCAAGGGGCATCTCTGCCTGAATGCGGAATAGGAGACAATATATGCCCATGATGCTTTATGAAGGTCACTGAATCTCTATACAGACCACTGATGATCTCGATCCGATATGGAAGCACAAACACATCGAGAATGCTCAGTAGATACTCGTGCGAGGCGCTATCGAACGGCTTTTTTGATCTAATGAGATCATGGCCATTTATGAACCAGTTTTTTCATGGTAGGCGAAAAGATGCTTTGTTTTTTGTGTTTTGCAAACTATTTTGTTTTCTACGTTGCACAGAGTAACTGGTCTCCAGTTTCCCATCCTCTGAAGATCTCCCTTCTTAGGTATAAGACGCATATCGATTCTCCGCCAACTTGAGGGAAATTCGTTATGTCCAGCCACTGCAGAATTGAAGAGATCCAAAATTTCAAAATTCAAAAGATTCCTAAAACGTAAAACAATTTCCGGAGTCAAACTATCATAACCAGGAGAAGTATGACGTCGAAGATCCTTCGTTCAGGTAAGCATGTAGGGTTCAGTAGTAATTTCTAAATTTTTTATAAACTATTTTTGCTACAGTGTTCGTTATAGTTTTCATTAAAAGTACTAACTAAAGGCTACATTCAGGAATTTTTGGAGATATTTTGCATCAATCTATCAATTATCTTAGTAAAACAAAATTTTCAGCACTATATTCACTTTATGAAGAGGAGGTCCAAAAAAATATAATTTTTCCAAAAATATCATCAAATCAGTATTTGGTAACGTCCGTATACCAAATTTTATCTTAATGGGTTTATTAATGAGATGATGGAAGCCGAACGGAAGATAGACGGACGGACAGACCGAAACTAATGGTTTCTACTTGCTACGGATCCGTAAAACGTAAACTATACCTACATAAGCGCACGGATAAAGTCTTCTTTTGTCTTTGTTAATTAATAATTTAAATTAAGCAGATGAAATTTAAAACGATAAGTAGAGACATAGTTTTCAACGATTAGTAGAGACTTTTAGTCGTCAGTGGTGTAAGTGATAACGTGTCGTATATAACATGTCTATAATATCAGGAAACGGAATTTTGCTTTGTTTCACTGCCCTTGATTAGTCCCCCACATGATTAGTACCAAAGGCCCCAGCGAGGGTAAATCCGGTACTGTATACAATTTTGTTATATGTGTGGCTCCAAAATTACGTGCTAATTAGGCACTGTTAGAGGCGACCAAATTACCACAATTGCCAACTAACTATTACTGTCCGCCCACTAAGATTTTGTATCCAAAACCGTTTATTTTTTGATAATGTGGTCATTAATGTACTATCCTCAGTGTGTTAAGGATATGTTCAATAAGTAAATACAAATACTGAGGGCAATAATAGTTGTCTTTATTACATACTATTCCAATTGTTTGATTAATTTCCAATTAATCTATAAATTACGACCTGTCACGCTCATTAGATTGAAAAGCAATTAAAGGAAAGCATTGCGATTTTTTTGCCCTTCCTAACCAAATTGATATTGTCTGTAGGGGAAAACTAAGAAATATTGCCCGAAAAGAGACGTTTTGGACAGGACTAAGCGAAAAATTGGCTCCTAATTATATTGAATTCCAGAAAGACGGAAACTGTTGATTAATTATCTCTAAACGGGGATTAAATGAAGGACCTACTGACACTTAGGATCATCCTTCTACAATTGAAAGGAAACGTCTATACATAATTAAGCCAACTTATTTGACATCCCTCTGACAAGACCGTATTGCTAAGGCCGGATTTTTTTCCCATTTCTGTGTATCGCGCGAGACGGCATTTCCAAATTTGCTAATAGAATTTCCTTCGTAAGTAATTGAGGGCGAAAACGGATTCAATGGGATTTGTATTCAAGGTTATCTGGAAAAAAAATTAAATGGTTCAGTACTGGCGGGTAAATTTCTAAATTGTAACAATTTATTTTTTTTTTACCCTTGATGATATACGACACTTTCAATCTATCGGTAGATTATCTCAGGCACCCCAATTCTGCTTGTTCGGTACACAACAAGGAGACATTCTTTGAAGTTTTAAGTGTTTAGTGAACTGAAAAGTTCTTTCGTTTTCTTAAGGGGAAATTCACTTATTTTTTATGAACCTTTATTGGATTTTTCTTATTTGAAAAGATTTGTCTCTGTTAAATGAAAATGCTTTTCCAGTGCCCTAAAGACGAATTACACTTTTCGATAATAAAAAGTTCAGTAAAATATTTAGCTCCTATAAGATTACTTATTTCAGAATTGTCTATGTAGGTATAAAATATAAGATAACAAAATTTTTAAAGTAATTATGTCGCTGGACACACCCAGCTCCTATAACCTTAAAAATTTAGTATAATTAGTCATCCTGACCAAGAATATGTACATTGGTATATGTTTGCCGCGGAAATCATACATAGTTTTTTAACTTTGAATAATGAGCTCGATATGTTATCGATAATCCTTTGAGGTGAGTTTTTCGATAAAATAAAAGAAGTAGGACCATGCCATGGTTCCCGGGTTCGAGAATCGAATTAAAAAATCCACTCCGTCTCTGGGCGTTGTCTGGCTCGCAGCAAAGCAAAAACAAGACATTCAAGTATCCTCACTCCCCTTACCCTAAATTCCCTTCCGAGCAAAGCCATGCTAACGCAAAAAAGGGTTGTCCCCTTGCCTTAGCCACATCGTACAAAACACACAAAAAACTAATTTTAAAGTAATTATGTCACTGGACACCCGCAGAACCCATGACCTTAAAAGTTTAGAATGTTGTGTAATTCGTCATCCTGAAAAATAATATGTACATACCGCGGAAATCATACATAGAGTTTTTAATAATTAGCTCGATCAGTACTTGATAATCCTTTGAAAATTTTAAGTTTGATGAGGGGGTGGGGGATGTCCATAAGTATCTATTTCCCAATATTTAAAGAAGACTTTTTGTACATGGTCAAAGTTGATAATTACCCCCACCCCACCCCACCCCATTACCGACGCAAACTATAATTTTGGGACCCACCACCACCCCAAACTTCCATTTTCAAAGAATTATCGATAACAGATCAAAATAATTATTCTAATTTTCAAAGTTAAGAAACTATGTATAATTTAGGCCAAGAAATACTGTACGTACATATACCTATTTAGAATGACGAATTATATAACATTTCTTTTTTTAGCGGGAGAGGTGAAAATCTTCCCCGGATAGCCCGTACCCTCCGGTAGTGTGAGATTCTTACTCACTAAAAACACCTCTCTAAGGATTAGCAGAAAAAGACCACATAGAATCGGACCTCTTTTCGTCCCCTCCCAGTCTCCTTTAGTGGAGACAACTGAGTATCCAATTATCCAACTGTCTCCACTAAACTCGGTTTCCTGGATCACTGCTAGAATCCTAGCCTATCTGCAGAAATACATGCTGTTCCACCGTCTCCAGTGTTCCTTCTTGGTCCATGCGTTAATTACAACCTTCAGCCCTTCTTCTAACCCTTCGGAAGGCAGGTCTGCATCTTCTACTAGTGCGTGTACCGCGCGGAGTGGGGTTGGGGGGTGTGATCAAATCTAACTCCGTAATGCGTGGACCGACTTAGATAATTCTTTTTGTGTTGTATAGAGTATGATCCTCCATTGCTAATAATGAAAAAATATGTTCCTAGAGTGCGGTGAGAAGAGGGAAGGGTAGTCTAACTTCGTAAAGCGATTCTTTTCCTGATGTATACAGTATGATCCCCCATTGGTACCGAGACAGAATTTTAAACGGTGGGGTTACAGTAGGGGAGGGGTTAGATGTCAACTTGTTAACGCGTGGAACGATTCGGATGATACCTTTTATGTTAGATAGAGCATAATCCCCCCATTTCTTATATAAATTTTGCACTAGGGTGGAGGTGGGTGGAGGGGTAGGCTAACTTCGTAACGTATAGATTTGAATGATTCTTCTTTTGATGTGTAAAATATGTTGCTGGTACGACGACGGAGAGGACGTTACCCAATTTCTTAATGCACACACCTAAGATTCTTTTTTTTTTTTGTAGACAGTATGATCCGCCATTGCTATTATATGAAAAAAATATTTACCTAGGGTTGGGGGTTGGAGGAGGAGTAACCTAACTTTGTAACTCATGGACTGATTTAGATAATTCTGAATGCATAGAGTATCTATTTGTATTCTGACAAAAATTGACTGTGGTGACAGTTGGAGTAGGAGCGGTACCTAGCTTACACCGGTTTTGATGATTTTTGTTCTGTTGTACAGAATACGTTGCCTGCATGATAAATGATAACAATAAAGATGGCCTGCGACGCTAATGCAAGCCACGCATTATGGGCAACTCTAAAAACAAGGAACGAGGTGAGTCACTTTATGATTTTATAAATAGTACTAATTCATTAGTCTACATCAAGGGCACCTCCCTCACCTCCCTCAAGTTTCCAAGCACGGATAACTTTGTCGGCAGGGAGGAGGTACTTGACGTCACACCATTATTAGCCAGAGAGAATGTTAGGGTCAAAAACTGGAGAATGACAAACTCAAGGTCATTCTCTGACCATAATTAGACAGGATAACAGGAGTAATTACTACGAGCCTTATAAAGATTGCCTGAAGGTTAACAAGAAAACCATCAGAGAATATAAGAATCAGACCGCCATTCTATTCAGAATTAGGGAATCAGCTGTGCTCAGTAGAAAACTGTCCAAAGGACATACAAAGCTCTCTTTTTTGAGAAGAGTGTTTTTAACTTTGTAGGTCGCGATCTACTTTATCGATCCATATTTCCCTATCAGTGTTGGGCCCATGTGAAGGACATTTATTCAACCAGAGACGAGCTTTTCATTTCTGGGGCCCATTAAAAAAATACCACTCAAAGAACTCCATGGCGAGGAAGGTAGACTGATGGAGAAGGCGTTAATGAAGAGGAGTGTTCAGAAGCAAGTTCCATGTGATGTAAGCTTAGGTACTCTGACATAACATCCCTTCAGGGAAAGTCAAAGGCCTCGTTTAATTTAAAACGCCATTCCATTCTAAGAAGTGATTTGACTAAAACTTGTTTAGAATCTCCGAAGGCAGCTCGGTCTTGAAAATCGGAGTAGCAAGCGTACGATATTCCGACCTTCATCGTCACGACCAATGGTTTCCATGTAAAGTTTCAAGCAGGTTTGCTCTTCCTCTGAATACATTGCTGCAGAGAAAGTAATATCTTCGACTGCCCAAAACTTTTGGATTACAATATTTAACCTTTCTTCGTCTGTGATCCCAGAGTGATGAGATTTAATCTCCGAGGATGTTTGTTTATTGTTTTCAAATGGATGAGTTAGTCCAGACAAAATCTATCCCAAAGTAGTTTCTTGGGCAGTTGGTTGTCCTTTTCGAATGCCCTTCTTTAAGATTGCACAATACTAATCAGCGCCATTGCATCAGAAGGGTCTTAGTTTAATACCCTTAAGATGAGTGGCACTGAAAAATGTAGTTCTTAATAGAGCGGTGAATTTAGTCAGTTTTGAAAGAATCAATGCATAGAATAATACCTCGAAGCAAGCGTCCACGCCAGATTGCAAACTTATCTCAACAGTGTACTCCACAACTGCGTGGGCATTACCTATCCCTGTGATAGGTATGTTCAACAGTTTTTTTCCTCAACTACAGGAGATTTGCTATAGAAGACGAAATAAAGGTAGCCTCTTAACCATGATCGGGAAGAGCTCGCATTTTATTCGACGACGTGAAGGGGTGCTCAGATACACAGTTGCTGTAGCCAACAAAACAGAATTCCAGATGCTGCAGTGGTAGTCTTCTGAGTTTTGTGTATTAGCATTGGCTGATAACTCCTTTGAGTTGCTGTCGCTATTAGTAGGAAAATGAAGCATGGAATTATGCGTTTGCCAAGAAAATTTATTAATTGAGTTGACGATGGGCAATTGTGGCTTTGGTTAGCTCTCAAACAATTGAAGCATAGCAACTACAATTATTCTATGACAACGATAACTCTCTCTTGCTGTATAGAGTACGACTTCAAAATGTCGTAATAGGTAAAAGATTAAAAATTATATGGTTCACGCAAATTTATGGGTCTGTTTGGTAAAAATTTTCTAAATAGATAAAAAAAACTACTGGAAAGATGGGAACTGTTATAGTGCTATCTTAAATATTGGCAGAATTCGAGTAAAATTGGAATTTTTACTGGAATTTCCACTCCGTGCACGATCGACAATAACAACATCATTTGCCTTTAACGACGACCTTAAGGATTTGGTGACATTTTTCAGAAGTGTCCCGAATATTGACGCATCATTGCTTTTTCGATCAACAAAATATGAGCCAATCACAGAAAATTAATTAATAAAATAATAAATTAATTTACGATTGAAATCCTGCCATACCAGGTATTTGATAAAAGGGTTTTCAGCTCTGTTAAATTTCTTGGTTTCCCATTTCTGATTCCTGCTTTCATAATAGCCCAGAAGTTGTCTATGGAGTTGAGATCTGAGCTATTTCCTGGCCATTTCATTCAAAGAATTTCTAGTTTTCCTAGAAAATTCTGAATCTGCAAATAAACGAAAAGGTTAAATTGATAATTTTGTACTACAAGGCCATTGCGAATGTCGTTCGACTCGAACACTGTACTAAAAATTTTAATGTGAGCCTTGGCTAGTCGAATTGAACGAAAATCGACCCCTTTACCTGAAAACTAATTTATTAGCAAAATTTATTGCTTACCGATTTAGCTGTATGGCATGGCGCACAATCCTCTTGCAAAATTAAGCTTAATCGACTAGAAAAGTGCTCTTCTATTGATGGCAAAAAACTTGCCTTTAAGACTGAGTCCTGGTACTTTGGCATTCATTATTTTCCATTTTAAATTTCATGACAAACTTCCAACAGGACTACAATAAAAAGATTAATCGAGTATTAAATTCTTCTTAACCGAAATACCTGAATTGAAACCAAAACTTGTACCATTCATTTATTGAGTTTTCATTGTTTTCTTCTATTACCCCCTCTATATGCGATTAAAAATTTGCTCTGAACAATCAGCAGAAGTAGAGCTAATCAAAATCGAAGCCATAGTGTGTAGTCTCATTCAGTTAATCCTTCAATATATGCCCTTAGTGGAAATTAAACTACATAAACCTCTTATGTGCATTATGCCCATTTCAATGCGAAATAATCCGTCCTACATTGCATGCCCAACCTGAGTTGTTTTAGGAGAGTCATTAATAACACACCATAAATCACATATCAATCCTTCTGCATCATGTCGGAACGGAGCTCACGAACTAATGGCTTTTCTGATCTGCACGACTTCTTTGCGGTGTTGGATTATTGATGAGTGACCAACAGATTTTGACAAATGGCAGAGGTGGAACGCTGGTATTTCTTGTAAATAACTTGTTTTTGATTATAGAAGATTTCTCTTTCTTACTGTTATTTTTTGGTGCTTTGAATAATGTTGTTTTGTGTGGCTAATGGAATTTTCGTAATAGCACGAAATAAAATAAATTGAGTCCTTGATTGGTTTGTACAAATGCCTATAAATGCCCTAAGCCATAAGAACCTTGTGGAAAAAAGGACTTCTGAAAATCTAGTGAAAGAGTTCCATTATCAACACTGCTTTACAAATTTCGAACTTTAATTGAAACTATTTCTAGAGCTTGTGTGGGGAGGCATCCAATAGTTGTTTAATTTAAATTAGGCTCAACATTTGCTCTCATCCCTTATTATAACTATTAACCTTTTGACCTGCTATCATGAGGGACCCAGACTTTACATTGGAGGCATACCATGATTGTTTCTGCTGACAACCGATTACTCTAAAAGGCCATTGGGTGTTGCAGAGTTAATTCGGTAGTTCGAAATTGTTAGGGATTTTCCTCATACTGTCATCCTCGATTCTTTTACCGATGTAGTATTTCAAAGAATTGATATGCTGTTGATATTTGTCGAGGCACGAGGAGATGAACCACTCAAACCTTTCTTCTGCTTTTTGACATTACGTAGCCGTTTCCCTCTTGGGCATGTCCAACGAATTTCTTCTTGGCGACGAGAAACTCGTCCCCATATGGAGTGGCATCAAGGATACCTCTTAAAGCTTTCCAGTCTCCACCTCCAATAAATGTTGCGTATTTGATTCCGTCTATATTTTCCGATCACTGAAACATTTAAATTACTCCATTAACCTCTATCCTTTTTCTATTACCTTCAGAGTTTATGGAACAATAACGTACTCCTCCTGCCACGATTCATACTTGTGCTCCACGCTTTATGCTTACACATAGGAACATAGACAGAGGATTTTCGATGGCCGTTTGCTATGGCATAAGTGAATTTCTTGTAAAGTGTTTTTAAGGAGAACACAATCCGTAGAGGCGACGCTGGACCTGCTTCTAAACACGTAATTCCCGGTAACTCGTCAGCGGGAGCGCCAGAAGGACATGGTGAGTCTCCAGATTGGCATACGCTCACAAATTTGCAGTGTGTCAAACCTATAGTCACTCACGATAGGGTTAAATCGGTCATCGGGAACTTTAAATCATACAAGTCACCAGGAATAGATGGAATCTTACCCGTCATGCTTCAGAAAACTCAGGGTTCCATTATTCTTTCGCTCATGGTGATATATAGAAGCTGCATACTCCACTCCTATGTCACACATAACCGTTGGGAACGTCAGACCTATTAGCCTTTCCTCGTTTCTCTTAAAAACGCTTGAGAGTCTCCTCAACGTATATCTACGTGAGCATACTCTGCTAACAGGGGTAAGCAATGTCCAGCGTGCAAAATAGGGAAGCCCGTCGAAACCAGACTGCACGCAGTAGTGACCACTATCGATAAATCGCTTGATTACAAAGAATTGACCCTAGGTATATTCCTCGACATTAAAGGGGGCTTTCGATAATATCAAGACTGTAGCAATACACAACGTTCTGAAATCCTACCGCACGGATAGGCTGTCAGAGCCATATACAGAGGAACGCCGCAAGGAAGTGTGTTTTGACCATTATTCTGGGTCTTAGTAAGTAATAAGATCGTGGTTTCATTTGAAGATGAGGGATTAAAGGTGGTGGCTTCTGCAGACGACCTAGCCTTATTGGTCTCCAAAAAGTTCCTAAGCATCCATAGTATATATTAAAGCTATTCTTATATTTACGTTAATAACTACACTTTTCCTAAAAAGTTCCTAAGCACCATCACCGAACTAATGGAAAGAGTTCTGAGTAAAATTTATAGGTGGACAGTCAACTGCGGCTTATCAGTCAACTCCCACAGACAGAAGTAGATAAGGAAAAGAGTGATTGAATCCTTCCAACCTCCCAAATTGGACAGGAGTACGCTGACACTACCCATCAGACCAGGTACTTATGTAGGTGTCATACTCAACTGCAAACTAAACTGGATCAAGAACATAGAGGAGTGCGTGAAAGAAGCGCCGGTAGCGTTCTATGCATGCAAGAAAATGTTTGGTAAAAAATGGGGCTTAAGCCCTCGTATTGTACACTGGATGTGCATTTCCATTCTGAGACTAATCCTTACTTATGCGTTAGTATAGTCTGGTAGACTGCTATAAAGAACCAGAAACCTTAAGAAGATAACGAAAATGCAAAGAACGACCTGTCTGGGCATATCCAGAGCAATTAGCACAGCGCCAACTGCGACATTGAAGACATTGCTCCACCTTTCACCACTTAGCGCTGTACGCAGCGCCAGAAGACTGAACAAGTCTAAGTGTTGGAACCGTTCTGACCACAGCCATAGTAGTATACTAAGGATCTTTCAGAAGGCTGTCTGTAGGAGAACACCGACTACATTAGTAAGGAGTCAGGGGAGAATACTGCAGTATATTTCGAGCGGAGATCTTGGCCATACAAAGAGCAGCAACGAACACTATCACGCCCAACTCTGCTTATTGAAAGTGACATAGGAATTTATATAGGCATTCAAGCAGCAATAAAGGCGCTTTACTCAAACATAATAATATCACAGCTGGTACGCAGATGTTAAAATAGTTTTGAGAACTTATAAGCAATGCATAAGTTAATTCTCTGCTGAATCGACCACCGTGCCATGGTACCCGGGTTCGAGACCAGGTCTCCCCGTGGGTTTTTAAAATTGAATTTAAAAAAATTCACTCCCTCTCTGGGCTGTTGTCTAGCTCGCAGCAATGCAATCACAAGATATTTACGTTTCCTTACTCCCTTTACTCTAAATTCCCTTCCGGACAAAGCCATGCTAACGCATCAAAGGGTTGTCCCCTAGGTTTTGGCCATGTTGTACAATGTGCTCGAATGTGCAATGGGAGAAGACTGGAAGAACGTTGAAGCAGAACAGAAGTTACCAGGAGATTGAATATGGAGTAAGCGAACACATTCCACCTGCTTTGTATAAATAAACTATTTTAGAAAATCATAACAATGTCACCGATAAATGAGTAAATTTGCTTGGGAGTCCGACTGTATCGCACTTAGTGATTTCCTTCATCACAAAAGCATGGTTTTTTAAAGATAAAATAAATATTCCATGAAATCAATAAAACAAAATCTGCATATTCTGGACATTTGCTCATATCCTGTAGCCAAGACTTACTGCAACCATGCAGAATGAAAATAAAAATCCAAAAACCTAGCTAAATATGAACTTCTATGTCATAAAGTCGTCAGTTTGATGAACTTCATATTTACCAAGACAGACCACAGAGAAGACTTTCAATTAGATTTCTGTTCCAAGCAAGCAATTTCGAGTCGAACTTATGGTCTTTGAAGTAAAACTTGACATGATATTTAAACCTGAAGCTTTACCTCAGAGGACAGAAGTTTAAGACAATTTTCCTAGTTTGAAATGGACATCTCCTTGGAAGATTTATGTTGACAAACTCCTATCAAGTTGTCGTAATGAATAGTGAACAGACATTTACTCATACTTTGGTAAGCGGAAGATTTAATATGAATTTCAGGATTATAGAACCCAACTGAATATCTTGCTGAATTCAATTATTTCTGAATACTCCTCATCAATTCAAGTGTAGTAGAAAATCTACCTTATTCTCTAACTTTGGTTGGAAAAGAGTTGTACTGGTTACGAACCGCAACATGAAAGTTGAAACGATGGCACCTAATAAGCTCTTATCGCATAATTGATAGTTTGTGTCGAGGAAGAACTTCACACAATTCAATGATAAAGATAAGAAATGGATCTATAATTTAAGGAGTATTTCGGACCAATTCCAGCAACTTCTTGTAGGGCGTAAGACAGAAAAAAAATGTTTACCTTATAAGACAACAATAATTGCAAGTGGACCTACGATTTAAGGTCGATTCCGAACCACCTACAGTCCTCTGCAACCACAATGTATATTAGCGTAAGAAGAATAAACCCACTATACGTCGCCGCCGGTGCCGTTTGATCCTGGACCTTGTAATGAAACTCAAACACACCTTACCTTACTCCATCAAAGATAGTAAACTGGGATTCTCACGTAAAAAGCTTGCACTTTACACCACCGACGACTTAATTTACATTCAGTCTTACATAATTAATACTACTAATTATTTGCCCCAAATGAAATAATATTTACACGCAGATTACAGTATTTTTTACGTTAATGGACATATTACAAATTCTTATCACCTCATGACTGTGGCTTATTTCATCTAACTCTTGTTCCATGTTCGTCGTAATATTTTTTGGCAATTGGGAAAAGACTGCATAAATATTTTCTCTTTAGGAAAAATCATCTATGAATCATTTTTATATATTAAGTGTTAACAATAAAGTCGGTAAAATTACAACATAAACAAAAGTGGGCCAACATGACTTCTCTGAGGCATACCGAGTATTAGAACTAAGAATCTAAGAAAAGGTTGCTTAGTTACTTATTTTGGTGATTTCATTAATAAGAGTTATATAAACAAATGAGCCATAGTATATTTAAATTTAAAAAAAAAATATTAAAAAAATGCACCGTCTCAGTATAGTATTTTCTACGTTAATAGACACATTTAATCTGACGAAGGGGATTTTGCTTTAGTTTAGTTTAGCGTTTAACTTACTTGAACCAGTGTTGAATTTACTAAGGAAATTTAATAGAGTAGTTTTATTTGTATAATATGGATTGGGACATAACGGGTTTACAAAATTTAGTTTTTAAAGAGATTTAAATAGGTTTTTTAGCCGTATCAGTAGCTAGGATGAATCGCCATTGGAGCATCGCCAGAAGCGTTCGATACTTCGATATTTGCTTGATTTTTTGACGAGTTTTAAGCACTTTATATGATAAAGCACCCCAACCTAAACAGTGAATCCGCACATCGGCCGTGGTTGGTTGAATTAGATTCAACTTGCGCCACAGATGTCTAGGTGGATCGAAACCTAAAACTGGCTCATTTGGGCTGTTAATCTGAGTGTTCCGTTCAAAGTTCCTCCACTCATCACAGACAGCGATGGTTCCCGCGGCTTACACCGTGGATTATTTCTTGAGGACTTTATTGTACTCAGTCAGGAGCGCTGTAGGTCTGGGGAGCAATGTAACTCGGTAGGGGCAGCCAGGGAAATATACTAGATTTAATGATCCCTGAGAGCTGCGCGTCTATCTTACTGAACTGAAGGTTGTTAAGACACATCGATGGAGCATACTCACATATAAGTGTGAGGTTATTTCTTGTTTTTAGTTTTGCTGCAATGTTCACGAGGTGTAGCTTGAATGTTATGTATCTGTTTAGTATAACACCTAAATAACCTGGAAACCTGCTGCACCGAAGTCCTACATTACTTAAGGTAACTTTCAAGGTCACATTCACCAGCCTGTTGTTGAGGTTGAAGCACGCGGAGTGCGCTTTATTCATACTTGTCGTCATTCTGCAATGTTTGAAGTAAACTCCCACTTTATTGAGGTCTCGTATCAACATATCTTCAGCGGCTCATATATGGTGGTGTTGAGTGCCTTTCGATAGGTTTATTGCGTATTGAAATTTTCTGAACGTATAGATTAAAGAGAAGCGAGGTTAGAATTGAACCCCCAGGTAAACCGTTGTTAAGTCTCCTAGTGCTGCTTATACATCCGTCAATGAAGACCTGGTAAGATCGGTTTCTTGGCATATTGTTAAGTAGATTTGCAAGCTTATTGCATCGAGTTGTCTCCATAAGTTTGTGTATTAGTCCGGTACAGTGTCTTATAATGCCGCTGCCTTGTTTAGTTTGTTTTCGAAAACAGCCTCAGCGTAGGTTGTCAAGAAAAGAACTTGATCAGCGTAGCTTTGAGCAGCTGAAAACCCGGCCTGCTCGGAAGACCACACTTTTGATAATGTTTCAATTCTTTTGCTAATGACTCTTTGAAGACCATTGTAGCAAGCGGTTAACAAAGCGACGGGGCAGCAGCTAATGGCCGCTCTGCAGGTTTTCCCGGCTTAAAAGTTTGTATAACCTTTGACTTCCTAAACTCCCTGAGAAATGTTCCGATTGTTACGATGTCATTATAAAACCTGCATAGCCATGTCCTAGCGCTAGTCAATAATTGATAATCCCGGGGTAAACTCCATCAAAAACGGTTGCTTTGCGTGACGTAGTATTTCACAATCGCGGCCTCCAGCAGTTCGCAGAAATCGTACACGCGAGTTCGGCTAATAAAGGCACGGTGTCCTTAAGGTCCTTTAAAGCAAGTCTGATGATTCTAGAGACGGAGTTGCATCAATTGGTTGAGTGATCACCTCGCCATTGTTCCAGGGTTCAAGTCTCGGTCTCCTCGCAAGTCTTTAATAAGAAATTGAAAAATCCACTTCATCTCTAGGCTGTTGTCTAGCTCGCAGCAGTGCAAAAGAAGAAGACATTTAAATTCCCTCATTCCCCTTAGCTAAAGCCATGCTTAACGCGTTATAGGGTTGTCCGTTGGACTTTGGCTACATCATGAAAAAATTTGGTTCGCTATAAGACACGGCTCGACCAAGCCAGGCGATATTTGCTCCAATTTTTCTTGTCGGTAGCTGTCAAGGGACAGCAACAGGATGTCTACAATTTTAGGATTCCTAAAACTATGCCAAATCGATTTCCGAAATTTTACCTTTATTGAGTAACGGTATTTATTAGTTGGATTTTTATGCCAGCTCGAGACTTGCTGAGGAACTTGGACAGAATATGTTGAGGCAAATCATAGGTCCAGGTTGTAGTCTACACGCCATTGTCCAGAGCGAAATGTGACTTTATCTTTAGCATTAAAAATTAATGCATAATTATTTACCTCTGCGCAGTCCATCAAATTTATACCATTTGCATCTCGTGATACATACTTCCATAGAGTTTGGTGACTGTTAAGGTCTCCAGGATCTAAAGAATCAAATAACTTATAAATTGAATAAAACTTTTTTTGATTACAAAATTATTTTGTTATTTGGACTATCTATATTCAAATATTATAATAATTGTTTGTTATTCGTTCGTAAGTTATTATTTTTCGTTATTTGATGAATTATACGCAATTAATTATTGTATCTGTTATTCGATTATCAAATAATTTACTCTTGAATAGACACAAATCTCAAAATAAGGAAACCACTTCAGATGAAGATAATTCTAATTCCATTTAGCTTGCGAAATTCATACAAAAGAACTTTACTTTGGAGTAGATTAGTTACAGAAGAGTGGCAATGCAATAAAAAATGGAAATGCCCAGTTTATTAAAATTTTTTTAAATAAAAAATTGGGTATCCCTTCTTGTTATCTTCATTACAAAGTAAAATAAGTTAATACTTCATCAGTAAGGTAGTAATGAATCCTCTCTTTCGTTATTCCGAATTTAGAGTTCAAATATGTAGGTTTCTGAAAAACAAAACAAATAATAACGAGGTAATCGAATAATTCAACAAATAACGAATAGTTATTTCATTTCCGAAAAACATAAGGTCGAATAGAAAATAGTTATTTGACTATCAAATAATACACAATCAAATAACAAATAATTACTTTAAATTCACATAAGAAACACCAAATAACAAATAATTTTTTGTAAATAACTTAAAATAAATTTAAAATCAAAAAACATTTAATCTCATAACTTGTTATTATGTTTTCTTAAATTGATGATTGCAAATTTATTCGAATAATATGTTAAATATGAGCAGACATAAGTAGAGCGCAACATCGCTATTTTACCGGACAGGCAGGCTGATATTAAGGCTCTTGACGCAGCTACAATACACTCTAAATTGATAGAGAAATAATGCATGGAACTAACCCGCCTGTGCGACCGGTTCACCATAACCTTGTTCTGGGTTCCAGGACATACAGACATCTAAGGGAATGACAGAGCTGATGAGCTAACTAAGCGCAGTTCCGGTCTTCTTGGATCCCGTGCGAAAATGGTGCACTTTCCGCTGGGGACTATTTAGAAGAATATCTTCTCGCGCTTTCTATCAATGGCACATTCCAGATGGAGAGGCTTAACATCTTGAACCAAATCTAGAAAGATTTGGACAACTTATGATATTAAAAAGAAACTAGAGAAATCGTAACTAGCACCCGAAGGAACGTCAGCAGGGCGCCGGCGGTGGTGTGCGCGGGTCATTGGTCAATCGGGAACCACTCCTTAAGGCTTGCCATCCCTTTTAATGCGCAAGGTATCGGGCATTCGGCAGCCTTTGTTTTAACGAATCGGAGGAGATATCGGGGAGGAATATTGGAGAAGTCATGCACTTCCTGAACGCTAGAGCGTGGATATAATAACCTCCCCTCGACCGCTCATATCACTATCCTTTTACTATACTTTGTCTTTCGAATAATCGCGTCACGAGTTTCTATTGTACCAAAATGCCACATTGCATGCTGATTAGTCTTCCGCTACTGTGGATATACATACACTGGTATAATGTATACCAATTAAATAACATACGACCCGAGTAAAAGTAAGACTCGCCCAATTAAAGTCTGAGCGGTATTACTGAGTAAAAATTATACTTTTCCAAATGCCAGCCCGCTGCAGGCACGTATCAATAAAAGACACACGAAATAGTTCAAACCAAACCCGGTACGCTCACACTTTTTATAAACTGAAACTCCGCAGTAGTCGGCAAAAGAAAAGATTATAACTGAAACTGGAAAATATAAGAATAACAAAACAAATTGCAAGTAATTGTTATCATTATTATTGCATTGAGTCACCTGGTGTGTCGTCGGCTATAGGTAATAATTTTACTATCAAGTGGCTCATGAACGACACGGTGAACACGCGTCTACAACGGTCAGATTTTACATAACCTACGCGGTGAGTCACCAGTCTCGAATGCGTTAAATCCAGAACGCAGTAACAGTAGCTTGCATTTATGGCGGGCGTATTTTTAGATTTTTGTGTCTGTAGCGGGAGAGTGCGTACCAGTGGCGTATTTTTCAATTGTTGGACCTGTAGCTGGAGCGTCCATTTATTCGCTATGCGTGCTGGCAACGGGCGCGTATATACTTTTAAAAATATTAACGTCTGTACTTGGTTTAGGTGTGAATATACCAACTCAACTTCTCGGGGCAAAATGAACATGCACCTGAGGCACACAATTATAGTGTTATAGCAGTGTCTCCTTATTACTTTATTCCACAGAGGTCCGTCATTAGTCCTTTGCTGTTTTATTTACAATTTCTCTGTCCAATTGAAACCGAAAAGGAAATTGTATAGATCGTGGTGTGTGTCGTTGTCGAGTAGGTAAATTTGTCGCTTAAATTCGAATTCGCGAGATATATGTATGTATATAGTATTGTTTCCATGGCGTGAGGTGCCCTGCAAGGTATACTAAGAGTAAGGTAAAATAAATGATAATCCAATCAAAGATAATTGCTTTTTTTTCGTATAAACGAAACTAAAATAATAATAATAATAAAATCTTGTTCAAAATCTAGACATTTTCCATTCGATAACTTTCTTAAGACCTCTGCTTATAAATATTTTAAAACTAAATGCAGGCTTCCATTTGAGTAAAGCTTCATTGTGAATTCATTTACAGCTAGAAATGCTTGGCGTAATCTCGTTGGAATTGAAAGTTATTTGCTTATTCTCTTCAGAAAGCCCACTTGAGTCATAAACTTGAAAAACTGATTACCGTAAACCACAGTAAATGATGACCTTCAAGTTTATTTGCCGCGAAGAATTCCCCCAAACCATGGCTCTTTCTCTAATGGATCGGGGCAGAAAATACAGGCAGACATACTCAAATTGATGGAGCAATGAGCATTGTGAACCAAAACGGCAACAAATTTTAGGTTACATAATTCATTTGTTATCTTTTAAAAGGGAAAATTTATTCGAGGCTTACTGTCGAGATTGTTGGAAAGTATTGTCGAAAAAATTCATAGAATTTGCGCTTTGTTCACTTTGATTTCTCTTCGGAAAATTTCAAGTTTGATGCTTTTACTTATTTAAGTCTAGCAGACGGTTTCTATCAATAATTTTGAAAAAAATATTGTCAATACTATTGATGACTAAGCAATATATTGATATTAGACTGTTGCAAAGGAAACCACATGCTGTAATGCTAATTGTGTTCAAATTGGTTTTCTACAAAAAGAATTGAAAAGAACTTTCAATCCATGGGGAATTGAGAAAGGGTCAAATCCCTACGTTCTAATTATCTCATTTTACCACACTTCGATTAATTGTATTTTGCTGAGAAAGTCATAAGCTTCGGTTCTGTGTGGATATAATTATATCCCAAATCCCCAAATGGTTTTTATATCCACCAAAGGGATTACCACGGAATCGACTAGTAGAATCCTTTAAAAAAAGCATTGAAAGCATCTTTGAGATTGCTCCTGTGTCCGGTATATACTGTCTTCTTTACATTTTCGATTCTATTTTCCCCATGGTGGACAAAATGGTCAATGCTAGTCAATAGTATGTATTTCCAATCTTCTCAGCACCATTAGACACAAATCAAATGCGTTTAGCTGTTCTGGCCAGCGATATTTCTTGTTATCTAAGGCACAAGGGAAATTCATTCTGGATGGGTGGAGTTCAATGGGAAGAATTATCTTTAACATCCTCCTAGTGTTGCATATAAAACGTGATATGTGAGTTTTGTTGTGATTTCTTTTGCTTGTCTGATTTCGAGAGGTAAAGTTTTTCTACACATCGTTTGCAGATTTTCATAGTGAAACTGGGAAAATGAATTGATTGCTTTTTTTAACATAAAAATTTTACATTCTCGCTAGTAAATTTATAAAATTTATACAACAAATAAAAGCGTGCGTCGAAAAAATGTAAATTCATTACTGTGATGAATATAATAAAACTTTTAAACTTGTTCAAAGCTGCCGTAATGATTCAAAAAATACAATACAATACACATCTGCCAAATTCGTTGTTATATTAATATTTTAATAAATTCGTATCTGGCTGAATAAGTTGGTTGGAAGAGCTTCCAAACTGGAACTGTTGCGTTTCCTTTTAAAGAAAAAGATATACATAGATGTTAATGGACTTTAAGAATCATATTGTTACGTTACTTTTTCTCGGTTTTGGTTTTCCGCAGGAATAAGCTCTCTGGCTTCAGAGTCAGGTCTTTTGAGAAAAACATCAACGTCCTTTGCTTGCGGTAGGATGTCATCTTTGGCCGGATATTCGTACTCTTCTGTTCTGCGGCACTAAAAGTGGTCGAGCATATGTTGTTCGATACTACGAGTGTCTTGTACCACGGAAGCATAGTGATGTAAAAGAAATGAGCGAATGTTCAACACCAGAAAAGCACATCCACTGCAGTAGGTTAGGTTAGAGCAGTGCGACTGCACTATCTTCAACCCGCTTTACTTAAACCACTAGAAGGGTCCATTGTGCCCACAGACTCACGGGAATCCAACCTTATTACTTACCCCTGCACTGATAGCCATTCTGCTTACCTCAGGAATCTCAATATCGCTTTGAATTCTATGCTTTACAGCTCCGTAAGCTCTAAGAAGAAGTAACCCGGTAGCCTATCTTCTCTTGTCGCCAGGGTACTCACAGAGTATATGCCGAACTGATTCGATTTCCTCGAAATCCCTACAGCTCCGATAGAAATCCCTTGCAAACCGACCCAGTCTTCGATTCCAGTACCACTAAGAACTAGCCTAGTTCTCCTCTTACTGTACTACAGTTGGTAATACAACATGAACCCTGGTTAGTCCACCGAAGGTGTTGCTGACAATTTCTGGCTTACGGATGATGATCGAAATTTTCAGATATGTCATCGCTCCAGATCTATCTATCCCAGCATCTTTCTTTGCCAGTTCATTCGGCTCTCTCATTCCAGGCACCCAGCATAGGGTCACTAACTTTGATTGCACCACCACTCTTTCTAGTGCCTTAAATTCCGCCTGACTGTTAATATCTATATATATGAGAAAATCCATATTGGAATCTTTACGTCTAGACGTTCACCTTGTGTACGTACGTACGATTGAACTAAGCACTCATTAAAATACTAAATATTCACTCATGCAGCGTTTACAGACATAGAAGAGGTATTCAATAACGTTCCCTCTGAATATATCTTTGAAGCTCTAACCGAGATAGGCGAAGGGCAGGGTCTTCGCCGTTGGATTTTAACGATGCTGCGATCAAGGTTAATATAGTCCGAGCTGGGTGCAAGCCGTGTGGTCAGACACGTCTGTAGGGATATGCATCAGGGTGGAGTTCTGTCTCCCCTACTTTGGCGGATCGTAATGAATAAAATACTGCTGGAACTCGACCAGGACATAATTGAGGCTACCGCATTCGCTGACGATTAGATAACTTAGGTATCGGGGAAATTCCTTCCCGTAATCAGCGATATAGTAGAAATCGCGCTAAATAAAGTCAAAAGATGGTGCAAAGATAGTGGGCTCTCTGTGAACTCTGTGGAGACCGAGCTGTGGCTCTTCACCACTAAAACCAAAGTACGCAGCTTTATTATGCCCAAACTAATCGGGCGTCAACCCCCTTTTTTCTCAACGCCAAGTTGAACTAGAAAAAAACATTGAAGATCGAGTCAAAAGGCAAGTTTAGCTCTTTATGCCTGCAACCACACTTTTGGTAAAAGATGGTGGCTGAAGTCTAGAATGACCCTGTGGATGTATAAGCTGTGGTACGTCCTATCCTAACTTATGGTTGCCTAGTTTTGTTGTCGGCCATGGGGAAGGTGTATAACAGGCTCTAGTTAAATAAGTTACAAAGAACCGCTTACAATGGCACTACTGGGGCGCTGCGCACTACCCCAACTCTTAATGTTATGCTGCACCTGCCTCTTGATCTCCACATCAATTATCAAGCACCATGCAGTGCGATCAAATTGAAAGAATTATATTGCGGTGTTATTAAGCCTTACGGCCACAGTACTATCCTCAGCTTAACACCGAGAGGACCTTCTACTTCAGTGAATGATTACACTGCATCTAACCTTGATTTCACGGAGAGCTTCAGTGTCAGAATCCCATCTAGAAATGAATGGAGAAACACCGAACTGCTCAATTTCAACGGCTCTATACTGTTCACTGACGGCTCCCAGATGGAACGTGATGTCGTTGGGGGTTTTTTTCTGATACACTACATAAATCAGAGTTCTACGGACTGCCCAACATCGAGAGCGTGTTCCAAGCGGAGGTGCTTGCGATCCTGAAAGCATGCTCTTTGCTGCACCAATGACGAACGTTGGCATTTTTACAAGGTACATTCATTATCATAGGTCATAGGAACATTCCAGCTCGACTCTTTTCTAGGTTACACCTCTTATCCGAAGCTGTCCACCACACTAGTGGGCAGTAACTAAGAATCGGTCTGACTATGGCTCTAATCATCACAATGTGCCACTGAAACCAGTTCCCATTCGACCCCAAAGGTCCTCTTACACGCATTGAAGGCAACGTTGACTTTCGCTATGCGCTCTTCCAGAGTCAGACGCTTTCCTCTCACCATTGGGAGTATAAACTCTGGTATTTTCTTTTTTGTGGTTACAAGCATTATCCCCATAAGGCCCAGGTTTCCTGATCGTTGTCAAGAATCTGCCCGATACAAATATCGCTAGGTAATTCACATATGTAGAAACCATGGAACTCTCGTCCACTAGTTTATCCCCCCCCCCCTCTCCCTTCCTTTGGTGTTCACCAGCAATCAGATCTCCTTAACATTGAGTTGGCCATGCACGAGCTTACAGTTTTACTAAAAACTAAAGAATCAATCCAGATATATAGATTTTTGTGAATGGCAATCCTCGGTTATGTATGACTTCCCTAATCTCATTGTATTCTCAACGTCTAGGAAGGCACGCAGGGTGTATTACTTACACTCCAGAGATCTTTCAATTACCGACACCACTGCATGGAGCGCTGTCTCTATCAACTTTGCTTCAGTAGAGGTATGCTGGTTTTCTTAGATGTGATGGCCCTGCTTTACCTCTCTGTTAAATACTCGTGCCGTAGCCTCTTTAGCACTTTGAGACTGATTGGTATATACAATGTTGCTGCCACATTGTTTGCTTTTCCACTTTTCAGAATAGGTTTATGTCCTAGCCAGATACAGCTTTTAATTCGCCATGTTGTTATTCAACTTAATGCCTTTTGAAGCATTATTAGCCTTACCCCGTCGACCTCTGGATTAATTAATTAGTTTACTGCCTACGCTATGGCGACCTTATAAAGTCCCAATCCCCGTCAACTTCAGAGCCTACCGAAAGTATTCTATCGTTCTGGGTAACGTCCTCACTTCCCGGGAAGTGGGTATAGAGAAGTATATTTAAGAGCTTCTCGTTGGTGGTAGCCTCCAGACCCTGTTTACTATTCTTATTGAAGACGGAATCGGCATTTGGCATGACACTCCTGCGTCTGGATGCCTCTTCATTTGTTTGTTGAAATCTGCAAGACTTTCTCCACGAGGACCTTTTCGCTAATCCTCTCACCGTCTGAGACGTCTTAGCTCTCCTTATATCTTGACCAAGCTGTTTGGTCCTTATCATGCTTAGCAGCTTAAAGAGTTTTTGTGTTTGCATCCTAGGCTTTACCAAATACGAACCCCACCGTCCAGTTCTTGACCACATGCAAGTAACTGATCCTAGAGTAAGCTTTACTTCAAAAAGTATCCAGTTCCTCACTAGTTGTGTACGGCAAGGTAATCAAGGTAACATTTACGGTTTTGAATCTGAGCTCAATGCCCCTATTGATAGACATAGCTTAGTCTCTAAATTGTAATTAAAACTAGACTGACGTCTTGAGTTGGTACCCGTGCTACCTCAAATGACATGATGGGCGTTAGTATCGCAACCTAGAATATGGTTTGAGCTCTGCCTCTCCGCTGCAGCCACTGCAGTCCACGATTCCTGCGAGGGGAGCGATGACCCCTCATACGCCATGTATGCCATCCAGCATTTTTGCATTCACTGTAGTAAATTCAACATCAGCTTTGTGCTCATCAACTGCACATACTATCTTATTTCTTGAACTTTATGGTGCCACAGTAAATTCAGTAACAGTAGCAGCAAATTCAACGTCAAGTTCAAATGGGTTGGAGGGGGGAATGCAACATGAAGAGGGAGAAAAACTTTAACCATTGAAATTACTCTGCAACCCCAATGGTCTTTTAGCGTAATTTGTTGCCAGCTGACAACAACCATAAATTGCCGTCGGTAGAGTTCAAACTTGCGACCCACCTACCTCAAAGTACTTACATTCCGGCGCGCTCTTCGAGGAAAATATAAGCTTCCCCTTATAGCGCATAGTACCCACCATTCAAACATTTAATTTAAAGTAATTTTCTCTTGAACACTCATTCCTATTATCACCAATTTTGCTGATTCGAACAGGTTAGAAAGTTTAATAAAATTGATGAATATCTACTTTGTTTTATTCCACGTCCGAAACTCAATTCATCCGAATGGAAGATCGCTTAGTATCAAGCATTCACTGTAGTTAGTTCGGCAAAGCAATTGAAATAATTTAATTACTTCCACAAGTAATATTGGAAGACGATGTTGCTCCGATGCTTGGAGAAAAGTCTCCTGGGGATTTGGAATTAAATTCTTCCTTAATTGCTTCGCCAGTAGATAAACACCTTCTTAAGTGCTTCAGAAAATTTCAATTAGCTTGCAAGCGTAAGTTTGCCTCGAAGGACGAACCCATCGCTGTTGATTGATCCAAATCACCGCAATGACTCCCTGGCTCCCTTTGAAGATGGAACCTTGTGGTAGCTGGCTGGTAGGACATTGAAGTTTGTCGTTATATTGAGAACTAAAAGCTCCCCAGACTGAACTTCTTAAAACTTACGTAACTTCAATTATAAAGCAATTCCGCTCCGGGGTCGCTATTCACTTTTAATTATCAATTTTCTGGTCTTTTGAGCATATGAAAGTATTTCAAAGCGAAAGTCTCTCCCATACATGCATCTGGAGCATGGAGGTGCCTTAATTCAACTATAATATTAATTTATGAACTCTCTCCACCAAATGCTTTTGCGAGGTAAACTCAATGAAAAAGTTTAATTGATAAAATAGCGACAAACGACCAGAGCAGCATCGTTGGGGAAAAAGTTCACATAAAACTCTTTGTCAGAGGCAATGAATGCTTGATGGCTTTGTCACATTTAAAGCGGCTCCAGAATGCAAGATGGAAAGTTTTTTCTTTTCTGAAGGAAGCAATGCTTGGCAGTGACTGGAAGAAAATTGTTAGGACCGACAAGAACAAGGACAAGGAAAAAGAGCTCTTCAACCGAAGCAGATGACGATTTTTGGTGAAACCCGGCACTGCAAGTTGTCGGAATTTTCAATTCGTGTGCTTGCATAGCATTACGAGTACTTAAATGAAATTAGAGGATGCGTTCTGTGAAAGCTATTTCAGTCATTCTGTCATCATTCGTTTCAAGCAGCTCTTGCTCAAATGTAGATCTAATTAAGGACTCTATTTTAATCGTATTATGAACTGCTGGAATTGCACTTTAGAATAGTTAAAACGAGAACTTAACAATAATTGAATTTGATTTTGTCAGATTCCGTTTGGGTCCACCTGACGCTAATTTTAAATTAAGATCTAATTTTCCTGTTAGCGCAACTTTTTGAGGGTACTGTACAAACAGTAACAAATTGCATTAATTGGCTTCGACAGCTCGTAAAATGAAAGACGTGTCCGTAGGTACTAATTCGAAAACAAAAGCAACCCGGAAGTAAAGAAAAGAAAATATTTTTACACTCCTAAGCAGGGGCGTATCCAGGATTTTTTTTCTGGGAGGGGCACAAGGGCCAGACGGGCAAGGAGTGTACTCATAAGATTACACTATATCTTTGGGATTAATTGTAATATAATGACATACAACAGTAACTATAAGAAATATACTTGTAATAAAGGTTTAATAATAAAAAATTACATATTTAATAATGATAGGTTTCTTTTATGTTTTCTGCTAAAGATATCAAGTACTTCTGTAGCGTTCGTCATTGACGTAATGGCTTGATGGATATGCATTGAAGCCAGTTCATTCAAACGATCTTATGTCATCCTGCTGCGACGATATGTCTTTAGTCGGCGTAAGATGGAGAAAGATCGCTCTCCTCCACACTTCACGATTGAGTTGCATCCCTTTTCAACACTACTATAGGCTACCCATACCGATAGAAGATAATGCAAGGCGTCACCTTACCTTTACTTATTTATCACATTCCATATTCCGGGATAATCCGGAAATATTTTTTCCATATAAGTAATAATTTAGGCGCTAGGACTAGTTTAAAGAAAAATCTTCCCCCGACCCCCCCAATTCACCTATTCCATCATAACGATGAAATGAGGCTACCACACCAGCGTGCAGAGGAAAAAATAACAAAAAAGAAAGGAACAGGAAGAAAACAAGTAAGGAAACACACCATGCAAACAGAGAGTCACGGAAGCACAGAAAATACATAGATAGTTCTGAAAAAACACCTTAATAAGAGTTAAATCAAAATTAGGACATGCAATAACATCCCTACATAAACGATTAATTGGTTCATGCATGCCATCCAACAACAGAACAAATATAAGGGGATACATGGTCATATCTACATAGCCCATAAATATACCGTACAGCCGTACTAGAGGCTACATTTTGTTAACGTGATGAAGCCGGATCCATCCTTCCAGCATATATCTCACAACTGTATGTAATTAGCGGAAGAATTAACGTCCGAACGAGCATCAATTTAGTGGAAGAAGGGATATATGATGATGAGGTATGTTTTAGAAACAATACTACTAATATAATTATTCCAAGTAAAAGTTTTATTAAATATGACACTGAGATTCTTAACACTAGTACTGTACGTAATAGGGAACTGATTAAGAGTAATTTGCGGAAAACAGGAAGTGTCCAATGCATGTTTATATATCATAATGGCATTACATTTGGAAGGATTTAGGACTAGATTATTATCCTTGGTCCAGGTAGAGACAGCAGAGAGAGCCTCATTATGCTTATCTATACCATCATCAATGATCCCCAGAGGCATTGAGCTACATAACTGTAAATCACGAGCATAGAGATGAAGTCTCGAAATTTTAATAGTATTTGACAAATCATTAATAAAAACTGAAAAAATAGCGGCCGCAAGATGGATCCCTGTGGAACACCACAGTTAGTTCGAAGAAAACAAGATTTTAAGTTATTACACTTCACCATTTGCAATCTACCGCATAAGTAGGATGCCACAAGCTTATAGGCTGGGCTTGAAAAATTGTATATGTTCCTAAGCTTGCTAATTAGGATGTTATGATCAACTTTGTCAAATGCCTTAGAGAATTCCGAAAGGACGAGCGCAGTGATATTATCATTATCAATCGAGAAGTGAATGTCATCAGTAACTTTTAGGAGCGTCGTAGTACAACTAAACTGAGATCTAAAGCCAGACTGAAAAGGATTAATAAGATTGTTGCTATCCAAATACACAAATATCTGCTTGTGAAGAATACGTTCGAAGGCTTTAGATAAAAATGGCAGAATAGATATTCGTCTGTATTCAGCAACAGTTGAATAGGTGCATGCCATCCAAACCAACTGCATCGGATTTAATGGAAAGAGTAGCGTCCGTGACTTCTTCAGTAATAACTCCGGAGGAAAAGAAACCCTCAAAAGGTGTAATGTTATCAAAGACATTTATCATATTTTGTGATAAATAGTTTACCGAAATATAGGTGTGACATTATATAATAATCTGATACAGCTGTCTAGATCGGTGTTTTTATTTAAAAATTTTTGTTGGATTTACATCTAGTGTTCGGTTTTTTCGAAGGCGTCCAGCAGCTAAAGAAAAGCTAACCCTTTGGTGCTGCTGTTGACGAAGAGCCAATGGAATTTAGATTTTCTTTATTAGAAACGCCGATCGCGTTAAGAAATATTTTAATATTTTCTTACTTCGCTCGAGTTGAACGGTTTAGTTCGGAAGTTTTTGAAATTCTAAGTTATTAAAAATTTTTGAAAATTTGCTCGGGTCATGTGTTTATTTCGTACATTGTGTACTTGTGATGACCTGAAAAGTTGGGCGAGTCTGTTCCTCCTCCTCCTTGATGCAACAAGATGACATAAATCCCATCTCTGCCAGTTTCTTCGTTTCCCCCTACTTGGGATCTCTAAGTAGTAGCGCCTTCCTCCATTGATTCCCCATCCACTAGGGTGCTTCCCAGGAAGCTTCTATAACGATTCCCTCATGTTGGAGGAGTTCTCAATAAGTTCTGTTTGGCTTTTCATTATAGAAAATATTTTCTTAAGTCTACATAGATGCCTCTCCCGTGGCTAGTAAAAACTTTTTACAATTCCTTTTGGGCTTTTAGGCACTTAGACTTGAATTGCCGGAGTTCTGCTTTATACTCTTCCCAGAGTTCCTATCTTTGGTGTTTATTATATTTATTATTAGCTTTATTGAATAGTTTTCTGGTTCTTCTCCTCAGTTCTATAAGCCAAGAGTTCATCCGTCTCTTATACTATTTTCAAACGTTTCTCTGGACACGCTTACTCGAATGCGAGTTTGATAACATATTCAATGTTAGTGGCGTCGACATCGATTCCCTGTGTCGATTTCAAAAGAAGATTACTTATACTCAATTTTGTGTTAATGACCTCCCTATTGTTATCCCAGTTAGTTATCCTGTTGCTGAAATTTCTAAAGATCAGAGGATTATTTCTGTCATTGACAACTAGCTGAAAGAGTATCCATCGATAGTTGGAGAATAATATCTCATCTGAGACATACCAATTCTCAATCTCATCGACAACCTTCCCGTTCGCAAGTGCAATGTCTATAACTTGCTGTCTGTTTTTATTAATGAATGTTGGCTTATTGTCCTTTATTTATAATAAAAAGTTCTGATTTTACTAGATATTCAATTAGGGGCTTACCCCTGTTATTACTATTCGTGCTGCCCTACACTATCTGATGTGCGTTTGCATCACAACCTATGATCGTCCTTAAGCTTTTGTCCTTTGCATACCTAACCATATTTTTCAGAATTTTCATAGGAGGTGGATTTGCTTCATATGCAAAATATGCTGACACTAATAGTAGCTTCTTCTGGTCTCGTTACGTTCTTTGTCAACTTTTAATTGGATAGCTACACAATCACAGGCGGTAATCTGTGGAAATGAAATAGCTTGTATCACTTTTTTAACAATTATACAAGCAATTGAAGGTCAACCTATGTTCAGGATATAAAAACAATTAAAAACTTTTGAGTACCAGATCGTGACCTTTCCCTCAAAAGTGGATGGTTCCTGAATTAGAGCTATATTTATGTCCTTTTTCACCATCATCTCGGCTAGTGCGGACTACGGCCGTAGCCACACTACTTCTATGTAACTTTACTTGGCCCAACTACGTCATGATAATAGCTCTTTCTTTTATGAAGTTGAGGTCCTAAGTTCTTCCACTCCGTTATCGTTAGGATCTCTTCCTGACAGGGAATCCTTACGTTACGTTTCATCGATAACGTCGTCTGATCTGCGCCTTCCAGCTCTTGCGAGGTATTCGACAAGTCCTCCAATGCTAAATCCTCAATACTATCCGGTCTACCAAGTAGTATAGAGATCCTATCGATCCCAACTCACTTTCTACGTTCATGTCGGCTACCATTTCGTAGAGCAACCCTAGGTTTACTTCTTTAGCCGCTGCCAATATACTTAGCTGTGGTTCTCTACGTTCGGCTACGCTTTCGGCTCCGCTTTCGGCTCCGCTTTCGGCTCCGCTTTCTTTGAGTGTCCCTTTACCTTTTCCGTTTGAGATTTCAGTAGTGTACATTTTATTTTCCTAATTAGGTAAAAGATTTTACCCTCCGTCCTCCTTTCTCTCTTTCTCCTACTGCTAGTTAGAACCACTGTCATACATGCTCTCTAACTTCCTCTTGGAAGCTTCGAGCTCCATGTCCCGTTTTACCCAGTCTATGAAGCTCAAAATCTCCCTCGCTTCCTTAAACTCAATTGATTCTATTCAACTTGGGTACGTCATTTCAGTTCATCAGCATATGTAATGCAGATGTCGGTGTGGTGCGAAAGCCACTTGATATAAGTACACAAGCCAGCCGCTGGACCTTACTCAATTGACTTTTTGCAGTGATATCTAATACCCTTGTACCCCACATTACCGAGGCATATAAGATAATGGCTCTCACAATCATAGTGTAGATACAGTATGCGGCTTTTGTTGAGATTCCTCACCTCCGACAACACACTTACCCACATTAATGTAAGGCCTTTTAACTCTCTCAATTTTTTCTTAATATCTATTCTAGGTAAGTCTTGAGTCTAGGAAAAAAATTCCCATTATGGCACCTATCACTATGCTTCTACTATTAAGCTTCTCTTCTGCTATTCGGAGCACTGTGTGGGTGAACTAATGTTTCAGTAGTTCTGCCAGAACAATGATCGTGCTGGTTACAACTTAATGGGTATCTCTTGAGAATCGTCCCTTCGATGTGATAGACCATACATCGTTTTCAATAGAAACAATGTTAGGTTCATAGTCTTTTCTTCCCAGTTTTGATAGAAAAGTTACATTAGTCCCTCCCACGAATCTGGGATATACCCTATTGCTAAGCATGTAATGTATATTCTCCTGCGTATTGGTGGAACCATCTCACTGCCCGCTGCTTTGAATGGCTCAAACGACTCTATAAATCGTCTGACCTCCTCCAGAGACATAATCCCTTCTGCCTCAAAATGGCACCCTGCTTCATCAAAGACTACGGCATGGCCGATATGTAACTCCGAATCCATATCGTGAGATCAGATCATTTGAGAGCACCTTCTAAAGTCGACAGACATCAAAGATGTTCCTCGTACTCGTGCAGAAATCTCTCCACGACTCTCTTTCCTTTTCTCGTAGAGTTTAGAGTTTTTGAGTTTTCCTTTCTTCGAATAGCTTGGAATATTTTCTTTCCAATGGCACTGAAAATTTAACTGGAATTATTATAATAATATTTGATTACAAATTTGACTGGTCCCCGTTAAAATAAGGTGAGAAGTTTTAAATAACTCCACACTTTTCAATAGATACGACCGAAAATCGTTAGGGAGAGTGCTCTATTCAAAAATTATTAGATGGCAAAATTCGAAATGAATGTCGACCGAAAACATGCAACTGCACTGCGCCATTATTTTTTATATTTAAGTGAACAGTGTTGAAATCCTTTTCCTGCCAAACACCATAATTAACCACAAATCCGTGCTGGAGTAACTATCTCTGTGTTTCCTTAACGCTCTCGCTCCATTTTAATTAGGTTCCTTAGGGAAGGCGTTACTTTACCAATTTATTTAAAGGATCAATGGCGCAATATAATAAAAATTTAATGATGCCCTTCAACCTCCCACAATGACCAGAGTTTGTCTCCTGTCATTGATAAAGAGTGTTTATCGACGTTATACCCGAAGACAAATGTGAAATGGAGCAAGCGTGTAATTAGATTACACTGAAGAAAGTCAGCTTCAGCTGGCAGAAGAAATGTTGAACGAAATTAAATTTCGAGGAGATAAAACGCTTCCACCATTGCAGATTAAAGCGAAATGAAATGAATGTGAAAGTGTAGGAGCAGAAGGAAAGCGAGCGCATCTACTTGGTTCGTTGTCGTCAAAATATTTAGGCAGAGCTTTGATAAGGAAACTTTCGCCAATCGGATAAAACCAGACATCTGCAGCAGAGAGTGTCACACGGATTAAGATAAATGTCCAATTAAGGACGCTTGAAGCTATAGGGATTTCAATTTATCAAGAACCCATCCTTTAGCCGAGCGAACCACTTTAAGATTTAGCATCTGTTGTTGAGCTATTGAGGGTACATAAGTAGGAGAATGCAATTTATTTTATGAGGGCACTCGTTCTAGAGCGAAGAGTAGATTAGAATTAAGAAAAGAAGTTACAAAAATTTACTTATGAGCAACGAAATTAATTTGCTTTACGATAACGACAGAAGTAATTAATTCCGCTTCAAGTAACAGTCAATTATAAATGATGAAGCAACCCCTAATTGTTTTTTTTAGTAAAGCTTCGGCTAGAGTTTATGGCACTAAG
Source organism: Leptarthrus brevirostris (assembly GCA_964036015.1). Classification (NCBI taxonomy): domain Eukaryota; kingdom Metazoa; phylum Arthropoda; class Insecta; order Diptera; family Asilidae; genus Leptarthrus; species Leptarthrus brevirostris. The sequence goes on from OZ038371.1 coordinate 22,017,605, forward strand.
CTACGAATTCACAATTTAAAAAAAAACTTCAGGATATTCTTAAGCTAGGATTATGAAAGATTAATCTTGCTTGTATGTATCTACAATGGTGGTTTACAAAATTCCAGAAAGTGACAAGGGCTAGACTAAAACTTAGCCACACAAATGATAAGAAGGCCGTTAAAAGGACTGAAAGAAAGAAATTATTGGCTCAACCCATTAATAATTTTTATAGTGCTTTTATTTTTGAAAATTAACATAAAAACGTTCTATGCATTTAACAAAATGAGAGGGTAGAGATGTTGGAAGTTTGGTTTGAAGAACCGGATTCTATTAAAAGCCTTTGAAATATCAAGTGGACTCACCCGAACGATTCCAACGGTCCATAAGAGAAGTTAATCAGTTCTCGGATGAGTGACCAGCTCGTGTAGGTGATCGTTGATAAGATTGTTATTTTTTAAATCTTTTTTTCTGTTAAGTAAGTGCAATTGATCTGTACACGGAGAAAAAAGTTCTGAAATTTGTATACGAAAATTCCGGTAAAAATTGCAGTTCTTAAGTATTTCAACTGTCAGTTGCCTTAGTTTTTACGGAACAGCACCGTAAAATTTTCTGAATGATGAGTGCTGAGTATCGCGAAGAGTACTGGGAAAATAACGTAAAATTTGCCAGTTATTACGGGAAAAATTGTGTATTAGACGGTCAATTTTTCCTAAACCACACAGTAAATCTGATGACCCACAACAAATTCGCGGTGCTGCTAAGTAAAAGTAGCCTATGAACACATTACAAATTAAAGAATGATCGTAAATTTGATAGTATGGCTGCATAAATTTTACCAAAATCTGTTACTTGTAACACCATTACGATGAGTAGAACCGTAATATTTCCTGGAATTTTATCTTCTTATTGTTTGTGAGATCGCATGCCTTTTAGGTATCGGCTGAACATGAAGAACGGAAACACTACTGTAGAATATGACAAGTAAAAACCTTGCACAAAGGTTTTGCCAAAGAGGAGGCAGATCATTTTAGCACCAGATCCGTACTTTTGGACAAACCGAATTTGGATAGTACCTTAAAACCATCCAATTTGCGAAAGTGTAACAGTTTTTGCCTGCTGGTGGACTGCGATGGATTCGGCTACATCAGGGTGACAAATAGGAATTAGCAGCAAGCAGGTTGGCTTTGTCCTATGAACTTGTAAAGGCATTTCCATTATTCATGAGTGGTGATATTGAAGAACTAGTAAAGTTGTTCGTTTCGGGTTTGACGAGAGATCAGAAGCTCTTAATTCAGTATTCATTATTAGATGTAAATAACCATATAAGACTGAAAATAAGTTGGTAACTGGCTGAGGGCTAGAGCCAAAATTAAAGACAAGAAAGAGGTTAGGTTGGGTTTGCACGGAGGAATAAGATGCTCAGGCGGTGCAGCCAGTAATGTAAGTAGTGTGCTTAAAATGTGCAATAACTCGTGGAGAAAACTGCTCTTCAACTCTCTGGAATCCCACAAGGGCATTCTAAAGATAAATACTTTGTACCTGGCAATGTCACTCGCATATAACGTTAAAAAGAGTTTCGTCCTCCTCCAGACACTGCCTACAGATGGGAGCAGTTGCTCTTCTAAGTACTTTCGTTCTTAGTACATACTTTTGTTGATAGTGACCGGTGATCGAAGTGATCATCACTGCAAAAGACGCTCAGCCATCCGAAGATATGCAATGAGGTCTTTAACAGTGGAGGATCTAACTTCAGCCCGCCTCAGAAATTCCCGACTGAATATCCTCCTTCTCAGCCATGCCAAGACCGGACAAAAGCACATTATATGCGTGGTGTTTTCATCGTCCTCCAGACAGAGCCGACACTCTGTCTCACTGGTCAGACCCATCCAGTGTAAATGACATCTCAACCCGCAGTGGCCAGAAAGGTAGCCTAAGAGTACCATTAGATATACCTTACTTACGGCAGTGGTATCGTTATAACCAAAGAGTCTAACAAGTCCCTTAGCTTGGGTAAGTTCGGGGCATTTCCCAGCTGATGAACCTTAACTCAGTCGTAAATCAGAGCTCTTGCCGACAACCAGGTAAGGCCCTAGAAGGAAAAGCCATTTCTGGCTAATTCATCGACTGTCTCGATTCCCTCGAATCCCAAGTGACCAGATATCCAACAAAACGTAACCCTATTATGTGACCATTTGTTGGAGGATGTCGAAGCACTCGTTCGTAAACCCCGAGACAAAACACAACAAGGATAGGGGTCGCTTTCAGCCCTTTTTTAATATTATGGCATGGATTTTGGCTTGAAATGCACTGGGACAACTACAAAATGCAATCGAAACCCTAGTCTTGTGTCCAAAGATACCAGCACCAGTACTATATTCCATTTTTGAGCCATCAGTGACTCATTTAAGTCTATTAGGATCCAGACTTAGACCACCGCTGTCCCTGTCTGCTCATTAAGGAAAGAGAATCCTGAATTGTAAGCCAAAGCTCAGTTCCTTGGTCAGGTGGTCAGATACGGTGCACACATCTATGCCATGAATGCGCTGCGGGATGTCCTAGTAACCCCTGTCAGAAGCCGGCATGTTTTATGTAAGTTACCCTCTCAGGACGCTAACAACAGCCGATTTCAGCGAATAGAGATGTGCAGGGGGGTGAGTCCAATTACCGCCTCCATTGCAGCTGTTGGTCAAGTCCTCATTGCTCCTATTATGGAGAAGCAATCAAGCCGCTGAAGCTTGTTACTTTAGGCGATTGCCGTCCGTTATAGAACTTAAGGCCACCCGACCAAGAAGAAGTAGGCGACAATCGAATTGTACAACCAGGAAATCATCTCCGTGGTAAGGCACACGTCCTTCCGAAGAATTTTCGACAGGCCGATAGGGTTCGTGTAGCCTTGTTTAGGTTGTAGTCAAAGTGAGCGTTCCAATTAAGTCTTCTATTCAGCATAATACCCAAGTATTTCACTTCATTGGAGGATTAAATGATCGTGCCTTGGATCGAGACTGGACTAAGGCCCAAACGGTGACTTTTGGTAAACACCACAAGAACAGCTTTAGCAGGGTTAGTAGTGAGGTCTTCTTTAGAGTTGACCTCATTAAATCGGTGACAGCTGAGTCAAACTACCCCATTAAAAAGGATTGCAAGATCATCCGCCTATCTGACTGGTTGGTGAACAAGCTCACTAAGACGGTTTAAGAGGTTGTATACTGCTAGCGCCCAGAGCAGCAGTGTTGCCAGAACCACGGACAGACACACGGATTTTTCAAAGAGGAAAACAATAACGGATACTAGAACGGATTTTGATTGAAACAAGGAACATTCTAAGTAAATGACGGATTGTTATTATTTTTATCATTCTCAATTAGGTTTTCAATACAAATTTTTTATATTTTCCGGTATCGACAGAAAGTCGACTACATCATCTATTCTTTTTTGACTATAGGGTTTAAAAAAGAATAAAAGATGTAGACTGTGTCACTGACACTGATGCGATATATCGATGTATCGATACTTCCTCTCTCGGTGTCGAGCTTTTGACCTCGATATACCATTTACTCGATAGTCACAAGTATCGATAAATTTGTTACCAATACCCGCCATGACGCCATAGTATCGCGAAAATTGGCGTTTAAGCTCGAAGTGAGCTGAAGACACGACAAGACGATAAGAGGCTATAGTAGAGATGAAAACATAGCAAGTTTTAATTGCGAACTAAACAAATTATTTTCTAAATACTTACACTTATTTATTTCCGAATAGCTGAAATCACCGTAAAAAAACGTAGTCCACGAACTTTTCAGCCAAATGGAGCAGCAATACGGAACAACGAATTTTTACAGAATTTTCCCTCCTGAGGAATCCGTAATCTACGAATATTCGAAAAAAAATCAGCTGCAAAAAGCAAAAAAGCAGCCGCAACAGTACACCCCATTTTGGGCACCCCTTAATTGTGATAATGCACATAAAGGTGTTACCAAGGGTACATGTGATTTCTCGCCGCTTTAGCATAGTATCCAACCACTTAACAGAATGAGGATCCAGAAAAGCACATATGTAATGTAATTTCTTTATGCTGAAGGGCTTTCTAGATCTTACTAACAAGATTGTATAGGGCAGTCTCTGTTGATCTTCCTTTTGCGTAGGCAAACTGAGTAGAGTGAAAGGGAGATGTTGGTCGAGTTTGCACCTGATATGAAGGTCTTTCCATCGTTTTAAGTAGAAAAGTTGTGATAGATTGGCCTAAAAGATTTAGGTAGCTTTAGAGGAATATTGCCTTGTTTAGGGATATATACCGCCACCATGAGAGCGGTATATGACCTCAATTATAACTGGCTCTAAACAGATTGACCAAAGGTAAAAATATGGTATCTAAGCAGTTTTGGAGGGGGCTGGAAAGAAACCATCGCCCCAAGGGGATTTAAAGCAGACCACTGCCCACCTAACACTGTCACTGTCGAAAATGATACCAAAATAGCTTAAAGCCTTGCGGCTCAAAGAAAACCATTCATCAGCCTGATCCTACAGATGATGCAGGCAAGTGAACCTGCAACATATATTCCAGTATTTCCCTTTGGGTCTCGATATAGGGGCCATCCTGCTCCTTGAGAAGCCCTTCCCCATTTCAGGAATTCTTGGCTAGTATATTTTGAAAGTGAGCTCCCTTTGACAGAAATTCACAGCGCCTTCACACGCACTTCCAGGACTCGCCTTTGGAGTGTCCCACTGTTGGGACCATTTAGCTCTACTAAATAAACGTCTCACTTGCCTATGCATTTTAGGTAGCTTTTCGCTCCACCAGGGTACCTTACGTATAGCTTTGTTTAAGACTGAGACGGTTTCATCATGGTAGGAGAAGATAAACACATCATTTAGCTGGTTAGCCGTCACTTCTAGTTCACCAATTGACCTGATTTTGGTGACCAGCATATTAGCCTTCAACAGTTCCAAAGGTATCCCAGTTTGTTTTTCTGTGAATAGAAGTTCTATAAGAGATCTCACTAAGCCCTGGAATATCAATCGGATGTGCTGATGTTCCGACAATGAAGCTTCGTCTGAGACTCGCCAGTTCCTTATGAACTTGAAGAGGACTCTGCTAGCCAGAATGAGATCTAGCACCTCTTCTTCGGCTACAGTGATAAAGGTGGATTTACACCCTCCATTAATTATATCAATATTATATCAATATTTTTATCGATTAGATAGCTCACCTCCTTCATTGATGTTGCTGCTGCCCTTTATCGTATAGTGGTGGTGATAAACTGTCGGTTCGTCCGTCGACAATAACTTATGAGTTCTTGGATTTCATCAGGCGGAGCGGATTGGCTATCTCCAGGATAGTAGATCGATTTCAAGACAATTTTTCTTGCATACACCACTGGCCAGGATCGCCACATGAGTCGTGGTCTTTAAACACCAGGTAACTCTGTGACAAGCACAGAAGTATTTTCTCGCTTTCTCTCTTATGTTATCTAGGTAGAGGTACGTAGTATGAACCCTAAATATTTAACCTGTTCAACCAAGGTTAGGGTTGTTCCTAGAAAGAGAGCTAAGAGCCTTCCATTATGCTTAAGAACAACAATAGATTAAGAGACTGATACGCGAAGCTCGGCCCCCTATTAGTCAGCCTTATGCTTTTGGCCTCATGAAAAGCCCAAGCCGCATCGCCACCACACCACTATGGACAAGCCTAACATAATACTTAAAAACACATCGAAAATGAGCTCTTAAACCAAAGGCAATCAGATTTTTCACACTCACAGGATATTTTTAATCATGACACCGCTTGATTTCACACATCTGTAACGACGAAGCAAAAGTAATTTTATTAGTGGATTAGATCAAATTCGAACCCGTGCGTTAATTATGTCCTTACAACTTTAAGGAAATACTTTGGTCCCACCTAGGATTTAAAAGTAAACCTCAAATTTGTTATTTATGTATTTAAACGATTTCTTACATGAATCATGTACAATAGTCGATGGCTGTGCCTATGCTTAAAAGAAATCAATAGAAAATCAAAAACTTACCCTTACGAAATTCCCTTTTTTTCACAAAATCCTTGCAACAGTTAAAATTATTATTTGGTAGTGTCGCTCCAAGTGCGCCATAAAAAAGTTATCAAAAGTTTCCCTTACTTAAAATTCATATAAAAAAGAAAGCATAACAGTAACTTTAAAAACATTCAAAATAACAGTAAAATTTGATTCATCTTTAACTACTTGAATTGGTTAACTCTAATCTTGACTACGTCGTAATTTAAAAAGTTCCCGTGATATCTTTATAAGACCGCAAGCTCCCCCTAGTCATAAGTGGTCTGTATAATCTCCGGTGGTGGCAAAGTGAAAGTCGTTCGCCTCAAGGGAATTTCACTAAGTTGCTGATCAATAGGTGCACGTGTGTCGTATAAAGATGGGGACTGACATATAATTCCGAGAGTACCAAAAATACATGATAGCGTAAATACCCATAGGAAAAATCGATCCAAAACCATTGAGACGAATTTCCAATCCTCGACAATCTGAAAGCAGACGAAAACATACAAAATAAGTGCGTTACAACAAAATTAGGAGAAAAAATCAAATCTTTCTTAATATTTTCTGTTTATGAAAAATAATTCCCATCCCTCTGTCTCTCTTCCACACTCTTGTTGTCCAACCAAACTTTTCGTATCTAGGCCAAACTTGTGTAGGTTTGGGTTGTTCAGACAACCAGAGACCTTGGAGAGTACCATGAGATTCATTTCGTTTTTGCGTTCAAAATTTATTTACGAAACGAAATTATATTGAAATTCAATAAGCTAACGAGGCAAATATTCAAACATTGCTAGATTGCCTTCGCATGGCTTGTTTAAATGAACGCCCTAGAGCAGCCGGGGAGCTTAGATGAATTCAGCGATTATGGAAATATGCGTAAACATCGCCCGTTCTGAAATAATATTAACATCTTGCATGAGATTCTGAGACTGCGGAATTAAACATATTCCCCGTGACACCATGCTGTTCAATGTAAATTTCAACTTTACTTGAGTTACTTTAATCAGAACTTCTGTAACTGTGATCCACCGTCTTAAAGATTTATGTTGGTGTCTGAAGTGTTGACTAATGGCGGAACGAAATCAGAAATTATTAGTTTAGAAGACAATTGCGGCAAAGGAAACATGGAATTTAATTGAAATTATGGTGTGGTCTTCTGTCATAGCTGTGATTTTTGCAGTAATTTTACTAGATGTGACATTTTAACAGAAACAAATGAAATAAGACATTAGACATAGATACTTTTTACATGTGGAATCTATGAAATGTGTGGAGGCAAGAAACAAATCATACATATTTGCAACTGTTTAGAAAAACAAAGCAAGATGACCTTAAGAAATTATACACTCCCAGCGGGAAAAGGAACCATTCTACTACACGTGCTACAAGGCTTCCATGGAATATGACAATCAATTCCGCATCATTAGACAGTATATTTCTATTTTACTATTACATGCCCCGAAGAGTAGGCAGTTTGAGCTTTTAAGTTAATTCCTTTTACATTACCTGGAAGCGAAGAATCATACATGTTCAGGAACTATAATGGAAGTCGAGTTGTTCGAGGTTTTTAGATTGCTGTCTGCTGCATTATTAGGAATTATATTTTTAAGAGTCCAGCTATCAGCATTACAATACAGGAATGAACACGAAGCCTCAGAAAATAACTTTTTAACAAATAAAAAGTATGAGTCACTTATTTACCTCAAAGTCGATTAGAGTAATGCACACATTCCATCCTGCAAGCTTCTTTGGAATCAACTTGGAAGCTGTTAATGCTTTTTCCACTTCTTTTGCCTTTTTCACCATTAAGCTTCACTAATTCCCGCGGAAGGCTTGACCATACTTCCTGCTAGGCTCGGAGAAACGCATACTATAAAAAATATGTACGTTCCACTGCTGAGACTCTGTCGAAGTCAAATTTCCCACTTGGCTGAATTTGCGTACAGCGAGATATTGCAAGGTTAGAAGCATGACCAAGAAATGGGCCTATAGACAAGCCAAAGTGGTGTTAGGAACGCCAAATAGAGCTGCCCGAAGAAGTATTCTAAATTTGGATCGAAAAACTCTAAAATGACTGACAATGATGCTTTCGAGTAACTTCGGGTGTCATATAAAGATGTTCGGTATCGCTGAAGACGAGACCTACATACTGTGATTGAAACAGCAGCAACGGCATCATTTTTAAGGTTCCATACCTCAAAACGAAAGAAAGGAACCCTTATAGGATCACTTCGCTATCTGTGCGCTTGATGGCTGTCAATCTGTCTGTCAAAACGCTTTTTCTCAGGAACGCGTGGAGATATCGAGTTGAAATTAATATCATATACTAAGGTCCACGGTCATTTTGTCGCATATTTTGACACTCCCAAATAAATAAAAACCTATAGTGTACTTCCCGTTGGCCTAGAATCATAAAATTTGGCAAGAAGCAATATCTCACAACACAAGTAAAGGAAAAAGTCCGAAAGTCGTTAATTTGTAGTTATATCCGTCTATCTGTCAAGTTTATGGCGGTGAAGGGTCTTGCTCGATCTTACGCGACAATCCGCGACAGCTTGTCAGCTGTACATCCAGCCTATCAAGACCATCGTTTTTTCTAGAGCTGACATGTAACCAGGTGAAATGTTTAATTAGCTTTCTCCCTAAAACTTGCCTGAGCAACACTCCACTGACCCACAAATACCACCTCGTTGCCAGATTAAAAATAGAATTACGAAGCAGCTAGCAGAAGTTTTTCTTCGATTTATAATTGCTACAAGTACTGCAGGAAGGATAATTCTCACGTTGGGATCGTAAAACTGGAAGGATGATAGAACCGGTTTTTAATGACCCTGCACGCTGGTCCGGCGAGACTCTTCTGGGATAAGATAACGATGTTTTGTTTTATTTTTTCTTTTCTTTTTTTTCTGTTTCGTGTCAACGGGGCCGAGCTTGGCCAAATGCTGGTGTGCCAATCGTTGGGTTTCCTTCCCTGGTCTAAGCCTTAACGACGGCTTAAAAATCGTACCCGGGTTTGTCAATATTCGGGGAAGCTTTGACGAAACTTTGGCTGGGCCATGAATGCCGATCCTGGTTTTTCTAGTTTACGCCCAAGTTTGAGCCAAGACTGAAAAGCTAAGACTTGGTTTTTCAGTCCACGTCCAAGCTCTAGTCAAGTTTTAATTGTCAGTCTTTGTCATTCCAGCCTGCGCTCCAAAAACAGTATTCTCTGAATAATAAGAGCAGTGCAGTTCTTAATAAAATTATTGTAATTGTGTGTTCATGCTGTTAATATACGAGCGCGTAATTCGTAGAACACGTGAACGAACCTGTAAACACACCACAACCATTTGTCTTTGTTTCTTCGTGTATTTTTATAGCTATTAAAACGAAACGCGCAATCATCCGATGAATACCTCTATTATTATATTCAATCCTTTATTGGCCTTTTTTGTGAGTTAGATATTGTGAAAAAGTTTAATATATAATTAATTATAAATTAAGTTTATACAAAATTTGGTTTGCACCTAAGAACTAGTCTTTGGCCAGTCTTGGGTCAGGTTTCGATGTCAGACTTCGGACATATTTTCATACCAGATTTGGGCCTAGCTTTAATACTACCCTTGGGCCAAGTTTCAGAGCCAGCTCTGGCAAATTGGGCCATCTTGAATGTCCGGGCTGGCACGAAGTTTTAATCCCAATATTTTCCCAAGCTTGTACCATGCTTCGATGCCAAGATTGAGCCAGGGTTCAGAAGGATTGGCACTTAAGCATTTTATTGTGACTTGATTGAAATTTTTACGGAAGATAGAGAATTTCTAAGGATTTTAATATTATAATGAGAAAGCAGAATTAATGAGACTTATATAAAAAAAATTATTATATAGGGCATACAAAATGTTCCAAAAGGCTGGGAACGGAAAACGTCTCGGGAAGAATGCATTCTGAAAAACACTACTTAAGTTCAGTGTCCCAAAACTTGTGGAATGAATGAAGAACTGCTAGCAGAACGTCAAAGCTCCCATAAATAAAACGGAGACAGTCATTAAAATTCACGTTGAGCATACGATTGCAAGAGCTATCAAGCTTAGAAAATACTAGACTGCCTAACATAAAGTACTTTCCCACATCTGACGAGTTCCTAGATAAAATATTGGCTGATAACCAAAGTCTTCGCCGACTTAAAACTTAACGTAATTACAGCATTTCATCGAATAACTAATAATTAGACTAGATTTTTTCACGCGTAATAACCGCGACACGAATTTTTCTGTTTTAATAGATACTTGAATTGTGGATTTAGACAAAGATGGTTATTGATTGGCCAGTTATATATTCTACTGAGGTCGCCATTGATACGTTAAATATTCTCGCCTAGCGGATTGACGGGACTGCTGCGGTATACCTGCAAAAAAAAAAGACTGAATGGAAGAGGACCCAGTATAGAGCTTTGAGGACCTCCACATGCAAACGAGAAGGTCACCGAGAATGTATCCTTCAATTTAACTGCCACCTATCAGACAAAAAGCTTCGTAGGCCATACAGTTTAAAATTTCCGGGCTTCGATCCAGTGTAGGTGTGACCAATATTAACCTCGGATCTGAAAAACCAAGTAAACCTTAAACTAAGGGCTTAAGATGTGCTAGTGAATTCAGAGCATGCCAAGTATCCTATAACGATACATTACTGGTTGCTCTCCCACGGAAACGACCGGAAGCATACATTTAGAAATACAATTGCCATCTACCTAAAAGGTAAGTATAAAAAGAGGTTTTTCGGTTTTTCCTCAGGTGACCTGATGTTCTTCGTGCATGGGTTTTGAGAAATTACTGTGTACTTCTGGCAACCCTTCGAACTTCGCCTTTTGCTGCATAACGCAGTGCAAGAATTCAAGACTATTGCTTATACTTGGTCAACTCTGTGTTGGCTATACCAATATATATCATGGCACCATTTAAATTTATTAAGCGCTTCCTTTATTTGGTCATGATCCAAGAGCAAGTGGTATATGTTTTTTACTCATGTTCGACGATTTCCAAATTTTCTCTATTAGAAAACTTTCAATGTACTGGCCTTTCCCAAAAATACTGCAATACATAATATTAATGATTACCGCCTAACTGAATTTTTTTTTAGAAATTTTGCTGTTCTAAACATAAACGAAAAAGTATAATATCTGGAGAAAGAACGCCTATTATCAAAATGGTAGTAAGGGTTCCGTTCAAACTAGAACCGTAAAACAACTATTTTGAGAATAGCTGACAGCAGTTGATGTAAACCTTAGAGGCACTTGGTTCTCCTTAATTTACCTTTGACATGGTTAACCACGTCAAAATGCAGTATAAATGTGCATATATTAAAGGGGCGGCGTCACACAGGGGTCAGTAACTGGTACTCTGCTTTTCAGTATGTTTATAAATGCTCTTCCTGAAGTCGTCGAGAACGTTACATTAAATTCGAGGATAATTACCTCAGAAATCTACACATTGTCCATAACTACTGTATTAGGTTCAGTTTTGGTTACCGAAGATTGGATTTCATTTAGATTTCATCTGGTTGCGTGTCATTAGGTAGATTTCTTAAAATAAAGGACTTACTACAAAACCTGATTTATAGTAGCCAATGCAATCATCTACTTATATGGCATTACCAAATCACATTTTATGATCATTCTTATTTTATTCAGTCCGTTCAAACTTAGAAGCCTTGACATATTAAAAACTACTAATCGCACAAATTTATTCTCAAGCTTCTGAATGAAAACATCATTCAAACAGGTCCTTGCGTTTTGAAATTACGGGTCGACAACTCCCCCCTCCACAGTCCCATCCAAAAGATACAACATTTTCATCATGGTACCATATATTAAAAAGTAAATGATTAAATATGGGTCGAACTGAGAACCTAACGTTTTTTCCGAACTCCGATCAAGAAGCGCTAAGGCTTAAAATTTAATTATTTAACTTGTTGCGAGGCACACAAAATTCACACAGAAAAACAGTAAAACATTTTGAAAAACCAAAATTCGATTTTCAGTAAAGAAACGATTCTTGTAATGAATGTTGAAGGTTTACCCCACAACTTGTATATTCTATCAAGCTTAGTCCCGGGTGTATTAAACTTTGTTACAGAAAAATCGATCAAAAACTTTGCCCGGTTTTCTTTTTTTACTTTTAACGACTTCTTCACAATTAGCTAAACCTCCACGTACAGCGGTTTAATTTGAGCTGAGCAAGTGCCTAATACGACCAACTCTCAAAAACTCCTTCAAGTTTCATTAAAAAGTGCGAAATTCTTAATTTTCCAAAGGAAACTGTAAAGTTTCTTTATTAACTCAACCAAAGCAAAACTGAAAGCATCCGCATTCAAAGAGTGGAAAACAGAAATCCTTTTCAATTTTCTGTGTTCCGTGTTCGTTTCTACACATTCACCTAAGGGCGTCCACAACAGAGGTGGAGTCCTAGCAAATTACACAAAAGTTACTTTGAGAAATCTAATAAAAAAACTTACGCAAAACTTGGAACTGGGAGCTTCATCGCCTTTTCGGTTACCTTTGTGATGCCAAGGCAACCCATTGAGGACTTGCCTTTTTTCTAAGGATTCTTATTTTACACAATAACACACAAACTCATCTTAATGTCGATTCAAACGAAATTTGAGAGCGAAGAAAAAAAAATTCAGAATATCAGTGGATAAGGTACAGGATCAATACTTGAAATTAGGAATTTGTTGGAATACTTCAGAAGAGTTGTAGGGGTGCGTACATATATTCAATAAATTTGACGACCTTTTTCTAGAGTATGTACTCACTTCATTATCCTTATCGGCATCCTTGATATGTTGCGCTATAAATCGAACAGCACGCAAAGCTTGAAGAACCTCTGGGGATAGCTGTCTTGGGAACATATGCTCTAAATCAGAAGCTAATGAATAAGAAGGAAACGAATGAAAACTTATATTTGAGTGTTCGAAATTTACCTGAATGATGCGGCATGTTCGAGTTCATGTTGTCGTATTGACCATCAGGACCATCCTTGAATTCGCTGGCAAAATCTGTTATGCTATCTCTGCAAAATATTGAGGAAAAAAATACTTTATTGTCTTAGAGTTAAGCAGACTTAATTAGACATTATTATATCTGGAGTTTTTGCAACAACAGACAATGTGGGGAGAAATTAGCTGAAAAGACCGACTCCAAATAAATACATTTAATGTAAAAATATTAGTGCACTCGTATCTATGAGAAACGGAGTGCGGAGTTCCGTAATCCCTTGTGGCGAATGGGCAGGAAAAAAAACTTCACCCGATTCGAAGACAGCGATTGCAAGTAAATTTACAATTTATGGTCAGTTCCGAACCACCGACATACTCTGCAACCTCCAATGGCCTGTTAGAGTATTTATCAGCAGAAAACAATCATGGTTCGCCTAAAGTTTGAAGACCAACACGGCACGACATAATGACTATTTCTCTCTCTGGATCCTTTAACCCCTTGTGGGGCATAGGGCATCTACTACATACACCGATTCTCCACCTCCACCAGTTCTGCGACAATGTCCACGCCTTCTTCTACTACGGATATTCGGTCGTCCAAGTAGGCGTTTTCCTTGAGCCCCGTGCGGGTTCCAATCTATGTACAGGCTCGAGTTGCATTTAAATACTCTTGCTGAGATATGGCGCAATAACAACATCTCGAGAAGCACAAAAGTGTAAATGTTCGAATAGAATGTAAAATATGCTCTGTTGCACGGCTGCAATGAAAAATAACTTGTCAGGTAACATGTAAGTTAAAAGCCTCTGTCAACCAATATCTCCGACGCATTCTTAATATCCATTGACCAAGGACATTACCCACGAAGACCTACACAGTCTTACAGGCCAAGACGGGATAGATACCACTGTTCGCAGCCGAGCGTGGCAATTGCCAGGCGACACACTAAAAAAGGGATAAGCAACGGGCTATGTATGTCTAACCCTTGCAGATATTGTAGATAACTTTTTAACTTTTTCCCAAAAAGTCAACATAAACCATAGATTTTTTAGGATAGGATAAGTTGTTCTCAAATAATTATATGTTATTTGGTACTTCTTTTTTGTAATTCGAAATAATTCTTTGTTATTCGATCGTGCGTTATATGATAATCAAATATATATTCGTTATTTAATGAATTGCTTGTTAATAATTACGCAGGCCTGCGAGGTTTCTCCCCCTGGACAATGAATACTTATTTCCGAAGTAATTTCTCCCGTTGCAACCGAATCCAGGCTCAGAATTGCTCTATGACGTCAGGTTTTTGAGATATGCTAACCTAAAAGTGCAAAAACTCAGACATCTTCAAAAACTGCGTTACGTAATACTTGAACGGCCCCTCACACATTCCTGTGAAATTTTGAAAATTGTTTCCCCCTAGACAATGAATAATTGCTTCCGAAGTAATTTCTCCTGCTGAATTGCTCTAAACGTTACGCAACACTCAGATGATTATTTTTACCTAAAAATGTCAATTATATTGCGCAAAATACCGGCATAAAAAGTATGTAATGTAACGTAAATTAAACGAAATTTCACACCACTTTGGCCCTAATGTGTGTTTGTGAAATTCGTAAGTTCATGGATTGTAGTTTAGGTGGTTTTGGTTGACTGCAACGGTCGAACTCTTACAGTCCAAACTGTGGACTCACTTTGTGGTTATTTGCCATGTATATACTTCTGTATACTCAGTGACGCGACTCTTTTCGTATGTAAAAAAATATGTGTAGATATACATACCAGATAAACTGAGCCGTGAGTCACGAGTTGAGAGTTTGGACTTTTAATTTTAACTTTTGCTTGACCCCCCCCCCTATATTGTGCACGTTTCAAAAGACCCGCTCCCCCATAACTGTATACTTGAACGGCCGCTTATTTGTTATTCGATTACCAAATAATTATTTTTTAGGTGATGTCTCTTTAATTATTTGTTTTGTTCTCCACTGTGGCTTCACAACCCTATGCACTTCAATTCGAAATTCGGAATGATGAAAGTGAGGGGCGTCAACCGCAATTCTTTCAGAAGGTACTCCAACGTTGTATTGCTGCATGGCTCCATGGTACTTTACGTCCTCTCACATATATAAGCAGTAAAATCGTTCTCGAAATTTTTCCAAAGTATTATTGACGCCAAGATGACTTTCCGACGCACCATCATGGAATTCTTCTAGCACATCCTTTATCCAATTTTTGTGAACCAATACCTGCATCCATGCATGATGACTCTTCGGGTGTTTCTTGTTTGCGCTTCAATATTCCGCGTTCAACACACAGCGAATTCCACTGCGTCCAGTAGCTCTTCCACGTTGAGCTGCTGTCTGAAACATCCTTCCATTGGGGCCTTTCTTCAATATATTTCCACATCAAAATTGCAAATATATTCTCGTCTTCTCGTTTTGCTGCTCGAAATTCTTTCTTGTTCCATCCTGTCAAGGGTACGAAAGTTGCTCTTTTCAAAATTACATCGTCGCATTTTCCTTCCAGACGAGAACAGTATTTACATTCCTGCCGTCGTGAAAGTGCGTCTGCATTTCCATAGGATCTAGCCTTCCTAAGAATAATTTGGACATTATAGGACTGTAGTCTTTCCAACCATCTTGCCAATTGTTCTTCAGGATTTTTAAATTGCATTAACCACTTCAGCGCTGCATGATCTGTTCGGAGCAGCACCGTGCGCAGGATTTGCTCCTGGGAGGGGGGGGGGGGGGGGGTATTTAATTTAATTAAAAATAAATAAATAAAGGAGCTATACAAAGAAAACTATCAACAAATGGATGTACATAACATATGATATATTATGCAATTAAAAAATATGGTCATATACATTTTAGGTTATTTTTTTAGTATTTCAGTCAGTTCCTAATCAAGAAGTACACAAAATTTAAACTGTCCCTGCACTGTGGCAGTTTGCCGAAACGTTGGAAAGATTCTGTGATAATCCCACTTCGCCAAGGCACATATTTCCAACTACAGACCCATTGCCAATTTGTCACCCGTTGCGAAGGCCGTTGAAACCCTGACTATTGATGTGCTCCACTTTCATTGTAGACCTTTCTTGGGTTCTTTTCAGCACGGTTTCATGGAGGGTAAATAACCACCACCAATCTACTCGAGTTCATGCATTACTGTTTACCCCTGCAGGTCGACTGTATATTCACCGACTTCAGCAAGGCTTTCGATAGGATTAACCATGGCATTCTCCTTCATAAGCCCCGTTTGCTCGGTTTTCCGCCGCTCTTTGTAAAGTGGCTGTCATTCTACCTCTTCGGCCGTTGCCAGCGCGTCCTGTTCCGTAGTGCCCTACCCACCAAAATCTCGGTCACCTCTGGGAAGCATCCTTGGCCCGCTCCTCTTTATAATTAACATCAATGATGTGTCGTTACTCCTGCTCAGTTCCAGAATCCTGTGTTATGCTGATGATGCTAAAATCTTCTACGCGGTCTCCTGCGACGATGATTGTGCTCTGTTGGGCTGCGATATGCGCATTTTTGAGATTTGGTGCTCCAATAATCGTCTTCCACTGAACGCCAGCAAATGCACCGTTATGCCTCTTTCACGTAGGATTCGTTCTATATCCTTCAATATATGGGTGGTTGCACCTTGAGCAGGATTAACTTGATCAAGCACCTGGGGGTGTTTCTTAACTCCCGTCTCTCCTTCAAGGCCCACGTGGACTTCTTGGTTGGCCAAGTCAATTTCACGCTTGGCTTTGTAAAAAATTGGTCTAAGGAGCATGACGATCCTTATTTGACGAAGCTTCTCTATTGCACTTTCGTCAGACCTATCCTGGAGTACGCCAGTACGGTCTGGGATCCCTATTTCGCCGTGCACATTAACCGAATCGAGTCAGTCCAGCGAAGATTCCTTAGGTTCGCTCTTCGCGGCCTCCCCTGGCGTAACCCTACCTACCTTCCTCCGTATCCTGCCAGACTTAGTCTGGTTTTCCTTGACACGCTTGAAGAGTGACGCAAGGTCTCCAAAATTGTTTTTTTATATGATCTGTTGCTGGGGTCGATCAACTCTGGCGAATTATTTAATGACCATCTCCGTCCCGGCCCGGACCTTGAGCAACCATGACTTACTCCGTGTACCGAACCTTGTATGGAATGCACAAGCCCATCGCTTCTATGTCCCGGATATTCAACGAGTTTGCGGCCGACATCGAGTTCGGATGTTCCAGGTCGCAGCTGAAAGCCCAACTTCAGCAAATCTTCGAATTATGATTTTTTTAATCTCAGGTATAAGCTGTAAATATATATCACAATTGTAGTAGCCAGCCTTCATTCTCCTGTTTTATTGCCCTAAACATCTAACAGTTTTTAGCACAGCACTTTTTGCACTGAAAACAAGTTTAACCGAACCTTATCTAACTTATTTTGAACTTTTACAGACACCCAAAAAAAACCACGTTTGAAAATATTCTGCAAATGCAGATGTGCAATAGGGTGGGGGGGGGGGGGGGTAAAAACTTCTGATCCTCTTTTTGTTCTTGTTCTCCACTCTTGAAAATGGGGCAGATATAGGTTTTAACATGTTTTGCTATTCATTCACTCCACTACCACCAACCTGAATATAGAACGGGTCGTCGACAAGGTTCTGATTGAGACCATTCGTGAATCTTGCACCTATCTGTGTCTTGGAGCGGTCCCCAGCAATAAGATGCTAACATGTTAATGGCACGGAGAATTCAGTCTGCAATTGGAATTTTATATAACCGACCATTTTAAATTAGAGTCCTCTTATCTAGTATAGCTGATGGCCATGAATAAAATCCTGCTAGAGATTGAGGAGTGTGGTGAATCTAGGTTAGGTGGCGACGAAAAAGCCCCGCATAGACCACACCGGGTCCATAACGCTATAAAAGGCAGATAACCTACGCCCTAGAGGTATCGTTCTGCGATCGTCAAAGAGCTTCTCTTAATCATAAGATATACACAAAGTTTTAGCGATTCGACACGGTGTGTAATTTTCAATGTATCGAATTATGTATTTGTTCCTCTGTGATGCCCAGGACCATCTGCTCCCACCACGCTTTTATAAGTTAAATTATAGTTTTGATTTTATTTTTAATATAATGAATTTTCACCAAGTGCCGAAGAGAAGTTCAATTGATTACGAAAAAAGAGATAGAAAGCGTTGGAAAGCAACACTTGCAATTGTCGTTTTAAAGCTAAAAACTTAGATAAGTTTTGCGCAACAGAAGACCATTTTAACCAAATTTTGGCATTAGCTTTAGAAGCAGCTGAAAGTGCTGCAAGACCAAAGTTGCATTGCCAGTTAAAAATAAGTTTTATTTTGATGACAAGGGAAGATTTGCTTTGTAACGCCCCAAACATATAAAATTAAAACTTTAAATAAATTTATGACAAGAATATGTATCTAACAGGTCTTAATTTAAAAGAGATTTAAACACACTAAACCACACTAAATTCTAATAATTAACAAAATGCGGAAGAAATAAAGTGATTAAATTCACATTGTACGCAAAAATTTTACATAAAATAAATTGCGGCCATAAATTTATTTGGTAGTGTTCTCAAATATATGGCATTAGTAGGACGACTTACAAAACACTCATGCATATACACATTCATACATACAAGCGAACATAAAGATACTTAATCAACCCCATAAAGCCCGACAAATTGCTAGGATTAGGGGATAAAGTAAAATCTTTCTAAAAACCATCATCAACGAGCTGAATATTGAATATATAAGGAAGGATCAGATGCAATTAAATTATCCTCGATGTTCCGTTCTTAGGTTTTGCAAGCTTCCCAAATATTCAAATTATATGCAAAATAAATTCACATTGTCTGCATACAAAATACTCCTGGTCGCGACATGCTGAGCACTCATAATTTTCGTACATTACCTCACATCTATCTCATTGGTGTAACCATTGCTCGGAGTGGAGTCATCATAGTCGGGTAGTGTATATTGAGTCCTCCTCATCATTAAAACTTTTGGCATAAAGTGGAGAAATAAACGCTTTACAATTGGTGACATTTTATGTGTTGACGGTGACCTAAGGGGTAGTTAAAATTAAAATTTAGTGAATCGCATTTCATATGGTCGTAAGTGTATAAAAGGGTAAATATTTTCCAAAGATATATAACCTGAAGTGAATGTTAAGCACACACACTGTAGTCCATACTGATAAAGATACCAAAATCATTGTGAACAGAAGATATTTTCCTAGGAGCGGCACAGCCAAAGACGTTGGAGGAATAATTTCTGCCAGAAGTAGGAAAAAAACGGTCAATGACACGAGAATCGAAATGCACAACGTGACCTGAAACGATAATCTTCTGTATTAACACGTACTCAGTCATGACCTTAAAGGAGCAACTTTTCAACATTTACTGCGTGGGTTGAAAAGCCAACTTAACACCCCTATTGTTTAAGGCCTTTATAATATATGCCAACACGTACCTTCTCTCCTGAGTCACTGGGCAGGTAAAACACGAGCACAGTCAAAAATGTTAGAGCAACGCATGGAATAATCAAATTCACTGTGTAGAAAAGAGTTTTTCTTCGCATTGTCATTTTAAAGGTGATGTCTGAAAATAAGTAAATTTTGAACAAAATTATGTTAATGTCACTTAAAAGTGCTATTTGCGATATTCGTATTGGATTTGGTTGTAATTTGGGTTGGTTTATGAATCTGCACAGGTGATACAACTGGCTCACCCTTTATTCCCTAAAATATCCTCCTGAAACTTTTTACAAAAATGTTGCGGAGTTATTACAAAAAAATCGTAAAATGTATCCTACACAACAACGAAAAGGATAAGAGAAAGGTATCGTGAGTCACTTGTGGGTCACAGGACGTCCACTACACTGACTCTCCACCTGGTCCGATTCCATGTCAACGCCTTCTTCAACTGTAGTCACCATTTGTTGATCTGGATACCTTACCTCTCGACGGATCTTCTCCATGTGTTGCGCGGTCATCCAATTCGGCGTCCTCCTTGAGTCTCGTGGGGATTCCACTATGTCCACTTGTCTGGCCCTTTTCTTAGTGTATGGCCTCTCCATTGCCACTTTCGTCTGCGAATACTGGTGTCTGTCCCGTTTTGGCTTGCAAGTCTGTGTAGGTCTTCGTTGGATTTTAAGGATGCGCCAAAGACACCAATTGACAAAGGCTTGTAGCATATAGATAATATTTGAAAATTGACTATAGTAATCTTTAAGCTACAATAAAAACTTTAAACACGTTTTTATCGAAACCAAGCTTTTTGAACCGGTTTGCAAGATTTGCAGAAAACACTTCGTCCATCCATGTAGGACGAGGGAGAGAAAATTTCAAGAAATATTAGGTACTTGAAAAACTGAACTTTCAATGAACTAAGTTTATCGAAAACTACCGCCAGTACAACCCTAAAAATTAAGAACTTTTATTTCACACTTACTAAAACCTCTCTAGTTTTTAATACTAAAATAACTCTTAGTTAGGAAAATTAAAATAATATATATTGCAACCCATAACGTTACAAAAATGTTTCTCTACACTAGAATATAAAAAACCCCTAAGTGTTAAAAAACAACATTTCTACACATAAGACATTTTTCATAAACAAAAAAACCGAAAAAGAGCGAGTTTGACCGCTCACCGAGGATTCTGTAATATTTTTTCATGTGATATAACTACAAATTAACGATTTTCGGACTTTTTTCCTGTACTTCTACTGTGAGACCTGGCTTCTTGCCAAATTTCATGATTCTAGGTCAACGGGACAGACAGACGGACAACGAAATGATCCTATAATGGTTCCTTATTTCGTTTTGAGGTACGGAGCCTTAGAAATCGAAATAACCCCGCTATTTTTCAATGTTAAAATATCTTCAGATTATAAAAAACATTAATCAATTCCTCCAAGTCCATTAGAAACCACCACATATCTATTGATTTTTTTTAAGTCAATCCCACTCCCCAAGTTCATCGGAAACCACACCTAGAGCAACCCTTCAACTTGAATATTTTGTCATGCACTTAAATATAAAAAAAATCCCGCCTTAATTTTTGTTCATTAAATAGCTATAGTTTGTAATGTATTTTGTAAGAATTAAATCAAGGGAGACGGAGTTGAATCAATTGGTTGAGCACGGCCACCATACCATAGCTCCCGAATTCAAGACCAGGTCCCCCGTGGGTTTTTTAAATTAAATTAAAATATCCACTCCATCTCTGGGCTATTATCTAGCTCACAGCAATGCAACAACAATACATTCAAGTTTTCTCACTCCCTTTACCTTAAATTCCCTTCCGGCAAAGCCATGCTAACGCATTAAAGCGTTGTCCCCTAGGCTTTGACCACATCGTACAAAAAAACCCAAAATATCAATAAGAAACTACTATTGATTGAAAAAAAAGAGGCTAAAATTTTACTAGTAGGAGTAATTAATACTAATAAATTTATCCAAAAAAAGTTATTCAAGGTCAAGGGTTGCACTAGGGGTGTTTCGGATGCACTTGGGGAGTAGGATTTATTTCGAAAAAATGCCTTCTAACCAATATATAATTAAACAACATATATTGACGGGGTTTTCTATATTTTAGTGTAGAAAAATAATATTGAAGGTTAAGAGTCGCATTGTTAACCAATAGATAAAAATGTTGGCGGAGTTTTCTATATTTTCGCGTAGAAAAAAAATATTTAAGATTAAGGGTTGCACCAGGGCGTTGGTTTTTTTACACCTAAGCGATGGATGTATTTTTAGAATATACTCGCTTTCAGTAAATATTTTAAGAAACCATTAACAGGGTTTTTCTATATTTTAGAGTAGAAAAAATTATTCAATGTTAAGGGTGGCAAGCGGTGGTTCCGGTGCACTTGGAGGGTTGGATTAAATTTTGAAAATCACTATATAATCAGAAGATTTCTTAACATCGAAAATTAGTGGGGATACTTCGTATATTCCTTAATTTACATTTAGGCAATTTAATTTTAATCAGTGGAGGAAGGGTAGTTTCCGACAGACTTGAGGGGTTGGTTTTAATTTTTTAAGATGTGTAGAAGTTGTTTTTTAAACAAAAATTAGGGAGTTCTTTTATTCTAGTTTCCTATACCCTTTAAGGGCTGAAATATATATTATTTTAGTCTTTCTAATTAAAAGTTATTTTAGGATTA
This sequence comes from Leptarthrus brevirostris, assembly GCA_964036015.1. Classification (NCBI taxonomy): domain Eukaryota; kingdom Metazoa; phylum Arthropoda; class Insecta; order Diptera; family Asilidae; genus Leptarthrus; species Leptarthrus brevirostris. The sequence continues at coordinate 22,039,762 of OZ038371.1, forward strand.
AAAACTTTTTAACTAGTTCGCCATACCCGAATTAGACGGAGTGGCAATTATTAGAGGGGTTAATTCAATTTTTCTTAGCTTAAAAAACATATTTTTAATGTTTCGTTCATTTAACGTACAGTTCTTCAATAAATCTTACGATTCCACTTACCGTAATCGTATTGTAAGTAACACATTCTGCCAAAATTAAAGCTGTTGCACTATAAAATTTACGATCCCTCCAGTAGTTTTTAATGTGTTCATTGGCAAGTTTTTCAGATTAGCACCACAAGATTTACGAGACTCATAAAATTTACTATGTAATTTAGGAAAAATTGACCGCCTAATACACAACTTTTCCCAGAAAAAGCGGAAAATTTTACGGTTCTCCGCTACTTTAATGGGGGATTTTTTTTAATTTCATAAATCGATAGAAAAACTATTCAAAAATGCGCACACAAAATTTTATACCGAAATTTGAAATCTCTCCAGGCCTTTATCGAAGTATCAGACTCTTGTGAATAGGGAACATTGTGCTAATTTTCACTTTCAAAAACTTTAAACGCGCTTTTCCGAAAGTGCAGTGTTTCAAAACGGTGGGAAATATATCGAAAAGCTATTAAGATCGTCAAATTCGGATAAAGTGTATTGGAGTCTTTGTAAGACGTCCCATCGTCAAAAAAGAGCAATTGGCGGCCAGTCCGCCAGTATGTTCAGTATTGCCAGAGCATTTACAATTCTTATTGCAGCTGGTTCATATATATCTACATCACCAAACTTTATTACAGAAGTAATTTTATTTGTCATTTTTATTGAAAAACGACAAAGGCATTTTTTACCACAATATTATCACAAGAGGAACATGCAATTCCGATTAATATTGCGAACTTTTTAAGGGAAATTATCGATAAAATCAATGATCGTGATTGTTCATGATTCATCACGATGCACAGCAAGCCCTTTGCACAAAGCCTTTTGAGAAAAGGAAATATTTTCTGGATTCCCGTATATAATATTGCAATATTTTCCGCCATACTCGCCAATGTGGAATTCGATAAAAAAAGTATTTTCGAAAGTTCACATTGCAGCAAGTGATCTCAATATTCGCCACAATCTTTTCGAGGTAATTCGGAAAGGCTTGTCTTGAATTTCTCAAGAAAACTGCACAATATGAATATGTTAATGAATCTTGGACCAGCTATTGCAGGTGATCCACTTCACTATGAATGATATTATTCGGAACATTATAATTGTTAAACAATTTGGTTAAAACTGTTCCAATGTCAGTTTTTTTCGCCAGTTGAGGTAGCTACCCCAGGTAAAGGGTTATAACTTCGTCACTTTCTCGATTTTTAGCTTAAATCATTTCATTTATATCTGGAACCTCCAACATTACTCTGCAACCCCTAATAGCTTTTTTATCGTAATCTGTTGTCAGCAGAAAACAAGCTTGGAAGGTCCGCAGACCTTCGAGATAGAAGGCCGGCACGTTTTGGAAAATAACTGAAACGTACGCCACTGACAGTAAAGTATGTATAAAAGGAAAGTAAAGACAACCTCTCGGAACGCAACTTGAAAAAGTTAAATGCAACAGTTTTTAGTTCCTATTTTAAGAACCAAAGGCATTCACATAATTTAAGAGTCAATTGAAATAGTCAAAGATACTTTAGATAAAACTATGTTTTTCCAGTTGATATTTACAATTATTTATATTTTAGGGTTAAAATAAATACCGCTAAGCAGTATGAGATTTTAGTCTTCATCATGGAGAAGAATCCAAATTTTAGAAGAAATTATCTACCGACAAATAGATAGATAATTTATTTTCTATGTTACAACAAGAATGAAATTGGAGACGGAGTTGGATCAATGCGTTGAGCCGCACGATCACCATGCTAGGGCCCCGGGTTCGAGACCAGATCTCCCCGTGAGCTTTTATTAAGAAATTAAAATAATCCACTCTGTCTCTGGGCTGATGCCTAGCTCGCAGCAATGCAAAAACAACACTCAAGCTTTCTCACTCCCCTTACCCTAATTCCCTACCGGCCAAAACCATGCACATCAAAGGGTTGTCCCCTAGGATTTGGCCACATCGTATTAAAATATAAAAAAACAAAAAAATAAACAAAAAATAAATGAATTTTCACCCAAAATTCTGAAAAACTGAAAATACTCTTTATAATTCAAAAGTAAAATGAAATCAAAAATCAAAAAGCTACGTTACTGGCACTACGCTAATTACCGAAAGACGTGCATCTCCACGAGGGTTACGTGATCTCAATCATTGCCACAAAAATGTTCCTGTACTCCACAAGCCTCGTCTGCCTTTGAATGTGAGGATAAAGCGAGTTATAGAGTCGAACAACCTGAACGGAAAAGGAGCGCTCACCCAACAATGCATTAAATCTGGATGTAAGTATAATGTTTCGCCGTAAAGTTTTTAGGGGGCAGCCAACTAAGGAAGATATACATGGCAATATGTGATCACCGCGCCCGCCGTAAGCCATACACAAATCGGACACAGTCATTAAATGCAACATTTATTTTGTTAGCACATAAAGAGTCAAGAGCGGGAAAAATCAGACCATACAAAAGAGTGGAAGGACAAGTGCTTTAATTAAACCCTAATTGATGTGGTCGCAGCAGGTCATCTTATTATTAAGGAGGACGCCCAAATTGATGGCCTTGTCAACTCGACCCAGTGGTAAATTGTTGAGGAAAACGGTCGGTATATGAGAGTTCTCGTCAAGCTCCGTGCGCGAAAAAATAATATAGCAAGATATGCACAAAACATGCACAAAATTTACACTTGACCCGAGTGAATTTGCGAAACAAAATAAACTTTTTAAAAACTCGAGCGACGTGAGAAACATAACAAAATTTCTCAACACGATCAGCGTTTCTGACAAAGAAAAATTAAACTCTTTTGGCAAGACTTTGACGGATTAAGCGTTAGGCTGTTGTCAATTGACCATCTAGTAATTCGATCTAGGTCACTGTTCTGCTTGTTGATCTATAAATGTACAAAGCTAGCAGGGGCACTAATATATAATTTGCAATCGTCAGCGTAAAGATGGATATGCGAGTGCTGCACCACAGAAGGAAAGTCGTTGACATAGAGTCCGAACCCTGCGGCACTCCGCAAGCAATACAAGCGGTTGACGACAATCCGTCGTCTGATTTATCATATAAAATTTGGAATACAATCTGTCAAGCAATATTTCATGGTTAAGACTATCAAAGGCCTTAGAGAAGTCGAGAAGAACTAGGTAAGAAGTCTCTTTTCTATCCAGAGCAAATCTCAAGTCAGGAGAGACTTTCAATAAGGATGTCTCGCACGAGTGATTTCGACGGTATTTCCGACTGCCACTTAGTAATGTAGGTGTGCTGGTTCAAGTAACCAAGAAGATGATTTCTTATGAGTTTTTCGAAGACCTTTGAAATGTAGCATAATATGCTAATCGGTATAAAACCAGAGGAAAAAGAAGGACAGGGCTTTTTGGTAACAGGAATAACAAGAGCATGTTTTCACGCAACCGGAAAAGAGGAAGAGGAAATTATGTAATTAAATAAGTGGGTTACGACAAGTAGGATAATAGGTAATAATAATTTTAAGAACTTTGGTGAGATCCCATTAGAGCCAACTGCCAGCCTTTTCATGCTACTCATTACCTTCAGAATATCAATTTGATCAATATTGCGAAACGTAAACCCATCAAAACCCTCACGAGAATCGGAGGACCAATATTGACTTCTACCAGTTACAATACTTTGCGAACTGAAGTGTTGATTTAGCCTATCGGGCTCCAAAATACAGCGAGAATCTGTTTTTTGATGAACACCGCATTCTCTAAGATTTCTCCACAGTGTCTTAGGGGTTAAATTGTTCTTGAATTGTTTATCGAAATACGCGCGTTTAACTGCTGTGATCTTAGTGGTTACAAGATACAAGATGCGTACTTTGTTATAAGCTAATCTTGACTAATCCGTCCTAAGCTTCTTGTAGCACCGATATAGAAATTCGCCCTCATTTATGAGATTTTCAATTTCAGATGTGAACCAAGGGATGACATTAGATCTGGTAACCTTTGTGCCAAGTGGAGCATACTGATCGCGCAGCAAATTACATGAAAAAAACAAATCAAACTTATCATTAATATGAGTAGCATAATATAGAGGGTGGGGCATTTATCTTGAGACAAAATAATATCTCGAAAACTACACATCGGATCAAAAAAATTTAAAATTAAAATTTGTTGGTTTTGAAAGGGGACATCCAAAGATGCAGAACTCGTATCCCTACCCCCTACCTCCTACGGGGTATGGGATAACAAATTTAAATAGGAACCTATATTTTTTATTTCAAATTCGTATTCTTTGCATAAACGTTAACAATTTTTGTCACAAAAAATTTTTTTTAAAACGTCCATTTCTTGAGATTTTTGAGGAACAAAATTGAAAATTTTAGAACTTAAAAGATATTTTACTCAAAAATGGTAAGTTTACAGAAAAATTGCAAAGGAGTAAAAGTGCTAAGATGTGTACAGGGCATCTGAGCAAATTTTGTAAACATTTTTTTAAGAAAATTTTGGATAAACAAATGTTTTTTAGATAATGTTGCATAAGCAAATTTTCAAAAAATTTAGTCAGATTCCCTGAAAAAATCTAAGCACTTCTGCCCCTTTCCAATTTTTTTGTAAACTCAATCATTTTCGAGTAAAATATCTTTAAAGTGACAAAATTTTCAATTTTGTCAGTCAAAAATCTCAAGAAATTGACGTTTTCAAAAAAAATTTGTGTGGTACTTTGATTTATTTATACTTAACCAATTAACTCAATAAATTCATATGCTAAAAATATCGTAAAAAATTTTAACTATTTTTTAGAAAGAGACAAATAACCAATACCTGAAAAAGGTTCAGTACAGCATGGGTAATATTCTTCATTTTTGCTGGCAGGAACTTCAAGAATATCCCATTCAACGGATAAATAAAATTCGCTTAAATCAATTCCTATTTGTACTAAATTACTTCCCGGAACCTGCGGAAATATTTTTTTGTATAAAATAAATATAAATTGTTATAAATTAAATATATTTTTACCTGATCCAAATGTTTCAAATCTACTTGTGCTCCATTATATGTCCACGATCCAAATTTCATAAAGCAAGTTTGTTCATCGAATGGAAAATACTCGACGTTAATTTCACAAGAAGATTTATAAATAGCTGGAGGCTCCCAAAAAACTTCCCCTGTATATTTAAGTGTTGCTTTGGTCATTAGTGTTACCTGAAAAAAATAAATAATTAAAAACAATTTTCATAAACAAATACATTTACTTCATAATTTCCATCCCAGTTGTTGTATAAAACAATATCTGGAAGCCAAATGTGCTCGGATGGAACGTATAGCATTTCAACACCGCCATACTCTTCTGGATCCCAACGAAGTTTGTAATCGAACCATTTCTGTTAAATGAATTTCAAATTTAGAAAATTCAAATTATGAAGGAGAGTACTATATTCTGTAAAGGCCAAAAAAATTCCTCATTTCGAAAAATTTCTAAAAATTAGAGGATTAACCATATGGTATTTTGGATTGAAAAGGCTGATGAATATTATTTTAAAGACCATTTTCACTAAAAAAATCAAAAAATTTATTCATCCGAACAAAAGATAAAAATTATTTAAAATAGGCATGAAAATTAAGAGGCTTCCGAGTCTGTGAAGTTGGCATACAAGATGCGCAAAAAAAATAAAAATTGGTTTGAGTACCTTTCATATAGTTCTCGAGTTCCTGAAAAGGAAAAAAAAGTTGTGATAAATAAAACCCAAAAAATATAAAAATAAATGTTGGAGTGCCAATTTCACACACCATACAAACTATTCAAAATGCATATTTTAACGACAGTGCTGCGCTTGCGCTCATTCATAATAGTTCTAGATTTTCTGAGAAAAGAAAAAAATTCTAGTTATTTGGCGCCAAAAACGCATTTCAAAATTTTGAAAAAGAAATTTTTTTAGATCGGATCAAAAAGTTCCGCTCTCTGCTGTGTTAGGGAATGATAGTTCTAGAGTTACAGAGAAAATGAAAAAAGTTCTACTTATTTGGAGCCAAAAACCAAATTTCATAATTTAAAAAAAATTTTTTTGCTCCGATCAAAAATTTCCGCTTTGTTCTCGGTCAAGGAATAATATTTCTAGAGTTTCTGAGAAAAGAAAACAGTTCTACATATTTGGTGCCAAAAACGCCATTTCAAAATTCTTAAGAAAAAATTTTTTTTGTTCGGACCCAAAGGTTCCGCGCAGTTCTGGGCTAGAAAACGATAAGATTATAGTTTTTATAATATTTTCTTATAGTTTTGCAGTTCTACTTCACTCGATTCCATTTAAACTTCGAGAAGATAAATGTTTTAATTTATTAACCAGAATTAACCCTTGTAACTCAGAAGGCGCACTTCGCAGGCAGAGGTCTGGAAGCAATTAACCTATTCACCAGAATAAAACATATATTGAGGTGAATGAGGCTCCCATAACCCATGCAATAAAATATTAGTAAACAAAAAAGAGTAAAAAAAAACTCCCAAAATACCACAAAAGGGGTGCAAAGACAACATAGATCGTTTAAGCAAAACCTTAGTCAAAAGTTACCCTAGAAATCGTGCCGCCTACATACTACATTTCGCTTTCAAAGGTTTATCCAAAGCATTTCAAACAAAAAGAAAGGAGCATAAACAAAACAAGGAAACACAGCAACACAACACACAAACAGAGAGTCACGGGAGAACAGAAAATAGATAGTTCTTAAACAACACCTTACTAAGAGTTAAATCAAAATTAGGACAAGAATTAACAGCCCTACATAAATGAGTCATTGGTTCATGCATGCCGTAATTTGATCTGGATGGTTCAACATGCAACAAAGGCGGTCTTCGAAGGTTATGTTGGGAGTGTCTGAAGAAAACCCTGCTAGCAAGCGAACTTGAGTCTATATTAGAGTTCAAGAGCTGGTGAATAAACACCAAGTCAGCGACTTTGCGCCTTTTCTCAAGCGAGGGCAAATCGAGCAACTGGAGGCGGTCGGTGTAGGGCGGGAGTCTAAGTGGATCGTCCCATGGGAGCCCTCTAAGCGCAAATCTAAGAAAATTACGCTGCACCGATTCGATACGCTTGGAATGAACAGCGTAGTAGGGCGACCAGACCTGAGATGCATACTCAAGAATAGGTCTAACTAAGGAGCAGTACAAATGCATCAATGTTGGTATATCCGAGAACTCTCTAGACCATCGCTTAACAAAGCCCAAGATTAAACTTCCCCTAGACATGATATAGTTAATATGCAGAGTAAAGTCAAGCTTCCTATCAAGCTTTACCAAAAGGTCAGTTACGGACAGCACGCGACGGAGACCATTCAACGCAAAGCTGTAATCATAAACTTGAGAATAAGGGCTCCTGAAGAAAGTCATAGCTTCGCATTTCTCAAAATTAAGGTGTAAGCCATTATGCTCGCACCACGCCAGAAACGTATCTAAGTCCTTTTGAATAAGGGCAGCGTCACCACCATCCTTAATATAAGAGAAGATCTTCATGTCATCAGCGTAGATTAGAACATTAGAGTACGTGATCAGAGGGACAATGTCGTCAATGGCAAGAACGAATAGTAGAGGACCGAAATGACTGCCTTGTGGTACACCAGATGATGCCTTGAAGATTCTAGAGGTAGAACCGCGGAGCGACACACGATAACATCTGCCATTAAGATAGGATGAAACCCAGTCGAGAAGAACAGGGGGGAAGCCCAGCCTCCCGAGTTTAAATATTATTACGGAGTGAGGGAGTTTATCAAAGGCCTTACTGAAATCCGTGTATATGCAGTCAGTCTGCAAGCCTCGCTGGAAGCCAGAAATAATATGGGAGGTAAATTCAAGTAAGTTAGTAGTCGTTGATCTACCGGGCAAAAACCCGTGCTGATTGGGAGAGATCAAGCCAATACACCGCTCAATGGTGTCTTTCTTCAAAACATTCATTGTAGGAGGTCAGATGCTACAAATGGAAAATACGTGTGAACTGATCGAGAGTTTATTATCGAATATCCGTAGTTAACAGTTTTAAAATTTTTACACCAAATGTGAGGCCTTTAAGGCATTATTAATGGCAAAAACTAAATAGTTGCTGTTACTAAATGATCCGTGTTATATCCTGTTAATTGACGGATATCGGAAATTGAAAAAGTAAGTACTACCGAAATTATTTGTCACAATTTTAATTCATAGCTTTCGACAGAATCAATTACAGAATTCTCATTCATAAGTTACATGTTTCAGGTTTTCCATCTGTTTTTGTAAATTGGGTGTTTTTGTATCTGTGTGTTTTTCTATTTGTACACAGCGTATTTTGTTTTGTAAGGCGCTTTCAAAAGAAATACTTAACACCTCAGGGGCGCCACAGGGCAGCCATCTTGGATCATTACTTTTTATCATTTACATCAATGATGTATCGATGATCCTTCATAACTCGAGAATTCTCTGCTATGCTGATGATGCTAAAATTTTTCGTACTGTTTCATAAATGGTGTTCTGTTAACTATCTCGCTCTGAACATCCTCAAGTGCACCACTCCTCTGCACTTTAACTTTCTTATTGATGGTAGCTCATTAACTAGACTCGACAAGACCAGGGATTTGGGGGGTCATACTTGACAGTCACTTTTCCTATGATGACCACATAGATTCTCTTGTAAATAAGGCTAATTCGATCTTAGGTTTATTAAACGGTGGTAAGAAAAAGCGTTTGATGATCCATATACATCTGGAATACGCTAGTAAAGTGGCGGAGTAACTATACTATATACTATACGAAATTCTCTCAGACTGCCATTTTGTCACATTCTAGTTATTTTGATAAAAAACTTTATTGAATGATCCAAAAACTTTACAAACAGCAAAAATAGTACTTTTTTATGACACCTCAAATTAATTTATTTCTCAAATTATTTATTTGTCTTTAAATTTTATTTTTAGGTGTTGCTCGTATAAGTGCTAACTTAGTACTGACCCTATGCCCTAAATTTTATAGTCTGTCAACATTGAAAATTACATTAAAGTCTTTTAGATTGGATTTTGATTTATGTGAGGACATTCTTATGTAACTATGATTGATAGTTCATTTTACTTTCCAAAGTATTTCCAAGTTAGGTTAGTACAGTCTGAATCAAAAATTTAAAGTTGAAAAAGGAAAATAATTGTTCTTGTTGAAATAAAATAATAATAACTTTGCAATAAATATTAATTAAATTAGTAACATTAAAATTTGTAGCTACTGCTACACTAGTCCTGTTTGGTCATCTTATTATGCAGCCCATATTGATCGCATCGAGGCCATCCAGTGTGGATTTTTAGATTTGCCTTTAGAGGCCTTACCTGGAGTAATCTTCATATTCTGCCTCCTTATTTGGATAGACTCAAACTATTTTCGTTGAATACTCTTGAGAATAGGTGTTTCAACTCTAAAATTGTTTTTGCTTGCGATTGTTTGCAGGGCACAACACAACGAACGCACAACGCACACCGAATTCTCCAGAGCAGCTAGGGTCTCTAAATATCTCCGGCTCGCTCCCTGCGGACTCAAAACTTTTACAAAGTTACAAGTTTAATTATTTTTTTTTTTCATATTTTTTCATTTTATATTTCATCTCTAGAGAAATTGGATAAAAGATCAACTTAGTTAAAATTACTTTATCTTTTTTACTAAGTGTTTCATATATTGTTCTTATAATTTATAGTAATAGTATATACAATTTATATTATAGTTTAATTTATATTATAGTATAGGCATTTGATGAATCTTTGTATATAAATAAAAATATTCAAAAAGTGATATGACACGAAAAAATCGTACAAAGTCGTATTGCGTGTTCAGTTGAATTGTGCTACCATTGTAAAAAACTGCATTTATGAACAAGCTCTGCTCTATCTATATAATTAAGTTTTCGTGGAATTTGTTTTTGACTTTAGCATGCATTTTTGAGAGTAAGTGTAATTTTCTATGTTTTTATAATAAGAAACAACTTAATACATTTAAGGCGTTAAAATCGATATGCAAACATTTTATATTTCGGTTCATATATAATTGAATATAAATTAAGTGTATACCAGATTGAGGTTTTTTTTAGATACATAGCTTTAATAATTTTAGCGTTGGTTCATAATGTAATACTTATCGGAACTGGAATCAGACAACACAATTCTTATATAGCAGTCATTTAAATCGTTTTCGGATACGTCGAAAATCCTTGATTGAGCACCAAATAAGTAGAATGTTTTTTCTTTTCTCAGGAACTCTAGAACTTTTAAGGCTGAACGCAGAACAGTTGCTAAAATGTATATTTTTCATAATTTGTACGGTTGCTGAAGGATGCACGGAAGAGTTGAAGCCTTCTAGGATACGGTGATCCTCATCTGGACATTCTCAAGTGTTAGCTGCACCTCCAAGCGGTAGCAACCGGGCAATGCATCCTAGAAAGTAGCCAACTAACTAATGCAGGAGGAGATAACCTCTTGAAAAATTCCCCTTAGGTTGTAGTAGGCCATGCCCAGAGAGTCTACAGTGGTGTCCCCCTATCTGCAGGATCCAGGGGTAATTGGGTCGCGCATGGCGTCTCCTCAGGCATTTCTGTAGGAGTGGAGGTGGAGGGTATGGTCAAAACCACCGTAAACTACAAGCCATGAACTGACGAATTTTTCGCACACACATAAGGTCAAAGTGGTCTGACATTTCGTTAATTTACATTTCTTCTTATGGCAGCCGGGGGGTGATTTTTCTTTAAACTCGCCGTAGTGTCTAAACTATTGCTACTATGAAAAAATTGTTTTGTTGTACTTAAAGTAAACAAAACAATCTTTCGAATGAAGTAAGAATATTCATACCCTACTTAAGAAAATAATAAACATTTTTAAGCTTAAAAGTGTGGAAGTGGAAATTTAAAGTAAATACAAGCCGCAGAGCATGGTCGGACCATTACTTACTGCTTGCGTTTTGGATGAAAATTTGGTTTGCGACTAAAATTTTACGTTTATAGAAAAGATTTCTTGTTATTTTGCTTAATAAAGTGTACATGTTTTTACTTTATTAGAAACATCATTTAGTCTGCTGTAAGTTAATATAAAAACTACCCCCTGACTACCATAAGAAACAATGTAAATATGACCATTCAGTAAGACCATTTACGACCACATACAAAAGTCCAGTTCATGGCTTGTAGTTTACGGTAGTTTTGGTATGGTAGACCCTAATAGGTTGGCTATATCCACGGTACCCACAACACAACAGAAGCAGCGTTGGGAAAATTACCTTTCGAAGTTCTGCGGCGGCTATGGAGGCTGGCTTGCGCCAGCTGAAAGTGCTGTAGCAGTCCTGAAAGAAGGTACCATTGGGAAGATAATAACTAGGACTTCTTCAGGTGCGGCGGTGGCAGAGATGGTATACTCTAACGAGTTGGCTATTTCAGCGGTACACGCACCAGTAGAAGATACACACCTGCCTTCCAAAGAGTTAGTTGCGGTTAATCCAGAGGAGGTTATTGGTCCTGGCTCTTGACTAAAGCTTTATGGCCTGGAACGCTTTAATGCCGTGGACAGAGAAGGAGTAAAGGTTGTAATTAACGCATAGAGCAAGAAGGAACACAGGAGACGGTGGGCAGCACGGATTCCTGCAGGTAGGCTAGGATTCTAGCAGCGACCCAGGAATCCGAGATTAGTGGCGACACTGTGATATCTGGATACTCAGTTACCCCCAGTAAGGGAGACTGGCGGGGGACGAAAAGGGACCCGCTTCTATGTGGTCTGTTTCGACTAATCCCCAGAGAGGTGTTTTTAGTGAGTAAGAATCTCACACTACCGGAGGGCATGGGCTGTCCGGTGTCTTTTGCGAGATGTTCACCTCTCACGTGAAAAAAAATAAATAAATTGCAGAAATAGTCACATGCAATACACACTGTTCAAATGTACTCATTAAAAAGTTAACTTATTTGTGCAGTCATTCTATTACCAATGCCGCGCTCATCAAGAACACTTGACCAGCCACAAGCCGAAAGCCAATCATTACTTTTAGTATTCATTAGAAACTTTAAATGAAGTAAACGCCAAATAAAAAAAAAAGAATTACATGAAGTGCTGGATGATGAAATGTCTCAGGGTCCAAGGGAGTCAAGCACCGCCTCACAAGAATCATTAGTTATACTGTTAGGATATGCGGATAGATCCCGAATCTAGGTGGACAAATTCAATCAAATTAAAGTTGCCAAATTCACCTAAATTTAGCTCACGCGCGTTTCTAGAAACCTGTGAAAGTATTTTAAGCCCCCACTACTCCACGGAAAACCATCTGTTGTCATGGTAACCCCTTAAAAACATCGCGGCCCAAGGAAATTCAGTTTTAAGAACTAAGCTTCAATCTTATGTTGATCTTCATTTACTGATCGAATTAGATTTCTGCTTAATACCTTTATTCGGTAAGTAGAACTTTTATATTTGAAAATCAAAATTTAACAAAGCTGCAAAGAAAGGGGCCAGCTTGGACCAACCAAATCGACTCGAATTTATCCTACCAACTTGTTAATGAATAGGCCTGCAAAGTTTCAGCGATTACTTTTATTTACTTTCCATGTTATAAACAAATATATGTGCTTATGGCACCGCGCATTCTATGAACCGATTCAAAGCCAGGTGCAAAATCCCCTCTGTCGCCTCACGCCATGCCAAATTAAATCGCTTTCCTTACACCCCTCAATATTCATCAAAATGCAAAAATTTTAACAAAAATTGATTCCGGAACCTCGAATGATATTTTTGAAGAACAACTCAAGAATCCACCCTTTTTGTACCCCCTCCTCAGCCCAATTATTCTTCAAAATTCAAAAATATTGTCAAAATCGATTCAGCGAGGTCGAAAACTTTGGGGTCTAGTATTGTAATCTTTTTTTTTCAATTAGATATCACATCAGTATTTTTGTCCACCTAGATTCGGGATCTATTCCACTGTGCGCCGTAAGCCAAAGGCAACAGCAGGCAAAGTAAAATCCCTGAAAAGCAACAAGTCATCAAACGGGATCATTGCATCAGAGCCCATCGAAGCACAGAGCACAACTTCTCAACTTTACTAGGTGGTGACAGTATGCACAGCATGTCACGAAGAAGGGTACATAGCACTCCACCGCCAACAGAAACGTCCGAAAAAAACCGAAAAGTGGAGATCCCGACGAAAATCCTGAAACTCATTACCAAAAAGCTCTTCGTCTGCAATTCTTCCCCACAGCCAGATTTTGGTCAAACTGCCCACGGCGAAACAGGAATTCGTCGAGCCAGTGAAGGGGCGTATTTTCTTTTTATGATTTCGAAAAAGTAAAGTTTACAAAAAAAAACTGCCTGACGGGTGAGGACAGGAGGCATTCTAAAATCCTTTGGTTTTTGGTTTCAGAACCCTCTTACGAGACCAGGAACGACTATCATTGGGAAGCGTCACAATTTACATGGTTGTTTTTAACAGCTTATAACTTTTGTTCGGATGAATGTTTTGATTTTCGTAGTTAAAATGTTTTTTGAAATATTATTTATCACCCTTTTCATTCCAAAACATCATACGGTTAAACCTCTAATCTGTAGATATTCAGCTGAACAGTGTGCAGGACTGAATTATGCAGTGCCAATCTGCGTTTACGAACAGGCCACAATATTCTATATATGATTTACTTTCAATTTTCATATATCACAGCCCTAAATTTTCTTATAACTGCAAGAGATAATACTTAATTTTTCCTTATATTTGAAGAAAGACGATTTATTGAATACTGATCAAAACTCAGAGATGCATCAAAACCTTATCAGTACACAATTAGTAGGTTAACATATGAGGATGGATATTGTGCAACGATGCAGTTTCGATGCATTTTTGAATTTATCCATAGCTTCTTCAAACAAATGGAGCAAAGCCGGTCTAGAACATAATGTTACTCTAATTTCTCAGCAAATTTTTAAATACAATAACATGTTAATTACCTGCTTCACCCATAAATTAGTAGTCATAACTTGATTTTTCAAATTAACTTCAATCAACTGAGAAAGCTTTAGTCCAAGCCAAACAGTCAGAGTTTCACTATTATTTACTACAGGCCTTATAAGACGATTATAATTACTTAGTAAGTCATCGTAAAGTCGTTTTGAATACGGGTTCGCTTCAAAATTTGGTACAACTGAAAATAAAATGTTATTATTTCACTAAACATACTAAAAACTCATTCTAATCAAGCATTTAGGATGCTGTCATGCACATGTACCACTTCAGCGAACTTTGTAAACATTCCAAAAATACTTACATGACGCTTTTGCAGCAGAACTTAGGAAACCGATAAATAACAATTTAAAGAGGCAGTGCATTTTCACTTACAATTTAAACTAGAAAACATTAAAATTCTTTAAAACTATTTCTCAAATAAACAAATTTTTCGTTATGACGTTCCTTCGGGCAGCGACAAAAAACTGAGAAGAAATCAATAAAAAGATGAGCAAGGACTCATTCAGGATTCAAATCTAGCGTAGCTTTCAGCGTGGTTCTTAATGCGGAAAGCTAGTTTCGTTGAGCGCCTTGGTAAAAAGCTTTTGAATAAAGCTTAATTTGTTTGCCCAAAATGGGGCGGAAATAATATTAAATCAGGATTAAGGTCGGTAACTGGATAGTAAAATAAATATAATTTTTAATTATTTTCAAGTTTTATTTATTATAGGGTGCTTGAATCATTGTGCCAATTTATTAGCCATTAAAGTGCTGGCTAGCCTACTTCCCAGCGATTTGCTTAAGAAACTTATTCGATTTATTTGCTCCAAAAAGCTGGTATACTTTAATGCTTTTAATAAATGCGACAAGATATATTTGATTTAAAGTTTCTTATGGTTTACATCTATCTAAAAAGCGTGGATACAGACAAACATCACGAATATGATATCTATTAAGTAGCCAACATAGAAGACGCTCCAGACCTAATCCATAGCCTCCATGCGGTTGAGTTCCATAAAGTCTTTGATCTGTATACCAATAATATGGTTTTGGATCAATATTTTCACGTGCATATCCTTTTAAAAGTTCTTCATGATCATAAATCCTCATAGAACCGCCTACAATCTCTCCTACGTTTGGCAGTAGAACATCAACACTTTCTGTTAGCTTATCATCTTCTGGACATTTGGACATATAGAACGATTTAATATCTGTTGGAAAACGACACAACATTATTGGCTCATTAATAGTGTCAGTCATTTTTCGTTCCGGAGCTTCTGGAATATCCTAAAAATAAATAAATTAACAAAAATATGATAGAACTTATGACATTTAGTGTACTTCTCCAAATTCGTAAAAAGTTCCATCTTCTTTGGTTACATTGTTTTCTTTCAACCATTTAATAGCATCGCCATAATCCATTCGTTTAAAGGGCTTCTTAGGAGGCACAAAATCGGGATTCAATTCGTGCACCAAATAACCCCAAGGAGAGTTAAGTACACGATCAACAACATCGCAAATAAGATCTTCCAAGCGATTTAGAAGCTCTTCAAAGGTTATAAATGGACATTCTCCTTCAATATGAGTATATTCTGCTAAATGTCGTCGAGTTCGACTTTGCTCTGCCCGATAACTTTGAGCTATACAGAACACATCACCTAAAGCAGGCAAACATGTTTCTAAATAAAGTTGAGAACTCTGCGTTAAGAAAGCTTCCTCTCTAAAAGAATAATGTTAATAAACAAGCAACAAAGAAAAATATAATGTACAACATACCCAAAGTATTGAAGTTTAAATAATGTTGCACCACCTTCTACTTGCGTTTGTACTAAAGTGGGAGGTGTAACTTCGGTATATCCGCGATCGAAATAATGAGAACGGAAAGCTTGCATTAGAACAGATCGCATTTTTAAAATTTTCGAAGTGTTTTCTCCTCTAATCATAATATGACGGTTGTCAAGTTGAACATCAGGATGTGCTTCCTCGTTAAGAATATTTTCAGCTCCTCCTGGCGGTGCTGCGCCAACAAGCTCCCAATAATCAACGTGAAGTTCATGACCACCTGGAGCCTAGAACATTAAAAAAAGTACAATATTTAAAACTTGCTTGATAGAGGCTCTCGAGTCACAATTTCTAAATTCTAGGCTTATAACCTACTCAAAACAGAAAACGGAAGCGCTGCTCTCACGCAGCAGACCAGATTTAAGGCTCATAACAGGAATTCTAACTGGTCACTGCCGCTTAGGCTGCCACCTAAAAAAGTTGGGGCTATGACACCTGTCGCTTCTGTTTGGAAGAGGAAGAGACAGCGGAACACATCCTCTGTCACTGTGAGGCCTTCGGCCGTATCAGGCTCAGACATCTTGGTGAGGCTTTCCCATCACGATCAGATATAGCTAAGGCAGCCCCCAAAGAAATTTTAGGTCTAATGAAAGAACTAAAGATTGGCTGGGTAATTTAAGGGGGATAGCCACTGTGATGGGTAAAAAAAAATATTTTTGTTTTGTCTTAAATCAAAGTTTATACATTCAAAAATATGTCTACAAAATTGCAGGTCAAAACCTGAACCTGGTCAAGTCACAAAAGATCAACTTGGTCGAAGTGATATTCTCTAATAATAATAATAAATAATATTGTAGTTTTTCCTCCTGACTTTAATCTAGGTTTTTCTTGAGCTGGGGGGAGATTGGAGGACACGTTCGCCGTCTTGTCCTTATGCTTTATGGAAAGCTTGTCGGCATATACCGTTTTGTCCGCGAATGTGTTAATGTAAATGATAAAGAGTAGAGGACGGGAGAAGAATTCACCCGATTCGAGACAACGATTGCAAGTGGACGTACAAGTTAAAGAGTATTCCGAACTACTGGCTTTTTTATCGTAATCTGTTGTCAGCGGAAACCAACCATGGGTTGCCGCCGGTCAGAGAAAACCACCTCTCCTCTACTGAAAAAATCAATTCTGGGGGCAACATAGTTATTTTAAGTGTGCCCTCCACATTGGCGGAGGCCCAATTAGCATACAATATTCTGTTTTGGAACCACAGAAACTCGTGACGCGATTATTTGAAAGATAAAGTATAGTAAAAGAATAGTGAGATGAGCAGCCGAGAGGTTAGCAGATTTATCCTGTAGCATTCAGGAAGTGGATGACTTCTCCAATTTTCCTCCCCGATATCTCCTGAATTCGTTAAAACGAAGGCTGCCGAATACCCGATACCTTGCCCTGGCCAGTGCCAGATATTCGCACAGGAAGTGAAAAAGACTTTCTTTCGGCGTGGTCCCATGCACACCATTGCCGTCGTTCTGCCGACGTCCCTTCGGATCGTAGTTAGGATTTCTCTAGCATTTTTGTATGTCATAAATTGGCCAAATCTTACTAGATTTGGCACAAGAGGCTAACCCTCTCCATCTGGAGTCTCTCGTTGATAGAAACTGCGAGAAGATATTCCTCTTAATAGTTTGATAGTAGCTGAGTCAGGAGCCTTAATAGCAGCCTGACTGTCCGATAAAATAGCGACGTTGCTAAAATTTACCCTTCCGAAAGATACTAAAAAGAACTTAAAAAGAACAAAAGCAAAGGTAACCCGACAAAGACAAGAAGATGAATGGGTGGAAGCTAAGCCTAGCCTTTGGTCAATCTATGAGAAAATTGCCGACTTCGACGGCGTAAGCGAGTTAGACCGAAGGTAACATTGGAGAACATGTCGAATATCTTGCAAGGGATAGAAGAAATGGATCTAACGATGATACTGAAGAACCATAAGAAAGGATATCCAAGCATGAGGAGATTTTAACGATCATTGGAGTGGATGAGTCGAGAATCTCTATTCCAAAAACCAATGCGCCACCATCATGATATGGTTGATTCAAGCCATAGGCGTGAAGGTGGCTCTAATCCTAGTATCAGCAAACGTACATCACACAGTCTAGGGCAGCGCAGACAATAATATAAGATGTAAGTCCCTCCTTGAATATTTCATAAAATCAGAATTGTTTATTAGGAGTGTTAGTAAAGGACAGAGCCCAGCTCTTATTAACAAAAATAGAAAGCCGAACCGAGGGGTAATTGGTAATCTCGGATGAGGTATCGTTCTCGGAGCATTAATGGATACTCTTTGAACTAAGTGTCTGTACTGAAAGTAATAATCTCTGAACTTTTAGAAGCACCAAGAGAACCAACTAGAATAAATATAGGGAGATTATGAACTTAGAATAAAGTTGAAAGAATGTTTCTCTGGGATCGACACATGGAATTGATGACGAAACTGTTAACAAATAAAATGTTATCAGAATCAGATTCAACGAAGCGTACTCGGAGAAATGAGTGAAACCCGTATGAAAATACGGATGGACGAAGAATGACTACAGCACACCAAAAAAAAATTTACCCAAAATTTTACGCAACTTACTTATAAAGCTTTAGATTGAATACCCGGCACTGGCGCAAAGAAAATCTTAAATCTTGTGGGACAGACTTCTGCGAGGGTCTTGCAGAAGTAAATGGACTGGGTAACAAATTGGCTATACATTTGTTATGGTGTTATGGTCGCTATTTAAGAGATACCCAGGGTTCAGGATCACCTGCCCACCGGGTCAAATTATGCCCAGCTATGCACAAGAGATAAATCCTGGCATTGGATTCAGCTATACGGAGCGAATCCCCATTCCTATCCCTAATCCCAAAATAAAATGCCTATTCCCTATCCCCTGCCGCTGTTCTCGCGTTGTTCACCATAACAGAAATTCCTGAAAACCGAAAAAAACCTACCCGCGTTAGCACCCATGAGAGTTGGCTCCTATAGCTGAATCCAAAATCTTACATACTTCATCCACACCTGAAATAAAATGTACCTGGAACAAAAATACTCACGGCATAGATAGCAAGACTCGACGCAGCATAAATTCCTCTTCCCTCATTCATTCACTGACATTCACTCATTTTCCAAAAGTAATAAAAATTTTATAACAAGATTACTTGAAATAATTGCGTAAAGTTAAAAGGATGTAAAAACGAAAAGGAAATTTAATGAGCGCGCTATATAAAACTGTGAAACTCGCAATCATTGTGCGTTATAAACATAATTAAGCATTTCTATTCGAATTTCATTGTTTGTTTATAGGAACTAAAGTGATGCGCATTATTTTTTTCATTTTTGGGCCTATTATTAAGTTGAAATTTACAAAATCTTGCTAGTGCATAACTTATAGCGAATTGATTGTAAAATAGAAAAAGGAAGGCAAACAAAAACTAGAACACTAGGATAGGTGACTTCCTCAGAGTCTCTTTGCAGAGAGGTAAACAGGCAATGACCTTTAGTCCGTTCGTCGTGCGCTCTCCTGCGTGAGAGGGTATCTCGGTTTTAAATAAAAAAATTAAAATAAAGTTAATATGTTAAACGAAATAATCCTTTTGTTTTTTCTCTCTCATGTCGCCTCTATTAATTTAGGGCTGTTACGGGTTTGATGGGCGGGGTCCTCGCTGAGGTGAGTGGCTGTCGCTCTTTATAGGTTTCTTAAAGGGCATCCAGAGTAAAATAGGCTCCCTGAATGCAAGGGTGGTCGGGGCATGGGCCAAGTAAGGGGAGTCACCACCATCAGACTCCCCCGACGTACTCCGGTAAGTCGGCACCCCTACTATAATCCCACATTCATCCTGTTCCTTTTTTTCTTTGATTTTTTTTAAATAGTCCTTTTTTTCTTTTTTGCCCATCTCTTCTGTTTGTTTCGTCCCACCTCGGCATGATTTCTTTCTGTTGTTGCGCAACCAAGAGCAGGATGGCATTCTTTCTTAACCCCCCCCCCCCCTCCACTTCTCTACCGCAGCCCAGCAGCCTGCTAGCATGCCATCCCCCGTTAGGTTAGGTTAGGGTGGCGGCCATCAGCCCTACAGCCGATCAGCCTCACAGACCTATGAATGGTCCGTTGTGTTACCACATCCGTGGAACCGTGCCTGATTGCCGGGTTTAACTAAAACCAGCAGCAGCTGTTAATAAACCTTAGGAGCTGCTTCAGCCCGATGCCGGCTATATCGCCCATGCCACCTAAGAAGTACACGCCCATTGCATTGTACCTTCTTTTTGCTAGGCCCGGGCATTCGCAGAGTAAGTGCTGAATGCTTTCCACCTCTTCCTCGTCCATAAAACTCCGGCAGAGTCATTCGTGGGAACGCGAAGACGTTCTGCATGTCTACCGAAAACGCAGTGGCCAGTAATAACTGCCACAATGTTCCGGAGGTTTATCCGGCTTCCGTTTAGCAGGAACGCGGTTTTTCTCAAATCCCATTCAGGCCACATCTGCCTTGATAGTCTGCATGTGGTTAAGTTACTCCATCTCTGTTGGTCCTAGCGCGCAACAATGGGTATCGAATGGTTCGGCATTGGATCCTAGGAAACGCTTATGAACGGTTTCGCGTACAAAAGGCAATTTGAAAGCCTCGGTACATGGGAGTTGAGTGCACTTTACTAAACAACTCCCCTGTATATGTTGATAACAGGTAATAACTGTGGCAGCCAACTTTCATTAAAGGAATTGGATAAACGGACGGATCCCTGGCAGGGAAGCTCAGGAAAATTATTTTGTTCTCAGCCCCCTGTTAATAAAGCAACGAAAAGCCTGATTAATACACCTCTTCCTCCCAGAAAGTCTAATAAATTTTTGTCGTAAAAGTCGAAGTATTTGGGAAAAATACGTGTAAACACGGAAGGTACAGGAAAAAAAAGTGGTGAGCCAGGGAAGCAGCATGGAAAAAAATTCGTGAGAGAGAGATGAGAGCAGAGTAATTTCCCTGAGCTTCCTTGCCAGGAATACCTGACTGAGATCCGTCCGTTTATCCACGTCCTTCAAAGCATATAAACTAATTGTAACTGTAGTTTATGACTATATGACAATATAGCAAAATAATAAGAAATGTACCTTCTTTCCTTCGGGCATTTCCTTTAGCGAGCCAAACAAAGCAACCGAAGATTCAGTGGACAATGTCAAGGCATCGTACGTCTGACAGAGCAATTCAGTAAGCACACACTGCAGAAATCCAGTTCCATCTCGTAGTGTAATAAAAATTAAACCTTTTCCCTGTCGACGTAGACGATGCACCCATCCGAATATTTTAACCCGTTTATGGCGATTAGCAGGCCCATCGACAATTTTAATAAGCTTAGCCGGCTCCCATGAAGGATCTTCACTTATTTTAATTTTCTTTGCTTCCTCTAAATTTTGCACCCGCTTTTTCGCATCGTCTTGTTCCCTTTGATCTTTTTCCGCCGTCTTATAACTCTCCCGTGTCCATATCTTCTGGATTTTTTTCAACTGAGACTTTGCTGCCGCCTCGTACTTGTCTGCTGATTTGGCATCCTTTGCATCAACATAAATTACTGGAAAAGGTTCCTTTCCGGCATGTCTCATAGCTTGTAAAATTGTCTTGAATGGATTTGCTTTAGTTCCATCGCCTGTTTCATCATTTCCTGTCTTATCAGAGGTGTATATTGATTCTAAAAAAATGGTCCAGGTTAGTGACATGTTGGCAAATTGATTCTAGTAATTGGTCTACAAGACTTACCTAAATTTTCGCTGGCCATATTTCTTGCACAATTGAGTAAATGATACAAGTGTGGACTTTAGAAATTTGAGGCAATATTAAAGGTTTATTGCAATTTTATTGCATCAACCGGTTTGTCACCCCGTTCTTATTGGAAAAAACTTGCAGAAGAGATAGACGAGAATACGGATATGAACATATGAAGTTTTGACATTACCAAGAATAGATCACAATTGCAAAGGAAAAATCTGAAATATACAATTGCAGCGATATTCTTTTGTTAAAATAATTTTTTAATTTGTGAGAAGTCAGGAAAATTTTATTTTACAAATTAATTGCTGTTAGCTTTTGGTTTAAATTGTTTATATATTTTTTAATTTTTACTCCTTATTAATCAACTCAGAAGACGCGCATCGGCGCATATAATTCAGACGAAGAACAAGAATATCATCAAGTTGTCACGATTTCTGTCAAAATTTTAGCAAATTTTTTCTTTTCCGAATGTTCGGATTATTTAATTTGTTTACATAAAAATGCTGGTGAATAAGTAATCAACAAAAAAGTAAACATATCTTCTGTGCACAAATAAGAGTTTTAGCTGTAAACATTACTCAAGGACATTAAAATGGCTTTACATCGAATATGCTGGCGGAACTTTTATAAATCTCTCAAGTAACTAAGAATTCTTTTGTTTTTATATTTTGTATTTGTTAATTTCTTACAGTGTGCAAATTACTCCACACCAGAGCTCGTCTGCAAGATGTGGCAGCCAACATTGGCAATTTACTTACGGTCAAAAGAATTGGATTCCTCGACGAAAGATTTCAGGTAATGGTCCAGTTGGTCAGGAAAAGGGTCTAGTCCCAACACCTTTTCAGAGTATTCGAGTTGAAACAGGACCAGTTCCGCCAGGAAATATCATAAAATGTACAATATTTGCGCTTGCTGTAAGTCTTCTCCTTAATGACACGGCAAAGCATTTCATCATTACTTTCAGTTTAGCGCAGGAAGTTTTGTTGGGGCTGCTATCTTGGAATATGAAAATGTGCGTGCTAAAATTAAGGATAAAAGACTTTCTTCAAATTTTAGTTGGGTCAAAACTAAGTTAAGACAGAAAAAGGTCAAATTTATATTGATTGCATAGTTTTGGTTTTGAAAATGATTTCTCACAGGCAGATTGGCGAAGAGAAGTCGAAACGTGGTGGTCAAGACTAACACCGGGAGAAAAAGTTTTTGTACCAATTTGTGTCCTAAATACAATAGTTTTTGGACTATGGAGAATACCACGTTTGCAACCATTCATGGTTAAATATTTTTGTTCGAATCCATCGGCTAGTAAGGGATTTGCTTTGAATATTATTGAAAAATAACAAAATTCCTTCAGGTATCGTCTGCTGGCCAATGTGTCTTTCGACATTTAGTCATTACTCCTTATTTCATATCTTTGCAAATATGTACGTACTCCATAGCTTTTCAAATGCAGCCGTGGCTGCGTTAGGAAAAGAGCAGTTCTTAGGCTTGTACTTGAGCGCAGGTGTGATTTCAACGTTAGCAAGTTATATTTATAAAGCAGGTAGTGGATCTTATGGACTATCTCTTGGAGCGGTATATTTCCACATTGATCTATTCGGATATTCTTAATTCTTTCACAAATTTTAGTCTGGAGCAATTATGGCAGTTCTATCTTTTGTTTGTTTTGAGTATCCTGACACGAAATTAAGCATCTTGTTTTTACCAATGTACACATTTCCAGCAGCAGCAGTAAGTTTCAATTTTAGAATATTTACTGATAATCCTACAGAACTACACAACTTTTAGGCGATCAAAGTTATAATTGGCGTTGACCTAGCGGGATGTATTTTGGGTTGGAAATTTTTCGACCATGCAGCTCATCTTGGCGGTGCTCTGTTTGGAATGTAATGGTTTTTTTTAAAAAAAAGTGTCTATCGGACGGCTTTAAAAAGAAGTTTCTTAATTTTAGGTTTTGGTGTTTCCTAGGCAAGGAACTGATTTGGTCTGAGCGGCAACAAGTACTCAGATATTGGCACCAGTTACGAACCAGTCATAAATGACATTGATGTATATAAACTAAATGTAAATATGTACTTTTTTAAAAAGAATTAAAACATGAAATTGTATTTTTATATTTTGTTTGTGTTGTATTCAAGAAAATTGCGTTTTTTTGCAACTCTCAATTTGGGAACTTCCGAACAGTTACGGATTATAAAAATCACTTAGTAACTGTAAAGGTAGCGCTCCCGGACAGGACAAAATCTCATATAATATGATAAAAAACTCAGCTTTGTCACTCCAACTACGTCTGCTCAACCTGTATAATGCTATCCTAATGGAAGGTACTTTTCCGACCACATGGAAAATAGCGATACAGATTCCGATTAAAAAAAAGCTGAAAGTAGCAACGTCTCTTATTACTCCAAAGGATCTCCGTCCAATTTCACTACTATCCTGTATGTCAAGACTGCTTGAAAAATCCTAAGTGCAAGACTGGGGTACCTTTTAGAGAGTGAGCTATCCACAAAACAATATGGCTTTAGAAAAGGGAGAGGAACTACCTCGCTCCTTCTCGAACTGGAAGTGCTTGCAGGAAAAGCAATTTCCCAACAGAAGGAACTCCATGTCTTGTCCTTGGATTTAGAAAAAGCCTTCGACAGGATATGTAGACACATCATCATCAAGCAATTGCTAATATGGGGCATCGATTTAAAATTCTGTAAACTCAACCAAAATTATCTATGCGAGAGAAAAATTCGAGTTAGGGTAAATGGTCATATTTCAGACAGTCGGCTATTGGAAAACTCTATACCGCAAGGTTCTCCACTTCCAACGAATTTACCACCATCGGAACAACCTAACGAAATTTTTAGAAGAGCTATATTCAAAATTCATGAATGGTGCGGGGGCAATTTTACCATTGGAAAAAGCGGAAGCAATCACGCTTAGCAAAAAAAAGGATACAAACCAGACAAAACATAAACCTTTTAGATATTGAAATTATTAGGCAAGACCATTTAAAAATTTTAGGTATAACTTTTGATAGAAGACTTTCTTGGAAACCTCACATAGAGGGAGTAAATAATAAATGAGCCAAAATTAACGGACTAGCTAAAGCCCTAGCGGCCAAAAAAAGAGGCACCCCAATACCGGCCACACTTAAAATTATAAAAACGCTTTTATCCGGATACACTAACTACGGAGTTTTACTATACGGGACTGCCAACAAACGTTACTAAAAAAAATACAAATACAGATGAACAAAATTATACGAACGGCTACAGGACTTGGACGCACAACGCCAATCCAGGCCATACAAATTGAGACAGGAGTTGAAGGATTAGAAGAAAGAATTACCAAAATGCAAATTAATTTTATATCAAAAAATATTTACAACAAAAATGGACCACACTGGAACAACATTCAAAATTTAAAGTTATTTCAAGACAATGGAAGATAAATTCAGGATTAGAAAAAGCATGGAAAACAAATAAAAATTTAGGTATACCAACTATAAACAACCCTGACACACCCAACGCCATCCCCTGCAGATTGCTCCTTGATACGACGTATATATATACAAACATACATAGGAACAAACTGCAACATCCAAATGAAGGGCACAGAAAAATCCATACAAAAATTATAAGTGAACATAAAGATTTCTTTCGATATTACCCCGACGGTTCAAAATTATTTAGTCAAGTAACAGCAGCAGTTATCAAATTTAATATAAATCAAGAAATTGAAAGTGAACAGTTTAGATTCGTCCTCCAACAAAATTCTTCAGTTTTTGAAGCTGAACTTGAAGCAATAATTCAAGCACTAAAAATGATTAGAACAAACAAAGAGCGTGCAATCATATTCAGTGACTCAAAAAGCTATGTAGAAGCTATTAAATGTAACAAAAACCAAGAACCCATAGTTGCCTGCGCAAGACATTATATTATTATGGAACAAGGAAATATTAAATTAATGTGGATACCAGCGCACGTTAATTAGTTAAAGAATTCGAGGAAATTCACGTTCCCCAAACCAAGGCTCTTGTTAACAGGAAAGCAAAAACCAAATTCTACGTTGAAAAGCTAGAAGAATCGAGTAGGAACTCAACATTTTTAGCATCACATTGGCCAAACATCTTTCCTCCAAGTTATCCAAATTATCTATCAAGAGCAGAACAATCCAAAATTATGAGGTTAAGAACTGGACACACTTTTTTCGCAAAAAATCACTTGTTCACAAGAATACCAGCTCCTGGATGCAATACGTGCCAGAAGACATTGACTGTACAACACATACTGACGGAATGCGTCGTTTCAAGGAGCAGCCTGCAGGGTGAATTCCCACCACTACAGACACTACTCAATCCAAAAAAATTTAAATTATTAAAGACAATCTTCAAAAAACACAATATCTATCATCTCTTTGTCAGAAAGTTTCCTTTCAAAAGACTCTTGGTGGAAGTTATTTAATTTTGAAAAAAAAAGTAAAACCACTTGTTTTACTTCCACATAATCGGAGTGGCAAAAATTTTGGGATGGTGATCGCTCAAAAATATGAACCCTCAAAATTTTTTGATGGATGTTTGAGCGATCACCATTTTTGCCACTCCGATTATGTAGAAGTAAAACAAGTGGTTTTACTTTTTTTTCAAAATCTATCATCTCATTTAACACACACACAACAACACAAACATCAAAAACATCTAAATTTAAGTTAAATGAAACTGTTCAATAAATTCAATAAAATTTTCTATTCTATTCTATTATTTTCTTCCAAATCGAAAGTTAATTTATTCGAAACAGTTGGAGACGCTTATACGAATTAGGTAAGTGCGATTATTGAACGTTCAAATCACCTTCTCAAGCGTCAACAGGACACACACCAGTCAGCGGCTCAGTTCTCGGACATTTTATTTATTATTATTATTAGGAGTGGATCAAGGACTCACCACATCCTTTAGTCACTTCGACCAAAGATTCTCTTTTATGACTTGATCCAGGTTCAGACTTAAGTCAAGCTTTAGTTCATTAATTAAATCTCTTTGGGGGCTGCCTTAGCTATATCTGGTGGTAATGGGAAAGCGCCACCGAGATGTCTGAGCCTGATACGCCCGAGGGGTTCACAGTGACAGAGTCCGCTGTCTCCTCTTCCAAACAGAAGCGACATGTGTCATCTTCAGCTAGCCCCAACTTTTTTAGGTGGTAGCCCAAGGGGCAGTGACCAGTTAGAAATCCTGTTATGAGACTGGCCTGCTGAGTGAGAGCAACGCTTCCGTTTTCTGTTTTGATTAGGTTATAAACCTCTGCGTGTCAATCCTGAAATATTTGTCCAGTGTGAGTGCTTGCGTTTGTCCTCCCATGACCTGATACGCATAGCTAGTCGGCTAGTTCGAGTAGCCACAGAATGGCTCGGGTCCAATAAACTGAGAATCCACACCTTTTTTGCCAGGTGATTCGCCTTCTCATTGCTTTAAATGCCCGCGGGCCCTGGTGCCCAGGCCAGCGTAACGCTGTTGTCCTGAGCCAGTTCTTTGAGAGCAGTGAGACAGTCCCAGACGATTCTAGACTCAAAGGTGTAGGACCCCATATCCTTGAGTGCCGCCTGACTGTCGGACATAATATATATTTTAGCACCGCGTATACCTCTATTAGTAATTTCACGTGCACAGAGTTCGATGGCATGTATCTCTGCTTGAAAGATGGTTGGTGCAGAACCGAGCGATTTGTGCAGCCTTATTATTGGTACGTAGACCCCGGTGCCCGTTCTGTCTTCCAACTTGGATCCATCCGTGTACCAAACCAGAGATCCCTTTTCAAGGATATGTCTATTATTGAGCCAATAATCTCTGTCAGATTGCCTGTGCTATGAGGAGATTGGTGCCAAGCAGCCTTATTGCGCTTGAGGCAGCCTCCTTTAGGTGTAGGTGTAATGGGAAGAGGTCTAGTAGAGCCTCCATAGCTGCCGTCGGGCATGTACGCATGGCATCAGCGACTAGTAGACATTCTGACCTCTGCAGTTTTTATAGTATGGACTGCGCTGTATTTTGTTCTGTTTTTGGTCACCACACGAGAGCTGCATAGGTGACCACGGGTCTTATAATTGCATCATATGCCCAAAGTGCTATTTTAGGCCTTAGACGCCAAATTTTGCCAAAGAGTCTTCGACAGGACCATACGACAGTCATAGCCTTTCCTATGACCCTATTGATAAATGTAGGCGTTTAACAGTGTTGACTGCGACTATACAATATGGGCAGGTTTACGTAGAAGAGGCATCTCAGAAAAAATTATCTCCATCATAAAGGAGTCATAGGAACCCAGTGGCATGACCTACACAAGGGAAAACTGTCAGAGCTCTTCCAAGTGCTGAATGATGTGAGATAAGGAACCATACTGTCGCCTTTACTTTTCCTGATCGTCATTAATGACGTATTTTGCAGCGCCCTAGACGACCAAAAATCACGAAGGATTAGATGGAAGCTTTTTAACCACTTTACGCACCGACGATGTAAGTCTCCTATTCAACAAACCGAGTTATGTAGCCCTAATGTCCAAAGCTCTGAGCAGAGAAGGTCGCGGAGTAAGGCTACAGAACGATTGCTGGAGGATGGACGGATGAGTTGAAGCCTTTTAGGATACGGTGATCCTCATATGGACATTCTCAAGTGTTAGTTATACCTCCAAGCGGTAGCAACCGGGCAATGCATCCTAGAAAGTAGCCAAGTAACTAATGCGGGAGGAGATAACTTCTTGAAATATTCCCCCAACACCAAGGTTGTAGTAGGCCATGCCAAGAAAGTCTACAGTGGTGTCCCCCTATCTGCAGGACTCAGGGGCAATTGGGTCCCGAATGCCGTCTCCTCAGGCACTTCGGTAGGAGTGAAGGTGGAGGTTAATAGTAGACCCTTACAAGTTGGCTATACCCACGGTACCCACAACACAACAGAAGCAGCGTTGGGAAAATTACTTTTTGAAGGTTCTGCGGCGGCTATGGAGGCTGGCCTGCGCCGGCTGAAAGTGCTGTAGCAGTCCTGGAAGAAGGTGCCTTTGGCAAAATAATAAGTATTACTTCCTCAGGTGTGGCGGTGGCAGAGTTGGTAGACTCTAACGAGTTGGCTATCTCCGCAGTACACACACCAGGAAAAGATGCAGACCTGCCTTCCGAAGGGTTAGCTGCGGATTACCCGGATGAGGTTACTGGTCCTGGCTCTGGACTAAAGCTTTATGGCCTGGAACCCTTCAATGCCTTGGCCAAAGATGGGTGAGTTGTAATTAACGCATGGACCAAGAAGGAACACTGGAGACGGTGGGACAGCATGGATTCCTGCAGATATACTACGATTCTAGCAGTGCTCCAGGAAACCGAGGTTAGTGGCGGCAGTTGAATAGCTGGATACTCAGTTGCCCCCACTAAGGCAGACTGGGAGGGGTTGAAAAGAGACCCGATTCTATTTGGTCTGTTTCGGCTAAAGGTGTTTTTAATGAGTAAGAATGTCACACTACTGCGGGGAGCGAGCTTTCCCGCTAAACAAAAAGTGGCTTCAGAACAATGCTGCTAAAACCAAATTTATGAGCTTAGTATCCAGGAGTTAGAATGAAATTTATCTTGAAGAGCAGCAAATAGAGATAGTCAATAAATGTTGCTATCCCGAAAGCAGATCGGGGAGCTGAAGCTGACGTAAGGGCTCACAAACACAAGGCTCGAGTTGCATTTATTACTCTTGCGGAAATCTGGCGCAATAACAACATCTTCAAAATCACATGGCTACATCTAAGCTACAATCCTTAATCAACCGGTGTCTCCGGGGCATCTTTAACACCCATTGGCCGGAGGTCATTACCAACGAAGATCTACACAGACTTACAGGGGATAGACACCAGTATTCGCAGACGAAAGTGGCACACACTAAGAAAAAAAGCCAAAGAGACGGAGTTGGATTAATTCGTTGAGCGGCACGACCTCCATGCCATGGGTCCCGGGTTTGAGATCAGGTCTCCCCGTGAGCTTTTATTAAGAAATTAAAATAATCCACTCCGTCTCTGGGTTGTCTGCAAAAACAAGACATTCAAGTTTTCTCACTTCCCTTACCCTAATTCCCTTCCAGCCAAAACCATGCTAACGCATCAAATGGTTGTCTCCTTGGCACATCGTATATAAAAACAAACATCACACAACAGGCTGTAGATTGGAACCAGCATGGAACCCAAGGAAGGCGCCGAAATGGATGTCAGCACAACACATGGAGAAGATTCGTAGAAATGGAAGGTACTCAGATCAAACCCACACAACGAGTTAAAGGAACCAGAAGAGAGAGAGAGATAATGAAATATAGTGAAGGCGTCTTTTTAATTGGACGAAAATACTTGTTCGTAATTTTAAGCTTTATTGAGGTGGGTCTTCAAACAAAGGATTCTTAAAGCGCTTTATTGAATTACTAAATATAAACTGTTGTTAAATTTCAGTGGGTTTGGGTTTTTCAGTTGAGAAAAAGTCGAGTCCAAAGTTGACAAAATGTTCAATTTATTGAACTGAGTTTCAAAAGGTACCTGTCAATGTACAAAAGAATGAGTTTCTATTCGTGACAAAATTTATAAAGAAAATTGTTTACAATAATAAAGAGTTTCATTTGTTTACAATATTTGAGTTTCTTACAAAAGCTGTGCAGAAAATAAAGAACAAAAGTTAACATGTGGCGACAATTTTTGAGTGCGAAAATACAGCTTGAATTTATACAAAATAAACATACTTTTATAAGAAGCCTTACTCGGCAGCTAAAAAAACACTACTTTCGGCAAAACGCGTTTAATGATAAATTACGGTGTACAACATGATTGTAGTAACTTACGCGTTAATCTGCTATACCGGGGCCGTAGAGTTCTCCTTCCTCATCACGTTGATGTTCTTGGTTGTCCACATTCTTCTCAAGAACGGACCGGTAAATTTTTTAGACAGTGATTTTTAACTGGACAAGCGCCGTCGTGGCGCGCCGCGCTTAGTTTAAAAAAAAACGATTTTTTGAAACCGCGAGAGTAGAGGACCCCCTTAACTACTAGGAAAATATGGTATATCTGTCCGGAACACATCTCAAACACCAAATAAAAATTTTAACAAATTTTTATTACTCTATGTTAGGTCTACCAACATGTTCTACTCTTTATACAAGTTTATAGCTTGAGAAATCAAGGCAATATAACTTTTACTTGTTATGCCAACTAAATTATAATAAATATAAAAGTCTGCTACCAATTTGTTTAGCCTTTCAAAAATTCTGAGTGATATGCGATATGTTCCTCAATTACAGAAGCAACATAATAACTGCTATGATCATATTCTTCTCTCATCTTTAAAAAACATTTGATTCGTTCATTTTTTGAAGCAGCTTCAACTAGATTTTCCGGTAGAAGCTCCTTTGCATCATAATAGCTATCATTGGTTCCCTAAAACAAACATTCCAATAACTTATTATTATAAAATATAAATTTTACCTGATCAATAAAAAGCTCAATAGGAGGTCCATCATAACGTAATGCAAGTTCAGTGGCATCCCAATAACACCATGCTTTCCTATCGTTACCTAAATATGCTGTAAACGCTTCTTGGCCCATGCGAGTGTTTATGGGATTTGCAATTGGTTCTAAAGACGATATGGAACGATATAAGCCAGGATTTTTCAATGCACAAATCAAAGATCCATGACCTCCCATACTATGTCCAGAAATACTTTGTCTATCAGACAAAACTGGAAAATTTTTCTGTACAACTTCAATAAGTTCTTTTGTAACATAACTGTGCATTCGATAATGTTTACTCCAAGGTAGTTGTGTAGCATCGACATAAAATCCAGCACTTGAACCAATGTAATCGAGATCATCCTCGCCGGGTATGTTAACATTTCTCGGAGACGTATCCGAATTAACAATGCAAATCTCATGTTGAGCAGCGTATCTTTGAGCTCCGGCTTTTCTAATGAAATTTTCCTCGGTAGATGTGATTCCGCTAAGCCAGTAGAGAACAGGAAATTTCTTTTTATCTGCATTAGGTGGTAGGTACACTCCGAACTTCATATCACAATTTAACTCTTCAGAATGATGCGCAAATACTTTCTGGTAGCCCTCGAAGCACTTACTGCTTGATAATTCACTTAGATTCATGTTGATATTTGTAAAGCTGGCTTTATTTTTAAGTAATACACTGAATAGCCTTGTTTTGGAACTGAGAATCATCTAGAAGTAAAATAATTTACTATATATGTGGGATTAAAGTTTTTTAATGGAATTCGGAGTTATTGCAACTGGTGAAGGACTTAGTTGCATAATTCAACAATTTTAATAACAATTTAACGATTTGGTATCTCTCTCTAGTTCCCGTAACCCCTTGTGGGGCGTAGGGCGAGAGAACAATTTCACCCGATTCGAGGCAACCATTGCAAGTTGAGTTGCAATTTAAAGTGGAATCCGAACCAACCCCCATGGCAGAAAACAAGAATGATTCGCCGTCGGTGGGATTCGAACCTGGGACCTCGGGATTGGTAGTCCGACACGTTATCACTTACTCCACCGACTTTACACTGAGCTACTTAGCGAATCAGCATGCAATGATGCTTAACTAGTCTTGCTATGTTTCTCAGTTCAGCTGGAGTTAAAAAAAACCGTTGCACTGTCCGTTGCTGTTCTCTTTCAAAGATTGTCGATGGTTCCACTTTCAAGTGGGCATTGTTCCCACGTTCGGCCATCCTGCTGATCATCTGACTTAGATGAGCTTTCTTCCTCGAGCGTCGTCCAAGGTTTCATATAGTCAACTGCAGTATTTGTCAAAATGGGACCTGCATGCTCTCTGACCTTCTTTACCTTACCGTGGCGATCTTTTCCGTTCAGTTTTATCATCTCGTATGGACAAAAATATTTAGGAAAGAGCTTTATTATTACTAGGAATGGACCTAAGGACGTAATCAATTTTAAGTCACTTCGACCAAGATTTTCTTTTGTTATACAATCCTAATTCAGACTTAACCCATCCAATCCTTTAGTTTCTTTTTTTTCTTTATACGATGTGGCCAAATCCTAGGGGACAACTATTTGATGTGTTAGCATGGTTTTGGCCGGAAGGGTATTAGGGTAAGAGAAGTGAGGAAACTTGAGTCTTGTTTTTGCATTGCTGCGAGCTAGACAACAGCCCAGAGACGGAGTGGATTATTTTTTTAATTTCTTAATTAAAGCTCACGGGGTCATCTGGTCTCGAACCCGGCACCCATGGCATGTTGGTCTTGTCGCTCAACGTATTGATCCAACTCCGTCTCCACTTAATTAGGCCTAAAATTCTTTGGAGGCTGCCTTAACTATACCTGGTGGTGATAGGAAAGCTCCACCAAGATGTCTGAGCCTGATAGGGTCGAGGGCCTCAGTGACAGAAGGTGTGTTCCGCTGTGTCCTCCTCTTTCAAACAGAAGCGACAGGTATCTTCTTCAGCTAGCTCCATTTTTTTAGCACAAGGGGCAGTGACCAGTTAGGAATCCTGTTATGAGCCTTAAATCTGGTCTGCTGAGTGAGAGCAGCGCTTCCGCTTTCTGTTTTGAGTAGGTAACCTGCTTGTCTTAATCCTGGAGTATTTGTCCAGTGTGAGTGCTTGCGTTTGTCCTCTCATGACCTGATGCGCGTTGCTAGTCGGCTTTTCGAATAGCCACAAAATGGTTAAGGTCCGATGAGAATCCGCACCTTTTTTAGCCAGGTGATCCCCCTTCTCATTGCTTTCAATGCACTCGTGCCCTGGAACCCAGGCCAGCGTGATGCTGTTGCCCTGAGCCAGTTCTTTGAGAGCATTGAGACAGTCCCAGACAATTCTAGACTCAAAGGTGTACGACCCCAGAGTCTTAAGTGCCGCCTGACTGTCAGACATTATGTATATTTGGCACCGCGTATACCTCTATGTGTAATTTCACGTGCGCAGAGTTCGATGGCGTGAATATCTGCTTGAAAGGTTGGTGCAGAACCAAGCGTCTTGTATAGCCTTATTCTGGGTCCATAGACCCCGACGCCCGTTCTGTCCTCCATCTTGGATCCATCCGTGTACCAAACCAGAGATCCCTTTCAAAGATATGTCTGTTCAAAGATCAGCTCGAATTGTATATCATAGTTGTGCCTTTTCGGCATGACATCTGAGATTAAGTTGATCACAGGATCATCCTTGAATTCTTCAAGAATTTTCCTGTGACCAAGGTTCCTCAAGGGGCGAGTAGGAATGGATAAACCTAGAGCTCCTAGCAGTTCGGGGGAATCAACCGCGCCTCGCAAGCAATCAAAGGCAAAAACAACTCTGGAGTTGTCACGTCTGCTTTCAAGGGACTCCAATGAAATAAGCTTTAGCGTAGGGAAGCAGCCGAAGAGAATCGGTCCAAGGAAGGCCACGAAGGGCAAATCTAACGAATTTACGCTGCACAGCCTCAATACGATTAATATGAGTCGCATAAAAAGGAGACCACACAGGACTAGCATACTCCAATACACGAACGTAAAATAAAGGAGTTTAGTTATATATATGACGAAGCCCAGAGCAGAATTAGCTTTGTTTACAATAGTGTTGATATGGTCGTCAATGGATTTCTTGATCGAGAGAATGACATAGTAGTGCACTTGCTAATATTTAGGGGAAGCAAGTTTATAGAACACTAATTATGAAAGGCGTCTAAGTCCGAGTTTAATAGTGCACAGTCATTCGCACTTGAAATAACGCCGAAAATTTTGGCGTCATCAGCGTAACATAGAATTCTGGAATTAGGGAGAATTAAGGATACATCATTGATGTAAATGATAAAAAGCAATGGTCCCAGATGACTTCCTTGAGGAACACCGGAGGTAACATAAATATCGTTCGAAAATGAACCTCGAAATAGCACACGTTGCGTGCGATCAGACAGATAGGAACGAATCCAATTAACAAAAATTTATGGAAACCCTAGAAAAGACAACTTACGAATAAGAACACTATGGTTAATTCTGTCAAAAGCCTTGCTAAAATCAGTAAAAATGCAGTCGACCTGCTTGCCAGCTTCAATGGCAGAAATACAGCAATTAGAGAATTCCAGCAAGTTAGTCGCAGTAGATCTACCCTTCATGAAGCCATGCTGAAAGGAACCTAGAAAAGGTTTGCAGTGGAAATTAAGAGCATTGCAAACCAGAGCCTGAAACATTTTACCGATACAACATAAATTGGCAATGGGGCGGTAGTTTTATATGTCCTTTTTACTTCCTTTCTTATGTAGGGGAATGATGACAGATGCTTTCCAAGATTTGGGAAAAATACCACAACAAACAGATAAGTTAAATAAGTGACAAAGTATAGAAACCAGGGACAAGCGACAGTTTTTTATAAAGCATGCAGGGATACCATCAGGACCGCACGAGAAACTATCAGCCAAACCAGAAATATGCTTTAGCACAGCATCCTCGTCAAACACAAGGCCTTTGGTTTCAAGAGTAGTCGGAGCGAACCTCGTCATATGAGTAAAATCCTTATCACTAGTATCACAATCTGTAGTCGAAAATGCGGTACCAAAAAAATTCGCCAAATAGGTTGGCAGTCGTCAGGGGGTCGTCGCTCTCGACATCACCAAAATTTAACACGGAAGGGCAGCCATCACAATTGCGCTTAGAATTTACGAACCTCCAGAACTGTTTAGGTTCAACACGCAAAGTCAATTTAATTCTCTCTAAATAGTCAGAATAAGAAATATCAAGTGCAGAGCAAAATTGGTTGCGTAACATGGAGTAAGTGAAGTAGTCAGCATCACTCCTTGAGGAACAAAACCGCTTCCTAGCTTTATTCTTCAGATTCTTTCAGTGCTTCACGGAACTATTGAGCCAAGGCTGATATGAACGCGAACCACGAGACCTTGAAACAGGAACACAAGTAGCAAAACAAACAGAAAGAGAATCGTAAAATAGTTTTACAGCATTATCAATATCACGTTCATTCAGAACATTCGACCAATCACAGGCAAAAAGCCAATTATTAAGTTTAGAATAATCAGCCTTGCTAAAGTTATAAAAAAATTACTTGAGTCAGAAGATGCCGTCAGTGCAGGATCAAAACCAAAAATGATATGCAGTGCTGGATGATGACGAGATTCAGAAGCAGGGGAGACAAACAGGGCTTTACGACAGTACTCGAGCAGTCAGATGAGAACACCAAATCCAGGAACCCGCCCGAGTCATTCATCACGTCACACGCCTGTGATAAACCGCTAGAGGCAATGGAATCCATGAAGGCCGGAACATACCGTGG
Organism: Leptarthrus brevirostris; assembly: GCA_964036015.1. Taxonomy (NCBI): domain Eukaryota; kingdom Metazoa; phylum Arthropoda; class Insecta; order Diptera; family Asilidae; genus Leptarthrus; species Leptarthrus brevirostris. The sequence goes on from OZ038371.1 coordinate 22,075,609, forward strand.
GGCAGCCGAAAAAGATGGTAGTAGGCAATCCTTATCCAAGGAGTGCTACCAACTGATCCAAGGCATATTAAAATCTCCAAGGAGCATAAGGTCATCCGACGGAAGCAGAAAATCAGCCAGTCCTTCAACACATAGTAATCAGAAGGCGATCCAGGTGGAATATGGACCGTGGCAATGTAAACATTTTTGTGTGGAAGCTTGACAACCACACAAATGAATTCTAGGGGATGAGATCCCGCAACATCAACGACCATACAAGGAATGTCATGGCGGACAACGCAGAGAACACCACCTCCTACTGGAGTATCAGGAGCGGAAAGGTGGCGGTCACGGCGGAAAACCAAGTACTCAGAGCCAAAGAGCTCAGCGTTTGCAATTCTTCCACAAAGCCAAGTCTCAGTCAGGCAGACCACGTCGAAACATTTATTCGTCGAGCCAATGAAGAGTCGAGTCGTCTCCGATCGCAGTCCGGTTACGTTGGCATAGTAAAGGGAGAACTCACTAATGCCTTTTTTTGATGAAATATTACGGGCTGTAGTTGCGTTCAAGCGAGTCCTTGGAATGAATTCACGGACGATAGAATTAAGTGGCTAGATGTCGGGGCAAAGTACCGAATGAAAAACAGCAACTGGTACAAGAAGCTTAAATGAAGCAGAGAAGGAACAACCCTGCTGTCCGCGTCGTGCTTCAATTCTTTTGCAGACAATTAAGCTCCGATCAGTCCCCGTGCATGATGAAATGAAGCTGACGATATCATTCACAGTAGTGTCGTGATGCAACCGTGACAAGAAAATATGACGTGGAAGCTCAGCCGGTCTCAAAGCCTTCTTTTATACTATCCAATTCCGATTCCGCTGAGCCCAGATTCTCAAAGTCAATCTCTGTTAAAAAAGCCGACCTTGCTACAGAGGCGAAATGAGAGTGAAATGTGCTATGATTTATGAAGTTGGAACATAAAAAATATATACATCATGTCAGTGTTTTTATTTGGCCTTATTTAGTTAGAAAAAACTTGGATAATTCTCAGTATTTCAAGAATTTTGAGTGATACTCGATGTGTTCTCCGATTACAGAAGCAACGTAATAATAACTGTGGTCATATCCATCTCTCATTTTCAAAATGCATTGAACACGATCATTTTTAGCGGCAGCATCAACTAAATTCTCCGGTAATAGCTGTTTTTGTTTATAGAAGTTGTCCTCAGTGCCCTACAAATATAATTCGTAGAGATGTTCTTCATAAAATCATAATTCTGCTCACCTGATCTACAAAAAGTTCAACCGGAACACTATCATAGGATGATACAAGCTCAGTAGCATCCCATTCGTGCCACTTCCCCTTTTCCTTATCACCAAGATAACCTTTAAATGCCTTCTGTCCCCACGGAGCATTAATAGGGTTCGAAACTGGGGCTAAAGCGGATACGGAAGAATAAAGCCCAGGCTTTTTCAAGGCACATATCAAAGCTCCATGACCTCCCATACTATGGCCTGTAATGCTTTGCTTATTTGGTATAACTGGAAAGTTTTCATTAATAACCGAAATAAGCTCTTCTGTTACATAACTGAACATCCGATAATGCTTATCCCATGGACTCTGTGCGGCATCTACATAAAATCCAGCACCAGAGCCAAAATCATATGAATCGTCCTGTCCAGGAATATCAACATTTCTTGGAGATGTGTCAGGACAAACAATGCATATACCATGCTGGGCTGCATACTTTTGTGCACCTGCTTTTTGAATGAAATTTTCTTCAGTACATGTTAGGCCACTTAACCAGTAAATAACTGGAACCTTTTCTTTCTCCTCAACTTCTGGTGGAAGATAGAGAGCAAATTTCATATCACAAGCTAAAACTTTTGAATGATGGGAAAAGACTTTTTGATATCCTCCGAAACATTTGCTGCACGATACCTGTGTTAAGGCCATATCTGTTGAAGTAATTCGGCCGGAAAGCTGATCAAGTTGGTTGTGTCTCAATGTAAAGGTCAAAAGTGTATAGTTTAACTATGCAGTGATAAAAGCTTAATAGAAGTTAAATGTGAATTAAGTAAATTAATTAATTACCTAAAAAGCCTGGTTTAACTTCAGTAGTCTTAAAAATAGCATCAAAATCAATACTCGATTAAAAATTCCATCGATCAACTGATAACCCAATGACATGACAACAAAGCCGGCTTTGACAAGGCATTAAGGGAAAGTTTCCTCTTTTCAGCGATTGCAGTGCTCCCTGGATGTGGTTAAATTTCTGCACTTCCTTTTCTCAAACGGATTTGATATTCATTTTGTTTAATCAATTTAATAACTTTTAATGTTAAAACAGTTATAGATTGAATTCCCTCTCTACTCGTCTATTTGTCTTTAAATTTTACATCTATAACCCCAATTACAAAGAACTTCGCTACGTTTAGCGAAATATTAAGTTAAAACTGACTGTGCTTAACAAATTTTGTACGTTTTTCACAAAAAATTACATTAATTTAATTTTAAATATTTTGTTTTAATTAAATTAGTCTGAAAGTTATGACTGACATGAAAAAATTATATTGTCATTATTTTATGCTATTGTGAATGTTAATTAACAGTACAAATGACCTCCGTTAAAAGTCGCTGTAATCAGTAAAACTGTACAGTTTTGACATCTCTTTTCAACAGAATAAACAGCTGACTCGATCGCGAACAAGTTTTTCATGAATTCAGGAGAATTCGTAGGGCAGTCTGTATATCATCTTTGAAAGTTGTTTTTTTTAATAAGCAGAAAATCACCATAAACTTACGATCAGAATTAATTAATTGCAAAAGTTTAGTGCAAGGGTGGAGAATAAATTTATTTTGGCTACGCCATTTAATGCGAGAAACATTTTATGGCAAATAGCGGTGTTTTCAAAGGATGATTTATGGTAGTAATTGAGGAATTTTATCATTATGGAGTCATCTTCGCCAGAACAAATGGTCTACGAAGCCCTGCAATATGCTTGCAATCAAAATGTAGATTTTGTGAAACAAGCTGAGCAGAAAATCAGCGAATGGGAGACGGAACCCGGCTTTTACATGACTCTTTTAAATATTTTTACCAATCCGCAAGTTGAAGTGAACGTCCGATGGATGGCTGTTGTTTGTTTTAAGAATGGTGTCATTAAATACTGGAGAAGATACTCGAGAAAGTTAGTATTTTGTTTTTATTTATATTTGAAATTTTGTTCCAGTTTTCAACTTTTTCCTAGGCAAGAGGTTGAAGTCTGTCCCTTTGTATTTTATTGCACAATTTTGAAGTTTTGTTGCAGCACATTTATATCGCACTTTAATTAGTTGTAATGTATTGGCTTTAATAAAGCAATGCATGGCTCTTGCCGACAAATATTGATCGAGAAAAGCGTGTGAAAATATTTGCACAAAGTGGCTATTTACTCGTTCCCCAAGTACTGCGCAACTAACAATTTGCAACGGGAAGTGATTTGTATGTTTCCTAAATGCGAAATTATCTTGAAATGGAAAATTATCACAAATTTTGCACTTTTTTTGTGTGCTCCCTGTCTGATATTTGATTAGGAAACAATTAATTTTCTTTATGAATTGCTTTTTTAACTTTGTAGTCTGTTTATGGAAAGATAATCTCCAAATACCAAGGAAATGTATTTGCAATTGGGAAAGGAGTGAAACCTGTTTAACAGGCAATTCATTGTTTTACCCTTGAAAGCCTTAAGAATAAAAGAAAGCTATCAGAAGCTAGTAAAATTCTCGCAGAGGGTTCTGTATGTAGCTAAATACTAGGACTGGAAATATCCGGATTTTATGAAAACAGATATCCGTAATTTCGGATTTTGAGATGTACAAATCTTTGAATCCGTGTAATCCGGAGTATCCGCAAATCCGAGAATTCAGTGATGTGCCGACTAGAGTAGACGTGTTTCTGATTTCGCTCCACTAGAACGAATGATCAGTGATGTGCCGACTAGAGTAGACGTGTTTCTGATTTCGCTCCACTAGAACGGCAGTTAATCTGTGTTTATAATATAATTTTATAATACGATTTCACGATTGTTTCGGTTGCTCGGTTTATCCACCAAAAATTGGTTGGTTAGTAAAAAGCGCTGTAAAATAAAAATTCTAGCTATCGGCTAATTTCTCAAATTTTTCATTTTAAATAATGGCGGGGAAACAATCCGCTAGTTCTTCCAAACATCAAAAGGAGAGAAAACGAGCGAGCTCTGTGTGTTCGAGTCCTGTGTTTACTAGATGTGCAGCTACAGCTAATCAAGATGCAGTTCAGGGGAAGAATCCCCAGTCGGAGTACCACAGTCTGCTCTTGGATCTTGAGGAACGGTTAAACAAACGTTTTCTAGCCATGGAGGAGTTTATCTCGAAATCTATGTCCAATTTGATTGGCACTGTAATAAATCCACTCAAATTGCGACTGGAGCAGGTCGAGGAGAAATGTGCCATCTTAGAAGAGCAACACAATTCAATCCGTGAGAAAAATGAGGATCTCCTCCGTTGTCAACGCTTGTCGGATATTACATTGAGCGGGGTTCCTGTTAAAGAGACTGAAAATCCGCTTAAAATTCTCCAAAGTATGGCGAGTGTCATCGGACATAGCTTATCTCCGTACGTGCATGCCTTTCGGCTGGGGAACAAATCCAAAGCTCCAATTCTGGTGAGGTTCTCCTCTGCTAATGAGCAACGTTGTTTTATTTCAGCATTTCAGAGGCGTGGAGGGGTCAAGCTAAATCAAATTGATGGCTTCTCTTCAGAGGTTCCCGTCTACGTTAACCCAAGTTCTTATGCTCCGTAAGCGTGGTCTAATTGCCTCTGTTTTTATACGAAATGGATACGTGTTTGTGAAATTCAAAGAGAATGAACGTCCCGTGAAGATAATTACTAATAGCCAACTCCATACTGTATCATCGACTGCCACTGGTGCTGTGTAATCGTGTCTTGTGGAAATGAAATTCAGAAAGCTTCTGCTAATATTCAAATTTTTGTTAGTTTTACTTGATTATTATTTTGCTATGAACTTTAAAAATTTTTACATATCATTAATCTTTTTTAGCATTTCATTAGTTTTTGCAAATTCTTTTTTTAAATATGTTGTTTTCAATATAATATTAGGGTTGAATTATGTCGCATTGACGCTCTTTTCATGTTTTTGCTGGGTCGAAAATCTCCGGTTATTGTTTTTCAGTGACTTTATGTTATTATCGACAGCACTTTATTTTCGTTTTGCATATAATCCTGCACCTGTCGTGAGAAACTGGTTAAAATTTTTACCATGTCTTTAGTAATTGACTTTAACAGCGTGAGCGGGGTTAGGGTGCTTCTGAATATTTTTTCCTGTCAGGCGATGGGCTTTAATATTTGTTCCCTCAATACCAGAAGTATTAGAGGTAAGATTGACGAGTTTCGACTAATGTTTGAAGGGTCACGGGTTCATGCAATTGTAGTTAGTGAATCATGGTTGCAGCCGCATGTACCTTCTTCCCATATTTCATTGCAGGGTTACAAGCTATTTCGAAATGATCGGAAAGAAAGATTAGGGGGTGGCGTGGCAGTATACGTAAAAGAGGATTTTAAAGCTAAAATAATTTACTTTTCGCGTTCGGAGGGGTGTGAGTATGTATTGGTGGAGGTAGATACCGGCGTTGAGAGGTGTGCTTTGGGAGCTGTATACTGCCCGCCGGGGGTTTTCAATTTAGATTTAATGAAGGGTTTTGAGGAGTCGTTAAGCTGTTGTACTCGGAAGAATTCCAACGTGATTCTGGGCGGAGATTTTAATGTCGACGTCCTCCGGACTCGTCCGACGTCCTCCGACTTACGCTCTAGAAGTTTTGTATCCCTTTTACAATCACTGCATTTAGGAATTATAAATAGTCTTCCAACGTATTTGAATGCAGCTTGCCCATCACAGCTGGACTTGATCCTCGTCTCTGACATTGATCGGGTTTTATTTCAGAACCAAATTTCTCCTCCGAGCTTTCTCGATCATGATATCTTGTTTGTATCTTATGGCTTACCTCTGCATCCACTCCAACCTAGGATTGTGTTTTTTAGGAATTATAATAATGTAAATTTACAGAATCTCGGTGATGATTGTAATTCGCTGTGCTGGGATGACTTCTATTCTAGTACTTCAGTGGACTCCAAAGCAGAAATTCTGACTTCTCATATTAAAAATCTTCATGATCAACACGTTCCCGCGATCAAACGTAAAGTTCGCCCAAATAGCTCTCCGTGGTTCTCTACTGAAATTCTGTCTCTTATTGAGGAAAGAGAGTTTTACTATCGAATTCATCACAGGGTTAAAACTGAAAGTACTAGAGCCTTGTACATATCAGCTCGCAATCGGACGACTAAAGCGATTAAAAGAGCTAAAAGGCAATACTTTAAAAATTTGCTGAACCCTGAGCTGCCTTCCAGGCAGCTTTGGAAGAATCTCAGACGATTTGGCGTTTGTGATGGGGAAGGAAATAAACCTACATGCACCTTCGATGCGAATGAGTTAAATGCCCTGTTCACATCACGGGGATTGAATGAAGTTTCAGTAGATGCTTTTGAACAGACTATAGGTGTGTCTGAATCCAATTTTTCTTTCCGTTGTGTGGGGGTCGATGAGTTGCATAGGGCTATACTCTCGATAAAATCTGACGCTACTGGGCCAGATGATATTCACCCTCGTTTTTTAAAAATGATTCTGCCCTTCATTCTGCATCAATTACTGCATGTCATCAATTATTCCTTGACCTCCTCATCTTTCTCGCGCATTTGGAAAATGGCTACTGTTTTAGCCATTCCCAAAAAGTCATCCCCTAATGATATAAATGACTTTGGCCCGATTAGTCTTTTGTCTTTTCTTTCTAAGGTTCTAGAAAGGTTGATAGCGGGTATAGCCAGATACTGTCTGCAATTTCACCCCCGCAGTTTCCACCAAGACAGTGAGTTTGAGCTGAACTACGGACGTGCCGGCGAGTCTTGCTCCCCAAAAAAATTGTTTAACTCGGTTGCGAAAGCGAACTTTCAAGTAAAAAATTTTCAAAGTGCTAGTGCCATCTTGCCGAAGGGAAGGGCTTTTATGCTCTATTTAAAAACACAGTCTGGTGAGTCCGTTTAATTTTTTAACTTTTTCTTCCATCATTGAATAATCATTGAATGCGTTTAACGGGTCTCCACTGCTGAGCATTTGGCTGTATTCGTTGAGATCAAAGTTCAGCACAGCAGGCATTACACTGCTTCACGGAGGCGGTTCTGCTTCACATCTGTGGATCCCGTTCGTCAGTCTTTGTGTGCGTTCTCGTTTTGTTTTATTTTGGGCAAATTAAGACCGGGACTATGTACAATTTTTTATTTAATTTTTGCAACATTCGTGGCTTGAAAATTAACCATTTTTCGGTTTACTGTCACTTGATCGCGGAAAATCTGGCAGTTTTTGCACTAAGCTAAACCAAGGTTGTTTCCGATTCTGGTACTAATCAGTATCACATTCCTGGTTATTACTTAGTGCCGCTCTTCTCTCCTCCGAGGGGAATCGCGGTTTATATTAGATATGATGTGCCATTGTCCCATCTCCCTCAATTCTCTTCTACTAATCAAGAATTTAATTATGTCTGGATTAGGTTTAAACTCTATCGGCACATCATTCACCTCTGCTTTTTATACCGCAGCCCGAATACGTCTGACACTGACACTGTGTGCTCCTTCAATAAACTGTCTTCCGATATCGATAAGATTTTGGAAATATGCCGCTCTTCTGAAATCGTTCTTGCTGGCGATTTCAACGTCCATAAACACACAGTGGCTTAGTCATTCTTCTACCACAAGCCCGTCTAAAAGACACGTCGAGTTATTTAGTGAGTCTTTTACTTTACAGCAACTGGTTGAGTGTCCGACTCGTGTTCCTGATACTTTGGGGCACAACGCGCATCTTTTGGATCTATTTCTAACATCGCATCCAGAAAAGTACTCGGTTTCGGTAACTGCTCCCTTGGGTAATTCGGACCATTGTCTTATCTCCTCCCAATTCTCCATCTCCTCTCTGACAACCACTAACCTAAACTCCACCAAAAGATTAGTGTGGCATTATAAAAATGCTGATTGGGTGGGACTTAATAAATATCTCAGAGAGCTGGATTGGTCTGATTGTTTTCTATGAGAGACGTTAACAGAAGCACCGATCCTTGGAAGGCGGCTTCCTTCTATCTTGGAACATCCTATGGTTTGAAATGCTTCGCTTTTATTCCTCATAGCATCACGAACATCAAACCAACTAACACCAATTGGTTTAATAATGACTGTTTCGCAGCCATTAATTGAAGGAAGCCGCCTTCCAGGCATATAAATTGTGTCCTTCCAGAGGAATTGAGACGTATCTATAGGGATGCGCGAAATATTTGCAATTCAGCAGTTAGTCGGCCAAAGTTCAATTTCGACCAGAGCGTTAGACGGAACGTACTAGCGCTTTTTGTGAAGTCGGTTCAACTTTTTTTTTAAAAAAACTATTTTATTTTTCACTTTTTAGTGTCTTTTACTCTATACAACGAAGAAAGAATCATCCAAATCGGTCCATGCGTTAAAAAGTTATGTTTAACTCCCTACCCCACCTCGATTTCACTAAACTTTTTTTTCTCATGGTAGCAATAAAGGAACTCTACCTGTACAGAAAAGGAATCATCGAAATCGGTCCACGCGTTACGAAGTTACTACCCCTCCGCCTCCCCCACCACCACCAGCAAATAATTCTCCTATTAGCAATGGGGGATCACACTCTATACAACAGCAAAAGAAGCATCCAAATCGATCCACGCGTTACAAAGTTAGGTTCCACCAACAATTTTGGCGTTCGGGATTTTGCTTTCGGGATGTTGTTTTTTGGGATTTACTACCAGACCCATAAAAAGGACTAAAACTTGAAGGCAAAAAATACAATACAAAGAAATTTTCAAATACCTCTCCAAGTAAGTACCAGCTATAGGAAAAGTTGCCAACAAATTTGGAAACTAAACCTAGAGGTAAACTACACCTGCTTTAGCTGCGAAAGAATTTGTTTGTGCTGTTATCTTAAAAACGGCCTAAGATGGATTCGGACTACAAGTAAAAATGTAAATTAATATTTTTTAGTTTCTGTTGCAATTAATTCTGTACTCTAGAGTGAACTTTCTGCTTTAAATGATGAATTATTCGAAAACGGTACAGAATTGGGTGAAAAATCAGAAAATATTTCTAATTTGTCAGTTTCGACTTTTAAAAAAGATGTTATTATTGCTTAAATTGCTGTTAAGAGAGTCACTAAATTCAATCTTTCTAGGTATATTTTTAGACTGTCAAACAAATGACATTCTTCCTTTTGCATTTAATAGTTTATCTCAGCAGTCAGTTTTGTTGTTTCAAATGGCCTCTTCGGATCAATAAGTACCGCTATAATGACATTTTCATTATGTTTTTTATCTTTCTAATCAAGAATCGCCCAGTTTAATGCTGTTTCGCAGGAGTGACCTTTCCTAAAGTCCGACTGTTGCTCAATTTTTAGTTGGTTACTCTCAAGATACTTTTCTAGTACAATTTTTTTAAATCTTTTCTTGAGTTATTAGCATATTAACTGCTTTGAAATTTTCCCATTTTCTGGATTGATTGATGCAAAGATATCTTTATGGTATATAGTACTAAAATGCATCCTAGTATAATTTAAAACAAACAGGATAAATTTCAAAGAGTTATTATCCAACAATTTCATTCATTCCGAAGGAAGACACAACTTTTAACGTAAGGCTTTAATTTTCAGTGAAATACAACCATCCGAAAAGGCTACAATACGAACTCGACTTATTTCTAATTTCAATGAACCTATTCATCAAGTAGCCACACAAATAGCTGCTGTAACAGCTAAAATAGCAAGGTAATAAAATCGATTGTTTTAGAAAATAATCAGTTTTTGCATATTGCATTCTATATCAGGCTCGACTACCCAAAGGAATGGCCAGAATTAGTTCCTGTTCTTGTAGAAGCTGTACAAAATCCTGATGAACTTCAACAGCATAGAGCATTACTTGTTCTTCAAAATGTCATTAAAGAAATATCTTCAAGAAGAATATCAGCTGATAAAAAGTCTTTTGAGGTAAGTTTTAAATTAAAATGAGACTAAGACTTTAAATACAGCTGTGTCCGAGAGGTTAAGTAAGAAAAATTTCAGATAATGGCAAATGTTATATTAGACAAAATAGGTAGGTATTTAAAATCTATCTAAATCATAGTGTTTTATGGAACCATTCAGAAGTGTTAGCATTCTACTAGAATTGTTGATGTTTAAAGTAACGCTGAGTATGTAAACACTTCAATGTTATCTTTTACTTTCTTTGATATTACAAAAATACGAGATTTGACGATTGATGGAATTTATAGTTTGCGTGAATAAGATTTAGTAATTATACAGATATTAGCATTGAAAATTAGGTTTCAACTTAGTGTTGGATGGCAAAAACCTACATGCACTTAAAGTTTTGTACTGTGAGTACGACGGCGCTTCAGCCCCTCACTCTTCCATATTAACCTAAACCTCGCTAACTCCAAATATTTTTTTTGTGTTAAAGTTCGCCAACTCAATTTAATCTTTGCTATTTTGGATTGGTAACAATATGAAATTTTGTAGTAATGAAACGTCTTCACTTGTAACATAGGGTGTGTTTCTTTATTTATTCCGCGGAAGAAATAAAAGTAACAGAATACGCGCCGGAATAAACGGAAAGGAAGTTATATATAAACACAAAGGAATGTTCCTGCAAATTGATAGTGGAAGTCATTTTTAGTAAAATGTTTTGGAGGTTTCATTTTTTTAAATTATTTAAAATGAATGCAAAAGACATAATCCAACAATAAATTGTATATTTATTTACATATAAGACTTTCTTTTTCTTCAGTTTTGATACTAACTTGATTTTTGACAGTTTTATTCCGTTTATTCCATCTACAACTTCGGTACAAAAAGAACACGCTCTGAACGCACCGGTGCTCATAATAAAACATGGAATATTCTGAACAAATAAAGAAACACAATGCATTTTCCGATATTGATCGTAACTTGTTATGCAAAAGCGCACAGGGACTTGTACGTAGAACAAGAAACACTCTCAATAGCTCAATAGCCAAATTGTTGTGCGCCTCTGCTTTGGCTAAACTTCTGCTCAAACTTTTTCACCTGTAATATTCAACAGGAATGTTTCCGAATGCATGGAAACTTGCTCATGTCCAGCCGATACTTCAAAATGGAGAGGCATGCGACCCCTCTAACTACAGACCAATTGCACTAACTTCGATCATATCTAAAGTTTTTGAATCGCTCATCAACTCTCAGTTGATGAAATATCTAGGAAATAAACATCTTATCAGCGATTACCAGTACGGTTTCCGCGCTAGCCGCTCAACCGAAGACTTACTAACGGCTCTAACGGAGCGTTGGAATCATTGTCTCCATAATTTTGGTGAGTTGGAAATCATCGCTCTTGATATTTCAAAGGCTTTTGATAGAGTCTGGCATGCTGACCTTTTAGCCAAACTTCAAACATTTGGTCTGCACCCTACCCTCGTTAAATGGATAGAGAGTTTCTTGTCAGACCGTTCGTGTAGTAATTGACGGAGTTACATCTGATTCCTACGAAATAAGTACCGGTATACCGCAGGGCTAAGTTCTTTCACAAACCTTATTTCTTCTTTTTATTAATTAGCTTTTATCCCTTACTCTCAATCCATAGTTTCGCCGACGACAGCACCCTTGATTTCGCGTACTCATTTGATTCTGTAATGAATTCACGTGAAAATTCTACAGAAGTCAATCGAAAACGCATGTTTAGATCATTAAACAACGACATTTCTATGGTACTCGCTTGGGGCAGAGCAAATCGTGTTTCGTTTAATGCATCAAAAACTCAATGCTGTTTAATGTCCCTAAAAAACGTCCAGTTCACCCCCAACCCATTTCAGACGATGGAGTGAATATGCCCAATTCGACCTCCCTAAACATCTTGGGTATTAAGATATCCAGCAATCCACATTAGGCCTAGACTTGAATATAATTCCCTTATTTGGACAGGGACCGGATATACCGCATTGTCCGCGTTGGATAGTGTAAGGCTATTTAACTTATTGGCGATTCCTCAATCTCTGAGGGCCTTGACTCTCTGGAGCATCGGCGGAATGTCGGTTGTCTCTCACTCTTCTATCGCTATTTCCATGGCCATTGGTGTAACGAGATTGCTAGCCTAATTCCTTGTAGACACATGACAACGCGCGATACAACAGCTACAAGTCGCTCCAACCCCTATACTCTCCAGGTCAAATTTGGACGTACTGTCAAATTTCGGAAATCTTTCCTAAGTAGAATAACACGAATGTAGAACAGTTTACCATCTTCTGTTTTTTTCTCGTCATACGATCCCGAAACTTTCAAACGGAGCGAACATCGACACCTCCTGCACTCAACCTAATAGCCCATTTCCCTCATCCTTAAATCCTTTCCTGCAAAGGCTGCGCTTTAGCATCATAGGGCATCACATGAGCTTTGGCAACAGGGCATCCCCTGAGCTATGGTCCAAGAGACAATTTATTCATCACCTGCAAATTCCCAGGTGGCAATTTGATTTTCATTAATTTTTGTATCTGAAAAAAATTATGACGATCGATTGCTTGTTGGTTGAAATAATCTAAATGATTTCAATTGTTAGGAAGAAAGCCTTTGGAGAAAATACGAGGACGAGATAATTAATTACCCAACAGTGGGGCGAAACGTCACCGTAGACCTCAAAATCCGGTTCCGGCCCACAATTTGGATCCTTGAAAATAATTTTGTTTTTTAAAATATTTTGCTACAAAAAAATGGCAAGTCTTTGTATTAATTTTTCAAAAGCTTTAGTAATTTATTTGCAGGAAGTGAAGGATCTAATTTTCACGATCAAAAATGAGATATACTATCATTTATTGGTCCAATATTTAAATAAATTTCTACAGGGGACGGCAGGATTTGGAAAAATGGATGATCCAGTGGGGTACTCATTTATTTGTCATCCAGTCACTGCTTCACCTATAAACTAAACATCATGTTTTCGCTTATAATTATCTCGTCCTCGTATCTTCTCCAAATAAAAGAGATTACAACACGGTTTCACTCTAAACATTTGAATTATCTAGGTTATTTCAACCAACAAGCTATCGATCCTCATAACTTTTTTCAGCTACAAAAATGAGTGAAAATCAAATTGCCACCTGGGGATATCAAAGTGATGAATAAATTCGACATATCCGAGGTAAACTGAAGTACCTTTTCAGCGGGCAAATAAACTGAAGTATATTTTGGCAGACCATACATTGTCCAGTAACTGGATTTTAATGTTTTTGATAACGCGACGTATAAAATTAAATTAAAACGCATTTTGTAATTTTAACATTTGATAAATTACATAATATAAATTGTAAAGCTCAACTGTGGCAAAATGCGAAATATTTATATCAGATTAGAATTTTTCAGATCTTTTTAAATCTTCTTAAACATCGCGTTCTCAAAAACATCAAAATCAGTTTAATTGCCTGTTGAGACGGTACTTCAGTCTACCTCGGTACCGTCGAATTGTCTCTTGGACCATAATCGAAGGAATAACTATAAATGTGCGCGCTCACACTTGTTTAATTATCAATGGGAATCTGTGCTTTGTGTTATATCATAAACGAAGGAGTAACTAGTTAATAATTCGTTTATGGTTATGCACACAATTTGGCTACAGAGCAGAAATTGCAGAGTCGTTCTTGTTCTAGGTACAAGCTCCCATGCGCTTTTTTTAACAAGCTACGATCAAAGCTTCTTGGGATGCGAGACTGTTTCTCAATATCGGATAATGCATTGCATGCTGTTCTTCGCCGTTGAAGGGTCTTTATAGTTATCCCTTTCGGTATCAGTCATCAGATCATTCATTTTTGCCATTTGATATTGAGAGCCAAAACACAAGTGTGATATGGACTTGTTTTGTTATAAACGTAGAAATACACAGCAATTTTATATGCGAATAAAATAATTTAAATCAATTTTTGTTGTTTCTTGGTAGTTCGTTATATGTTAGAAAGACGTTTCCAAAAAGACTCCTATGACAGCTAACCCTTCTTGACAAGTACCAGGTAAAAGGTTAAGCGTACACGAGAATAGAAATAAAAGAGAGAGGAGAGTTAAAATTCTTAGGTGCCAAAATATTTTTTGTTGCATTTTAGGAGACCCATGACACCCTATTCAATAGGGTAAGTGTAATTTTTTTGGTTCACTTTTTTTTTAAATCTTTTCATTTCTGTTTTCGGATCATTAATTTATACCTGTATACTAAACTTAATCCTAATAGGTATAAAAATAAGAGAATAGAAGGGCTATCACATTCAGCAGGGTGGCCACTCTCTGGAAAACCGGAAAAACTGAGAAAAGTCAGTTATATGATATTGTCAGCGAGTCCGAACAAAAAAAAGAAAAAGAAATTAATTTTAAAGCGGATTTTGGCTAAATTTGGAAGTGCACCAAAAAGAAGTTTTCCGACTATTCCTGATTACATAGCAATTGTGGACTCATATAATTAAAAAATTACTTACAAATCTTCGTCCATTATCGATCGTTTCACGGGCTGCATTAAAGACGCGGTTTTTCAAACCGTGTTGCATGTGGAGCGTTCAGTGCGCTGAAATTTTTGACACTTCGCTGCACAATTTTTGCAGTGGCGCTGATTAATTAAACAAACCGTTGCATAAAAACTGCAGCGCGCTGAATTCCTGATTACACCCTGTGAAATCAATTGGGAAAAAATTATTTCAATTTCTTTTCCTTGAATTAATTCATTTCGGTTATTCAGACTTACCGGGGAATTCGATTCGATCGAATCAAGTTTTTTCAGCGGACTTTATTGACTAGCTGAATTGACTAATTTGAAAGCTGAATTGACTAATTTGAAATGAACGTTGTTAGAAAATGAACGTTGAAAATATTCGGTTTGATCGAATCGAATTCCCCAGTAGGCTTGATTATTTCTGGCATGTAACAAGTTCTTAGAATAACGGCATGAAAGCGGAGTTTTTTTTTGCATATTTTAAACAGTTAATGACTTGAGGATATATTCCGAAAGCCGCTTAACGGCATTCGCAAAAATTGATTAGTTATATCACTGTTTAGGAAGCGCGGTTCGAACGAATTAATATAGTTTAAATTTATTCCAAAACTTTAAACGCGTTTTTCCCGCACCCATGTTTTTCAAGGCGATTCCCAAGATACAAGATAGAGCACTGGGTAGCGATTCTCAGACAATTCGGTTGCCTAACCGTTTCTATAAATTAAGCGCATGCCCAAAAAAATATTTCATAGCAACGAATAAATATGTAAAGTTTGTGCGCACGATCTGTAATTCTCCCATGCCGTTCCCCGGAGCTTGCATCTAAATACTCAGTCGCCTGGCTGGAAGCTGGCGTGTGATTTTGAAACTTCATAGCGCTTGGACTGCCATGAGTAAAAATTTTGTAAAACGGTTGGCATTTCTCTTTAACCGATTTTGCGTACTTACAAGGCAACCAGATTGTCTGAAACAACCAATTTCGTGTGAATTCCTACCCTGGTTTTGATAATAAAATTTGATGATTTTCACACGTTCTTCAACGCTATAACCTTTCATGGTGATTTGCCAAACACTACTGAACAATTTACAACAAATTTGACAGATGTTGCTTTAACACCATGGCCGCTATATTCTAAAATATTTCGAGCGTCCATATTGAAAGACCCTTGATTAGTCAGGCTAAGTTTTTGCATTTATCGTAAATAACAACTTCTCTTGGTGAAGTTTTTTTTCTCTCAAATTTGAAAAATTATATTTAAATGTTATTTATTTCAGTCGTTTTTTTACAAAAGCACATACAACGCAATCAAACTAAAATAAATTTCTGTGGCATGTTTTTTTTATATAACAATGCTGATGTTCATCCTTTATCAATTTGTAGGTCATGAGAATATTTCATCATAGAAGTGAATTACATCCAAAACGTTTCAGATGTACTCCTACTCTTAGAGTAAGTAAATTGCATTGCATTGGTTTCTGTATTTTTTTTTTATTAAATTATACTCGCTCCTACAAGAGTCGAAAATTCGCTAAATGCGAAATATTTTCATGTGATTTTGAGGACTTTCGTGTGTAATTTGTGTCATGTCTTCACATGTTAATTAATTGATCCATACCAGTTGTCGGAAATTTTTTTGGGATTGTTTTGATATAAATCTTTAATGTTGACTATGAACTAAATTTGTAACTTTGTTGTGTTTAAATGTGCATTTATATTTTATTGGGCGATTGCGGTTAATACCTTGAAAATATTTTTTTTAATGTAAAACACTACGACAATCAATCAATCCTAAATTTAACGTTAGGTACTGATGTTGTATTGTCCCTTCGCATGTAATCTGTTAAATCTACATTTTCAGCCTATGGAAATTGCCTTTCACAAGTACAAATTGTTCTGAATTTATCTAATGAATCTTACAAAGTAGATGAGGTCAATATCAGCTTCTCTAGAATAAGTTCGAAGTGTAAAAAGGGAAGATCCTTCACCCAATCTCCTAAATAGGCAAAAACACCGGGAAAAGTCGGTTCATTTCACTGATCATGAAATTTTGGTGGAAGTTGACCAATACAAAACAAATAAATGTCCGAATTTTAATATAAACACAAAACTGAAACTCCAATGTTTTTCTCATTAATATATATAAAATCAAGAAACGTAGTGAATGGGAAATATATTTGACACGCTGAGAGTAAAATTGAGTAAAAAAAACATTGCCAGCAAAAGTAGGTGAGAAATGGTTGATGCAAAAATGGAACAAGTTGTATAGAAAAATATGGAAAAAAATTGCTAGCAAAAACGGGTTAACTTTCAAAAGGATAACTCGTTCCAGTACTTCCAGTACTTCCAGCGAGTACTTAACTCGTTTTTGCTAATAGCTAAGAAGCGCAATAATGAGTCTTTTAATTGAAGACTTGTATGAATGGATGAAAAAAGTGTTAGTTGCTTTATTTCAATTAATAGGCTCTTAAAAGCCTTAAATCTGTTTAAAAGATAAGAAGGTCCTATAGGTCTTTATAAATTCGTTGCGGGCAAACAGGGGGATGACGTTGCTACTAAATAAAAAAACGAGGCAAATACCACTTTAGCTTTGAACTATAATTGTTCCGTTTTTTCTCTAAGATCGATGAGATATCCCATTTTTGCGCTGAAAAATAGTGTAACCCGCATTTGCTCGCAATGTTTTGTTTTTACTCATGTTTGCCATCAGTTTGACATTATTATTATTATTATTTATTTTTACAATTACTTTGTAAAATTTATTTTCAGTCAATTACGACGTATTAGTATGTGTGCTAATACGCAGTTGGCTGAACAAAAAATTTTTTTGCAATTAATATCAGGCCTCATAAAAAATAATGTTTACTTTCAGTTTTTTACATGTAGCGGCAATAACTTTCATATCTGCCTAAAATTTGATCTTTCTTCTAGCTTGTATAGTTTATGAGATAATGATTTACGGATTGACAGACCTGCCACATACAAAATCCTAATACTTATTTAAATTATGTTTTATATCAGACATTTTGTAAAAGGGTTCTCAGCTCTGTTAAATTTCTCGATTTTCTATTTCTAATTTCTGCCTTCATAATAGCATAAATGTCCTCTATGGGGTTGAGATCTGTGCTATTATTTCATTCGAACAAATATCTGAACCTACACCCGTCTGGAAGACCCGTCCAGTTATTTAGTGAGTCCTTTAATTTACAACAACTGGTTGAGTGTCTGACTGGTGTTCCTGATACTTTGGGCACAACGCGCATCTTTTTGATCTATTTTAACATCGCATCCAAAAAAGTGGTCGATTTCGGTAACTGCTCCCTCGGGCAATTCGGATCATTGTCTTATCTCCGCCCAATTCTCCACCTCTTATCTGACAACCACTAACCTTACTTCCCCCAAAAGGTTAGTGTGGCATTATAAAAATGCTGATTCGACTGGACTCAATAAATATCTCAGAGAGCTGGATTGCTCTGATTGCTTTTCTATGAAGGACGTTAACAAAAGCACCGATTATATCTTCAACATCCTATGGTTTGGAATGCATCGCTTTATTCCTCATAGCTTCAAAAACATCAAACCAACTAACTCCAATTGGTTCAATAATGATTGTTTCGTCGCAGCCATTAAAAACAAGGAAGCAGCCTTCCAGGCATATACATTGCGACCTCGAAGGAATTGAGACTTATCAATAGGGATGCGCGAAATATTTGCAATTCAGTAATTAGCCGGGCAAAGTTCAATTTCGACCAGAGCGTTAGACGGAAGGTATTTTGTACTCAAAAGGGTAGTGAGGGCTTCTGGTCTCTAGTAAAAACCGTAAAGAACAATTTTACCTGTTCGTCAACACCACAACTCATTTATAATGCTAATTCCTACTTGTCGCAGACATTTCCATCTCCATCACGCACTAGTAGGCAAAAGCCGCTAAACTTTAGCACTTGGGAAGTTTTTAGGGTACTTTCGAAACTCGACGTGTCCAAAGCTACTGGGCCTGATGGTTTCTCGCCCCTGGTTTTAAAATGCTGCTCCTCTGCTTTGGCTAAACCTCTGCCCAAACTTTTTCACCTGTCATATTCAACAGGTATGTTTCCAAACTTGCTCATGTCCAGCCGATACTTAAAAAAGGAGAGACATGCGAACCCTCTAACTACAGACCAATTGCACTAACGTCGATTATATCTAAAGTTTTTGAATCACTCATCAACTCTCAGTTGTTGAAATATCTAGAAAATAACCATCTTCGGTTTCCGCGTTGGCCGCTCAACCGGAGCCTTACTAACAGCTCTAACGGAGCGTTGGAATCATTGTCTCCATAACTTTGGTGCGTCCGAAATCGTCGCTCTTGATATTTCAAAGACTTTTGATAGAGTCTGGCATGCGCCCTTTTAGCTAAACTTCAAACATTTGGTCTGCACCCTACCCTCGTTAAATGGATAGAAAGTTTCTTATCAGACCGTTCAATTCGTGTAGTAATTGACGGAGTTACATCTGATTCCTACGAAATAAATGCTGGTGTACCTCAGGGTTCAGTTCTTTCACCAACCTTATTTCTACTTTTTATTAATGATCTCTTATCCCTTATTCTCAATCCTGTTCATAGTTTCGCCGACGACAGTACCCTTGATTTCGCGTACTCATTTGATTTTGTAATGAATTCACGTGGAAATTCTACAGAAGTCAATCGAGAACGCATGTTTAGATAATTACACAACGACATTTCTATGGTACTCGCTTGGGGCAGAGCAAATCGTGTTTCATTTAATGCATCAAAAACTCAATGCCGTTTAATGTCCCTTAAAAAAACGCCCAGTTCACCCCCAACCCATTTCAGTCGATGGAGTGAATATACCCAATTCGACATCCCTAAAAATCTTGGGTATTCAGATATCCAGCAATCTTAGTTGGACTGATCATATATTTGCAATCGCCAAAAGTGCGATGATATGCTTGGGTTTTCTACGATGTAAGAAATATTTCACCCGACCTGACTTAACGTTGATCTACAAGTGCCACATTAGGCCTAGACTTGAATATAATTCCCATATTTGGGCAGGGGCCGGACACACCGCATTGTTCGCGTTAGACAAAGTCCAGCGTAAGGCTATTTAATTTATTGTCGATTCCTTAATCTCAAGTCGCTACAAGTCGCTCCCACCCCTATACTCTCCAGGTCGAATTTGGACGTACCGTCAAATTTCGGGAATCTTTTCTAAGCAGAACATACACGAATGTAGAACAGTTTACCATCTTCTGTTTTTCCCTCGTCTTACGATCCCGAAACTTTCAAACGGAGCGTACATCGACACCTCCTTCACTATTTCTTTCATCCTTAATTCCTTTGCTGCCAAGGCTGTGCTTTAACATCATAGGGCATCCTCTGAGCTTTGGAAACATCATATATATGGTATATATAAAAAAAACTAGAAATAAACAAAAAGGTAAAATTTATAATGTACTACTTTTGAAAAAACACCCAATTATTAACTAAAACTATTGCTTACTGATTTAGCTGTGTGACATGGCGCACAGTCGTCTTGAAAAAATAATTTTGATCGCCTAGAAAAGAGGCTTTTTAATTGAGGGCAACAAACTTGCCTTGATGTCTTGGTACTTTTTGGCATTCACGGTTCCTTATATGAGACGGAAACTGAGTTGGATCAATTGGTTGAGTGGCACGATCACCACGCCATGGTTCCATGGTTCGAGCCTCGGTTTCCCCGTGAGTTAAAAAATGAAAAAATCCACTCCGTCATTGCACTTTTGTCTAGCTTTCAGGAATGCAAAAACAAGAGATTCAAGTTCCCTCAGACCCCATACCCTAATTCCTTTCCGACCGAAGCCATTCCAACGTATCATAGGGCTGGGCTTTGGCTACATCATAAAAAAACATTAAGTAGAGTTGTCCCTCCCCGTAAAATGAAAAGCAACCCGACGCTATAATGATTTGCGGACTTATTGCTGTTGCTTTTGAAAGTGTTCTCCAACTCTGCGATGTGCGTATGGAATACTATCAGAACCGGAAAGTTGAATTGGCTTTCGTCAAAATTGTAACATTCTGTCAATCTTCTAATGTCCAGTTTTTGTAGTATTGATGCTGAGGATGTCACACTGTTTCTCGTTACAGAATAAAATCGGTTCCTCAAATTAATTCCCCACAAGAGGCGAAATTATATCGTCGTTGTCTTCTTTCTAAGACCTTTTCGAATTGGTCTATCTATGGAGCCACTTTCTTGAATTTTCTATAATAAATACACTAATTTGGATTGACTACATCCCACTATTCTCGCAAGTTTCTGAACTTGGACTATCCGACTTCAGATAACGTCAAAATTAGTTTTTTTTTTCGCGGAGTCAATTGTAGTATCTTGCCATATTTTTTTCCAGTTAAAAATATCCTTTTACAGAGTCAACGTCAATCAGCAAATGACAGTATCTGTCTATTGTATATGGATCCAATGAGTGATTTTGTAGGTATTTTCGTGTGTTGGTTTGAAGAGCCAAAATGCTTTAGAAAGCAAATATTTATTTTAATAAAACCAATGGATGGTCCAATCTAAATCCAAAGGTTTTCGTAAAAAACACAAGTAAGTAAAATAGTAAGAGGAGGAAACAATTTATTATGTTCATAAATAATACATTGCTTATTAATAAATATTAAATTTTGTTTTGATTGTTTCCCTCCTAATTGATTAATTAATATTTTTTCCTTTTTATTTTCAGGAATTGACGTCGAACATATATCCGTTTATTCTCAACCTCTGGGACGGATTTACCAATTTATTTTTTCAAAGCTTACAAGAAAATAGTACCACACAAGTTTCTATAAGCTATTTAGAAAAAGCAATGTTAGCACTTCGTATTATGCGAAAACTAACCATTTATGGTTTTCATAAACCTCATCTGTCACAAAATTGCATGTTATTTTTAGAAGCAATATTTCGCCGAGCCAAAGAATGTTTGGAGTGTCGTTTTGAACTTAAACGACGCAATGCAGCGGACTCACTGATTGAGATGACTGAAAAATTCATTATTAAGCAAATGAAAATTTTAAATGAATTTCTGGAACAGTATCCGCTTTCCTTTGTTAATTTAATATCAACAGCTTTAGAATTTTCTTTTAATTATGTTTTTCACACCGGCACCAATATGATATACGAGCAGAATGTGATAAGTTTTACAAATTTTGCAATTCAATGTGTAAATTTAATGAAAGGAATATTATCTACAAGCGCTTACAGCAGCTATGTCAAAGAAAATGTTTCTACAGATATTAATATTACAGCAGCCTTGTCTATAAGAAAAGAATTTTTCACATCAGAGCGTCTAAGTTATATTTGCGAAAAAATTATTGCACACTATTTCGTGTTGACACAAACCGATCTCGATTTATGGGTAGAGGATCCTGAAAGTTATGCTTCAGATGAAGGTGGAGAAAGTTGGAAATATGCTTTAAGGGTATAGTTTTTCTACAGTAACTGTTTTGATTTCATTAAAGATATTTGTATTTGCAGCCTTGCATGGAAACGTTTTTTTTAACACTTTTCAATACATTTAAAGAAATTATGATGGAAGAAGTTCTTAAATACATACGAAAAGCACAAGAAATGAACCTTACCACTGAATCGGAATTAAAAGATGTTTTGCTTAAAGATGCAATGTATAATGCTGCAGGCCTTACAGCATATAATTATTATGATGAGGTAGGGTAAGAAGTATGTTTTCCGTAAAATTTTTTACACGGTAAATAATTTCAGGTTGATTTTGATGCTTGGTTCATTAATCAATTATCCCGAGAATTAAAAATTAGCACTGACAACTTTCGTATTATTCGTAAGCGGATAATTTGGATGATAAGTAAGCAATTTTCATATAATGGTTGCTTATTTGTTCGTAAAAAAACATATTTTTTTCAGGCCAGTGGACATATGCTAAATTTTCTGTCAGCTTAAGATCTCAGTTTTATACTTTATGCTTACACTTATTGCAACCAGACGAAGATATGGCTGTGCGACTTGCTGCTTCTAAGTAAATGAATTTATGATGCTATTTTAGTTGTAAAATTAAATGACGGCTAAATTTTCAGAGCCCTCATGGCATTTGTAGATGAGTTCCAATTTGAACCAATGCCGTTTCTTCCGTACCTGGAATCATGCTTTACGTCGTTATTTGTTTTACTAAAAGAGGCTAAGGAATGTGAAACAAAGGTAAATATTTTTTAGCAGAATTTTTTGCCCAATTATATTATTTTATTAACAGATGAATGTTTTGTCGACTATGTCGTTAATTGTTGACAAAATGAGTGATCACATCCAGCCGCAAGCTGATAATCTTATAACATACCTACCATTATTGTGGAAGGAAAGTGAAGATCATAACATGCTTCGATGTGCCATAATTTCAACATTGGTAAGTTTTAATTTAAATAATTTTCTGAGTTTTATACAAATAAACTAATAACTTTATATTCAAGTTGCAAATCGTTAAAGCTCTTTCCGTAATTCCACCGAACTTGTCACCTTTTTTATATCCTGTTATTGAAATTAGTACTGATGTTAAGCAACCCTCTCACGTTTATCTAATGGAGGAGGGCCTTGAGCTGTGGCTGGCTGTTGTTGAAAATAGTACATCATTGTCATCTCGACTATTAGGCTTATGTAAAAATCTACTTCCAATTATTGGTAAGTTACTTGTTTTACACTTTTAGTTAAAATTTTTTATAAATAACTTACCAAGTTTCTACGTGCTGAAATAGCTATAATTCCACATCGGTTAGGTGCAATGTATTTACAGCTTTTTGTTTTCAAAGAGTGGAATGAAAGTTGTATTTCTTGGATCTTTTTCCTTTCCTAAACATGTCCGTAGGAATCCGTTTAGTGTTAAAACTTTCTGGGTTAATTCTAATCATTTTTCTTGCAGTGATTGTGCCCGAAAGTAGCTATGATTCCATTAAGTGTTTCAGTGTTAATAGTTAAAATTGTATTAAGTGTATCAGTTTATTAGCATTTAATTATTTCAGAAGTAATTGAAATATTTTACGACGAAAAGAATGAAAAATTAAGGATTAATTTTATGCAGATATGCCACAAGGAAATTAACTAACAAGATAGGAGCAAGCAGAAATCATTGAATTGAAAAATAATGTGTTTTTAACTCGACGATTACGTCATTTTGGGCGATGAACGGAATCTTTAATAGCTAATAATATGGACAAGTTCTTGATTGGATTGAGATCCGGACTAAGTGCGGGCCACTCGAGAATAGGAATATTGTGGGACTCCAGAAAGTCTTTAGTTTTCCTTGAACAATCAATCGCCGCATTATCGTGTTTCAGTATGAACGCGCCATCTATATTCTCTCCGAATTCGATTAATACGTCATCTAATACTTGAATGTAGTATTTCGAGTTCATCCGAGTTTACACGAAGTTGTGTTACCCTTATACGCCATCCAGCCGAAATCATGAGAGATCTTCCCCCAAAATTTCTGCACTTTCGCTTTTCTCTTTTGGAAAGTTTGTCCTATCAATATTTATGCGAACCGTCTGGGCCATTAAAATTAAATTTCTTTTCATTAGTGAATACTACTGACTTCCATTCTTCGTCCCAGAAACGGTATTTTTCGGCAAATCGGACTCTAGCTTTTTTGTGTCTTGCTTCGAGAGATGGTTTCGCACAGGTTTTATCATAAGTTAGATTTAAATCAAACTTCATTATTTGTTGTACTCTCCGTACACTTGCTGCCAAGTTCATGTGCCCCCCGATTTTGTTAGCGCGAAGTTTTTTTTAACAATAAGTCTTCTGATCTCTCTTTTTTCTTTGGCAGTTACCGTTGGCGTCCTTCCTGTTCGCTTTTTATTTCCGTATTTGTCCCCCATCTTAATGACACAGCTCGATTTTTTTAATTTTTTACAAATTTCGCGATTGGAAAAGCTCGGCTCGAAATAAGCTTTAATTGTAACCCTTTCTATAACCCTTTCTAAATTTTCATTTCATTTTTATTCATTGTAAATCAAAATTGTACATATAAGAAAATTTTCTTTATGTTTGTACATAGCAAAGGTTGGAATAGAAATTAAATTCATAAATTTAAAGAACTAATACAATAATAATGCCTGATTTGAGAAGCAATCAAGCATAGACTCCATGACCAAAAATTAAGAAAAAAAAACAAGAAGAAAAACCAACAAAAAATATGTGCAGCAATACAACCTATTCCTGGTAGTGTGATTCTAACCGCGCTCTGAATGCGCCAAGCGAACCCGCACGCCTCACGCCCAACGGAAGCGAATTCCAGAGCGTGACAGCATGACTGCTGACAAGTGTATCTAGGTACTTGAATATTATTCATCCGAGCCGACCTTAAGAAGAATAGTTTCTCAGTCAAAAAAACTGGCTTGCCTTTAAGAACTAATTTAAACAAGAACTGAATCATGCACATTTTGGAAAAAGATGAAAAAGAGCATCCAAGGAACGAATTGACGAACTGCGAAACATGATCAAATCGCCGAAGCCCAAGAAGCAAACAATGTCGCCCTGTGTTATCAGGGGAAAGAGCAGGGATTTTGCTAAGACAAAGCGTACACCCTCAGGAACGAACGAAGCACCACACCACAGCTTTCGAAGACCACCATACACCTTAGAAATAATGCTGCTGAAATGATCTGCAAATGAAAGAGAATTAGTCATGATAACTCCCAAGTTTCTTACATTCTCAACGAAAGGAATTGATGTAGAGATGAGAAGGAGTCTGTGTTTATTGAGCTTTTGAAGAAAATGATAGCTTGAGATTTTTAGGGATTAAGTTTTAAATCGTTAATAGATGCCCAGTTGTAGATAGCACGAAGGTCCTGGTTTATGCGCCAGATACAGTCCTCGGTCAACCCAAGAGGGCAGCTTAGATATATCTGAACATCATCAGCATAAATTAAGATTTTAGAGAATTTGAGTACCTTGGGAAGGTCATTTATGTAAAGGCTAAACTGGAGCGGCCCAAGAATTGAGCCCTGAGGAACACAAACCAACACTGAGCCGAGTACTATTTTCTGTTTGCGACCTTCTAGAAAACTGCTGAACAATTTTATCGCAGACGTTTCGAAACAAAAAAGAAGAACTTACGAAAGAGACGCTTGTGATCGACTGTATCAAAGGCCTTAGAGAAATCAAGAAGAGAAAAAATAGTAAGCCTCTCCCTATCAATTTCCAGTCGAACATCATCGATTAATTTCAGAAGAGCAGTGGTGCAACTGTGGTTCGATCTGAATCTATTCTGCCATTCAAACAGCAGTCCTTGCTTATCAATAAACTCAATAATGTTAGCTGCTAATTACTTTTCAAGAGCCTTAGTAAGACATGCTAGTATACTTATAGGTCTGTAGTCAGAGTACTGAACAGGATTCAGCTTCTTCGCAATAGGAACCACAAGTGCATTCTTCCATATATACAAGAGCAGGATGTACAGGGCAGTCGAACACAATGCAAAATATAGGCCCAAATCCACTGCTTTAAGAAGGTGGTCACTCTTCCGCAGAGATAAAGCTTGGTAAATTATAACGGCAACACATTTGAACCTTTTTGCGCCTTATGTGCGGGTGCAGAATCTTGTCGGATGCAAAATTTGTCATCACTAACTAATTTTTGGCATGTGATCATCTGTTGCGATCAGTAAACAAATTTTTCAAATAATAGTCATTGAAAAATAAAAATAAAAACAAACTACTTGTACACTCGAGCAATGTAAGAAATATAAAAATTTCTTAACATGATCGGCGTTTCTAATGAAGAAAAGTTAAACTCCTTTGGCTCGTTCTCAACAGCAGCACCAAAGGGTTAACTTTTCTTCAGCTGCTGGACGCCTTCGCGAAAAAACGAAAACTAGATTGAACTCCAACACAAAATATTTTAAAAACCGATCTAGACAGCTGTATCAAATAAAGATCACTTTCACTGTCACGCTAACCTTGCGGTAAAATTATTTTCACAAAATGCACAAAATGTGCAGCAAAAATTCACTTGACCCGAGTTAATTTTCAAAAATAAAAATAAAAAAAAACTACTTGTACACTCGAGCAATGTAAGAAATATAAAAATTTCTTAACATGATCGGCGTTTCTAATGAAGAAAAGTTAAACTCCTTTGGCTCGTTCTCAACAGCAGCACCAAAGGGTTAACTTTTCTTCAGCTGCTGGACGCCTTCGCGAAAAAACGAAAACTAGATTGAACTCCAACACAAAATATTTTAAAAACCGATCTAGACAGCTGTATCAAATAAAGATCACTTTCACTGTCACGCTAACCTTGCGGTAAAATTATTTTCACAAAATGCACAAAATGTGCAGCAAAAATTCACTTGACCCGAGTTAATTTTCAAAAAAAAAAATAAAAAAAAACTACTTGTACACTCGAGCAATGTAAGAAATATAAAAATTTCTTAACATGATCGGCGTTTCTAATGAAGAAAAGTTAAACTCCTTTGGCTCGTTCTCAACAGCAGCACCAAAGGGTTAACTTTTCTTCAGCTGCTGGACGCCTTCGCGAAAAAACGAAAACTAGATTGAACTCCAACACAAAATATTTTAAAAACCGATCTAGACAGCTGTATCAAATAAAGATCACTTTCACTATCACGCTAACCTTGCGGTAAAATTATTTTCACAAAATGCACAAAATGTGCAGCAAAAATTCACTTGACCCGAGTTAATTTTCAAAAATAAAAATAAAAACAAACTACTTGTACACTCGAGCAATGTAAGAAATTTAAAAATTTCTTAACATGATCGGCGTTTCTAATGAAGAAAAGTTAAACTCCTTTGGCTCGTTCTCAACAAAGTTAACCCTTTGGTGCTGCTGTTGAGAACGAGCCAAAGGAGTTTAACTTTTCTTCATTAGAAACGCCGATCATGTTAAGAAATTTTTATATTTCTTACATTGCTCGAGTGTACAAGTAGTTTGTTTTTATTTTTATTTTTGAAAATTAACTCGGGTCAAGTGAATTTTTGCTGCACATTTTGTGCATTTTGTGAAAATAATCATTGGTCAATAATTATTCTTCCTGTGTAGGTAAAGAAGAGTGGAAGCCTATCTCTTTTGGAAATGGTGCCACATAACAATACTCAAGAAGCATTTTGAAAGCCTTTTCCATACTTAGTTTGGTTTTAGGAACATCGCTCATACTCGCTGCATACATTCTGTCATTTTGGGGGGTTGGGGCTTGTAATAAAAAGATTTTCATTAGACAAATTACTTCAGATTTGGCGTATCGCTTTATTAACTCCTTACAACGTCGTCTCCTTTTTTCGTATTGCTGCTCTCTTTAAAATCTGATGTTTCATTCCAAGACTCTTACGTAGTTTTCTTACAAAAACTGCACAATATCTACGAACACCCTCCCGGGCAGTTAATTTTTTTTGGTCGTATGCTATGATTTCTTTCACTTTTTTCTTGATATATTTTGATTGTTGTAGCAGAAACGGTGCGTTGAAGAGATCTATTCACTTTTCTTTTTTTGAAGAACTTCACAATTTCAATTTTAAGCTTTTTTACCACTCAAATGAAAACTTAGAATAACTGCCGTTTTACGACCATTATTTACTTACAACAAACAATGCAGTCAAATTGCGATAACGCAAAGCATTTCTATATCGCACTCTCCAACGCTTTTCTTAACAGAGGTATTGGGGAATCTTATGTATGATTAAATGCTCAAATATATCGAAAATAATAACTTTTTATCAGGTTGGTAATCTAGTTTTCGCTTCTCACATGACTGTGAATCTCCTTTTGAAAGTGTGGGCATATTAGATATAATTTTACTGTATTAAATCGTTTTGGTTTCTCCAATATAGTAATTGTGTCGCTCATATCATTCTTTTGCAAAAGCTATCGAGCAGTTTTTACTTCAGCACGTCAGCTACCTCTGTTTCACAATTTCTTAAAATAGGGGAGCTAACGATAAATACTAAATAATAAATCTTAATACTAAATAATAATCTTTAATCTTTCGAACCATTAGAGTGGAGTCCCATTAAATTGGAGTACCTCAAAGATCTATACACGGCCCATGCTCTTCAGCTCCTACATAAACGACCTGCCAAATATTGTAAAAATCGTGAGAATTCATATGTATACTGATGATGTGAAATTACAAGGCTTTCTTGAGGACTGCTAGAGCTTCGAATTATAATAAACTATTGTAAAATCTATTTAATCTCCCCCCCCCCCCCTCCCTTCTCTCTCCTTCTCACTCCTTCAAAAGAAGTTACTGGTGAAGCAGGATTTTGCCGATAACAAACAAATAGATAACTCTAAAAAACTATTGCAAATTTGCAGACCCTTGGCTCGACATAAACTTTCAGCTGCTGTAGGTTCATTTACAAAAATGTTACCGCCTAGCAAAAGGCTTAGTTATCGCCCGTAGAACAAAACTAGTT
The DNA here is from genome assembly GCA_964036015.1 of Leptarthrus brevirostris. Classification (NCBI taxonomy): domain Eukaryota; kingdom Metazoa; phylum Arthropoda; class Insecta; order Diptera; family Asilidae; genus Leptarthrus; species Leptarthrus brevirostris. Next base: position 22,104,648 of record OZ038371.1, read on the forward strand.
TATGTAGCACTAGACCCCGCGAGTTACTCGTTTTTAGAGAGATCCTTGGTTTGATTCGGTAAGTCAACATTAACATTTTCACGTAAATATATTTTATTTTTGGGATGGCAAACACACCTATGTAGATCAGACTCGCTCTAAGGACACCAATTGGGAAATATAAACTCGCAATAATATGCAATTGAAAAAGTTTATTGATTTTAAAAACAAAAAAATTTACAGTGTAACTTTATTTTCTTACTTTTTATTTTGAATATTTCAGAAATGTCATGCGAACATCTTCGAACTGTGTTATATATTATTCAAGCTTATGTTCTCTTAAGCCCTGATGAGTTTTTACAAAGATATGGCAAAAGTATTGTATCAACTTGTGCCTATATGTTAACAGATATGCGTTCCGAAGGAATTGTCGTGGTGATGAAATTATTTGAGACTTATCTACGAGCTGAACCAAATGTAGGATTGGAACTATTAAAACCAGTTTTACCTTATATATTTAAGTATGTTCTATTACACATTATTTTATATTCTATTTTAAATAACAGAAATTTCTTTGTAGACAAGTGTACGATAAAAAAGAATATGTAACAGTCATGACAATGCACTTAGTAGTAATAGCCCGTGTTTTAATAATGAATCAACCTGTTTTTATTGAAGCACTACAACAAATGAACGAAAGGAACCCGTTGCAAGTTATTTTAGATGTTTGGATATCGGAAATGCCTTTAGTTACTCAAGGTGATAAGAGAAAATTGCTGAGTATGTATTTGAATTGATATTAAGAAATTTATAAGCTTAAAATTTCTTTCACAAATAGGTATTGCATTAGGCTCAATTCTTACGGTCGATGATAATATCGTATACGAAAGGTTTGCAGGAATACTGCAAAATATTTGTGAATCTTTAAATGATATAATGAAAGAAGATGAACAGGGATGTTCCTATGAGTATGATTTTTTCTATTGCAATTTGTTTGTTGTTTTTAATGTCAGAATTTTATTTAGTTCACTATACTTCGGAGATGAAAATCAATTCGATTCAAGTTCTATGTGGACTGTTGAGGATTTTATGTATAAGACTAAACATTATGAGCGCTGCAGGCAGTTATGTTTAAAGGATCCTGTACATAGAATAGTTTTAAAGGATTATATACAGTCTCAGGTAAATTTAGTTGTTAGTAGCAGCTGCAAAATTAAAAAAAAATACTTAAAAGTTTGTCCAAAATGAAGATTATACACAGTGTGTCCCATAAGTTTAAAGACTGTGGCTATAAAAGATGCAAAAATATTACAAAAAAATGTTCAACAAATTTTTTATTCGAAATAGTCTCCTTCAGAAGTAATTCACATGTTGCCACGATTTTTTAGCCTTTTCCTGCGTTTCGAAAACTCCTCTTTTATAATACTGTTTAACTTCGTTGTCACGGCTTCTTGTATCTCGTCTATCGACGCATAATGGTTCTCTTTCAATGTCATCTCTAATTTGGGGAACAAATCAGGCGAGTACGGTGTGTGGCTGAGCACAGGAACCTTTTTTTTTTGTCAAAAATTGAGTTTTAATTGCCGCGGTATGCGCTGGTGCGTTATAGTGCAAAAGGAAAAAAGAACGATCAAGCACTTGTTGGTAGAATGAAGCATTCACAGTAGTATCTTGAGGAACAAATTCTTTGTGGACGATGCCTTTGGAGTCAAAAAAAAAATGATCAACATTGTCTTAAATTTTGACCCACTCAGCACTTTGGCGTTTCGTTTCAGGATAGTATGATAAAACACAAAGTTTCGTCACTCCTAATAATGAATTAAAGAAAATTCGGCTGTGTTTCAATAGTTTCCAGCAAGTCATGTGCGTGAGAAACCCGTTGCTGTCGCTGTTCGGCGGTTAGCGCGTGTAGAACTAAACGTGCGCACAGCTTCCTTTTCTTCAAATCTTTCCTTATAATGCGTTGTACGATAGTTTTTGGTATTCCAGTTAGTTCTTCTATCTTCTTCCTTTAACATAGCTACGACTTTAGCGATGCTTTCATTACTCTTCGTGGCGCATGGGATTCCGCTCCTTTCGTCTTTTTAACCGATCCTCTACCCTCCGCAAAAAGGTAAAAAAAAGGAAAAACAGTAGCACGAGACATAACAGATCCACCATAAGCCAATTTTAACATTTCGAACGTTTCCGCCGCACTCACCAGCTTTAAAGCAACATTTAATCTCAACACGTTATTCGTTATTTTTATTCATCGTGAAATTATGACCGCGAACCACTATGATACAACCACGCGAACTGCTACTGAACAGCTGAATGTGATCCGATGGACTTGAAACTTCGCATGGGTGGAGAGGAAGGTTCTAGCAACTAGTTCCAGGTAGCCCTAGTAATACCGATTTTATAGCCACAGCCTTAAAACTTATGTGACACTGTGTATTTCTTCTGTTTCTGTACATTATTCCATATTCCATTCTGTATTTTCTTTTAAGTTTTTGCATTTCAACCTATGTCAAATGATTTTTTATATATTATCTAAAAATTTACAAAAATTTCTTACAGATTTCTACTCTACGAGAAAATCTGGGTCATGAGCGCTTTGAAACACTTATGAGAACAGTAGACACAAGTATTTTGTCAAATTTGGCCGATTTTATGAATATTTTTGTTGAAATACCCAAAACAACTGAATAATTGTTTTTTACTTTTTCCACAGTTAAATTTATTGTTTTTTAACTTTATTATTTTTTTATTGACATTTTACGAATTGCAATGGATTAATTTTATGAAATTAATTTCGCGTATGGTGTTTTTTAACACTTTTAATGTCTTAACACATTTTTTTTAAAGAAACAAGAGATTGTTTTTTTATTAAATATGTTTTGTTACTTCTTGTATATTTTTTTATACATTTCAATAATTAATGAGTTTATACTCCAACTATTAAAGCCTTTTATATTTAACAAATTACATGTAAGCAATAGTTGTAGTAATACTTAATATTGAAATTGAAATATTTATGATATTCATTGTTTTTTATTAACCTTTCATTTTTACAATCACAAAATTCCACTTAAAAAGTCATCTTCTCAGGGATTATCCGCGACACCAACAGATCAATGTAAGAGAATTTGTGACTGTTGCTTAACCCATTATATCGCAAATTATTCAAAAAGTTAAAAAGGTACCTTCTTTTGTCCCGGAAGGTTTTCCTGCCACTGGAATGAAATGGGTTAAGACATATTTAGTCTTACGGAACTAGGTTCCAGTGACTTAAATGAGGTGCCAAGTATGATAAGTAAGTAATTGTCTACAGACAGTTGTCGGTGGACATTTGAGAACCTAAAAAAATGAAAGGGTGAGAAGGCATCAAAGGGCTGTCTTTTCTAATACAAACTATGATTGGTTACAATACAAAGAGTTACGTAACAAGTACAGGAGCCAGCTCGGAAAAAACGAACAATGATTATACTAAAAATAAAATATGTAGCAGTAATGATCAAAAATGGATTTGGAAGACTTTAAAAAGGTATGTACTAAGAAAAGATGATAAGGATATGACTGAAAACATCATATTCAATGGACTAAGCTATAATAATGAGAATGATGTGGCAAATGAAATTAATTTTGACAGCATAGATCAAATTACAAATACTATTGACGCGGTACCTTTTGCTAGTTTAGTTGAGGAATGTCACAGTCGTTTTTTATTCCAAGTAGTAAGCTTAGATGATATTGAAAAGGTGCTTAAGTCCATAAACAGAAAACGTGATTATAAATTTATTAATGCTGGAATGTTGTTGGATGCTTTTGAAGTATGTGCTCCGGTTCTATTAGACCTTGTTAATAAATCACTAAGTTCCGGATGCTCTCCTGATGCTTGAAAGGAATCTCTTGTCCAACCGGTACTAAGAGTAAATGGATCTATTAATTGTGAAGATTTTCTTCTAATTGACGGGTTACCGACCTACGAAAAAGGCAACACTCCTGTGAGTCTGCAATAAACAACCTAATAATTAATTGGAAGGAAGATATAGTTTCAAATAATAAAGTGGTCTTCTTAGGCTTAAAGAGAGCCTTCGAGACTGTTTACCGTAACATCCTATTACAAAAATTGTTCTATTATGGCATTCGAGAGCGTGAGACTCAATGGTTCGGATCTTATTTTCATGGCAGATCCCAAAGAACGTGTGTGAATGGATGTGTATTCAAACGACCTTAAGTGTGCGTCACGGATCTATTCTCGGGCTGCTTCTCTTCATAATATACATTAATGACATAAATAGAATTATGTAATACTTCAGGATCGCTCTTTTTGCGGATGACTTATTTTCATCACTGGAAAGGACATTCAGGAATGCGAACATTATGTTCAAGAGAATCTTCGGAGATTAGACGACTTGTTCAAGAAAAACAAATTAAAGTTGAATGTGAATAAGAAGAATTGAAAAGTAGTCTTCTTGATCAATAATATATTCTGGAATTCTGAATAGTTTTTTTTTTTATACGATGTGGCCAAATCCTAGGGGACAACCCTTTGATGCGTTAGCATGGTTTTGGCCGGAAGGGAAATAGGGTAAGGGAAGTGAGGAAACTTGAATGTCTTGTTTGCATTGCTGCGAGCTAGACAACAGCCCAGAGACGGTGTGGATTATTTTAATTTCTAAATAAAAGCTCACGGTCATCTGGTCTCGAACCCAGGACCCATGGCATGTTGGTCTTGCCGCTCAACGCATTGATCCAACTCCGTCTCCGAAAAAATATTGCGGAACCCTCGATGCGCGAGCCAAACTAGCACTTGTCCGGTTTTTTTGTAGTATACTCTATTCCTCCATAGTTACTAAGAAATATATTTGCACGTATGCTACAGTACAACTTCCTAATGCGTGAACCGATTTGGATTTTTTGTTAAATAGAGTATGATCGCTCCTCTCACCCTACCCACGTACACTAAACCTAGGAAGCAATAAGCACGGGCACCAGCTAGTTTTGTCCGCTATAATTGAAAGGGAGAGAATAATATGAGAACAAAAGCTTCTATAGAAGAAAAAGATCGGTGCTAAACTGGGAGATCTCCGGCATCGGGATTATCGTTCCATCTCATAACAACTCATGTTTCTTTCCTAAAAACTTATCTCATTGCATTTTGGGCTGCGATGTAGATATATTTTTTCCTTCCACTTGCATCTGAGGGAGGGGGAGGGGGCTCTTGCCCACACCCACCTGCCTCCAGTTATCATAACATTATTCCCACACCCACTTGCCTCCAGTTATCATTACATTATGCTAGGTTTCTGCCATTATTGTTCATCGAATCTGTGTGCCCAGCAAAATTGTCTTGACCAATTTTTTAACTCGCTGCGGCGATTGCAAATAGACCTACAATTTAAAGTGGTTTCCGAACCATTGACATTACTCTGAAACCCCCATGGCCTTTTTATCGTGATCTGTTGCCAGCAGAAAACAACCAAGGTCGACAAGTTATCACTTACTCCACCGACGACTTACATACATATACCGCGATTATAATACCTGGCATATCCTCAAAGAATATATCCTTGCTTTCTATGCCTGCATCCTCCGTAGTAGCGTAGAATTATTTATTGTCCGGACTTATCTGGAAATTTAGTTCAGTTTTGAAGTAAATTTCAATGAGAACGAAATTTTGAATTTTATTTCAATAAGTGCATCTGTTGTTTGTTTCGAATCTTATTATTTTAAACTGCATGAAGAATGCAATATTTTATGCATGAAAAATTTCATCGATGTATGTATGAAATGCGTAGCATCGACGGTGCCAGATGGGAATCGTTTCAACATGCAATATGTATCTAGGTCATCAAGCAGGCAATCAACTGGATGAGACTCAGAATAAAATATCTTTCAACTTCAGGGAGACGAAAGCATGTTTACGTAATTTAAATGTATGTATATTGATTGGAAATCAATTAAAGTAGTGCTCCTGCAGGTTAGTTCAATATCTGAATAGCTACATAAAGTTATCTCGTCCTGTGGCAATTAATGCCAAGCTATGATATGGACTGAGTGCATAATTTTCTCAATGGGATTATATGTGAGTAAAACATAAATAAATCACAATAATTGTCAATATTTTACTTTAAATACATACATGTGTAATTTCTTAGTAAAATATTACATTAATTATTAACTTATTTCAGAGCATAGTTTAAAACTTGTAGAACATCGTATAACAAAAGAACTGGGACATATATAAAACTTTCCTAAGAATAGTCTACCTGCCCCCCTAGCATGGAGACTTCGCAAGCCCTCGACAAGGTGGTAAACCTTCTAAACACGGGGACTAAGATTTATTGTTATTTATTGTTGAAACAACAGAGCCTAGTGGTCATGATTTGGTCCACAAGATCTTCAGTAGGGGGAAACTGAAATGGGTAACACACAGTTTTAAGCCCTATAAATCCTCGGACTTAGATGGTATCATCCCAGCTGAACTTCAGTCTGCCTTCGAGATCCTTATTCCGTGGCTGTAGCTCATCTATTAGGCCTGCCCTAACCTCACCTACATTCAAATCTCGTAGATGGAGGTAGAGGTAGTCTTTACTCCTAAAGATGAAAGGTCCTGCAAACCCAATGACTTCAGGCCTATAAGTCGCTATTCCTTCCTTCTAAAATCCCTGGAGAAACTTATAGATGTCTAGATTAACGAGTCATCTCTGACATGTCTCTTTCAGAATAGGCATATATTAAAGGTAGGTCTGTCGAGACTGCCTTGCATGAACTAATCTTAAGTATAGAACGATCGTTAATGCATAAGGAGCATACACTTGCAGCTTGCACTTGAAGATGCTTTCAATAACACCAAGCTAGAAGCAATAACGTTATCCTTGAGGGGGCTGGATCTAGATCCATCTAGGTCCTCTCATCAAGCTTATTGATCTTATGAGTAAAATCAGGATCGTTAACTCCAGCTTGGATAGAATCCAATATACAAAGAGTTGCTTCTAAGCACACACCAAAGAGGTATGCCCTTTTCGCTCTTGTGGAATCAGGCACTTAATGTTTCTGGATTGGAGCGTTTCGGCCACAAGGTTGTTGCCTATGCTGATGATATTGTCCTGATTTGTTCGGCCAGGCACCCAAATACTTTGGCTAAGGTGCTGTAACATGCCCACTCTAAGGTATATTTATGGAGTTAATACTCTTATCTCGGAAACATATGTAGAGTTCCTCCTATTGACTTCCCTATATTAAATGGGGTCAGGCTGAAACTAGTGACCAAGTTAAATATCTAGATCTAGTCTTGGATAGAGTACTCAGCTCACCTAAAATCCAAGAAAGAGTACATAGAGCTACAATAGCGCTGTACTTGTGCAAAGAGGTTATAGGTAAAAGTTGGGGTATGGAGCCATACATTGTTTACTGGTTCTACACTAGTGTTATACGACCTATACTTACTTATGGTGTAGTCGTGTGGTGGCAGTACTGGATGAAGTGGCTCACCTGAAAGAACTTGGTTCAGAGGATGGCAACACCACCGAGGACAGGTGCTCTCGGAACAATGTACATCCTATAAAGCTCTCAACACAACAGTGGATCTTTTTAGTAAGCAAGCCGCATCCTCGTCTACCATAAGGCTCAACTCAGTCCAGACCTGGACGAGTACCGACTACGTTCACTTCAATATCGTGGACGGTAGAGTAACAACACACACTGATTATTCGAAATCCAGCCATAAATTTTACCCTTGCATCTCCACCAGGTCAAAATGAAAGGATGGCCCCCCTCAATGAGGGCTCAGTGCATCATGACGGTTCCAAATTGGAAGGCAGAGTGGGTGGCGGTATTCTTTTCAATTGCTTGACTACTGCATTGTTTTTCAGGCTGAAATTAGCTAGAAAGCTGCCTGCGAATGATATTTGTATCTTTCAGATAGCCAGACTGCTATTAAATCTCTCCCGGAAGTGTTTAGGACCTCCAAAATGGTCATAGCATGCCGCTCAACTCTGAACACATGGCTGAGCATCTGAATGTTTGCGTCATATGGGTACCGGGGTACAGTGACATCCCGGGTAACTGTAGAACCGACGAGCTAGCAAGAATCGGTGCTACTCTTCCCGACTCGGACATATGTAAATCACCAGCTTGGAAAACCGCTAGTCACATGTAAGCTGGGAATCACACAAGCGTGCCTCAGGATTGCGAATGCTAGATGGCAAAGGGAACACATCTGCCTTATTATCCGGCAAATCTGACGTAGTATTATTAGCATTGTCGTGGCCGTCATTTTGAGCCGTTGCCTCATAGGTAGACAGGCCTATAGACATGGCGCCTTCAAATGACTTTGGTAGGAGTTGCAAAGATGAGTAGGAAGAGGAAACCATCCTCCACGACCTCCATTTTGGTCTCCACCTTTTTCAAAGAATTAACAGAATAGGGTTCTACTGATGTCAGGGATCTAGTTCGGTTTATCAGAAGCTTTAAATTATTCCCGACTATGTGACAGGGCTGCAACCTCGTGCTCTAGCCAACAATATTCTACTAACTAACTAGTTTCAACTGGTGACAGAGTTCTAGTTAGGATTTTGCCACAAAATCTAAATTTTCAAGGTGTCTCTATGCTTTATCCTCGCTTTGCATATTTTATTTAATAGTAAAAATACAAATATCAACAACCCCTATACGTGTTCTTCTTAATTCCATTTAACATAAATGTACGTATTTACACATATTGCCTACAATAGAGATCAAATGAGGTGCCATTTTACCACTGTAAATCGTTGGCAAATTGTATTTCCCTAATTAAGTTTATTTTATTATTTGCTTAATCCCGTAAATGTCCATAATATCGCGCCATAAAATGATATAATGCATAAATTTAATCTTCAATTATTGTATTATTTGCGCAAATTGTACTAATACATTTGAGTAAGTGTAGCTATAAAACCCAGAAAGAGCTATTTCGACACCCATTAGACCAGGGGCATTATACACTTTCTCGAATTACTATTGGCAATAAAATAAAAACAACCTATAAGAAAGTGGTAACCATAACGGAAAGGATAGCATAATACCTGCATAACACGCAAAAGGCACTTACATTTGTTTTCAAAGTAATTTAACATCAGCAACTATTGATTGCCATATTTAATTTACTCAAGCACATAATTATGAAAAGCATCAAGTAAAATTACAGGTAAATATTACATAGTTGGTTTATTTCTACCTAAAATTTGTTTACTGGATAGTAATTTTCGAAAACATATTGAGTTGACCAAATAGCATGTAACTATAGGTGATTTAACCAAAGCTATTTATGTGCTTTAATAGAAAGCTTTTAGTGGCAAATATGTGTTAAGTGTCCTGCTTGTTTTTAGCTATTAATGGCAAAATATTGAATTAGGTACTTTAGTTCGAAATGAAGTTGATATAAAATATTATTTGAAAAACCAATTGATTGGATAAATTAAAATAACGAATAATTTTAGAACAGTCTTTTACAAGCAGCACAAAAAAGTAAAGTAATTAAGTTAATTTCAATTAATTTTTTATGGTTTCTATGCGCGTATACATTAGCTTGACCTCATAGGATTCAGCGGAAATAAATCGACAGACCACGAAGAATTCATAATTCAGAATGGAAACAAACTAATATACACACATGAGAAGGACTAGGAATACTTATGTTTAGTAACGCTGCCGAGGATCAGGCGACATGTAGGAATCTAAGGAAAAAATTGTTTTTTTAAAAAAAAGTTGAACCAACATCACAAAAAACGCTAAAAAGCATAAAATAATTTTTAATTTCATATCTATAACAACATTTTGAAGCCCGTGTAAATTTAACAAACAAAACAACTAAAACGAAAGTTTTTAGTCTTCCGTCCTTATGATCCCATAAGCTTAAATGTTTAGATAGTTTTGTATAGTATCTCCGATTGCGGTTGAATAGTTTTTTAGTTTTAAAACTATAGATATAAACTATTTTATTTTTCACTTTTTAGTGTCTTCATATATACGACTCGAAGAATGCTTACCGTACGAACAAAGCAATTTTAAAAGTTGTAAAGGTAGCTCTATAGAAGGGAAACAGAATTATCCAAATCCGGCAACATATTAAGAAATTATTCAAGGTCACCCTTTCATACTCTCGCAAGAAGCCACACACATTCCATCGAAAGTGTTTAGCTCAGTGGTTGGAGCGACAACCCAGCTGCCCAATTTGTCGGCAAGAGTGTTCGCTGGTGGAGAGTAGGACGTATAACCGTAACAGCGGAGTCATCCCACGCACAAACACCAGAGGCGTGGTGACAAGGTCGCAGGCTAATCAGCGACCTCAAACTCCGGCTGTATCCCCAACTCATCCGCTCGACCGAACACAAACACTAAAGCTACCACAGCCAAGGACAACAGAGGCTAGTGGTCTATGAGGCGAGTTACCCGATTTGATAACTCAGCAGATCAGCCAACAGATTCAGAACCTGCACCTTCAGCCGCCTGAAGCCAATGCATCTACACACATACCGCTCAATCAGATGCAGAATTCGCAACTACCACAACCTGAGACGCTTCCACCAAGTTATCGACCACCTAATCAGAGGCATGCTGGCTACGGCGAGAGGTATGTACCCAGACCAGACACCACAAGGTACCAAAGAAGGTCCTTCAGTCCCATGAGGCACTGGAACCTAACTTACAACGGCGACAATTCACGGTTGCGTGTGGAGGAATTTTTCTTCAGATCAGAGGTTATGGCGAAGAATACCTTGGCCGGAGATTTCAACTTAATGGCCGAGAACTTCGCCACTCTCCTTAGAGACCAACCACTAGATTGGTATTGGCAGCACCTAAGATACCATCCCGAGCCCAGGTGGGATGACCTGAAACAGGATTTGTGTAGGGACTGGACGCTGCCGGTACATGACAGTGATCCGGGGAGCCGTTTCAGTTCTATGTGCAGGACTTGCTGTCTCTCAGGCAAAGACCACCCCCCCATCACCACAACCTTAGGTACAGCAAATAAAGAATCATCCAAATAGCTCTAGGCGTTAAGAAGAGTTGGTTAGCGCCGCTCCGCACCCCATCCCAATTCATAAATTTTTGGCATGGTACCATATTCTACACATTAAAATAAGAATCCTCTAAATCGGTCCACATGTTACGAAGTTAGCCTACCCCTCCCCCACCACTACACTAGAGCAAAACTTATCCTCATATTAGCAATGGGGGATTAAATTCTATATAACACAAAATAAAAAATCATCCAAATCAGTCTACGCGTTAAGCAGCTGATATCCACCCCTCGCCCGCTATAACCCCATAAAAATAGGGGGAACATAATAATTTAAACATCAGAAAAAGATTCGCCCAAATCGGTATAAGCGTTACGAAGTCAGATTACCCATGCCCCTCCTCACTACATCCTAGAACCCAATTTTTTAATTATTAGCAATGGATCATACTCTTTAGCTATACAACAATAGAAGACACCCCCCCCCCCCCCTTTAGGAGCAAGATACCGCGTTGCACTAGTGTACCAATGTCCTGCCTTAGCAAGCAGAAGGAGAAGGCTGCTGAGTCACCACAATGAAGGCCGAAAGGTTCGGAGGGGTGTCTGAAATGATTGCACTAACCCGATAGATCGAGATGAGGGAGAAAAACTGGAAGAGCCAAGCTGAGATGATAAGAGGTAGGGACGAAAAGGGATCCGAATAAAGTGGTCTGATTAGGCTACAGGAGGTAGGAGGAGAAAACTTTCATCTCTCACTTAAAAAAAAAAAAAAAATTTGGCACAATTCAAAGAATGCGTGTTTAAATGTTGGTCACAACACCTGAACCCAATAGACAATTGAGACTGGATCATTAGTTCGAAGAGTTTTGGAATGCAAGATAATTTAGCAATAGGTCTGTAGTTAGCAAGCTCTCTCCTATTACTACTCTTAAAGTCTTCCAGAGTGAAGTGGCCCACCAAGAAAGACCGCCGGAAGAGTAAAGAAAGTAAAGGAAGAAGTAAAGAAAGTAAAAGACATAATAACGCCGAAGAACACTTTATTTATTTATTTACAAATTCGCCAAATACTGACTACTACAAATCAATGATATCAAAAAAGTAAATATAAAGTAAATTACAAAATCAAAGTGATTAACTATTACGATTCCTCAGATACTCAAATACTCAAATACTGACAGCTACAAAAAACAAAAAATAACAATATAATCGCAAAGAAAGAGAAAACGTAACCCTAACAAAGCTGATTCTTCAGATGAGATCTAGATAAGTGAAAATCAATAAGCTCAAAATTAGTATTAAAAAGACGGCACATAGATGTAACAGGCTCATGCATACCATAATTAGTGCGGTGTTGGGGAATATGGAGAAAGCATTGGTTCCTCAAGGGACGAGCAGGAATCGATAAACCTAGAGCTAGAGATCAAAGGCAAGAACAACTCTGGAGTTGTCACGTCTGCTTTCAAGGGACTCCAATGAAATAAGCTTTAAACGGCTAGCATAAGGAGGCAGCCGAAGAGGATCGGTCCAAGGAAGGCCGCGAAGGGAAAACTTAACGAATCTACGCTGCACAGCCTCAATGCGATTAATATGAGTCGTATAAAAAGGAGACCACACAGGACTAGCATACTCCAAAACAGGTCACACTTCTTTAAGACAACAGCAGGAACCCCGTCAGGGCCACAAGAAAAGTCATCCGGAAGATCCAAAATATGCTTGTATAAGATCTCCTCCGTGATAGATGGAATAGGTACGGGGGTTATATTACTATTATTAATGTGTAAAAAGTTGCTACTATCTGGATAAAAATCGGATGATTCGAATGCGCCCCTGAAGTATTCAGCAAATAAATTACAAATAATCTTAGAATCGTTACTGGAACTTAACCCGAATTCCATAGTCGATGGATAATTATATACTCTTCTCTTCATATTAACGTAATCAAAAAATACACGAGGGTCAGAGAATATGCTGCCTCTTAGGTTCAACAGGTATTCTTCATATAGGGAACGAGAAAGACTTATGAAATGTTCATGACAATCAATAAATTTACGCTTAGAGTCCACACTGCCCACTCGCAGGTACATTTTTCAGAGTCTATTTTTCGTATTCCTGAGAGTTTTTAATTCTCTATCAGGTGGGAGCGGATTCTCTTCTTCTAACACGGACATAGGGGACAAACCTCCTGAAAGCTTCTTATAAAACTTCGTAGAAACCAGATACGTTCCTGTCGATATCGTCACTAGACAGACGAGTATGGTAGTCTAAATCACCAAGATAGCCATTCAGAACCTCAAAATCGGTCTTTCAAAAGTTAAAACTATATTCACATTCGAGATTATCGACACGCACGTCGAGAGACAATGAAAAGTGACAAACAATGCAGGGTGAAATATGTCCAGACTCGTCAAGGGAAAGAGGCTAGGTTCAACAAAAGTGAGAGTGGAGTTCATAGAGAACACCAAATCCAGCTTTATGTGAAGATAGGAACTCTGGAGCGTCTACGAATTCTTCGGAACTAATCTAGGTGTGCCAAAATATTCCTTTTTTTTTTGTAAGTATCAAACAATTAATAAATTTTTACTTAAATTAAAAATTCTCTTCATTAATAATGACATATTCAGGCGCAGACAAAGGGCACATGTGATAATATTCCATATTTTAATTTATACTATAATAGTGGGAACTCTCGAGTGTCTCTGACCCGGAAAATTTATGTCGACAAACAATTAAAGGCATGACTGCAGCTTACCGACTAAAGTAGAAATGATTTATTTTTAAACTTTGAACTTGCTGATAAATATTCGCATATGTTCAACTTTCACATGCTCCCCGACCGCAATTAAATCATTAAGGGAAGTTCTCGATTAAATTACGTAGTCAAACTTGTTCTATGTGTTTGTTACCTAATAAAAATCCTTTTTCCTGCCATCACGTTATATGCAGTGCAGCTGGGGACCCAAGTTCTTCAACAAACGCCCCATTGCTCCATTAATATTGATACAACTTGAAAAGTGAAAAGAACGCATATTTCATAATTAGAAACATATGAACGACAGCCATATAAATTACCCTTTACGAAAGTTTCTACAGTTAAACTAAGAAAGTTCCGGCATGTGCGCGTTGAGAAAACTTTCACAAATAATTATTCTTGTGCTCATTTACCAAGTTCTACTTACTCTCACTTCACTTGTTGTTCCCGCACTTTGTTTAATTCATTGGTCTGGTTAACTCGTTGTTGCCCTCAAGAGTAGTTAATTAAAAAGTTCTTTCCATCCTGTTTGTCCCTTTTCCGAGAAGCTCAACAAATCGAGATTCAAAAGGAAACTTTAGCAATTACGGTATTTCCTCAGAAACTTCTTCAAGGTACTTTTTATGTAACGTCAGATATTTTTCTCACTTGACTATGCTCCTTTTAATTTCTTATCTATGCGCGGAAAACATAATTCGTTGCGCTACTATTCATCATCATATTTCACCAAAACTGGAACACTTTGCAGTAACAAAAGTGAATTAAAATTTTAATAAAGCGATAAAATGCTCAACGGCGAAAACTAAAACTTTTATGCAACCGAAACTCGTTCAGAATTGTTATGAATTTAAATTCGTTTTTTAATCTGTCCACATTTCCATATCATTCGGCTTTAATATTTTTGAAAGTAATAAAACTTCTCCAGAGTTGGGTAATTTATACTATAATAGTGGGAATGTATTATATTTCATAATACTCGGCTTTGGTCTTGGAGATTAGATCCACGAGTTAAATGTTTGAAATAGAACGTTATGTGACCTTTGGAAGGACTCCTATGCGTCATCATCCTTCAAAGATTTTTATTTTCAGGTTTCTGTTTTTTTCCATATTTTTAAGTATATTACAATCTTAAAAGTTGTGTCTTTTTTTATGATAATGCCAAGACTCAGGGGTTTAACGTTGGCCGCAAAGTAAAACAGGGTTAAGGAATATAGCATTAAAGGATTGAATAAGGTGTTACGTCCTCTAAAGTATGTGGTGTTGGCAGTAGCGGCTTTATGGTAGGGTGCGGTCGGGCGACCGCCCAGGGCACCTGACTTGAAGGGCGCAGGCGCCTCTTTAAATACGCTTGTTCATTGAGCGAGTCCTACTTACTAGTAAATTCCCTAAATCTAGATACAAAATCGTTATGATGGCAACTCCTTAAGCCTTAACTGGCTTAAGCGAAAGGGGGGGGGGGTTGCCGGATCAGGAATGATAACAATTGGAGTTTCGTAAATATATTTTTTATTGAAAAATTCAAATCACAAACTAAAAAACTGTTCAAAGCCAGGTGGCATCAAACAACTACAAAAAAATATTTAATCGTCATTTCTTATGAACCCCTGAGCTGAACCTTTCAGGTAGTATTATGTATTATTTTCAATTGTGGTACTGTAGTTGTTTTATTTGTTTAATTTGCACCGACTTCAAAATGTCGTAATAGATATAAAATTAAAAATTATTATATGCTTTTTAACGCTTTTTGTGAAGTCGGTTCAACTTTTTTTTTTAAAAACTATTTTATTTTTCACTTTTTAGTGTCTTCTACTCTATACAACGTAGAAAGAATCATCCAAATCGGTCCACGCGTTACGAAATTATTACCCCTCCCCCACCACCACCATAAGACCAGATTATTCTCGTATTAGCAATGGGGGATCACACTCTATACAACAGCAAAAGAACCATCCAAATCGGTCCTTGCGTTACAAAGTAAGGTTCCACCCCCACCCCACCAAAATTTGTTTCTCGTGGTATCAACCAGGGAATATACTCTACACAACAGAAAAAAATTATCCAAATCGGTCCATGCGTTACGAAGTTAGAGTACTCCCCCCCCCCACCCCCAAAGGACCAAATTATTCTCCTATCAGCAATGGGGAATCACACTCAATACAACAGAAAACCATCGAAATCGGACCACGCGTTACAAAGTTAGGTTCCAATCAATCTGGTATACGTCACTTTGATCCATTTTATCATTTGTTAAGTCCAATTTATTATTCGTAAGTACGCTCTTCAGCGTCCTTTTAATAAAGAAGGCAAGCAGGAATTTTAGACACCTTTCATAAATGGTGTTCTATTACTTATCTTCCTCTGAACATCCTCAAGTGCACCACTATGTATGTCATTTTCACTCAAAAGGACTCCTCTGCACTTTAACTTTCTTTTTGATGCTAGCCCATTAACTAGACTTGACAAGACCAGAGATTTGGGAGTCATGCTTGGCACTCACTTTTCCCTTGATGACTGCATAGATTCTTTTGTAAATAAGGCTAATGTGACTTAGGTTTTATTAAGCGATGGTCAAACGAGTTTAATGATCCTTATGTATCAGAACTTCTCTATTGTACTTTTGTTAGGCCTATTCTGAAATACGCTTATACGGTGCATAATAATCGCATCGAGGCCATCCAGCGTAGATTTTTGAGATTTGTCTATAGGACCCTTCCCTGGAATAATAATTCTGGCTCCTTACTTGGATAGGCTCAAATTATTCGCGTTGGATTCTCTTGAGAACAGGTGTAACAACTCTAAAATTATTTTTCCTTTCGATTGCTTGCAGGGTATACCGAATTCTCCAGAGCTGCTAGGGTCTTCGAATATCTCCGTTTCGGCTCGATCCTGCGGACTCACAGCTTTTTCGAAGTTCCTTATAATCGCGCTTAGTAAGGTATGACTGAGCCATTGGCATAGATTTCGCGTCTCTTTAATGACTTTTCTTATATTGCTCTTATAATTTGTTAATTAGGTATTTGATGAATTTTTGTATATAAATAAATGAATGAATAAATTCCAACTTCAACGACGTACAAGTGTTCATAAAGCTGATTGTCAAATTGTTAATTTTACCATGAATGCCTTGCCAACAATAAAAACCCATCTACCGCCAAAGGATGGCTACAATGTAAAAATTGTTGAATGCCAGCAACCGATGTATCCTTTGAACAGATTATTGAGAGAGCATTATTACGTGAACGCATATCCCGACAGCCTCAGGGACATTAATACTATTTTCTGTTATTGTGTTTCCCGAGAATATCGCTCGTTACGCACGTATATAGGCAATTTCAATCAATTACGACTTTAATCCTTTTTAATCTCTACGGCGAAATTGTTTTTAAATCGGCATGAAAAGCGAAAGGAAAACTATTGATGAGGAACGCGAGAAGCCTCATTAAAACTGCCATAAAGCACTTTTGCATCACTTAACTCGAGCTCTTTTAATCCAACCTATAATCTGACGAAATAAATTTAAAAAACAAAAATTTAACTGATCTACAGGGCGACCAGCAATTATGACTCGCGCCATTAAAATTAATTCAGTCCGTGTAAATCTCCGTTTTCGGTGTGCACGTTCGTTTGGTGTGCATATAAAGTCCTAGAAGCAATTAAAAGGGGGGGGGGGCTTTCCTTAATAGTAGCAGCTTAACGGCCAGGAGCAATTACGGGCTTGGCATAAAAATCTCCGCATTCGCAAACATCACTTAACGGCATTCATTCAATATTATTACTACAAACATGTAGCAAATTGCAAGCAATTTTTTTACGCTCAGTTAACAGATTTAAATCTGCACATAAAGGTGAATACCTGCCTCAGACGTTTAGGTGCAAATCCCTGACGGTGTTAAGGCATGGAAGGGCTAATGGCCGGATAGCAAAACATCCATCTTTAATGCGTTCTTCGCTCCCTCAATGCATGTATGGGGTTTTGCTCCACTTTTATTTCGTTCTCCCCGTTAAAGGAGCGTTTAAGTAATGCTACTTATGTGAAAACGTTATGGCCAGCACTTTGATATTATTGCGGCAATTCCACTTAAGTACTGGTACGTTTCCCGTGTAAAAAGGAAAGTGTTCGTGACATGAATCTGTCAGGTGGAGGCTACGGAGATAAATAAAGAGGTTACAATTAGAGTAAGTTAGTTCTGACGCTGTTGCGAGTAAAATGTACATGACCGAGGCCAAGATTTTTCAATTACTTAGTGAATGCTGACCTTTAACCGCAGCTTTTCCTAAATCAGGTTTCCTTAAACATAAAGTCGAGAACGTTACAGACGGGTTTCGAGGAATTTCGTTTTTTTTTCTCTAATATTTGTTTCAATTAAATATTAGGTTCCTGATAGAGATACCCTTAAGTGTTACACCTGACAGACTGGTTCCATTATGTTCAATTTTGTATTACGACAATTAATGCGGTGTAGTGTATGATATACTACTCTCACTTCTTTTGTCAAATCAGGGTTTTTTACAGACATTAATAAATTTTCAGATTGTAGCAATTTTTATTTGACTTCAGATCTGTTGCGTATACGTTCCGTCAAAACTTTCTGGGAGGAAGAGGTGTATTAATTAGGCTTTAAGTTGCTTTATTAACTGGGGGTGGCAGCACCGCCCCCCCCCCCCCCCCCCCCTCGGTTTGTATCTAGAATACGTTCTGATAAATTATTACCAGTAATATGAATATCCAGGGGAGCTAGTATGGTATACGGATGGATCCAAGACTGAATCAGGTGTTGGGGCAGGGGTCTGGAGCGACTCTCCTCGATTCAGTTTATCACTGGCCCTGGGAATGTATACCACGGTATTCCAGGCTGAGATCTTCGCCATACTGGCATGCACCTACGAGAACCTAAGAAGAGCCTATAAAAACAAAAGGATCTCAATTTTCTCGGATAGTCAAGCTGCAATCAAAGCAATTGCTTCATCTACCACCAGATCAAATCTGGTGTGGGAATGCCAAAGGAGCCTAGACGCACTGTGTAGAACTAATCAAGTAAGCTTGATCTGGATACCGGAACATCAGGGCTACACAGGAAATGAGTAAGCAGACGAACTTGCTAGGAAGGGGTCTAACACCCCTTTTATAGGGCCGGAGCCGGTCTGTGGAATACCTCTCTGCACGGCCAAAAGGCTAATAGCAAACCGCGCAAATGAGGGACATAGGCTGTATTGGAACAGTATTGAGGGGCACGCTCACTCAAGAAGCCTTATGCCCTCACCGTCGCCGGGTAGATCCAGGGAGCTCCTCAAGCTAAGCAGGTCGGCTGTTAGAACCCTGGCAGGCCTACTTACCGGCCACTGTCAGCTAAGGAAGCACCTGGTGAGGATAGGCAGAGCCATCGACCCCACCTGCAGGCTCTGTCTGGAGGAGGATGAGACCCCATTACATGTGCTATGTGAATGCCCTGCAGTAGCCAGGAGCAGATTTAGCCTATTCGGGAAACCAACCCTGGTACCGAGCGGGCTGAAGGACTGCCAACTGCGGGAGCTGTTGAACTTCTTCGGAGGGACCGGCTTACTATAAGGAGTTGAGAGGGTTAGCACAATAGGCCCTAGTGGCCGCGGCGCTTGAGAACCTCGCACCTCCAAATTTAATCAATCAATCAAAAATCAATCAATATGAATATGGAAGTGACTATTTGCACTTATCGTGTACTTACGTGTAGGTCCGTGTAGTCCGGGGAAATGTTGCGTGTACACTAGGGTGGGTCGTAAAACTCAAAAGTTTTCAGATCGCAACGTAGGGGGCGGTTTTGTGGTTTGACTTCAATAAGATACAGTAAAAATTTTATTTCGATTAGACCATATCTTCTGTCCCCGGAACTCGTGCAAAGTTTGTATATTTTGGCCCAAAAGCGCAAAATATTGAAATATTTGAAAATTTTTTTTCCACTGCGGAAATCGTCTGTTGGCAATGTTGTTATTTATCTTTATATATTACGTAACATCCTCAATCTCCATGATCTAACCGCGCTAAGGGTTGATAGTGAGGTGAAAAAATGTGGTAAATCGCAATTATAGGGATGCCTTTACTTAAGGCTAGACTTCGAATTCCTCAGATATATATTTCAAGTGTATGAGAAAAATTAATTGTGCGCAGCTCTTCGTTCGCAATTTTAATAAGCGATCCAGGACGCACCACGTGGAGGTAGCTGCATTTTGAGTTATAGTGCTTATTAGTTTCAAAAAGGGTAATTTTTTGCCGTGATGCCGATTCGGTTCGAATGAATCCGTATCTGCTTTCCAATCCACATACAGAGGATGAGGCACAGGCACAGCCTGCAGGTATCAACCTCGAAAATGTTGATCTTCTTTAGATGACACCTGAAGTTATCATGTTCTGTTAGTAGTGCTGTTAGCCACATCAATGTCCTACGATCCATATCCAGGACCTTCCTCTGTTCAGCACTTCTGGTGGCTGCAATTGCCATCTTAGCCTATCTGCACGAGACCACGACGTTCCACCGTTCCCAGTGCTCCATCGTGGCCCAAGTTCCTAACAGGTCCTCTGCCTTGCCCCTGCCTAGCACAATAGTTGCAGCAACAAATACAACTTCAACCTCGATTTAAAAAAATTCTTAATAAATGCAGCCAAAGCAAATCCCAGCTAAAATATGACCGACCGATAATTTTTTCGGATTTTCCTACAGTACATTCAGAATTATTATGACAAGATAAAAATTCTGAATGCATTGTAGGAAAATCCGAAAAAATTATCGGTCAGTCATATTTTAGTTGGGATTTGCTTTGGCTGCATTTATTTATAATTTAAACAAACCTGGGTTCAAAAATAATGAAATAAGAAAAATAAATGCTTATTTTATCAACGCCCCTGTCAAAATGAAGGTGCTCACAGCCTACTTTAGATACAAGCCCGGAAAATATGACAGTTTGGCTATTTAACCATCAATCGTCATTATTTCATTTTAGTTGTTGCACAGATTAGCCAACCCTTGCACACACAAAAAACCTGCAGACTTTCCTAATCAAAACCAAAGAGAAATGCTGATGTCATTGACGGATTTTATGCTCAATACTTCAACAAAACCAACCCAAGAGAGATTTTCTCCTTTAACACCCATGAACATTGTAAAGGAAGATAAAGTGTCTTGACCACATCTCCAGAATATTTGTGTAAATCAAGTAAATTTCAAGTTGAGACTTTAAAAGTATTGCGAGAAATACTACGAGAAAGTAGAATACGCCAACCTTTTCCTATTGTTTACTGTGGCAAGTTTGGTTTGTTTGCACCACCAACACACAGCTGTTCGTGTTAGCTTCCGGGCTTGTATCTAGAGTAGGCTACGAGGTGCTGCAGTTAATGTGGCCTACATGTGCAGTGAAGTCCATTTTTCTGCAACGCCTATTGCTATGTCGAATTAGCTGTTATCAATGTGTTTCAGACTTAACTGATCTTCATTTCTTCCCCTTTCTATTTCGTTCTGTTTTGCTATCTCCGGAGTTCTTCATTCGTTGCTATAAGCTTCTCCTTACAATTGTTTCGGATAAAAAGTTAAGAGAAGGATTGAGTTGCATAATCATAAACTCAAAAATTCTCATGAATAGTACGAATAAGATTTTGATTTTAACCTTTAAATAATTAATAACTTGTTCAATTTGCAAAATTAGGAGTACATCTAGGACTACTATGTATATAGATGGTTGCTGAATAATGGACGGACGAGTTGAAGCCTTCTAGGATACGGTGATCCTCATCTGGATATTACCAAGTGTTAGTTACACCTCCAAGTGGTAGCAACCGGGCAATGCATCCTAGAATGTAGCCAAGTAACTAATGCGGGGGGAGAGTGTCCCCCTATATGCAGGACCCAGGGGTAATTGGGTCGCGAATGGCGTTTTCCTCGGGCACATCTGTGGGAGTGGAGGTGGATTGTATGGGAGAAACCAACAGGTTGGCTATACCCACGGTACCCACAACACAACAGTAGCAACTTGGGGAGAATTAGCTTTCGAAGGAACTGTGGCGGCTATGGAGGCTGGCTCGCCCCCGCCGGCTGAAACTGCTGTAGCATTCCTGGAAGAGGGTGCCATTGGCATAACATAACTTCCTCAGGTGCGGCGGTGCAGAGACGGGAGACGCTAACGAGTTGGCTATCTCCGCGATACGCAAACCAGTAGAATATGCAGATCTGCCTTCCGAAGGGTTAGCTGCGGTTAATCCGGAGAGGGTTCCTTGTCCTGGCTCAGGACTAAAGCGTTACGGCCTGGAACCTTTCAATGCCGTAGGCAGAGAAGGGATGAAGGTTGTAATTAACGCATGGACCGTGAAGGATCACTGGAGACGGTGGGAAAACATGGATTTATGCAGATCTGCCTTCCGTAGGGTTAGCTGTGGTTAATCCGGAGGGGGTTCCTTGTCCTGGCTCAGGACTAAAGCGTTACGGCCTGGAACCCTTCAATGTCTTAGACAGTGAAGGGGTGAAGGTTGTAAAAAATGCATGGACCAAGAAGGAACACTGGAGACGGTAGGAAAACATGGATTTATGCAGACAGGCTAGGATTCTAGCAGTGACCCAGGAAACCGAGGTTAGTGGCGACAGTGGGATAA
The DNA here is from genome assembly GCA_964036015.1 of Leptarthrus brevirostris. Classification (NCBI taxonomy): domain Eukaryota; kingdom Metazoa; phylum Arthropoda; class Insecta; order Diptera; family Asilidae; genus Leptarthrus; species Leptarthrus brevirostris. The sequence goes on from OZ038371.1 coordinate 22,126,974, forward strand.
CTGGATACTCAGTTGTCCCCACTAAGGGAGACTCGGAGGGGACGAAAAGGGACCCGGTTATGTGGTCTGTTTCAGCTTATCCCCAGAGAGGTGTTTTTAGTGAGTAAGAATCTCACACTACCGGAGGGCACGGGCTGTCTGGTGTCTTTTGGAAGATTTTCACCTCTTCCGCAAAAAAAAAAATTATATAGATGGGCGACATTTTTCGCAACATTTTACAGGAAGATTGGTCTTTTTATAGTCGACATTTCCCAGTGGCGAATTTATAATTCTCGATTAAAAATTTGGCGAAATTTTTCAAATTTTGATTGACAGCAAAAGGGCTATTTATTTTTGCCAGATTTTTAGGTGTTCTCGAAACAATCAAGTACTTTTATACAGTATCTTCAATTGTGGTTGGGTAGTTGTTTTGTTTGCTTAATTTACAGCGACTTCAAAATGTCATAATAGATATAAAACTAAAAATTATTTTATCTATTTTAGCGCTTTTTGTGAAGTCAGTTCAGTTGTTTTTCTAAAAACTATTTTATTTTTCACTATTTAATGTGTTCAGAAGATATGTTTTTTTAAGCTCAATACACGCTATTACATAATTACATACATTACTACATATTACTACAATTACAAGCTATAACATAATACTAATACTACAAGCCATAATAAATGATGACATAATAAATAAATAGTAAAAGCTACAATATGAGCTCTAATTAAAGTAGATACGGGCTGGAAGGAAGAAGAATTAAGAAAGGCGATCATGATGGGCGTGACTCAAAGAATGCTGCTCTTACGACGAAATCAATTTCAAAAGCTGCAGAGGTAGTGCGGTCTGAAGAATGGAAACAGAATTATCCAAATCCAGTGACATATTACGAAATTAGTCACGGTCCCCCTTTTATACACCCATCTTAGAAAATTGTTATCATGGTCCTAGTGCGCCACCGAACTCTATACAGCAAGACAAAATTATTGTAGTTAGAGAATCGTAGTAGTCACTCTAGGTACAACATTTTTATCATTTACCGATGAGGAAACGTATCCGGTACAACAGAATCAAAATCATCAAAATCGGTCTGTGCCTTATGGAGCTAGGCGCCGCCCCTCCGTCAACTCTCACCACAAGCCACAATTTTTGTCAGATGCTCTATGTATTCAGAATCAGTTCACGCGTTTCAAAGTTAGACTACCCTTTCCCCCACCCCAGCCCTAGGTCAAGATTTGTCCTTATAGAATTAATGGGGAATCATACTGTATACAACAAAGAAGAATCATCCAAATAGGTCTATGCATTAAGAAATTGGGTAACGCCCCTCCACACACCCCTTAATCACATAAATTTTTGTTGTGGTACCAGTGGAGCAACATATTTTTCACATTAAAAAAAAGAATAATCTAAATTGGTGCACACGTTACGAATTTAGCGTTCCCTTCCCCCGCCACTATCCTACAGCAAAATTTATTCTCATATTAGCAATTGGGGATTATGCTCTATATAACAAAAAGAATCATCAAAAATCGGTTCATGCATTACGAAATTAGACTACAAACTTGCTAATTTAAAAGAAGGGAAGGGAAACTACAGAATTTTTAAGGTTTTAATATAGAGATATGGCCACAACTTTGCCCCATAATGTAATAATATTCTGAAGATATCACATACCTTTGACCTAATGTATTATAGGCGAGTTGATATCTTTTATTTATGTAAAATTTATTACGTGCCAAACTGTTAATTAAAGTAAATTAACACATTACTTCACTTTATCATTAAATGCGTGTGACAAGTAAATTATATGTAAATAAAAGTAACCAAACGTAGAAATAAATAAAGAACTGATTTGTTCCTCCAAAGTTTTGCTAGTGCATATCAGATCGGTACGATGCGATCATGTTTTCTAACAACTGCATGAGCAAGACATTGTCGTACTGAAATTTGTGTTTCTTATCTTTTCCTTTTAATTTCAATCTATTGGAAACTTCCGGTATTAGTGAAAACATTGAACGCATTTAATCTTAGGAAAGTGCTTGAAAATCAAGTGCTTTGATTAAGAAGAGATTCAATCAGGTTAAGCAGTTAATGCACAATCTATTGTATTGCAGTAAAAAAATTTGAAGTGGAAAACTCTTATTTATTTGAAAAACTATTTTTCTAACAAGAAAGATATGAATAAAACACTGCTTTAGTACTACATATAAATATATCTTATCTATTTCAAGATAATTTAAAACTCGAATAATTATAAATAGTATAAATAGCACAAGCCTCTGCTCATTAACACAACCTAGTCATCCATAGTGTTCTTCATTTTAACAAGATGAATTTTGGTAAACTATTTGTTGTCTTTGCTATCGTCCTTGTACTGATGGCTGGACAGAGTGAAGCCGGATGGAAAAAGTTCTGGAAAAAAGCTGTAAGTACTATAAGCTAATATATTTGCAAAAACTTGTTTTATTTTTAAATTATAATTTTGTTTTTGTAGGAACGAACAGGACGTCATATCCGTGACGGTATCCTTAAAGGCGTTGATGTAGTCAACAAAGTCGCTGGTGCACGCGATAGAATACAAGGACAATAGTACCTATATTTCTATTCATAAACCGGTCACTAATGCAACCAAAATTTATAAAAAAAATTTACGACGTTTTGAAAAATATACCTACGTTTGTTACTCGCATTTGTATAAAATATATCACAATTTTACTAATTAAATAAACAGCAACATTAATTGGTATTGTTACTGACTCTAAAACAGAGTTTTTTTTAGTTTCAATTTCCAATTGGTTCCAAAGTAGTGATTATGGACGGCTTCAATCTTTTAACACAAGAATATATTATATTTGGGTAGGGTAGGTTTCTATGAAGTTAATGAATAGTTAAACTCAATCTCAACAATAAATTTAAAAAAAAGACGGTTATACTTAGTTAAAAATGAATTTCAGTCAACTTTTAGCAACATTATTATTGATCTCGAAACATTACCATGGACGCATGGCACTAGTTAGTTCACTAATGTATGAAGCAAATAGGTCATAATTGCTCGTGGTTGCTTCTCAAGAAATGTAAGTCACCGTTAAAAAATGATCAGATCCCTTGTAGAACCAAACCCCTAACTCTACAAGGCCTAACTCTACAACCCCAAACTCTGGAAACCCTACATCTTGGTCAAAAAGTACGGCTTGGCGGTTTCGCGGCCGTTGCACATACACTCCTGTGGACTTATGGTAAGAAATTAATTAAATCACTTGCTCCTCAACTCTAATATTGGCAATATCCCTCAACATCTCCCAATTGACGTTGCTTTAGAGGAAATACACGCTTTTCTTACACAATCTATCCCTCTTCTTCCTCGTAAAAACTACTCCTATGGTACTATGGTAAAAACTACTACTATGGTACGACAAAGAATTACGCTCTCTTCGCAACAGGAGAAATAAACGTTGGCAACGTTGGTTTCTTCTAACCCAGACTGAGTCTGACTATTCTTCCTATCTATCTGCTTATACCTCTTTTTCTGAACGTTGTGATACCTTCTACCATGAGTACCTCCAACGGATGGAAACTAGCCTCATATCCGACCCCAAGCGTTTTTATAACTTTATTAATTCCAAGAAGAAATCCAATGGTTACCCTTCCACCCTAAAGCTCGAGAATACCTCTTCATCTGATCCTAAGGTTATCGCTAACCTCTTTGCACATTTCTTCAGTAAATCTTTCAGCGACAATTCTCTATAACCCGACCTTAACTATTTTGCATTCATGGACAAATGCACTCAAACGTCGTTTACATCTTTTGACACTGATCCTGAACTAATCGCCGCCAGTATTAATGGGCTTGAGGACGACTTTCACCCAGGTCCAGATGACATTCCGCCCATCGTTCTGAAAAAGTGCGCCATGCATCTAGTTCAACCCCTTACTTTGCTTTTTCGTCTCTCGGTCACTCAAGGGGTTTTCCCTCAATTATGGAAAAATTCGTATATTACTCCCATCTTCAAAAAAGGCTGCAAGAACGATGTGTCCAACTACAGACCCATTGCTAAATTATCATCCATACCTAACTATTCGAAAAATTGGTCTATGATGCCATGTTCTTCCACTGAAAGTCTATCCTATCACTCTCCCAGCATGGCTTCCTCAAAGGTAGATCTACAACCACCAACCATACTGACTTCGTCTCTAAAACACTATGTGCCCTGGAAAACGATAAAGATGTTAATGTTATCGCCACCGATTTTAGTAAAGCCTTCGACAAGATCTCCCATAACTAAGTGAGTTTTTAAAGGCACTTGTTGGAACATTTTATTTTGTATAAAAATAAAACACTTGTTTTGTTCCAAAAAACTTAATTTTATTCGCGGTTTTTTTATAAACTTTAACGACGCGTTTCGCCCTATAGAGGCATCATCAGGTTACTGACTGACTAACCTAGCTGATCTGGCCTTGCACTATTGATTTGGTATGGTTTTTGATGAAGTTCTATTAGCTTGCAATGAAAAAGCACAGCAGTTAGCTCATGATCAATATTTACGCCAAATGAATAAACTACGGAAACTGATCAGCAGTAAACAATGGTATAATAACCGAAGAAGTGTCTCATCATACGACAGCTCAACACAAACATGGACACCAACATTAACCATGGATGATAAAATATTTTTCCCACGCTTTAAAAACTTAAGTAATACTACTTTTAACTCACAAGAATTGGAATTACTCAGCAAGGGATTGCAATATGCACCAAAACTACCAACAACAGCGGAACATTTTGCTGACCTGGGCATTCACATCGATGCGGCGCTAGATGAAAACAACACAATTGGTAAAGCGGAATGTGCAAAAATTTTGAAAAATCAGTTAGATAGAAATAAATATGATAGACGTAGAAATGATAGTGTATTAATAAGTTCAATTAAAAAGAAATTAATAGACAACAACTTGATTCTAACTAAGGCAGATAAAGGAAATAAAATAGTAGTTCTGGAGAGGGATTTATATGTAGAGGAAGTGCAGGCCTTTTTATCTAGTGTTCAAGTAACAAAATTAAAAATAGATCCAACTAATAAATTTCAAAATGAAACTATCAAGATAATCAATAGCGCAGATTTAGTACTTAACACTCATGAAAGATTCACATCAAAGATAAGTAATCCCTCCATTCCGACTCTTTACGGTTTAGTTAAGTTACACAAAAATCTAGAACCGATAAGACCTGTGTGCTCGGCCATTAAAGCCCCAACACAAAATTTAGGTAAAAAGATTAGTGTTATTGTCCCAGAATTGCTAAACTTTAAACTTGCCTATGCAATAAAAAATTCGGTTGAATTAATTGACAAAGTAAAACATTTACAGCTACCGTATAATGCAAAATTAATTTCTTTTGACGTATGTAGTTTATTTCCGTCTATCCCTGTACAAAAACTTAAAGATATCTTAAATAGAGATATTAATAATACGATAGTTGACCCTATGAAGTCGTCACAGCTGAAATCTCTAATAAATGTGTGCTTGAGCCAGAATTATTTTCAATTCAACAAAACTATTTACGTTCAAAAGGAGGGCTTAAGTATGGGTAGCGCCGCTTCTCCTTTCTTCGCAGAATATTTTATGAACGATTTTGAAAAGAACCTTTTTAAAAAAAATAATTGTGACTTGCTAAAATGCATCTTTGTGTGGTTTCGTTATGTAGATGATATTTTTTGTATTTGGACGGGCACAACGCGACAACTTAATAAATTCGTCAAAGATATTTTAAATAAATTAGAACCATCTATACAGTTCACAGTAGAAATCGGGAACAATAAAATTAATTTTCTTGACGTCAGCATTACAATTATAGGAAATAAACTCGATTTTGATATTTATAGAAAGTAAACCTATTTGGACGCTATTATTCCTGTGGATTCCCATCACCCGTGGAATACTAAATTAGCAGCTTTTCACGCTATGATAGACCGTCTCCTAAATGTTCCTCTTAACCAGACAAATTTTAATATTGAACTTGCAACCATTATTAAAATAGCTAGAAACAATGGTTATAATAAAAGAATAATTTATAATTTACTTCGAAATAAAGCAAAAAATCGGGCAATTAAATTAATTTTTCCACAAGAAAAAGAAGTAATACAATGGAGAAAAATGCCATATATTGCAGGAACATCAGACAAATTAAGGGGAATTCTACAGGAATACGACGTTAAACCAGCTTTTTTCAATAATAGAAATTTAAGGAATCTTTTAATAAATAATAAAATTTAACCTAAAGTAGAGACGGTGGAAAAGAGCGGAGTGTATGAGATTAGCTGTGACGACTGCTCAGGCATATATATCGGCAAAACAAAAAGAAAAATCAAAACAAGATACAGGGAGCATGTTGCTGGGGCCAAAAATGACAGAGCACAAACGGGTTTATCTAAACATTTAAAAAATATGAAACATAATATAAATATTAACAATATAAAATTATAAAAGCAACAAAATGGAGGCATTATTCTAGATAAATACGAACAATTTGAGATAAAAAAAGCTATAGCATCAAATAAATACATTTTTAATGATCAGCTAGATGAGTATTCAAATAGTCCGTTACTAGAGCCGCTAACATACCAAATAAATAGTGCAAGGCCAGATCAGCTAGGTTAGTCAGTCAGTAAACTGATGATGCCTCTATAGGGCGAAACGCGTCGTTAAAGTTTATAAAAAAACCGCGAATAAAATTAAGTTTTTTGGAACAAAACAAGTATCTCCCATAACGTTATCTTGTTCAAACTTGAACGCCTAGGCTTCCCCCCAGATTCATCTCCTAGATTCGATCCTACCTCAACAAATCGTCAGTACAATATTCTTTTCAGTTCATCCATTTCTAACCATATTGCCGCTAGTTCCTGCGTCCCTCAGGGCAGCCACCTCGGCCTATTTATTTTTATCCTTAAAATAAATGATGTTGAATGTGTCATCAAACACTCAGAGTTGTCCATTTATGCCGATGACATGAAAATAATCAAACATATCTCCTCCACGACCGACTCGTTTCTCCTGCAAAAAGACCTCGATTCATTCACCACATGGTGCATGAAAAACTTTCTAGAGCTCAATGCCTCCAAATGCCAGTCCATCTCTTATTCCCGCAAGCGTCTTACCACCACCCCGAGAGTCTATATGTTAACCGACGTACCAGTCCCTATCGTTACCTCTTTGTGTGACTTACGAATAATCTGTGATAGTGAACTCAGTTTCCGTTCCCACATTGACAGCATAATTAACAGAGCTAACTCCGCGCTAGGGTTTGTGAAGCGCTGGTCTAGAGATTTCTCCAATCCTTATGTTTCCAAATCTCTCTACGTCTCCTTCTCTCCTTGAATATGCCAGCCAGGTATGGTCACCTACACAAACAACTCACATTAATAGGATTGAATCTGTCCAGCGTAGGTTTATTCGCTTCGCTCTGCGTGATCTTCCGTGGGTTGACAGATTCAACCTTCCACCCTATGAAAACCGTCTGAAATTGATCGACTTACAACCTCTAAGCAAACGTCGTGATGTTTCCGACATTCTCTTCATTTATCAATTATTAACTGGTGCCACACCCATCTATACCAATCCCCGTAACCTTAGGTCCACTCCGCTTTTCCGACTCGACCGCCATCGCACAAACTACGGTCAAAGCGAGCCAATTACCAGGATGTTCCTCTTTTGACTTCCATCTGAGTAAATCATCCCTCCACAAAGCCTTATATCTTGACCCCGCCCATCTTCATCCTGATCGCCTAACTTAATTCTTCTTAGCTTATACTTTTTATTTATTTATTATTAAGCTTAAATAAATAAGTCACTGATCTTTAATATTGTGTCATGCATTAGATCCATGAAACCGCCTAGCCAAGGGGTTGTAGAGTTAGGCCTTGTACATAGACTTAGGGGCATGGCTCCACATGAGATCTGATAAATTTTTAACGGTGAAAGCGATATGAGTTTGTGAGTCGTGGCAACCTTCTTTACATGAAATGTTTTTGGTGGGTTTTCATTTCTTTTTGTAAGATGCCATATGTATCTAGTTCTTTTAATTCTTCGTGCTGGATTTCTTGCGATATTTTTTTGTCATAGCCTACTCTCTATCGTTGCCTCTTTTCCTTGATGGCTTATTATTTGCAAGAAGCGATAAATATACGTCATGAATTTTTATTTCTCTTGTTCCTCTTAAAAGATTATTGTGCTGATCTTGTATACATGTGAAAATCATAACCCTTCCTTCTGGCGAAGTTGGGTAAAAAAGCAGTTCGGAAGTACCTACCCATAAGAAATGTTATATACAGACCTGCACGCCCCAGGTTTTGATGACGGAGGTTTTGATGACGGAGGTTTTGATGACGGAGGTTTTGATGACGGAGGTTTTGATGACGGAGGTTTTGATGACGGAGGTTTTGATGATCATGAGTGACGAAATCGACGTATTTTAGGTATTAATAAAATATAAAGTATAAAAGCTGGACAAATGAAACTTAGTGTTTTTAGTCTGGTAACTACATCTTATCCTAAAAATTTGGGCTCTTTGGTATTATCCAGACCGAAGCTATGAGAGTTCGAAAATACGACGAAACTCTTCGAGAAAAGGTATTATTATGAAGATATTTAAGAAAAATATATCAACTTTAAAAAGGAATCACAAAACACTTGTTAAGTTCCAAATTGTTTAAATTATATTTCGACACCTGTTTTCTAAAAATCTAATCCGACGCGTTTCGCCTTACTATGGCATCATCAGGGAGAGACTACGCTAAATTAGCAAGGCGAAACGCATCGGATTAGATTTTTAGAAAACAGGTGTCGAAATATAATTTAAACAATTTGGAACGTAACAAGTGTTTTGTGATTCCTTTTTAAAAAAATTTGCGATGGAGCGGGACGGCGCATAGATCTTAGATAGTTCGGCACACAACGTTAAAACATTACAATATAAATACCGTCTATCTCGTTTCCGCAACCCCTTGTAGAGCATAGGACGAAAGAATAATATCACTTGATTCACGAAACTAGTAGGATCTATAGGTGAGTTCTGAACCACTGACTTAACCCAAATTTGTATTTTCGCAAAATCTGTTGCCAGCAGAAAACAAGCAAAGGTCATGTGTGGTTCGAACATGATAAAAGCAAACATCAATCATATCAATTACTCCAACGACGAAAATTATACGACTACTTATAACGATAACCAAACATAAAACGAACGATACCTCGATGTAGGGCTTCGACGCGGTTAACGTAAACACTTTAAAGGGGGGAAAATGTTCAGCAAAGAAGTCTAGTAATATAAGGATTATTAAATTCTTTAGTCTCTCTCAATAAAACTCAAAGTATCATTAGGTTTACCTATTCTGACGTTGATGTTGAAATTAACACCTAACTCTTTGGTTTTGTTAAGCCGAGCTATGTATATATGATTTTAAAGTTAAATACAAGAGGACGCCTTAAATGATAATATTACGGGGAAGAAAATAATTAAAGGCCATTTAAAAAAAGGTCCAAACTTTGCAGTCGAAAACTTAACTTAACTTCGTCAGCATAACACAGAACCTTTGTATTAGACAAATATATAGAAATAGAATTGATACAACTAATAAATATTAGAGGACCCAGATACTTACCCTGTGGCATACCATACCCTATCTGGAATAATAATCAAATACCTGACTGTTGGACACTAACAGTGCGAAAAGAATTAATGCAAACCAATTTATGAACCTAGCTACATAGTTCTTTTAGCTCTATAGCTGCAACATGCCTCAGTTCACAGAAGAACTATTTGTCCAACGTCTTGGAGCTTCTTTTGATAAACATAACACGTGCTCAACTCACTTGACCTCCTCTTCGTCCGTACAAAGGCTACAGAAATCGCTGTGCGCATTCCGCATGTAATCGGCGTATCCGCCGAAGAGGCAGTGCCCAGTAATGACAGCTGTGATGTATCTTACATCACCGCGATTTTTTTCAGCTTTTTTAAATTTAATTCCGGCGATAGCGAGATACCAAGTAGATGGTTAACTTCCTTTTACTGTTTCACAACATAATTTGTTGGTGAGGGTTTTTTTTTGTTTCAGTGGGAGAGGTGAACATCTTACATAAGACTGACTGTACCCCCTGGCTGTATAAGATTTCACTGCTAACATTTTAGTCTGTGTAATAGAATCTGTTGTTAAACCGTCACCAGTGTTCCTCCTTGGTGCATCTTTTTAATCATGATTGACCCTCCTCTACCCATCGCAGTGCGGGATTCCGGGCCATGAAGATTTGCGGCCAAATTCTGGTGCCTTCCGCATTGCTGAGCTTGACTGCCAGTCAGTTTACCTGACGGGTTCTCCATTTGTTCCCCATCAACCGACTGAAGCATAACGAAGGGCGTTAAAGTGCGCAGTTTAATCTATTCCCTTCTTAACGCCCTCTGCATTCAGCGTCGGACACCAGATCGTCAGCCTGGTTCCCCCTGAAGTTTCATTGATTTTGGTTTCTCAACCTCTTTATTATGATTTCCCTATCCGCAGGTTACCCCGGGGCAAAGATCATCTGGTTAACACATCTCAGTGCTATCATACCATCCTCCAACGAATTTTCGATGGGCGCTCTATCACTCTTCCTTGACTCAGCTTCCGTTTCTATAAGCCGCGTGCTGAGGCTTAAACCTTGGACGTCCCCCACCTTGTTTCATCTTTGGACTTTCATCATTCGGTGAGGTTCTTGGTTTTACAGTCCCTAAATTTACACTTCGAAACCATTGCGCCGTACCCACACCTTCAGCTGACGCGTCAGTTGAGAGGGATTTGTCGAATCTCTCGGCCATTTGATTGACCTCTTGACCCTTCTTCTGTCTTTTCTTACGCTTGAGAGCTTTGGTCTCAAGCCCAAACACAGGATAAGTACCTTTTTCCCGGATAAGCTGTAACTTATCCTTCGGAGGGCAGGTTTGCATCTTCTTCTGGTGCGTGTATCGTGGAGTTAGTCAATTCGTAAGAGTCTGACATCTCTGAGGAAGTGCTAACAAAAATATTGTCAATGGCACCTTCTTCGGGGACTGCTATAGCACTTTCAGCGGGCACAATTGCAATTTCTCAGAGCTACATCTATTGCAGGTGCCGTGAAGATAGCCAACCTGTTAGAGTCAAACATCCTGTCCATATCCACCCCTATAGAAGTGCCTGCATTTCCTGGTTTATTTTTTCTTATATTGAATTTACCCATGAGTGAATCCCATGATTTGGGGGAGAAATAAAAGGACCAGGTGGGCAGAGATGCCCCCATACCCACCACACTCGACCAAAATACAAAAAGAGATTAAGCTGCTCCTGACGTGTCGCCATTTGATACTGGGTTCTGTAAAGATTGAAACTACTGCAGACTTACTCGGCAAGGTCTTTGTTTTTTTTATACGATGTGGTGACATCCTAGGGGACAACCCCTTGATGCGATAGCATGGTTTTTTCCGGAAGGGAATTTAGGGTTAATGAAGTGAGGAAACTTGAAAGTCTTGTTTTTACATTGCTGCGAGCTAGACAACAGCCCAGAGACGGAGTGGATTATTTTAATTTCTTAATAAAACCTCACGGGGAGATCTGGTCTCGAACCCGGGGCCCATGGCATGGTGGTCGTGGGGCTCAACGAATTGATCTAACTCCGTCTACTACAACTTTGGAGTTAGGGGATTTTCAACAGGTTATCTCCTCTCGCTAACTAATTACTTAGTTGTAGGATGCATTGCACGATTGCATACTGCTTGGAGGTGTAACTAACACTTGAGAATGTCCAGATGAGAATCACTACATCCAAGAAAGATTTTGACTCTTTCGTCCAAACTCCAGCAACCTCGGGGAGCGCTTAGTTTGGGCGACCAGGAAGTGTATTCCGATTAGAACTGGAGTCACGTTTGCGGTTCGCTGTTTTGGTCACGTGACTGTTTCTATTGGCAAATTGGTGCCTTTTATTATAAATGATGTGTAAGTGTTGGAATTATTCATTTAATTTATATCTATTGATATGGCAACAACTCGACTCGAAGCGATACTTGTGAAGAAATTTTTATTTTGAAGTGCAAAAAAAAGTGAAGACAGAGCGATACCATAATTATATTATTGTACTATAATTATAAGTACAATTAATTATACTAGAAATCTAGAAATAGCCGCGTGAGAGTCAAAATACAGTTGATCTTTATTCGACCACCAGGAAGCGCAAACAGCTGGATAGATAGGTTTTTTTATGGCCAAGATTTCCACTTGAAACGCACTGAAGCAGTTCGTGAAGGGCGATATTTCTGCATCGATAACTACGCGACCCTCTTTTCACACTTCTGTGCTTGGGTAGGAATCAGATAGTTCGTTTACAAAGCTAGGCTTTGGAATCGAGTAGTCAGTGCTCATTAACTATGAATGTCTAGAGGCAGCAGACTTCTTACTGACAACTAAAAGGCTATCGGGAATTTCAGAGTAATGTCACTGGTTCGGAATCTACCTTAAATTGCAGCTGCACTTGCAATCGTCGCCATAAAATCGGATGAAATACAAGCAGCAGATGCAATACTCCAGCCCACTTCTAACCTCACTTACGCTGATTCCGATGCCTTCGACTACCAGCACTGACTGAGGACTAAAAAGATTAGTGCAGATCATCAGCAGCAGATAGCCAATTCTGGAGGGGGGAGTCAGTAGTATTCTGAATTAATTAGGTCACTTTAGAGAAATTCTTGTAATTTATGTAAGTTCTGTGGGGGATTCATTGATACAAATTTATTCATCGCCTTTAAACTGGAAAATAAATATTAGAAAGCAATTACATTGTATTTCGAGCTTGTAACCGTAACCAAAGGGAATAATTTGGTTGCGTTCGAATAATTTAATCAAAACAGCATATCTGCGTCTAATAAATTGATTTAATTTGCATTATAAGCTGAAATTCAAAATCCAAGAAAAGTTTCTTTGGAAAATCTTTCCCGTCCTCTTAAGATTGAGGTCGTCTTAAGTTTCATAGTATTTTATACGCACATACATTAGCATAAATTTTTTTGCCCCAGTGCTTTATAATGATAAAAGCTTAAATTTCATAAAAGAAAAGATGAAGACAGTTTGAGCACTTTTTTTTTATGATACGCGACTAGTGGTAAAGAAATTGAGAATTGATAAAGCGACGAAGGAAAGAACGTATAACAGCGTAACGTTGAGCCTCTCCTTAGCAATCCAATTTCAAAATAAAATGAAAACTTTATTTACTTTCATTTTTTTTTCGTCTACTTTTCCATTTTTATCATTGTTCAGAAAAAGATAACGTACAAAAGCAGAAATTTAATCTGGAGACAGAGGTTTAGTTGACATTCACCCTTTTTCTGGATATCTCTAAGGAAAACGTCGTGATATTACAAGAAGCTTTGGGAAATGAAACCTGACGAGCTGAGTCTGTTGTTTTCTTAAATCAAATTTACCGACCTACTGAGCTGCAAAAACGGATCACAAAATTAATCTGTGAATTTGTGTATTCGTGTCGAATCCCTTTTCGTATCCGGCCAGAAATTTGATTGGCGGATTGACAAAGGTTTTTGTTCTCATTTGATAAAGCAGTTTTGGATTAAGACTTACTTTTTTTTTTCCGAGCAACGCTAAGACTCAAAGTAATGGTATAATCTTATTTGAATTCTGTGTCAATGTACTTACGTCTTGTTTGAGTCATCAAATGAGAAAGTTCATTACGTTTTTTTGCACATTTTCTTGCAATTTCGAACTGGACCATCTTAAAAGAAACTTTTGCAAGTTTTCCATTGAAATGCATTTGGCATACAGTTTATGGTAACACGCTTTTAAACCCAGAACAGAAACAGAATTGAAAAGTCCTTAGTTAAGTTTCATTTAGTAAATCTGTTATCAATTACCTAGCAACAAGTTCGAAAATAGTTAAATCCTGTGTTTGACAGTAGCCCAATCAATTGTTCATAGTATAGGGGAGAGTGTCCACAAATTTACGAAGCTAGTTTAAAACTTTCCAAATGAAGTTGTACGTCGAACTAAAAGAGGGAGTCAATTGAAAAGTCAGCAGTAAATCTCGGTATGTGAATCGAGTGGAAGGTGAAAACTATGCTTTAGTTGAATTCAACGAATCATTACAATTCCAAACTCGTTTTGTCAAAAAAAAAAACACACACAGAAAAGGAGAACATAAAAATCGGATATGGGATGTCAATCAAAGAAAAGTAAAGTGGAAAACGTTGAAAGTTTGAAATTTATCATTTTTCTTAGATAACATATGTTCACAATTTAAACGAAAAAATACGAAAGCTTTATGACACCTCAGCATCATGCCTCTTCGACAGGATGTAAAATGAAGGGTACAGCTCTGAATGGAATACATCATCCTTTTGAACATTAAAGACCCTCGAAAAGTTTTCAGCTGTGATCTTACTTCAATGAACTGTGTCACGTACATGTGAAAAGAATATCACAGGAAACACTTGGGGAGAAAGTTTTCTCGTCAAAATCACAGAGGCTTGATGACTTCAGCCTCTTTCGGTTTTTTTTTTGGAAATTGGCATGATTTCGGATCGGAACAAAATGTCGGGATTGATTTATTTTGTACGTCAATTAAGAAAATATCTCATGTGTCCGATATTATGCAATGTATATTTTAAAAATTGTTACACGTGTATTTCTATTATATACACGTGTAACAATTTTTAAAATATACAAATGCTTTTGTATTTCTGAATGACTAAGCATCAATTTAACTGTTATACTCGTATAACAATTTTTAGAACGTAGTTATGCCACCAGTTTTCAGTTACATTACATAATACATACATCATATTATGGCAAGAGGAATAAAAGAACTCCTACTACTAAATTAGGCTTACAGATTTCTTGCCTGATATGCTTTATTTGGAAAATAGTATAGTACGATAACAGCGAAAATAAAATAACCCGAGTTAAAAATAACTAAAAAATAATTTTCTTTCGTGCATATTTTGTGTATATTTTAAAATAATTTAGTTGGTATATTCACGCCAGTGATGGGCATTATTCGAATAAATTTTCAATCAAATACCAATTTTTTAAAAAAATCGAATAACAAATTATTCGAATAAATTTTGATTCGATTTTTAATTTCTTTTAAGTTATTCGCAAATAATTATTTGTTATTTGGTGCTCTTTAATCCAATTTCAAATAATTATTTATTATTCGATCGTTCGTTATTCGATAATCAAATAATTATTCGTTATTTAATGACCTATTCGCAAATAATTATCTGTTATTTGGTGCATTCCTTGCTCGGTCATGCAGATCGCTGGCTCCAATACCTTGGAATTTTTATGCGTTACGCTAAAGTTTCGACAGAGAAGTTTGTTTGTCTCCACTATCTACATTCCTCCTGGATGACCTTCGGTTGTATTTGTTCAACTCTCTGCGTCCATAGCGATGCACTACTGCCCTCCGAGTAGTCTGTTGTTTCTAGTGACTTTATCCTTCTCTCTATTTGTCGTACCACTGAGACCGAGAAGTTGTTGCCTTCCCATTCGACACCTGCACCTCTGTGGGTCTTTCACAATACAGCGATTTCGTGAACGAATCGGGAAGGTCATTAGATTTTGTTTTGTCGACGGACCCCTGCGGCTCGTTGATGAGAAATTGCCTGACTCCCTTAATCCCGGAAACCAGCCAACATCCTGAACATCACGTTGTCCGTTGTTTTGAGACCCCTGATAGTTTTCCTACCTCAATTGTAGACTGCTCCTTTAATTTCAAAGCGGCTGATTTCTCTTAATTGGATTCTTGGATATGATTGGGCGAACGTATTTTCTGAGCCCGACATTGACCTGACCATTTGCTCTTTCTACGATACACCTGTTTTACTCAATGTCTTCCCGTCTCCTTGCTCATCTCAGCCATGGATGGACAAAGTTCTGCTCATCTAGGTGCGATGTAGACTACCAGACTAACTACGACCTAAACCTTCAGTTCTCTCGCGATCTGCAGGTGTCCTACAATAGCTTTCTATCCAACTCAATATCCACTCTGCTGTCCAACCCTAGACAATTCTGCAAATTTATTAATTCTAAACGACACAGCGACGGTTACCCTTCATCTCTTAGGTTTGGTGATCACTAGAGCAGCTACCCCGCTTCGCTGACTTTTTTCTTGCTTCTTTCTGTGATTCTGACTGTGATACTATTTCTATCGATTTTTTCCCACTTAACTGGGCTTTCACCCACTTTTCTTGAACCCAAAGACACCCAAAGTTTTTGACGTCGTCACTGTCAATGAATACTTGTCGAACTTGTCTGACGGATTTTCGTGTGTGTGGCGTCCCTTCTTCGTTTTTGAAAATGTGTTACTAGTCGGTTGCACCCTGTTCTTAATTATCTGTTCAACATATACTGCGGCCATTTCCCTAGGCTGTGGAAGGATTTTAGACCCATTGCCAACCAGTACCACGCTGCGAACGCGTTCGAGGCCCTAATCAGTGACGCGCTCCGTTTCCACTGCCGACCCTTCATTGGCTCTTTTCAGCATGGCTTAGTTAATGGTAAATCCACTTCCCCCAACCTACTCGAGTTTGTGCATCACTACCTGCTTCCGATTGAGGCTGTCTTCCAGTTTGAGTAAATTAACCGCATTTATCAAGGCCTTTGACAGAAGAGACCACGGGATTCTCATTCAAAAGATTCATATGCTTGGGTTTGGACTTCTTCTTGTTGACTGGCTGTCCTTCTACGTGTCCGGGCGCACTCAGCGTGCCTTATTCCGCGGTGCCTTATCTAACGTAATCTCTGTTCCTTCGGGCGTGCCTGAGGGCAGTATTCTCGGCCCTCTCCTATTTATTATATTTATTAATGATGTCTCGCTGCTCCTGACTAACTTCAGCATCCTGTGTTAGGCCGATGGCACCAAAATCTTCCGCGTCGTCCCTTGTGATGACGAATGTGCTTTATTAAACTCCGATATTCACATTTTCCATAACTGGAGTTCCAGTAACCTTCTCCCCTTTAATGCTGACAAATGTAGAAAAGGAGTTCCATGCTCTCTGTCTACTCTTTAGATGGAAGTAGGCTGGGAAGCTTGATTGGGTCAGGGACCTGGGGGTGGTTCTAAATTCCCGTCTATCTTATAAGGACCACGTAATTTTTGTTGTGGGTCGGGCTAATTCCATGCTTGGCTTTGTGAAAAGATGGTTCAAGAAGCTTGACGATCCCTATTTAAGCAGGCTTCTCTTCTCCACATTCGTTAGACCTCTTCTGAAATATGCTTGTCCGGTATGGGATTCCTATTTCGCCGTCCACATCATTAGTCATTGAATCAGTTGAGAGGCATTGTTCGATAGTACACCTAAAACCAGATATGTCCTCCTTGTTCTTTTTTCTCTATGTTTTGTCCAAAGTAAGGGAGATAAATTAACATTGATTATACTGAACAATTGAGTTTTCTAATTGCAAAAGATTATGAACGTCAGTTGGCTTAAATTGTTAGCAATAAATGTCGACATATCGGTAAAGGTGAATTTTCGTTCTCCAAATTCGAACCACATTTCTTTAAGGCTACACTTGTCGTAAGTAAACTCAAATAGTTCAATATGCGTATACATCGACATTTTTGTCAACCATTCAAAACGATTTCAAGCCAAAATAGCTGCTATCAACAGCGTTCAATAAAAAGACGCCTATATGAATTCTATCCAGTTTTACGGATTTGCGATAACCTCCAAAGCAAGTTAACATATGTTACACGTAAACGTGTATAGTGTAGGTTTGAAAATAATCCATAAAATTCTTCATAAAATCCGGATCAGTACTCATATCGTCAGATTATCTGAGAATTTCAATGGAACTTTCGCCATAGAGAAAATATTAAAAGACTTCTTGCTCCGAGAAAAGGTACGGCAAAGGAACGGCAGCAAGTCAGGCAAAGCATAGCTTTCAAGTATGTTACCCGTCAATGAAACTCAAGTGAAATCACTTAGCATTTTTTACAATTTTTTTTTCAGAGCTGCCATAAAATATATTGAAAAGTTTTATTTACTGGAAAGCTCTATGTCGACATAGGTATGGTAAGTATTCGTGGGCAGCAAATACTATATTTGTTCGCTTGCAGATATGTATAATGCATAAAGATGAAAGGCGGAACAACTTAATAATTTCTTTCAGTTCAGTGGACGTTCAATTCATGGTAGGAAACTTGTGAGTGACTAAATTCACAGGTTTGGGTTTTAAAAAGAGTTATGTATAAAATAATTAGGAAACCAAAGAACAACGTGTCGAAACGAGCATATTCAATAGAGCAAAAGGTACATTAGAGTTAGTTGGTAAAATATTTTTTTAAATTTTGCTTTGAAACCCAAAGTATCGGAAAGGGGGGGGGGTTACAATTAGGATAGTGCGCAAGCAAGAAGTAGCGACATGTATGCCATTGACCTTCTGCATTTTATAATGCAGTCAGTTCTAAAATGTACAATAAAGTTGTGGCAAATTAATTTTATATAATTATTTGATAACCTTGTATCTACTTTGATTAAATCTAATAAAATATTAAAAAAACTTTATAATTACAAAAGTATTGAGCAACATACGAAGAATTTCGGAGTAGTCAGTGCCATTTAGAAGTTTTTTATTAACTCGAACTTTTGCATTCGGTTCAAAAAATACACGCTGACGAAGAATTCGATAGATTAGCAGCCAGATCATTCATTTTTGAGTTTAAGTTGAACAAAAAATATTACGCCGATTGCTAACATAGAGGTTACTCGCAACAATGCAAGGGTTGTCCCTTAGGCTTTGACCACATCCTAAAAAAAATAACGCAAGACGGGTTGCCAGGCTTTTCATGTCATTCGACTTAGCTACGTGACGATTAAGGCGCGGATTTTGGTCGTCTTCGTTTGGGGGGGGGGGGCAATTTGTGTATATCAGAAGGTATCTACGTTGTTGTTGAGCGGAGGGGGGGGGGGTTCTAATGAATTGAAAGAAAAACTGGCGTGCACTAGTTTTAGAGGAATAACCCGAAATATTTAGTGAAAAAATACTACTAGACTGAATGAATTCCAGTTTGCTATACAAATAAGATAGTTCTTAAGTTAGAATTAAATTACGTATTCACAAAATTTAGAGTAACAAGCCACATTCATCTTACGAGCTGACACCGAATCCAATTTATTTAAAACATCACAGCCATACAAGGATCTTACAAGCAGAAAACGAGTAACTTATAACCGTATAAGCTACAGATAAAGACAGCTTTCGTAGGCACCCATATACTTTACCAACGACACGGTTGACGTGATTTGGCCAACTTAGAGATCTATTAAAATAATGCTAAGATTTTTAACTCAATCAAGAGAAGATCGTATCATACATACATCAATCATCAATAAAATTGAATCACAGTTGGAAGATCATTAATAAACATTGAAAATAAAAGAGGGTCGAAAATAGAGCTACCTCGCTTAAAATAGCAATATAATCGGATGACTTGCCATTGCAATTAAACTTTTGTTTACGTTTTCTTAAATATAACAATATTAAATTACATGCGGCATTACAAAAGTAAAATATCGAACCAAGTTCCCAAAACATGATCCTGTGATCAGCTTTGTCAAAAGCCTTAGAGAAGTCAAGCAGAACCAGCGCTGTAAAATCCTCATTATCACAGAAAATTGTTATGTCGTCAGTAATTTTGAGAAAGGCCGTGGTACATCTGTGCTTATTCCGGAAGCCAGATTGAAAATCTGACAAGAGGTTATTGCTTTTTATACGGTAGTATAAGTATTATGTTATAGCTTGTAATTTTTGTTTTATTATGTAATAGCTTGTATTAAGCTTAAATAATAAGTAAATAAATAAAAAAGAAGAGTATGAGCTAGTAGATTATTTAGTAGATATGGAGAGCAGGTGTTATGGCCTAACAGTCAAACATTTTAAGCAAATGGTTTATCAACTAGCACTTCCTCTCTAGTTCCCCTAACCCCTTGTGGTGAATGGGTGGGAGAACAATTTCACCTGATTCGAGTCGCTGTCGGTGGGATTCGAATCTAAGACCTTCGGATTGGCAGGGCGACACTTTAGCATTTATTCCACCGGTTCACCCTATCCGCCACTCCCAAAAATGTTCATTAGGATATCAATGGGGGAATATTCGGTATAAGGGACGAAGTTGGATCAATGCGTTGAGCGGCAAGACCAACATGCCATGGGTCCCGGGTTCGAGCCCAGATGACCGTGAGCTTTTATTAAGAAATTAAAATATTCCACTCCGTCTCTGGGCTGTTGTCTAGCTCGCAGCAATGCAAACAAGACTCAAGTTTCCTCACTTCCCTACACACACTACGAAGTCTAGTGCTTAGAGGTCGCATAGGTCCTCCCCACTCCCGCCACAATTGTTAGCATGGTACCAAAGACGGATCATAAGAATCATCCAAATTGGTCTATTCGTTACGAAGTTTGATGCCGCCACCTTCCCCACCGGTTGGTGAAAAAAAACATTGTCAAATAGGCAAAATTGCATTTGTACTACGTACTTACTCTTACTTTGTGTTTTTCCCTTTCCAGTAATCCTGTGTTCCCCAGCAAGTAAGCACACGTGTTGAGCGGAACCGTCTTAGAGGCTTAATGAATAAGTAGCCAAGTACGTTAAGAGCAGTTTGCTATTTAATCTCAGTATGCATTTTGAGTGTATTGGTCATCGTCATAGGCATAAGAGTCTTATTAGCCTTTAGATATTATTTTCTTTTAGCAGTAATGTTACGGAATTATAGAGTTAAGAGGGAATCGGTAAAAACTAAAATCGTATTAAGAGGCTAAACTTTGACTTTATACTGGGCCAATTGGGATTTCTCTATCTTTTTTTCAAAACATCGTGTCCATTCTTTGCTGGTGTATATTTCGGAGATTGTAAATGGACTTTGTCAGCCTCAACAAAATCTTGAATTAAAAGATTTTGTTCTCACAAAAACAATTTTACATTATTTGATTGACTGTAAGAAAAAATTCGTCGTTCATATTTGACCGGATTATTTAAATTAGCCCTAAATTAACCCTTTGCGATCAATACCGCACCAATGGCGGCACTTAAAGTTTGTTTAGGTGGGGGTAGAGATCAAATTAGTTCATCCGTTCTCCACAAGGGACTACGGGAACTAAAAAAGCGAAATGAACACAGCCATTTATCAATAATTCGCTACATACTGACGTTGGAAGAACACAAACTTGTGGTATGAATTGAGTCATGAAATTCACTTTCAATTCCTCCAACATATCTATTTACTTAAATATCCCCAGGCATTAATAATCTACTTAAATTGAAACGAAAAGAGAATTCAAGTTGAAGAACATTTAAAGCGATATTCCATGTGAAAAATCAACGAATCCAACTGGGTGTGATGAATACGACTTGTAGAATTGTCTGGGCTTTTGAGTAAAATAGAGATCATAGGGAGCGTACATAGACTTAAAGTGGATACGTCATGCATAGATTCAATAGCGGCCTGGGATGTCTGCCTGATTTGTTTCACTTGTTGATTTAACTTTCCGACAGGATGTTCGTTTTATGCTTGAAATGTAACTTGATTTAGGATTTTGTCTTGTTTCCCTTGAGCGAACCATCCAATTCAATTCAAAGTCAAACGATAAGAAAGTTCTTGAAAAGAGTCTCCTGAAATTTTCCTCAAAAAATTCTTTCAATTTTATCTAATATTGTATACAGAAATGAAAAATGTAAATAATTTCACAAAGAACACTTTGAATTTGATTTCGTAAGGTTGGAAGAATTTAAATACAACAACAATATTTACCAAAACAATTTATTTTCCTTTATACACAGTTTGATGTGCAATTGCCCAATTTACTCGAAAACATCATTTTCTTCCGTCCATTTTTAGAAAAAAATATTTAAAGCGATTAACGTTTTTAACTAAATGGCTTAAACCGAAAAAATTCACTATTCCGAGATTTTTCAGAAATTGTTTTTTCAAATTTGAAACCCTATAAGTATAAAATTTAGTTTAACAAATTTTAATTAGAATATTTACATATTACTACTTCTTTTTGCAAAGGGTATGTTAAAAAAATTAAAACAAGTTGAAAGTTGATTTGTTTACACATTTTTTTTTATATGATAATGCCAAAGCTTAGGGGATGCCCTATGATGCTAAAGCACAGCCTTGACAGATGTCGGTGTACGCTTTGCTTGAAAGTTTCGGGCTCATAAGGGAAAAACAGAAGATGGTTAACTGTTCCACATTCGTTTAGTTCTGCTTAGAAAACATTCTCGAAATTTGACCTGGAGAGTATAGGGGTGGAAGCGACTTGAAGCTCTTGTATCGCGCGGTGTGATAAGTCTACAGATAAGTCCCCAAATATGAAAACTATATTCGAGTCTTGGTCTGATGTGGGACTTGTAGATCAGTGCTAAGTTAAAGGGGGTGAAGTATTTCTTACATCTCTGTAGAAAACCCAAGCATTTCATCGCATTTTTCCCCATCGAAAATATATGTATGGCCTAGCTCAGGTGAGCTGGGTATTTTTTGAGGGACAGTAAATAGCATTGAGTTTCAGATGCATTAAACATAGCACGATTTGCTCTGATTCAAGCAAGAATCGTAGAAATGTCGTTGTTTAATGATCCAAACATGCGTTCTTGGTTGATTTGTGTAAAGTTAACACGAGAATTCATTATAGAATCAAAAGAGTACGTGAAATTAAGGATGCTGTCCTACTAAGAATAGGATTGAAAGTGAGAGACAAAAGATCTTTGATGAAAAGAGGATATAAGGTTGGTGAGAGAACTGAACCCTGAGGAACACCGGCATTTATTTCGTAGGGATCAGATGTCCGTCTATTATTACAAGGATTGAACGGCCCGACAAAAAACTTTCTATTCATTTTAATAGGTGAAGATCTAGACCAACTACTTGAAGTTTGGCTAAAAGAGCAACAAGCCAGGCTTTATCAAAAGTCTTTGAAATATCAAGCGACCATTTTGAGCTCACCAAAATTATGGAGACAATGATTCCAACGCTCCCTTTAAAGCCATTAGTAAGTCTCTGGTTGATCGGCCAGAACGGGAACCGTACTGACAATCCTGGATAAGATGGCTATTTTCTAGATATTTCACAAATGAGAGTTGATGAGTGATTCAAAAACCTTATATAAATCCGAAGTGAGTGTAATTGCTCTGTAGTTAAGGGGTTGCATTCCTCTCCTGTTTTTGGTATCGGCTGAACATGAGCAAGTTTGCATACAGACGGAAACACTCCTTTTAAGTACAACAGGTGAAAAAGTTTGCGTAAAGGTTTTGAAAAAGCAGACGCGTAGAATTTTAAAACCAGGGGCGAAAAACTATCAGGTTCAGTAGCTTTGGACACGTCCAGTTTCGAAAGTACCCGAGTGCGAAAGTGTAGTGGCAGTTGCCTGCTAGTGCACTGTGATAGAGATGGACGTGGCTGCGATGACGGTGGCAAGTACGAATTAGCAGTAAACAGGGTGACCTTGTCCAATGAGCCAGTAAAAACATTCCCATTATAAATGAGCGTTGGTGTTGACGAAGAGGTGAAATTGTTCTTTACGGTTTTTACTAGAGACCAGGAGCATTTTGTTGTATGGTGTGGTCAAAGATATAAAAGCAAGATATTAAAATTCACTCATTTCCTCAATTCACTATTCCGGTCAAAGCTATACTAGTGCATCATAGGGTCGACCCCTAACATATTATTAGAAATATAAAATTTATTATTAAAAATGCAAAAGTTTATTTTTATTGGTATACTGAGGAATATGCTTCATATTCTCTTTTCTTTATAGCAAAAATCTCCGAGTATGGATGCATCCCGAACACTTTGATATCTTTTTTGTGAAGATATCAAGTCCAGATGAAGCCTTTCTCCCTGCTCTTCGGTTACTCTTAGAGCACCTAGATTTTGGGGGAAGAACTCCAAATCAGAATGCAGAAAATGAATTTTGAAAGACATATTTGCTTTCATTTTGTGATAATTCTGAAGAAATGTTGCCAGGCGCACCTAGGTTTCCGCTTAGGGGAAATTTTGAATCCATAATCCATTTTTTTGTGCCCTATAACTCTAAAGCACAGCTTTGGAAAGAGAGAAATTAAGGATAACTGAAATTGATTAATAGGTTATGAGCGAAGGAGGTGACGATGAACGCCTCCTCTGAAAGTTTCGCACTAATAAGACGGGAATGAAACAGAAAATGGTAAACTATTCCATATATAGACGTGTGTTGCTTAATTAAAGATTCTTGAAATTCGACAATACGACGAAATTTAACTTGGAGGGTACTGGGATGAGAATGACTTGAAGCTCTACTATCGCACGTTGTAGTGTATCTTCAATCAAGCACGATAGCAACTTCGTTATAACATTGACCGTGGAAACAGCATTTTGTTAAAGATAGTGGATTCGCCAATAAGTATTATATCCTTTCTTTGAACTCAGCGCCAGGTCAAATAGAGTATTTCTGAATCTCTGTAGAAAACGTAAGCATTTCATCGGATCTTTAGCGACTGCAAATATATGATCAGTTCAGTTATGAGATAATATCGAAAGCTATTCTAAAAATAATCCCGAGCAATTATATAATATCACAATTGCGACAATACTTTATTATTCAGAGAAGTATATATTGAATTAACCCTTCTAACTGAGAAGGCGCAGTTCTCACGCAGAAGCTTAGATTGAGTTCAGTTCATATCACAATATATTCAGGTGAATGAGGTTCACACACCAACATGCAAAACACATAAATAATCAAAACTAGACTACGCATACACAAAACAATCAGCGGTGCACAAAGAACAGATATCGTTGCAGCGAATCTTTATTAAGGGTTAGGTCGAAAACCAGGCTCTTCAGATGCGATTTATGGACTCATGCATATCATAGTAAGACCGAGACTGAACGACATGTCGTAAAAGCAATCTCCTATTAAGCAACCAGAGGCAATCCTCATAAGAAGGAAGCCGTTGTAGATCATTCCACGGGAGGTCTTTTAGTGCGAACCTAACAAGGGTCCACTATACCGACTCAAATTGTCTAGAATGAACAGCAAAGCGAGGTGCGAACCTAAGAATTGATTTAACCAAAGAAAAAAATAAGTGAATTAAGATCTGCAGTCCAGAAAACTCACGTAATCACCACTTGACATAACCCAGAACTGAATTACTCCTAGACACAATATAGTTTATATGCAGAGTGACATCGAGCTTTTTGTCTAGCATCACACCAAGGTCAGTAACAGACTGCACGAGACGGTTAGTAGTATCCACAAAGGTGTAATCAAAGATGAGCCGACTGAGGTTCCCAGAGAATGACATAACTTCAAATATATCCAGGGTAAGTTGCATGCCATTTGATCCACACCGATATTTAAATCATCCTGAGTGCAGGAAGAATCATAACTGTTTCTTACGCAAGAGAAAATCTTCATATCGTCCGCATAGATTAAAACGTTGGAGTGTTTAATCAGGGGGACAATGTCATCAATGGCAAGAATAAACAGCAGTGGACCAAGATGGCTTTCCTGAGGTACATCAGAAAAAGGCCTAAGGACTCTAGATAAAGTGGTATGGAAACATACTCGATGTGTCCTATCTTTTAAGTACGAGGAGATCCAGCCGACCATCAAAGGCATGAAACCAAACTTTCTAAGTTTGAGCATAATCACAGAGTGAGGTAGTTTATCGAATGCCTTGCTAAAGCCGGTGTAGACGCAGTCGCTCTGGTGACGCTGTTAAAACAAAGAGATTATGTGGGATGTAAATTTAAGCAGGTTGGTTGTCGTCGATCTACCAGGCTGGAAACCATGTTGGTTAGACAAGATTAGCCCCATTACACGCCCCACAAGCTGTGAATATATAACAGAGTCAAAACAACTTGGATATGCAGTAAAGCTTCGCGATTGGCCTATAATTTTTAATAAAATTGTTGTGACCTTTTTCAGAAACAGGTGTTATAAAGAAGCTCTTCCATAGCGTGAAAAATCTACCGGTCTGAAGAGACTTGCTGAAGATGAGTTCCAGTGCTCTCATAACAATCGACGACAGTAAGCTAACGTGTCTCTACAGCGTAAGTAGGTTTCCCACAGTCAATTTTTTTTATTCTTAAGGCGCCGAAGTTCTCTACTATACCGCGGGGGAAAGTATATGTTTAATAATGGGAATTTTTACTTTTGTAGAATAACTAAGATTTTAATCGTGAATGAAGTGAATTCTTTAACAATTCTGTAAAAAGAACGGTTTGATTGCTTAAGGCCGTCAAAGCTTTCTCGGGGACCTGTGCAACTCACTGATGGAGGCCCCCTAAAATTAAAAAACGGTAAGGCTTTGATTATTTGCGCACAAATATAGTATGTGTAAAGCCTTTGGTTCTAAAGTAACTTAATAAATTCTGACTAACTCAGAAGTACAAGGGAGGGGGTAATTTTTTAAGTAAAAGACACAGTTGCATGTTAAGATAAAGTGATTTATCATTTCTTTGCAGTAACAAAACACTTTTGAATCATTAACTGAAATCAAATTAGTACAAAGTAGTTAACTAGTTGTAAATTAGTTTAGAAACAACATGAATCAAAAGTCCATAAAAGCAACAATTGGTCAAATGAGGATTTATCACATTCGTACCTCAATTTGTGTATTTAGAAAAGTGCACTGGAGGTGTTTTCCATCAGAAACTGGTAAAAACATAATTCTTTGGAACAGCCTTCGCGATATTCGTCGATGTGTATTTTGTACAATTTCAGCGAATTGTTTCAATTCTGATTCGAAATACTTATCTAGACCGTTTGAATATGCCACACTTCATCCGACTATTTGGACAATTCGCCAACTTCATAGGCTTTCAACCTGGTTGATAGGCACTCAGTTGAAGAGTTTGTAGATCAAAAAGCATTTTACCCGAAAACCACTTGCAGAAAATTGAACTTTAGGTGCTTTTCCGCATTCAAGGGGTTTTAAGCGGATGTTACGAGTTCGTACGCGGGTTGAAGCATATTTTTCAGTACCTGGTAACTGTTTCCCATGTTGCTCAAAATCGACAACAGAATTCCGCTTTAAAAGCACAAACGATTTAAGAGACTGCATGGCCTCCACAGCACATCTTAAAGTCATTTGTGAGTATTGCAATTTTCTAAACTGCACATCTGATTGAATCGTTTACTGGCTTCATTACGGACAGGGGATTTTTCCTCTACATCGTTTGATATTATTTCAAGTGCATTTTTATATGGTCATACTCTTGGACTAGCGCTTTCAGTGCATCCGACCTATAAGACCAACTTGTTTCACTTAAAGACGGAATGAAAATTGTAGATGTTTTGGACAAATTAAGAAAAAACGAACCGCTTCTGAGCAAGACTTTGCAGCTTTCTTACCTATTAAATCCAACCACTGGCCACAACAAGGAACGAATAGAGCTTAATTTGTTTCTGAATGGTTTTATTAAATTTCACTTTTGTTTATTTGTTTGTTTGTTTATTTTAAATCAATTGCAACTGACATTTCACCGACTTCTAATTGGTGCGCCGACTTGAAATTTGGCAGACTTAATCAATTCCGTTGATAATACAATATTTTGGTACCATCTAAGGGCGGTTGGGATGGGGGGGGAGGTAAGGAGGGATGAAATGTACAAATAAGCGAACAGATATCGACAGATGTCGACCCTATACTTTTCTGGGTCAGTAAGATGAATAATGACGCAACCGATGCCGTTAAATAATTGGGTGATAAAACCTCTCTAAAATATCATAGACCGAAAATTTTTATTTTAAGTTTTTCCGACAGTGCATTCGAAGGTTTTTGGTTGTCAGTACCTACCGTCAAATGTGCAGCAGCTGCGGCAGTTGCACTACGCCAAAACATTGCCGTAATCTCTTGCTAGTTGTCCTCTATGGAATCCATTTACAGTTTGCACAAAACTGGACCAGGCATTATGTCCAAGAAGTGTTAAAATCTACCAATATCGTGTAGATTAAATCACAGCCCACAGCCCACAGCCGAAGGACATTTCTCCAGTATAACAACTGCTAACTCCTAGCCCAGATATGGGTGGCCAGTTGTTGGAGGGTGTCAAAGGACTCCTTCGTAAGCACCGCAGAAAAATACCACGACGATAAAGAACTTGCTGCTTGAATATCAGAGAAGATAATTACATCAGCCCCTTGCAGTTCTTTTTTGACGTTGAGAAAGAGCATAAACTTTGCTGGAATGGATCTTGGATTGAAAAACCCAATGTAATCGAAACTCTAGTGTTGGGTCCAAGGACACATTAGCACCATATTCCATTTTTGCGCCATCAGTGAACCATTTCATGTCAAGAGAGTCCTGAATTTTCTGCCAAGGCGTAGTTCTTTAGTCAAGTGGACATATCTATGCCAGGAATGCGTTAAAGGATGCCATGACCCTTGTCACCAGCAGGCATATTTAATGTTAGCTACATATTGAGGGCGCTAATTGTAGCCAACTTCATAATGGAATTGTGCAGGGGAGTGAGTTCAATTACCTCCTTCATTGCAGCTGTTGCACACGTCCTCATTGCTCATGTTACGGAGAGCCAAACAAGCCGCTGAAGCTTGTTACATTTGGCGATTGCCATCCGTTGTAGAACCTTAGGCGACCAGACAAAGGAGGCGTTGGTAACGATCGATTTGACAATTGTATTGTATAACCAGGAAATCATTCTCGAGGTGAGACCCAAAGTAATTCCGAAGAGTTTTCGACAGGCCTTGTTTAGGGTGAAGTCAAGGTGAGCGTTCCAATTAAGTCTTTTAGGGAGCATATTACCCAAGTATTTCAACTCATATGAATATTCAATGATCGTGCCACCGATCGAGAATGCACCAGACCCCTAATTGTGCCTTCTGGTGAACGGCAGAAGAATAGCCTTAGCAGAGTTAAAAGTGAGGCCTTCTTAATGCACCAGTTGGTAACTGTGCACAGAGCTGACATTGAATCAGTGACAGTCAGGCCGAATTTAAACGTAATAATGATTGCAAGGTCGTCCGCGTATCCGACTTCTTGGTGACTAAGCGCACTAAGGTAGTTTAACAGCTCTTCTACTACACTAGCGACCAGAGCAGCAGCGGAACTTCTTTGCTGCGCTAAAGCACACAGAGGTGCTACCAATAGTAAGTGTAATTTCTCGTCTATTTTCTCTTGTGTTACCGTAAGCACCTTCTTTGCCTAGGAAAGCACATAATGCTATTTCTTTATGGTGAAGGACTTTCTAAATCTTGCTAATAAGATTGTGTAAGGCAGTCTCTGCCGATCAACCTTTTGTCTAGTAATGAAGGGGACATGATTGGTTCAGTTTGCATCTGGCATGAGGGTATATCCATCGTCTTAAGTAGAAAGGAGGTGAGACTGACTGGTCTGCAAGATTTGGTTAGCTCTAGAGACATATTTCCTTGTTTGTGGATAAATACCACTACTGCTTTCCTCCATTGGGGCGGTATGTAGTCGCAATTATAGCTGCCTCTAAACAAACTGGCCAAAGCATGGTATCTTAGCAGTTTTGGAGGAGGACTGGGAAGATACCATCGCCCACAGGGGATTTAAAGGGTTGAAAGAAGGCCGCTGCCCATCTTACCTTATCATTGTCGAAAATGACGCCATACAAGCGTTAAGTCGTATGGATCAAAGGGATCTGTGATCACCGGCCACGTGGTGAATTCAGTCTTGTTCTACAGATAATCCAGGGAAGCGCGCCTGCAACATATATTCCAATGTTTTCCTTTGAGTTTCGATATAGGTATCAATCTGTTTCTTGAGAAGCCTTATTTCATATGAGGTGTCCTTAACTAAAACTTTCTGAAAGCGAGCTGCCTCCGGCAAAAATATTCTATGCTTTCACAGCGCTTTCTCCAGGACTCTCGTTTTTAGCGTCTTATTTCTTTATTATATTCAGTGACTGCGAATTTGTATTCATCCCACCATTGGGAGCGTTTATCTTTATTAAATAAACGTCTCACTTGCAAACGCATTTCAGACAGCCGTTCGCTCCAGCAAGGTATTCAACGTATCGTTATTGAGTGGTTCTGTTATGGTAGGAGGAGATGAGTACCTACATCATTAAGCCGCAAGTTTTAGTTCACCAATTGAGCTGATTGTGGGGACCAGTATATCAGCCTTCCAGCTCACAACAGCTCTAAAGGTAACCTAGTTTATTTTCCAGGGAATAGCGCCATTATATAATATCTCAGAACGCCCTGAAATGGCCAATCGGATGTGCTGATGGTCCGACAACGAAGCTTCGTCTGAGACTTCCTAGGTCGTTATGAAGTCGGAGAGGACTCTGCTAGCCAGAGTTAGATCTAGTACATCTTCTCTGGCTGCAGTGAGGCCCTCTATTGACGCCTTCTATAAGCTATATTAATAATTTTATCGATTAGATAGCTTAACAGGTGCTCACCTCTTTCTTTAATGTTGCTGCTACCCTAAACCGTATGTTGGGTGTTCGCGTCATTACCAATGCTAAACTGTCGGTTCGTTCGTCGAAAACAATTGATGAGTTTTTAGACCAATCCCTCGAATTTGGCACTGAAAACTCGATTAGCGCCAGGGTTAACTGTTGTTCGGCAAAACTTCTGCATATTGTGGTTGACGCTCCTTTGGCATCATGCTGATTTACCTAGAGCACCCGCACGGTGCTCATGGAACCCCATGCGCTGATTGCCGGATGAGTTTTGCCGCATCAGGCACTAGGATGCAGACGGGGTCAATATACAAGTATTATTCCCCAAATACCAACACCCGTTCTGCACAGATTCGTGAGACTTTTGCTGACCGAATCTCGGTGAACCGAATCTTCAGTAATATACCCAGTCGCTCCATCTGAAGAAGCGGAAAGCTGTAGCCAACTAGCTACAGTAGCGTCTGCCATCACCTTGACCCTACTAGTCTGGAAACAGTTTGATGCATTTAGAACTGCATCAGATTCTTTATTTTTAGTAAATGAATCCATATGTTTCCCACAAGTTTTCGGGTGCCAGTGTTGGCATACTAAACACCAAGCTCCCCCCCTTTGCTACGCATCCTTCGGCGTACGCTGTTCCACCTTAGATTGGGGTATTTGATTGAAGGGAGTAACCTTCTCTCTACCCAATGTGTTCATGTTATTCCCTTGGCTGACGACCTTAATCTCATTACTTAATAACTTGCAGTAAAATGACGGCCAAAAAAGCTATTAAAATAAAAGCTGTTTTCTTCTTTATCGTATATCCTGGTACCCTAGAAAGGCTCTCCCAAAAATTGGCGCCCTACCTCAAACTTCTGATGTCCTAATTAAAATTTGGTTTTAACTTCGGTCCTGGGTAAAAACAGCCTGGTTTACCAACCCTTCTATGAGCATTTTGCCAAGCCACACAATATTAAAAAAAAATGGGAAAACATTTTCCTAGCTTTAATGTAATCACTTAATATTTTTTACGGAGTTTAGAATAAAACTTATCCGCATTCAAACATTCATTTCATTCCCAATTTCTCCCTGATAAATCCTCAACAGAAAACTAATTTTGTAAAAGTCTCAAACATTAATCGATTTGAAACATTAAAATTCCCATTTGCCACACACTAAATATGACCCCACTACCGTCGAGTAAAATTTCCCTTCTATTCACTTCATAAAAAATTTTAATGTTCCGGGTTGGTTTCGGATCCCTTTCCGAACAGTGTCTGACTGGTCCAATTTAGGCACCATTTGTGCTGCTTATAATAAACAGATCCGATTTTATATATTCACTTAAGTTGGGAGGGACAGGAATGGATCTGCTCATTAAATATTTATTGAGATAAGAAGTTAAACTATAAATTAAGAAAAAAGTACTGGCAAATGGTCGTCGACGGCTTTTATGGCCAGCAAATTTCCCTGAACGGTCGTCTATCGAAACTTTTTGATTGAAGATATTTGACTTTAAAATTATGTCGCTAGGGTTGCTTGGAAAAGGGTCTTTTTGAATAAATTCTTAAGAAAATACATAAATATGTAAATAATATTACTTGAGTTCGTAACAATATCGCGGAATTTTATTATGATGTTTCTTTTACTGAATTTTGATTTTATAAATTGTTGGTGTGTACTGGCAAACACTTGAAGGCGGAAATCAAAAACTTCTTCGTTTCTTTCATAATGGAAATGAGTTAAGGGTGACTTTATAGGGTACAATTTAACTAGTTCAACAGTTTTGAAGTGGAACAATTCGGGCCACATGGGAGGTGAAATATTTGTCGACATAAGGGTCTGGTTTCATAAATTTAGTCGAGACTTGGAGTTTTCGGTTTCTATGAAATTAGCTGGAAACCCCGATAAATTCTAATTTATTAAGGAAAGGAAATGTAAAATTTTTTAATGTGAGATACTCGTACTATCATTAGTATTGTTGATATGAAATATATACTTATTGTGCCTTGATGTAATGTGTCACACAGGGACGTTGTCATGCCAGAGTATTTCCCTATACAAAATCTTTTATGAGGCAATCTTAACTAAATCGATCCTTCACAAGATTCTTCGATGACTGGAAATTTATTAAGTCTACGGATTTATGCAAGAATTTAGTGCTATGGTAAGGCGCCTACAAAGGCTTCGGTGGTGTTCTATGCCTGCAAGGAAATGTTTAGCCTTGTACATTTCCGTTCTGAAACCAATTCGTACTTACTAAGCCAACCAAAATTCCAAGATTGGAGCAATTTGCACAACGCCTATTGTGGCGTTGGATACCATACTCCACCAAGTCCACGCAGCGCCATAAGATTGGAAGACTCTAAATGTTGAGAAAACTCTGACCATGGCCGTATACCAAGGACCTATACTGAAGGCTGTCTGCTGATCAACACCGACTGCGCCACCCCGATACTGAGCTTCGAGAAAACCTTCTCTATCAAAATCTCAGTCAGGGAAGAGTGGGGGAAAGATGTGGTATCACCATAGCGCATATAATGGTCTTCATTGTTTGATCTAAAATGGTGGGCGGGATGGGAGTTGGGATGTACTCGGATTGTGTAAACATACCTACACAGTCAGCTTGTGTTTCATCTAGAGATCCTGACCATAGTAAGTGCGACAGAGTTATTACAAGCAAGTCCATATCCACCTAACGGTAGCGACATAGAAATTTATATCAACAGTCCACCGACAATAAAGGTGCTGAACTCAAACGTTATAAGGTCACATCTGGTAAAGTATGAGTTTCCTTTCTCACACAGAAGGCTCACTAGTTACTAGGAGCTAAGAAAAATTAACCTGTTTCTAAAGATCGCTGGAATGAGGCTCCCAACTCAATAACAAAGGAACAAGATATAACAAAGAAATGAAGTAAAGGGTAACAAAGAAGACATGGAAGGAGACACGATATACAACACAGAGAGTTACGGGAGCATAGAGAATAAATAGTTCTTCAGTATTTACTTCTTAAGGTTTTCGATCGAAATGGAAACATGCATTAACAGCCCTACATGATCGGTTAATTTGCTCATGCTCATTTCATCTGGAGGGGTCAACGTGCAAAGGAGGCTCTGCTGGATCTGTCTAAAGGAAGCCCTGTTAACAAGAGTACTTGAGTAAATATTTGAATTCAAGAGCTGGTGAATATGGCCAAAACGAGCAACTTTTCGTTTTTTCTCAAGTAAGGGGAAATAGAGCAACAGAAAACGGTCGGTATAAAGAATCATTCCAGGGGAGCTCTCTTCTGCATCTGGGGGTCATGGTCGCTAGTAATAATAATCGTTTATTAATAACTTACAAATAAGTAAAGCTTACTTTCTGCAAATTTAATTTATTCATGAGATTAAGGAATTCGAAGCTTCCTAAAACTAGAAAACAAGCTTACAAAAAGAAATTGAATAATTTACGTCTATGGCGGAGGCCGTCTGACAAAGAAATGGATGCTAATAGGGGCTGTATACCCCAGTCGGCTCAACTCGGGACTTTTCAGGAGGCCCATTGTAGGCTATAGATTCTCTTGCTGAAAACGCCGCGGATATAGGACTAGGAGTAAATTCTATGACTTAGGAGTATGGTCTGGTGTTAATCAGCAATCCAAGGTCTGGGTATGCGAAACCATCAATAAGCTGAGAAACCTTTGGGAAGGAGCTTACTTGAGGGCGGACCGTATGTGTGTTGTTTAAGACATCAGAAGAATGATGATCTTTGTCCGGGGAAACCTGCGCATAAGGATATCTTAATAATGAGGTTGAGAAACCAAAATTAGTGCATCAAAAACACATCCAAGTAGAGAGTGTCTCTGATGCAGAGAGGTGGAGACAAAACCTCAGATGAAACTAGTACGACGATCTGGTGGCTGACGCAGGATGCGCAGGCCGTCAAGAAAGCATTGAATAGATTGAACTGAGGTCTTGTAACAACCTTCGTTAAGTTCCAGTCGGGTATTCGAGAACAGCTGGAGAAACCGTCCGGTAGAATGGCAGTCACGTTCAGCAATTAGAAAGGCACTAAGACTTGGCCGCAAATGTTCATGGCCCGGATCCTTTTACCGTCAGGAGGTGTGTAATAAGCATGGATCAAGGAGGAACAATGAAGACGGTGAGACACCATGGATTCCTGCAGCCAGGTTAAGATGTTACCAGTGATCCAGTGAATCGAGGTTAGGGGTGATAGCAGGAGTTAATTTTTTTTCTAAAAACACATTTAAACAACATAGAAATATACTTGTTAACACATTTTATTGGTAGATTCTTACTGTTGTGTTTTCTAACCTCTCCTAATAATGTTTTTCCAACAACGAAAAATTATGTCAAAACAGGTTTTTTTCTGATATGGCCAAAGTCCTTTGATGCGTATGCTTGGGTTTTGCTGGAAGGGAATTAGGGTAAGGGGAGTGAGGAAACTTGAATATCTTGTTTTCGCATTGTTGCGAGCTAGACAACAGCTTAGAGACGGAGTGGATTTTTTAGTACAATTTTAAAAACCCAGAGGGAGACCTGGTCTCGAACCTGGGAACCGTGGCATGGTGGTCGTGCTGCTAAACCAATTGATCCCACACCGTCTGATTTTGTTTTTTTTTCTTGAAAGATTAAAGCACATGCAATGGCTGACGATTATGTCAAGCTGTATTCTTTTTATTGTCAATACCGCCAACTTTTGAAAATAGTTAATATAACAGTGGTCTTAATTTGAAAAATATAACGGTTACTAAACAAAAATTTGAAAATTAAGTAATGTTATTATGAGTCTTCGAACAGTTCAACACTACTAGATATTACTCAGTTAATTAATCTAACCATTGCCAAAAGAAAGTACTGAAGTTTTTCAGCTCGCGAAATCCAAAAGTGTCAAACCTGTTGAACTTCTAAGAAATTAGGTTACTGAAAACCTTTGCACAAAGGTTGGTTGACCTTGGAAGGGCATTCCATATTGCCTTCTACAGCAATTCGGTACATTTCAAGAAATTTAATCTCTTGTCCTACCTTGTAATCTGCCACATAAGGAGAAGCATGGAAGGAATGAATAATGAACAAACTCATAAAAAGAATTACCTCTCGCCTGTGTAGAGGATTATTCGGTGAAGACCGAATCAGATAAGTAGAAAACAGTAGAATGGTGTTGCTTTGCCACTGTAGAAAACTTTATATGGGTAGCGGTAGCGTCTATGGTGTGGTCTGTAGCAAACTTCAGCCATGTACGGAACTTTGTTCCCTTGAGAAACAAATCCTCGTTCGTGATTTCCCATCCGCTAAAAGTTTTACACACCTAACCAAGGAGAGATATAGCCGACACGTTCAACACAGTACATGTCGACTAATTTATTCCCTCCTGGAGGAAATAGTTGTATCTTCTCAAAGTTTATGCCAAATGATTCCCTTAGAAAGTGTGAAACGAAATTTTGAAAATGTTTCACTGCTTTCTTATATGTAGCAATGCACTTAAACTTGAGCTAATAAGAAATTGAGGTGACGTCTTCGAAAGTAAGGTAGAAACGATTGTACTGCAGCTGACGCCTTATCGTTAACCAGTTCAACTTTTAAGTGTATTCCCTGGAGCGTTATGAGATCCGAGCAGAAGCAATTTTATCAAATGTGAGAAGTTTTCCTTCTAACAAGAAACATATCTCAGGTGGCTATGTCATCATCTTTTCGGTAATAAATAATTTCTTTATCAGAAAAGGCATCTTGGTTAATGCCATGCCATATTAAGGGCATTATGCTGATATGGAAACTCAATACCGGCAGACGCTCTTGGCATTTATTTTCGTTGGCATATTTGGTTATATGTCATGATACAATATATCCGTTGAAAGGTAAAAGTCAGGCATCCCTCTGTCATCATGGATGAGTTAATTAATACCTATGCGATAATATTAAAGCTATCAATTAAAGTTAAGAGAGCCCTGGAGCCATAAACGTCAGCACTGTATCGTGCTCCACTTAATACCAATTCACGCATTAAGTGCTTTTCTTTATTGTGTAGTAATTAGGACAGCTTCCAAATGAATTCCACTTGTGATGGGAACATCAGTAGATAAAAAAGGGAATTCTCTTGGCAGCTATCCCAGTTGGCACAGGAACGTGTATTCATCACAGCTGCTAATCACGAATCTAGGCGTATATTAAGACGTGCAGTCCTTAGTTTAACTTTTCTCTTTATTGGGAAATATATTAAATCTTTCACAACATACATACTCCGGATATTTTTTGTAATTTACTCGTTTGATGTTGGTCCCAATGCCTAATTCATGATGCTTAGAAGAATTGAATTGCTTGAAACTGGAAATGTGATAAAACCGATGAGAATTGATATTAATTTAACATGATAGCGCACAGTATAAACGTAAATAGACAAATTCTGACGAATGAAACTTCTTCGTCCCTACTACCACCATTTATATGGCGAATGACTTTATTTTTGTGTTCGAAAATTTATCGCGTGTTATGGGACAAATATTTTAATTGTTCCATTACAACGATTGGGTTTTAGCATTGCCACTATTTCTGTACCCTCATGATTTATCACCAGTTATAATCCGTTTGAGCCACTCTGGATCATCGTTGACTTCATTTGGTAGGTTAGGTAAGGTTCATTTGGCTGCCTTAAGGGACACACTTAGACCTCAATAGGCCCATTGTGATGTCACGGGAATCCAAGAATTGCCACCACCTCCTCATTGGAACCATCCGGAGCAGTCGATGAAGCGCCAGAGATCTGCAACGTCAATCGCCGCTAGATCGCAAAGACTATCAAAGAAATAGTTACCTAAGAAGGACTTCCGCCTGCGTGCCAGTGCAAGACACCGGCAGAGGAAGTGGAAACTATTTTTCTTCTCCTCCTCGTCCATGCAGCTTCTGCAGAAGTCGTTTGAGAAGATATTCAGTCTCTTCGCGTGTAAGCCAGTAGAGCAATGACATGTGATAACCCCAATATTTATACCAGGGTCAGATCTGCCCCTCGAAATCAGACACTTGTAGCGCATAAAATCCAGCTTAGGCCAGATCTGTCTGGACGAATGGCACGTAGTGCCGTTTGCCCATTTGTGGTTCGCTAGGTTGATGACCTCCTACAAAGCAACAGCTTGCAGGCGGCCAGAGGCCTACCAAGAGTAGTCTTATCCGTCTTATCCAGGGTGGTACCACGTCTTGAAAAGCTCGTCTGGCACGCAGTTTCCTGGAATATCCCTGTGCCCCGGTGACTCCTAAGCAATGTCTGTTCTCCTCCTAAGCAATGCTTTTAGTCAAAATTCAACAATTTCGGATCACATTTTGTTGTCACACATGTTACACCCAAAACATCAGAAAAAACTGCATAACACGATCATCAGTAATCTTTCTGCCTTTTTTGATGTAGGTAGTCATCAGTTAATGATGCCACCCAGGATGCTCGTCATCCTCAACATCTTCTCGGCTAACTGGAAAATGTTCGCTTTAAACATAAAAGGCTCGCGACACGTTAGATTTTCAATACTGTGCTGCGCTTTATTTAAAAAAATAACGAGCACACCAAAATAAACGCGTTACCTTTGCGATAGCCAACAACAAAATAAGGAATAAGATTACCAACGTAACAATAAAAATTGTGACAAATGCACTTATAAAGCTGGCGAAATTCGAAAATTAACCCTCGCACACTCCATAAATGACATAACCATTCTGCGAAAACCTTTTCACATATCGTACTCAGCAAGAATTTTACCACTTCGTGGAAACATGTTCATATTCAATTCCTGAACACGAGGATGGCAAACTCCTTTAACTTCTGCAACAACTTTCAAATCCGGGAATTTTCCTTTTTCACGGAACTTCTGCACGTGCTGCGGAGACATAACCGCGTATTTCGTGGATCATGTGCGAGTACCAATCTAGAGGCTGCCGATGTTTGTTGGATAGAAGATCTGAAGGAATTAGGTGTTGAGGAGCCGCAACTAGTAGGGTCTACTGTGCTAGCTTTACCTACTTTTTTACCTGCTCTCCAACTCTCTTCGATCTCTCAAGGACTTCTCAAAGCCACACTCTACAAATTGGTTGCGCAACCGGTATTCTACATCCGTCAATTCTAACAACTGTCCTGCCTCCCATTTTGAAGTCGTTTGCTGGTATGCATTATGGTATCGCTTTTCGAAGATTGGGCTATTTGTAAGCTTGTACTTTCCACTTCCGATATTAAGCTGGCAACTGCATCTTCTTTCAGTCTTCCTTTAATTTTCGTGTGTCGAATCCGATTATCTCACACTCGAACATCATCCTAGGGGTCGTGAGTTCGAATCCCGCGGAAAGTAAGTAAGTTTTTCCCGCGTAGCCATAACTCTAACTTTTCTAATAATTCCTATTCTCCTCAATCGAAAAATCAACCGAAAGTCTACATACGGCAGCCTCATCAGTAGAACAGTCTACTGCTAGCCAATCAACAGCTTAGATGAAATTCAAAATGATTCAAATTAAGCGCACACAGAAAGAGAGAAGAAATGGCAAAACAAACCGGCATGAATACGAAACAAGATTCGATTCGGAATATGGAATGTTAGAACTCTCAGGATCATCAAGGTCGACCTCAAATCACGGAGAATTCACTATTCAGAATGGGAATAAACTTATATACTCCGATCAAAACACCAACTTGTATAGTCATCAATCCTTGAAATGTTAGATAACTAGAGCTAAGGCCCGCTAGGTCCAAAGATCCTCCGGGTAAGTACCAGGGTTAAAGGCGGTTATTTTAGAGAAGCTAACTGTCTGAGTAACAACCCTCACTGCAGCGAGAGTCGTTCAGAGTACTTCGTTAGTAATAATCGATACATAGATAGGACATAACCTGGCAAAAATACAACGCAGAAAGAACTTCCAAAACAACGTGAACTCCACAGGCGATGAAGAACTACGCCGGTAACTACAAGACGTGTATTTCCAACTCCATCGGGAAATAAAGAGAAGCGTCCGGCGCCATAAAAGGTGGCAGATAAATAACCGTGTGAAAAAGCAGAAAACGCGGCAAACAGACAATAGTAAGGTGCTGTACAAAATAACTATACAGCTCTTGGAAAAGCTCTCTATCAAGAAACATTCCGTAAAAAGTGCAGATGGAAGGCTGCTGTGCAATGATGAGGATCAAATCCAGAGATGGAAAGAACACTTCCTCAACGTCTTAAATCGATACTTTGTACAGGGGTCTGTAGAACGAAAGATATACAATGATCCAAAGTAGAAATAAGAACCGAAATTCATGCAGTGGCCAACAGTCACGTAGCTGGTATCCTACCCGAATTGATAAAAATCGATTTAAGCCCCTCAGCAGATGTAGTATTATTCAATCATAAAAATGGCCTGGAATTCCTGTACCTTTCCGGAGGATTGACGGTAGGTGTCATAGGGGGACTGAACCGTGTTCGATAACTGGAGAGACATCTGCTTACTATCAACTCTGGGTAAAGTTCCATCCCACATAATACTAACAAGGATAAAGGAGTCAGTATATTGAACGATTATGAGACAACAGACTGGGCTTAGAAAGGGTCGTTCATGTACAGACCATATTAACACCTTAAGGATCATTGCGGAGCAATCTACCGAATTACAGTTCCCCTCTAACTTGCCTCTGTGGATTATGAAAAAGTATTCGACTCGGTTAATAGGAGCTTTAAATGGCTGGCCTTGCGGCAACGCGGTCTATCAGACAAAATAATCAATCAAAGACTCTGTACGACAATTCGTTATGCAACGAAAAATTGTCATATAGCTTTAAGATGAGTTTTGGTGTTCGACAAGGATATTTACTTTAGCCGCTTCTGCTTTTAATCGTAATAAGCGACATCCTTGTAACCACTATTGATTGAGGATCAGTCGGCATACAATGGGGACTGTTAGATCACCTCAAATACCTCTACTATGCTGATGAGTTTACTGGCACATCGTCAACAAGCCCAAAACAACATGATACAAAATTTTGCGATAGAGAGTAAGTTCGGCAGGATTGAAGCTTAATCCTTGAATAACAAATGACATACGAATTAATACAAGCACTACTTTGCACACGGCGCTCGATAGCCAAGACAACAAAAATTCTTTTATCTCGGTAGTGTAATTACCAAGGATGGTGGAGCAGAGGAAGATGTCAGTTCTTGAATAAACATAGCGAAAGGCGCATATGCACAGCTAAACCGAATATGGAAATCAGTGGAGATCTCATTTAAAACAAAGCAACGGCGCACCCTAAAAATTCGCTGACAGGATAGCATAAGAAATCAAAAATAGTAGCGGAGAAGGAAGTGGAAATGTCGATATTGAGTAGTAGAAAATTAGTATAAGACCACGTCTGAAAAATGTATATTTGTCAGGTCAGGAGGGCACAAGTAGCAATGTTAGAAACCATACGGATAATTTTGGCGTCGCCAGCATAACAAAAAGACTGGAAACATTCAAAATAGGCGATATGCCAGTAGCAAAAATAATAAAAAGTAGATGTCCCAACTGGCTACCTTGTGGAACACTATGTTATTATAGGTAATGTCGAAGAAGAACTCTGAAATAAAACGCGCTGTAAACGTCGAGAAAAGTAGGAGCACAACTAGTCAACAAAAAGAAAAGTAAACTCAAGAAGATGAAGCTTATATGTAAGAATCCTGTGATCGAAGGCACTGCCTACCAGGCTCGATTACAGAGATACAGAAGTTCGACAACTCGAGTAAATTCGTGGTAGTTAATTTGTGGTGATGTCCCACTTGTTACTTTTTTATGCAGAGGAGTGATTACAAAGGTCTGCCAGGGTATAGGAAAGACGCAACGATGGATAGATAGATTAAATAACAGAGAGATAGATTAAATGACAGAAAATAGGAGCAAGAGATTAACTGCAGTTTTTCAAAACCGAGATAGGGATGCCGTTAGCACCAGCCCAGATACTATCAGCCAGATGGGAGAAGAAGATCTCGTAGCTTCGTCGAAAATAAATTCCTTGATCCGAATCGCTGTAGGTTGGAACCTCGTCAACTGAGTTAAGTTCTTAAACCTATCGTGGATGTCTTCTAAGAAGCATTAAAAGAGGTTGACAATCATAAGAGGATAACTACTGCATCCATCACCAAGACTTAATGAAGAAGGGTAATTATCAGTATTACATTTCCGGTTTACAAATTTCCAGAGTCGTCTAGGGTTGTCTTGAAAAGTCAAGTTTAACCGAGCAATATACGGATTGTATGAGGATGTCGAAGCCGAAATAAATTGCTGACATAAGCAAGAATAATTAATGTAAT
Source organism: Leptarthrus brevirostris (assembly GCA_964036015.1). Taxonomy (NCBI): domain Eukaryota; kingdom Metazoa; phylum Arthropoda; class Insecta; order Diptera; family Asilidae; genus Leptarthrus; species Leptarthrus brevirostris. The sequence goes on from OZ038371.1 coordinate 22,168,680, forward strand.
GTGAGTCACTCTTTGAGGAGCAGAATCTTCTCCAAGCCTTACTTTTTAAATTTTTTAACTCCCGTATGGTGGCAGCAAACTAAGATATGTAGGACCGCTAGTTGCAAGGCTTAGAAGCCGGAACACAGTGAGCAAAGCAAATAGCTATAACATCATATAATAATTTAGTAGCACTGTCACACTCCCCAAGAACATCACTCCAATCATAAGTTGAGAGCCAATCGTTAAGTATAAAGAGGTCGGATTTTTTTTAAGTTGTAACAAAGATCGTTTTAAGAGAAAACCGACAAAAGTACAGGATCCAAAAATAGCACAGTGTTAGGAGCAAGATGAAGACTGGGAAATCAGAGCAACGCCGAGCAACGCCTAACCACGACACTACTAGGATTTATAGAAAAACAAAGTCGAGAATCTACCGTGGCCGTTTGCAATTCCTCAGCTTTGCGACAACCCAGACGACATGATACTGTCGACGAATTATGATTCATGCTTAGAGATAGATGAAAAAGATAGAAGTAGACTATCCTCAACGCTCGCTAGAGACCTCCCATGAAATACTAAGCAGATTGAAGGCACCAAAATTCAAAAGTTTATCAAATTATGGTAACTCGTTGAAAAAATTACCAATGCAGTAAGGGGTTCATCCGTTGATTTGAGGGTGTAAATATTTTTATTAGAACCTGAGAACAACACACACCATCTCTAGATCGTCATGAACAGCAATATCAAAAAGTTCACAGAGAATGAAACGACAAATATCACAGAGAATACACCCCCGACAGACGCAACCAAATAAAAAACATTTCGGAAAGATGCTGAATAACCTCGTGATCAGTAGTGTCAGTGGATTAGACGGAAACTCTTTAACCACCTTATGCACTTGGACTATCCCAACGATATATGTCGCCTATCCAACAAATACAGTCATGTGGCCCAAATGTTCGAAGCCCTGAGCAGAAAAGGTCGCAGAGCCGAGCTTAAGATCAGTGCTGCTAAAACCAAACTTATGAGTTCTGAGTTTGAGTTATTATGTCTCCTGGACAACATAAAATTTATCTGGAAGAGCAGCAAATAGAGAAAGTGGATAAATTTTGTTATCTGGGAAGCATAGTTACAGTAGACGGAGGAGCTAAAGCTGATGTACAGGCTCTTATGAATTAGACTCGAGTTACCATTAATACCCTTGCTGAGATCTGGCGCAATAACAACATCTCCAGGCGCACAAAACCTCGGATCTTCTTGTATGGCTGTTCAACATGGAAATTGACCTATCAATAATACAAGCTTTTGTCAGCCAGTGTGTCCGGCGCATTCTTACCATCGATTCGCCGGAGGTCATAACCAACAAAGACCTATATAGGCTTACAGCTTAAGACGGGACACACTATAGTATTCACAGGCTAAAGTGGCAATGGATAGGTCACACACTAAGAAGAGAGCCAAAAAACATCGCACAGCAGGCTCTAAATTGGAATCCCAAAGAAAGGTGCCGAAGTGGACGATCCGTTGAGAGAGAAAGTACTCAGATCAACAAATCATGGCCACGGTTAAAGGCGTTGGCGTAGAACCAGACCAGATGGAGAGTCGGTGTAGTAGACTCCCTATGCCCCACAAGGGGTTAAAGGAACCAGAGAGGGGGAGAGAGAGAGAGATACCTTCAGTAGGACGGTTCGAAGACACGTGATGAAAATCCTGATTAAAGGTAATATAACCATGTCGCGTCGAAAAGATATGGTATTAAGAGAGCTGCAGAAGATGATGGGATCCTCATGGTAGCAGGCCGGGAATAGGAAGTATGGAGATGACAGCAGCAGCATCGGCCGGCACCGATGTTCGTGATCGTGAGATGACCCCCGCCACTGGAACAGCAGGCACCGTCTTCAGGGTTACAGGTGAGAACAGGTGATGACAAATCTCTCGTGGTCATGATCACTTTTTTAATATGCAGACTTATTCAACGTGTAGAGCTGGCAACTCTAAAAGCCTGCTCTTCTGGTACATCTGAAGAGCCTATATATTTTTCGTGTTTTAATTTTCTTCCTGAATGAACCCTGCGAAATTATCCAAACGACTTACAAGGAATACGGATAGATATCTCCTTCTTTTTTTATATGATGTGGCCAAATCCTAGGGGACAACCCTTTGATGCGTTAGCATGGTTTTGGCCTGAAGGGAATTAGGGTAAGGGAAGTGAGGAAACTTGAATGTCTTAATAAAAACTCACGGGGAAATCTGGTCTCGAACCCGGGACCCAAGGCATGGCGGTCGTGCGGCTCAACGAATTGATCTCCGGAGTAAATACAGTGAATTGAGCGTATGCGGATGACTGATATCCTTTTATTACCAAAGACGAGCTAAAAAAAGGAAAAATAGCCATAAATTGTAATGTACTTACTCGGGATCAGTGGTAAGGATTAAGAAGGACTTTTAATCAAGTTTTTGTTTTGGTCATAAAATGTACCATGCTTTTTACCTTTTTTTCTGTTTTGAACAGAAGTTATAATTGTAACATTATTGAATAAGTCAACCGTTTAGCCTTTCTATTACGATATGTATAAATGTTATTTCAGCTACCAATTACAGGACTAAAAATCCTCTTCAAAAACAATCAGTTTGATTAGCTCTAATTAGCGTTCCTTTTAATCAATTCAAGTACTTATTTGTAAAGTAAAAAATACTTTGATTTCAATATTGTACCATTCACTCATCCACTCTGTTTCAGACACTCTTAAAAGGTATTGTTTGTCATTACTTTACGACTGCAGACGAATGTATTCAAACGTGTACAATACCACACTGCAATCGATAGGAAAACGGCACTGCATTACCGTGAGCTATTTACAATGTTCACTTTAATCCCAGCCGAGAGTATTAATTCATCGGAGTCCACAGCCAACAATACTGGGAGATTATTCAGGCAAATAATCAGAACGTAAACGGGACGTGTCGCGTTTATTCCATTTCAATATCTTTCAAAGTTTTAACAACGGGTTTTCCACCTGGGAAAACCACACAGAGAAAAAACACAGTCAAGTCATATCTGACTATGTTCAAATGACGGATTAGCTTTTAAACTAGGCTGTCGTCTGCCCTGAATGAGAATAACACTGCTCTGATCCAATTTAGAGCGGGAGCACGTTCAGTAAGGGCTTGGGCGTACCTCAATATGTGCACTTAGTGATACCCGAGAAATATCCTGATGACGAGTTTTTTTTTTTGGAGTTTTGGAGAGCTTTGGGGCTGTGTCAATACATCCGGTTCCCATTTATGTATGAAACATGGTCTTTTGTGATACTTTTCCATTCTAAACAGCCAAGCAATCTCTTGTGGAATCAAAGTTGGCTCTTATTGACAAAGTTTGATATTATTTCCTACTCACATGGGAAATTAACCCTTACTTTGGCGAAATAAGGGAAATCCCATCCGGTGATGAAAATGTAAACACATAACAATTCCACTTTCAACAATGCTACTCACTGCTATGAATCGTTGCCTTGCTTTAGATTTCTTCCAATAAAGGAAAGAAAATTGTGTACTTTTTTTCCCGAGGACAAAAGTGCAGATGTGTGTAATGGGCTTCGAGTGGGTGGAGAAGGCTCGTGGCCTTATCCATTTTTAGGGCTTTTGTATAGTCAATCCCGTCTCGTTTATCAATTTTGACAGAATAGAGGAGAACTTTATTTCTAGGAAAGATTGACCCAGTCTACAGTCGGAACAAAGTGGAATTGACAGGGAATTAGATTGTTGGCGGTGAGAGTTCGGATATTTATTTGGTTGGCCCAAAGCTAGGGCAGTGTCGTCCAGTTGCCAGATTCTGTAGAGATATGTATTGCCATATGTTATCAGGTGCCTTTTTTATTCTTTTTCGTGTTTCTCGCAAGGAATTTGCAGTTAGAATTTCAAAAAGGGATTCTCTCTATATTTTTGTTTCAGATACAATTTGCAGTAAATTTGGAGGAGATTCAATTTTCTTTAATTATACACAATTCTCAGTCTTCGAAATTTACTATGATTATGTAAGATCAAGACTTCCGGGCAGGGACTAGGTGTTACGACGGTGGAATACAATTGCTTTTTACGGTAATGCAAAAGCTTTGCAAAAGCCCTGAAATACTGAAGCATATCAGTGGTAAGCATGGACGATTATGGTAGTGATATGGTTTAAGAAATTGAGTGGAATAATACAAAGGTGCACTCGTCAAACATTCAACAAATTGGCGCAAGCAGAAAATGATAAATTGTTTCCTATTCATGTTGTTCCGCTCCGGATTTAACGGTTAGATTATGTTAGTTTGAGTGAAGTGCCGCGGTTAGTAAGGATTACTGCACCAACCCATTCTACTCATTAAGTCAAGCTAGTCCATTTGAAGATATACAACAATTCGTTGAGCGAACTGCTCCCTAACTCTCTGGGTTCCAATAAAAGATTACTAAAGGTAGATATTCTGCGCCTCGCAATGGCCAGGTAGCTGCATATGTTGTGAAAAGGAATTTCGACTTCCTCCAGACAGAGTACACAGGTGACCACACCTGCTCAACCGATTCTAGGTAAGTGCTAGAGTAAGCCTTGGTTGACAGTGATCAAACTGTCACACGTCCGTTTTGCTAAATCTTAGGAGCTCACTATTTCTACTGAGTAATGGAGCTAACATCTTTTAGAGAAAGCTTGGCCTACGCACGATCTGCAGAAGCAGTTGTACTTCTCGGATTTACAATTGTGCCCTCTTAGCAATGCAGGTTAAATTCCTGCACGTCAATTCAGAGCCCCGTCTGGTGTTTTCGTCCCAGATAATGTTCCAAAATCCAAACCAAGTTAACTCTATTTCTTTTCAAGTTATCCAAAGCTTCTTGGCATTCTCAGATCAATTTTGATTCGGTTTTGAGAGAACCGCTTGCTTCGAGTGTTTATTGACTGTCAAAGGAATTAAATACATTCTTGTTTAAGTAGTTTCTCTTGGTTTCTTGTCTACACATGGCAGTATGCCATAAAGCTCGGTAATGGAAAATAATGGTAAGTTTACCTTGTGGTACTGATGCGTTTAAAGTAGGTGACGCACGTCAGAAACCTGCAACCAAGCCCGCATGGGTTTTGGACCGCCTATATAAAATATAAGTCCTTCCTGGGGATGGGAGTAGGGCAGGTCCTTTACTTTCATTCACCCTTCTAGTGGGTGGTTGGAATGTTGAAAGCCGACATGGCGACGGAGACCATGGTCAGCTCAGACATCCTATCCAAGATTTCTCTCATAGTTCCTTTAGTCTTATTTAGAAGACCTACCTCTTGCAATCTGTATGCAGTGCTGATAGTCACACTCTCAAAATCAATGTAAAAACGCTAGGGGTTCATTAAGCTCTTATGTACTGCAGTCGGTGAGGTACACATTGCTCCAGCGATGGCAGGCCATCCATTGTTATACTGTTCGGTTTGACCTTAAACACATTGGGGCTAGATCTGTACAACTGATCGCACCTTCTCTCCGTATGGGAGTGTACATGAGTCTTATAACCGTTGTGTAAATCGAGTGCATGGTCTTGGGCTTCAAATGTTTGATGACACAATCAACATCATTAATTGTAAGGATGAAAATTAATGAACCGAGGTGGCTGCCCTGAGGTACGCGGGAACGAGCGACAAAAGGGTTAGAAATGTATGAGTTGAAAAGAACATTATACTGACGGTTGTTGAGGTAGGATTGAATCCAAGAGATGAATCTAGGGGGGAAGCATAGGCGATCAAGTTTGAACTAGATAATGTTATGGGAGATCTTGTTAAAAGCTTTACTAAAATCGGTGGTGATAACATTAACATCTTTACCGTTTTCCAGGGCACATAGTGTTTTGGAGACGAATTCGGTAAGGTTGGTGGTTGTAGATCTTCCATTGAGGGAGCCATGCTGAGAGAGGGAGAAGATAGACTTACAATGGAAGAACATTGAATCATAGACCAATTTTTCGAATAGTTGATTTTTGAAGATGGGAATAATATAAGAGTTTTTCTATAATTGAGGGAAAATAGCTTGAGTGACCGAGAGGCGGAAAAGCAAAGTAAGGGGTTGAACTAGATGCATAGCACACTTTTTCAAAACGATGGCCGGAATTCCGTCAGGACCTGGGTGAAAGTTGTCCTGAAGCCCGTTAATACTGGCGGCTATTAGTTCGGGGTCAGAGTCGAAAGATGTAAACGACGTTTGAGTGCATTGTTCCAAGAATGGAAAGTAGTTAAGGTCAAGTTGTAGGGAATTGTCGCTGAAAGATTTACTGAAGAAGTGTGCAAAGAGATTGGCGATAACGTGAGGATCAGACGAAGAGGTGTTCTCGAGCTTTAGGGTTGAGGAGCAACCTTTGGATTTCTTCTTGGAATTAATGAAGCTATAAAACCGCTTGGGTCGGATATGAGGCTTGTTTCCATCTGTTGGAGGTACTCATGGTAGAGGGTATCACAACGTTCAGAAAAAGAGGTGTAAGCAGACAAGTAGGAAGAATAGTCAGACTCAGTCTGGGTTAGAAGAAAAGTTTGCCAACGTTTTTGTATCCTGTTGCGGAGAGAGCTTAATTTATTTTATTAAATTATATAATATTTATACTAAGAAGTGTCAGGGCAATTCGTTGCTCGGGCCCGGTACGCGTGTTGAGCGGAACGGTCTAAGGGACGTAGTTACTTAGAAATAAGACTGTAGAAGTAAGATCCTATTAGTATTGTTAGTTATAGAAACTGAATTGTTTGGGAGTAAGGGTAATACATTAAGTGCTACTAAGAACCGGGCTTTCTGATTAATAACACGTTAACTCCCAAGCCAAATTCTTTCTCTCTCACTGCGTTAATAGACCCTGGCCTCTCTCCACTGCAACTTCCCAGGCAATTGATTTTGTGACTTTCCCACTACCGTACTGACAGAAAAATCGCATTGCGTACTTGCCCGAGTAACCGCACCGGGGAAGTACGTCACACTCGAAGGGTTGGTAAGGTGTAGAGACGGAAAGGGACCCGAATAAAGTGGTCTGATTCGACTAATCTTTAGAGAGGTGTTTTTAGTGAGTAAAAATCCCAATCCCATCTCTCGCAAAAAAAAAATAAATTTATTCAATCAATTGCACGATCTGACCGGTTGTAAAATCTTCATATTAAGTAGAAATATCCAAGTAGCCCCGTCTGTAGTGACCTGCATTAAATTAACAGATGGTTCAGGTAGCTTATTTTTAAAAGTCGATCGAGGTTGACACTCTTCGCACAGATTACTCATTTTTAATATGCTGAGCTTATGGAAACTAAATTGTGCATGATGCCAATTAAAACATCCATTCTGAAAAGCAAAGTTCTCAAGTGATTTCCCTGCGGAACACCTGAGTTTATCAGAAGAGTGCAAGAATAAGTATTTTTAATTCTAACGATGTTTGTTCTTTTAAGCCGAAACGGTGGAAGTCTAATATATTTATACACTTTTCATATTTTCTCCTATACTATTATAAAGAAAACAGTTTACAGTTTAGAACAATTTATTTATGTTTTAGACTATTTCCAAATCAACTACCAAAATTTTTTTTATACCCTTATTTCTCGAGGGAACATAGGGAGGGTACACATATTCTCCAGTCTTGTCTGTTCTGGGCTCTCGCTGTTACTTCGTCCCATGTTAGATCGGCGCTACTAAGTTCTGCATCGACCGTTCATTTCCACGTTTGTCGGGGTCTGCCTCTTTTCCTTCTTCCGTTTGCAGGGTTGTACTCTAGAGCTTGTCTTGGAATGTCTTCTGGGTTTTTCCGTAACGTGTGTCCGATCCATTTCCAAATTCTTTCTTTTATTACCTGATGTATGGGTGACTGATTGGTTATATTCCATAGGTCAGCGTTACTGATTCTGTTGGGCCAGAATATTTTGCATATTATTCTCAGGCATTTGTTCACGAAAGTCTGCAGGCTTTGTATGTTCAGTCTTGTGGTTTTCCAAGTTTCACAGCCACAGATATGTCGCTGGCGTTGAAGATTTTTATTTTGGTATTGCGTGTTATCTGTGAGGATTTCCATATTTTGAACAGCCTGCCGAATGCCTGTCTTGCCTTATTCAGTCTGCTTTGAATATCTTTGTCTGTGCCTCCGTTCGTTGTGATTGTGGTGCCTAGTTAAGTGAATTCTTCCATGTCTTCAATTGTGGTATAACCTATTGTTATTGGGTCCTGAACTGTGTCATTGATCCTCATGATCTTTGTTTTGCTGGTGTTTATTTCTAGGCCCACTGTGCTGTGGTGTGGAGGTTATCAATGCTCCTCTGCATATCGCTGTGGTTGCTGGCTATTATCGCGATGTCATCGGCGTAGTCTAGGTCTATCAGGCTGCTTCCCCCCACCCTCCCTCCACCTTCCCCCCAACACCACCCCCCCCCCCCCCCATATTATTCCTTCTGAGTTTCTGGTAGCCAGTCTAAGTACATCGTCAAGTACTATGTTGAATAGTGTGGGTGACATTAGGCAGCCTTGTTTGACTCCTGAGTTGATTATTAGGGGTTCGCTGTATTTGCCATTGTGAAGCACTACGTTCTCCGCACTTTCGTATAAAGCTTTTATAATATCTATATATTTTTATATATGGCGTTTTCTGCTGATAACAGATTATGATAGACATTGTGGTCACTGTGGGCTGCAGCGACAATGTCAGTGGTTCGGAATCCACTTGCAATCGTTGTCTCGAACCGGGTCAACTTCTTCTCCCGCCCCATGCCCCACAAGAAGTTACGTGAACTAGGAGAGAGATATATATATACAAAGAAGCCAGGCAAAAGTTTTATTTTTATTAGTTTCAAATTAATTTTTAATCAGTTTTCAATGCTCTCCATCATGAGCTCAAGAAAAGCATATAAAATCAAGGAAGCATGCCAATTCTCGAATAACCAAAACCATTTCCTATTCCACTAAAGACCTTTAAAGTGCGCGACATTTCGGATCAACAAACAAATTCCTTATAACACGAATCCAAGATTTATTGCGTAAGCAACCAGTATTGTAGACAATTTCAAGAAGCCCACCAATTTGTTATTTTACCAGTTATTGTGGTACATTAATCTTGACGGCCAGAGAGAATGTTCATAGTGGCCAACCACAAATATTGCTTGACATCGTAACGGGTATGAAGATTATTTGCCGGAATGTGTCTGACCAGGACATAAATTAAATTCTTGCGCTATTTATGAATGGTAGCATATCTGAGGTAATATCATGGCAAACAAATGTAATCATCAACTTACCACATGTAAGCTAGAAATATCCTATGATTATATTTGACATCTAGTGCTATGAGGGACGAGCTTTTATATTTCGCTTATGACACAAGCAACAGAGCCTTTAGTTTTTGGTAAAAAAAAGGTCCCTATTGACCCTGCCCTGACCGTTTGTGGCACTAAGTTCTTGTATTCCTGACGGACTGTGGCTCGGGTAAATAATTTAGTTTCGAGTTTAGGGGTTTGCTCCAAGAAAAAGGTTAGTTGGGCTAACAAGGGAAATGTGATATAATTGTATTGGCATCGTTAGCCTCAACAACCTCAACTAACCCAGTTCATTTCGTATACTGAAGCCTTGAAGTTCTCATGTTCCCGTTTGGAGTTTAATTTAAATAAAATTGGGTTATGTGTTCCCAATTAATTCAATTATAATCAGGATAATTTTAAAATTAAAACAATTGATACTCATTTATTACGTTTTCACATAGATTTAACAGCAATACTTTGATAACTATACCAGTAACTTGTTCAGCTTCGCCTCGGAGGCTTTTAGAATTATTAGAATGCATTAGATGCGGTTTAGCTAAATAATATGAAGAAAATATTAGTTATGTTTATTATCACTTATTTCTCAGTATCTTCGTAATAGAAGTTATGACAGTAAAAAATGTCTAACCATTCATAAAAGAAAATAAAACGAGACTTGTTGTCTTCCCGTGGCTCTGAGCGAACGCATTTGTGGCGGACTAGATTGTTCCCCCTTTCGCTGAAACGACGTGCAGTCGTTGTCAATTATCTGATAACCTCGTCCATCGTTCACCTGCTTAAGTCGGAGTGCTTCGTTAAACTTTTGCAGGCAAAAATCACTGACGCATTTTGGGGGTGAAGAAGATGGGTCGCTGAAAGAACGCTCTGTCGACCAGTAGCAGAGGGTGGATTGGGTCTTACGGGCATGGTCGTTAAAACTCGTTGCCTTCAGATCAGAGCATTCCAACGAGTGTTTCGGTGTGAATACAGCTTGATTTCTCAGCTGTGGGTAAGTTCCTTGGGGGGTTCCGGCGTAGGAAAGTGTTACTATCTGCTTTCAGTCCGCGCACCCTATACGCACGACTGGTCTCAGGAAATGATTTCAACGGTCACAACCTGGGGCAGAATAAGACCGGCATTCCATTTGCAATGGGATGAAATTGGGTACGGGGATTTTTCAGTAATACCGATCAGGTTAAATCCTGAATTAGTGGATTCGGTGTTCAGTAATGCTCGACGTGTAACAGCCGACACAGGACAGCTTACAGTTCTCGGAAATATCATTCATGCTTCTGGGAACAACATCGGCTGCGCGATCTATTTTTTGTTTGTTTTTTTTTTTTTTGTTTTTTTTTATACGATGTGGCCAAATCCTAGGGGACAACCCTTTGATGCGTTAGCATGGTTTTGGCCGGATGGGAATTAGGGTAAGGGAAGTGAGGAAACTTGAGTCTTGTTTGCATTGCTGCGAGCTAGACAACAGCCCAGAGACGGAGTGGATTATTTTAATTTCTTAATAAAAGCTCACGGTCATCTGGGCTCGAACCCGGGACCCACGGCATGTTGGTCTTGCCGCTCAACGCATTGATCCAACTCCGTCTCCAGATTTGCAGATGCGTTACCTGCAGAACACTTAGGTATTAATAGATGGAGCGCACATCTCAGGGTAGAATTGGGAGTAATCGGAGGGGTGACTAGCAGAGAGGTCTACAGTTATCGGTCCAATTATAGATACTCTGATGTGGCATTCAAACTTCTACATCATAACCTCGCGCATCCAAATCAGCTGTCGCACATTGACCAGAGCGTTCAAAGAGTCTGCACGGTTTGTGGGGGTGAAGGAACTTTGTTCCACCGATACTTCACATGCCCGGCCTTGTGCGAATTGATGCTACTGGTACGTCACTTGTGCCAGATAATCTTTCCGCGTTTCGGCATTACTAGAACATCGTTTTTACTGGGGCCAAGGACATGTAACCAGGTGAATTGTTTAATTAGCTTTGTTCTTACACTAGCTAAATCAACAGTTCATTTGTATTGCATGCGGATCGAGCCTGGGCAACAGGCCACTGACACACAGTTACATACACGTGCACATAAGAGACACTTCGTTGTCAGGCTGAGTAAACGACTCCGTCTCGAGTTTCTGGCAACGAACGCCGACACATTCAACTGTACCTGGCAGCCGCTAGCGTCGGTGCAGAATAGTAGTCTCACTTTTCACTGGTCACAATAGGCCGCAGCCTTGTAGCATCTTGTCCATGGAGCTTCTCTCCGCTTTAGAATTGCTGCAAGTGCTGCGGGAAAGGTGATGCTCCCGTTGGGAGAGAAGAACTGAGAGGATGATGGGATCAGTTTGCTGATGTCTACGACTCTGCAGACTGGTACCGCGGGACTCAATCGCGTTCAAAATTTCTCGTACGTTCGTCTAGAACACTTGATGCTGAGTGTTCCGGGGGAGTAGAAAAGTGGCGAACGTCCCTGCGGAGAGCGTTCCTGCTTGCAAGCAAGAAGTAGTTCTTGATGCAGTGACTTCGCCCGATGCTGCGTCTATCCCCGGGTTCACTCAGTGTTCAGTGTTCTAGTTATAAAAAATTTTCGGTTTCAGTTTCGGCTGTTTTTTTCGCTAATTTAGGTTAAATTTAAAATTTTTCCAAAATTTGAAGGAACTCTTCCTGGAGCTGCCGCTTGTCTGGTGGCTTTTAACATTTTTTGTTGATTTTATTATACTTTTTCAGTCGTTTTGATACTACGCGGTTTTTTTTTGCTGATTAGTCTATTGCTCTTCTAAGTTAGTTTCTTGTTGCTGTTCTTCTATTGTTCTTGTCGTTTATAGTTACTTAACCATTTTAAGTATACATTTTATAGGTTAAGTAGTTTCTTTTTTGTCTCTTTTTATGGAATTTTTACATTTACATTTATAACGTTGGTGCCAAAATATAGTGCCATATTTACATAAAAAAAATTATTATTAAGTGACTGTACCTGCAATGGTGTAGGAGTTAAATCAACATTGTTGAAAATTTTGGTAAGGTCATTAAGATAGTAGTTTTTTGGCGTTGTATGATGTTTCTGCGTTAAGAAGTCTAAAAAATAAAAATAAAATAGAGATGCCCATACCGTCAAAATTGCAAATTTATAAATCAACCTGTAGCTCCCAAGCGATTGAGACTGGGACCTATAACCCTAATTATTTTGGCACACCAGACCTGAAACACCCTGTTGATTAAGAAATACTGTTAATTTTAAAATTCTACAGTTCTTAAGAAATAACACTCAGAATTTCAATTATTTAACCGAAGGCCAAGTAATGTTAAAATTGAAATTAATTAATATAAATTTAAAGGTAAAATTGTTGAGTTCGTTAAAATTAAATTTCTTAATTGAATCTAAGAAAAGTTATAAATCTTTAATACTTTGTTGTGCTATAATAGTAATGTATGCTAAATAAAGAATTAAATGTATTATAATTACTTCAAATGCAAAAGGAACTAAATGTGGAAATAATTTCTACATATAATTACTTTAGAAAAAATTTATTAAATATAATTTTTCCCTTAATTAAAACCTATGTACGCCCTTAAACTGTAGGTCCACTTCCAATCGTTGTCTCGCATCGGTCGAACTCTTCTCCCACCAAGGAGTTACGGGACCTAGAGAGAAAGAAAGAGAGAGAGAGCCAGATAGAGAGAGGAATCAACGACGTTACTTCGCAATCCCCAATGGCCTTTAAACGTAGTCTTTAGTCAGCAGAAACTGGGACATTCATGGCGAAAGGATAAAGAGGTCATTCCATAAGAAATCGTCACGCGGGTATGAGACCGCCTGAATCGCACCTCTCCGATTTAATTAAAATTTTGTACACTAAAATATAAATATATAATATAAATAATTTTGAAAAATATTCGGAAATTTTTGAAATATCGCACTTTAAATTTTGAAAAAAATTTCAATTTTATCCAAATCTCACAAACTTTAAAAATTCGTATCTAAGGCTATATTACTCACACATACATTAAATATGCTTCGTTCTAAAGAGGAAGCTTTAAAGTATCCAACAAAAATAGGCAGGGAGTATAGCAGGACGAAAAGGATCAACAGGACATCGTGAAATCCTTTATCTTTAAATATCTCGAAAACTGGTATTTTAATTCTCATATATATTTTAGTGCATTATCTGAACTGCAATCAGTAAAAATTTTAACTTGGGCTGTCCATGGGTTCAGATTTTATGATTTTTTTATATTTATTGTTTCCTGGAAATTGTTCCCATTTTAATACTTTTACAAGAGAGCTGAAAACACGCGTAGATTATCAATAAAGGGACACCTCAGTTACCTTCAACTACATCTTTTATCGGTGTTTTGCCATCGAAAAAGAACAATGTTCCACCATAATTACCAATTAGGTCAATAAAATTGCTTTCAGAAAGTATTTGTGGAGGTAAATTCAAAGGAAAAATCTAAGAATTCAGGTTCATAAATTTTTTTTTTTAATATTTACTTACCCGAAATGTGGCAAAAATTTAAATGAAGTAATCCTACTTTCTAGAAATTAAAAAAAGGGATAAGCATCGTACAGCGATTTATGAGTAGGTAATTTACTTAGGTACTTGTGCCTGTGGCGTTTATAAAAATGAATCCAAAAAGTGGATTTTTCAATTGGTTTGCAAGTTTGAAGCCTTAAGGTGAAATTTAATAAATGTTTCAATTTACGTGGAAAGTGTGTTGTAATCCGTTGAATTTATCGTCGCATAGATCAATTCGTAAAGACTTAAGAACCGTGCTACCTTGGATGGTTCAAAAAATTCCTCATTTCCCTGAAGATGAAGAAGATTTACCATTTATACAAACTGACGCAGCATTATCATATTTCAATATGTGTCTCGATCACATTGGAGAGGACAAAATTGAAAACAAAAGAGTGAGGGATGATGTTTATATAAGGGAGAAACTACGAGACTCTTTTAATAAGATATCAGAGAAAAGTGAAAACAGTGGACAGTGTTTCGTGAATAAAATAATAGAAGCATATGTGTAATCAAGTAATAAAGAAATAAAGTGCACATTACTCTCAATACTTCTGGAAGAATGGGGCGTTCGGAGAATATTGAAAGAATTTCCTGGAACAACGAGGGTTATCATTCGAGCATACATTCGGTTCAAAGTAGGGCTTTGGATTTACAAATAAAACAGATAGTTGAGAATTTATACTGCAGTGATTATGTAGGCAGATTAATGCCGGGGAAGAAAGACTATGTTTCTGTAAGGGTATGTAAACTGTTCTCTTATAAAATGTGCATTGCCCTTCTAATTTGAAATCCACCAAATATCAACTGTTACCTTGGTAGTTGCACAATCTGTCCAAGGTCGCCCAAATTTCGTAGAATATTCGACAGATGTTTTGTTACAACAAATTTTGATACAATAACTTATTATCAGTGGACTTGTACCGATAGATCAAGTGTTGAACTAAGATTGGAGTCATCGAGTGATTTTATAGATTCATTTATGATACGCTTAATACCTTTGATACGAGATGTGTTTATAACCGAACAGCAAAATTCTTACTTCAAGCATTTAAAAAATTCCCTTTTATTTCAAGAATTTTTAGTGATAATGGGTTTTTCGGAAAATTACACTTTTGTTGTTCAAGACGCTGTGCAAGGCTACTATTGGGCTAATGAGGAAGCTACAATACACCCTTTCGGAATATGTTTTAGAAATGAGAACGGAGAAATTTACCATATCAGTTTAGTTGTAATTAGTAACTGCTTAAAGCATGATAGTATTGCAGTGTACATTTTCCAACGATCCCTCATTAAGTTTTTGAAAGACAATTTTGAAGTAGTGAAGAAAATATTCTATTTTTCGGATGGCTCAACAGCTAAGTATAAAAATAGAAAATTTGTCACTTCACAACGATGAGTACAAAATTGAAGCAGAATGGAATTTTTTCGCCACATCGCATGGTAAAAGTGTGTGTGACGGACTTGGTGGTACTGCAAAACGGCTTGCAAGTAAAGCTAGCTTGCAAGCAACCAGCGTTGCCAAGTGGCGTGTAATTACCCCAAACTGGGGTAATTTATCTTAGTGCGGGTAAAGTGGTGGGTAAAAATTATTTGCGTGTAATGGCGTGTAAAACGCAAAAAACATTATTTCCTATATTAATCTGAAAATCAGGGATAAAGAACACTAAGAACAGTGAATGAAAACAAAAGACACACGAAAGTCTACGGGAAATGAGTCGAGAAAAAAGACAAGGGAAAGACAATAGTTTCTTTTTGTAGCCCAAAAGAGAATTGCCTCGCGTCGTCAATAACTTTTTAATGTCTCATGTACCGTCGATCGTCGTGCGCCTCTTGTTTCCATTCATCGTTATTGCCTTCCGCCTTTGAGTTCTGTTTCTATTTTTTATACGCTCAAAACAGTATTTAGTCGCCTTAAACTTTGTAAAACTGATGAGATAAACAAACTAGGTACTGAAACAGTGGTGTCCATTTTAGCAGCCCGACAAAAAATAGAGAGTGAAGGTGGCTGCGTATCATTTGAGCCTAGTCAGAAAATTATTAATGCAATTAGTATGTAATAACAGTTTTGTTTTTGTTACCTATATTGTTTTTATGAACTGTAAAATTTGTATTTATGAAGAATAAATTGTTTCTTTGCGGATTTGAGTTACTTTTTTAGTAGTTAATTCCTTTAATCATGTAAACAAAATAAAAAAATCCTTGTGGGTAAAATGCGTGTATTTTGATTTTAGGGGCGGGTTTTTTTTTCGAAATGCGGGTAAATTTGTGGGTAAAATATTTTTGTAGCATTGGCAACGCTGCAAGCAACACAAGGTGAGGGTATTAAAACACCCTGGCAACTCTATAGCTGGGCGACAGCGAATATCAAAAATATGAACTTTATATGTGTGGAAGAATACGAGAAAGAGAAAGAGCATTTACAAAGAAAACTTTTAGGTATAAAGCCCATACCATCAACAAGAATGTTCCATTAAGGGCAACCTGTTTGTAAAGGTACTGTTTCCGTAAAACACTTTTCGTTTTCCGAAGAAAGATTTATTTATAAGTTAGAAAACCTTTAACCTTGAACACTTCCTTTTTCTCTTAATAAAGCCGAGTTCAAAGATATTTGAGTCTTTTTTTTATTCCCAATTTCATAATTTCCTAAACTCTGAAAAAAGAAATTTAAGGCGTAACGTATTTCATGGAAAATTCGACTTCGATAGGCATTTCTCGAAGTAGTCATATTGACCTATTTGTTAGTTATGGAGGAACATTGTTCTTTTTCGATGGCAAAACACCGATAAAAGATGTAGTTGAAGGTAACTGAGGTGCCTTTTTATTGATAATCTATGTTTTCAGTTCTCTTATAAAAGTATTAAAATAGGAACAATTTCCAGGAAACAATAAATATAAAAAAATCATAAAATCTGAACCCATGGACAGCCTAAGTTAAAGTTTTTACTGAGTACAGTTCAGATAATGCACTAAAACATATATGAAAATAAAGAAAATTAAAATACCAGTTTTCGAGATATTTGAGGATAAAGGATATCACGGTGGCCTGTTGATCCTTTTCGTCCTGCTGTACTCCCTGCCTATTTTTGTTGGATACTTTAAAGCTTCCTCTTTAAAACGAAGCATATTTAATGTATGTGTGATTAATATAGCCTTAGATACGAATTTTTAAAGTTTGTGAGATTTAGATAAAATTGAAATTTTTTTCAAAATTCAAAGTGCGATATTTCAACAAATTGCGAATATTTTTCAAAATTATTTCCGCCATAAACTTAACTTATCAGCGGTAACATGTGTGCAAAATTTTAATTAAATCGGAGAGGTGCGATTCAGAAAGTGTGACGATCATGCGTCGAATGACCCAAAGGCCATTATCCCTTACTCCAATAATGACATTTGAACCTATTTAAACTTTGATGTTACGTTACCTTAATTTAATGTGGCACCTATGTGGTCCTGAATAGAATAAGTGGTTTTTAGCATATCATATCGTTGGTTTTGTCAAGTTGTTTTATTTTGAAATATTACTTCAGTTCGCAAATGTTCTCTTATTTGAAATTTAATGATACATATTGCAAAATTCTTCGCATAAATAAACAAGATCTCTACGAATGGGTTAACTTGAAAAAGCAGATGTTCATTACTGGGATGGCAACAATCAAAATAGATTGAAAAAGTTTCCATACAACTTTTCCAATAAAAATCACTTTTAAGTTCGCTATTAAGGATTGAGCAAACATGAGTGAGCACGGATACATATTGGATGATGATAATTTTTCATCCACTTTTCTCTTCATCCGGATACAGTGGAATGAGTATTGTCCAATATGTATGGATATTAACACAGCAATCGATGGTGGAAATTTTACTACGCTAATCTCCTTGAAAGGTAAATATTCTTTCAGTTCAAAAACAATGGCAAACAACTTGATTTAGTTCACAAATGTTGAAAGTTTAAGCGACTTTATCAGAGAGCTTTTGTTATTCATAAATCAAACTTTCCTGAGAATAAATGTATTGCAGGTTTTTAAAGAATTTATTATCTTTTTTCTAAGTATTATAATTTATTTACTTTTTATGTACTTAGTGACCAAATGGATCCCTTAAAAGCAAACAATTCAACAACAAGAGAATAAAGAACAATTCAATCTGATTTGAATAAACGACAAAACCGAGTGGAACTATTCTTATGTAGTTAAGCAAAACTTTCATTTCATTTTCTGAGATATAAATTTACAACAAAGAGGAAGACATTAAAAAGAATGACGAAACAATAGTGTAAAAACATCTACGAGTATCTAACATGCTTTAAAACAATTTCGAAACCTCGTTAGTATAATGAGCTCGCTAATTATTTAATTAATTTGTTTTGATAAGTAACGTGTTCTGTCAAGGAGAATAAATCTTCAAGATCATGTACCTGATGAAAAGTTTAAGTCTTAACGAGCGTAGAATTTTCACCTGATTCGTTTTTATAGAAATTTATACCTCAAAATTCTACCATTTAAGTAACAGCTTTTAAACTGCAGCTTTTCTATATCTTATGAGTCAGTAAAACCTTAACCCTTGTTAGAATTTTCAGAACATTGTTAAAACAGATTGCTGAAAGTGAGATGCATAACAAGGCGACGATATCATCCGTATCCTTTTACATTCATCCCTTTCCTGTTTGCTTTAAGTTTGTGAGAATTTCCAAGGAAACTGTGATATAAATCGTTGAGATGTTGTCAAGAACCATCGAGGAAGGAAACCATGCTGTAAAGCATTACAAATTATTCTGAAAATTATATCTGCTCAAAACATTTGCGACGGGATTATATAGTATGCGTTCACCTATATAGAGTTGGATTTAATCAAGTTGCCTTTTTATTGTTAGCAAATTTTTGTGATGTGATGACCTTGAGATTGCATGATATTTCTCCTTATAAATAGAATAATTGGTATTTAGAGTTTTGGAGTTTTTGTAATTTGTGACAATATCTTATTCTTTGATATTATTAAATCTCCTGCTTAGTAGTTAAAAGTGTAGTGGCAACACTAACGCACTTATAGTAATTAGACAGTGTACATTGTAACGCCCTCTAGAGTAAGACAAGATCAACTAGTTTTCGCTGGTATGGT
Source organism: Leptarthrus brevirostris (assembly GCA_964036015.1). Taxonomy (NCBI): domain Eukaryota; kingdom Metazoa; phylum Arthropoda; class Insecta; order Diptera; family Asilidae; genus Leptarthrus; species Leptarthrus brevirostris. The sequence goes on from OZ038371.1 coordinate 22,187,564, forward strand.
ATGAAGGTCTATATAATAACTTGAGATTTGAAACCAACTACGATTGCTGACCTTTCTACGAGTAATCTACTAAATTTCCTCATTGTTGAAATCAAACGTTAACTCGAATATTTCAAAAGCATGATGATCTTTTAGCCAAGCCTGAATTGATATTCTTTAAATATATACAGGGTGTTCGGAAAATTTGTAGGAAACGCTATACCAATGAATTTTTTGATGTGTCCTGATAAAAATCTTCTTCCATCTCCCCCCTTCTTCCCCTTATAATTAACGCTAAGCCTTCAAAACAGCGTTTAAAAATTTTTGTTCCTTCAAAGGAGGTGTGCTTACGTAAATGTTTCCTCTCAAGGACTTCGCAAGCCCAACATTTAAAGCTATTTTGAAAGAGGACGCTTTATCCTTTATAATGGTACCCAGCATGCCATAATCCACTTTTCCAATCCAATTTTCGAGTTATTGGACCTCAAACATGAATATTGGGAACATTTTGCACACAATTTTAGTCTGTTATCCTTGATCCTGTAGAATTTTTACAGCAAGGACATCATTTTTTTCTTTCGTTAAGAGGCTATCAGAAAGCTCTTTAGAACAAAAAAAAAAGGATTATCTCGATATCTGCAGCCATTTAAAAGTTATTATCAAAAGTGCTTTGAAGCTTGGCCACAGAAATTTTGTGGTCATTCTCTTGTTGAACGGCATGTACTTATATCTGAGCCATTAATGCATTCTTTGGATTTTTTTTATACGATGTGGCCAAATCCTAGGGGACAACTATGTGATGTGTTAGCATGGTTTCGGCCGGAAGGGAATTAGGGTAAGGGAAGTGAGAAAGCTTCAGTCTTGTTTTTACAATGCTGCGAGCTAGACAACAGCCCAGATACGGAGTTTATTATTTTCTTAATTTCTTAATAAAAGCTCACGGAGAGACCTGGTCTCGAACCTGCGACCCATGGCATGGTGGTCAAGGCGATCAACGAATTGATTCAACTCCGTCGTCGTTGTTTATTCGTTACGACTTGAATTTGTTTAAGATTTGTATTTCGATTTCGATTCTTGTTTTTGGGTTTTTATTGGTTTTGGTTTTTGAATTTTCTGGTTTTTGAGATTTACGGTAAAGACAATTGGATTACGGATTTGGTTTTCGATTTTGGATACGGATTACGATTTTGAATTTAACATAATGGCTAACAATTCCTTCACAAATGAAGAGTATGTGGACATGCTTCTCATTTATGGTGAGGCTGGAAGGAGTTATTCTTTAGAACGACAATTGTATCGAGAAAGATACCCCGGCAGACGCGTTCCACATTGCTCAACATTGGAGGCTCTCCGCCAAAGGATAGCAGAAATTGGGTCTTTTCGTGCCCGTTTCTATGACAGAGGCAGGCAGCAAATACCTGAATACCTGTGTTTTAAGACGGTGCATTGGAATTAGTTGCTGACAATCACCGCTTAAGCACAAGAAGAATTGCCGTTAGTATTGGTGCATCAAACAGCACAGTTCATAATGTTTTGTGTGGGCACCAGTATCACCCATACCATTTCCAACCGGTGTAGGGCCTTGAGCAAAGAGATTATGCAAGTAGAAATCTCTTCTGTGAATGGTAGCTAAATCGCCAAAAAGTGATCAAGAATTTATTTCAAAAATTCTTTTCACTGACTATGCTACATTTTCAAAATATGGGGTTGTCAACTTCCATAATCTCCATTTATGGGCGGATGAAAATCCTAGGGCATTCCTCCCAAATATGTAATGGGCCTTTTCCCCTGAATCCTCAAGAGCTCTGGAGTCGTCCAAGGTACTACTTGAAAAGACTCATTTACAAAATAAATATAGAAATATTTTATTCAGGGTTTCTTCTTTCCGGTTTACAATCAATTCTTACTTACTTCTAGCTTCTTATTTTACGGATAATGCTACGGGATAGTAGGTGAATAGAGAGGGTTATGGTCGACACTTGCAGTGAGAGAGAGATGCGATGTAGTACGGACGGCGGTTCTTATTTCAGTGAATCTCGTGGATAGTATTCGGTATCCGACGAGGTTGGGTACGTGGTATTCTTAATATAAGGGAAATACGGCTACAAAGTACAATAACCAACAGGCTGACACCACAGAAGGTATTGTACGTCTATAAAGCAATAGTATGCACTAACTACTACTAATGGCCAACAGGCTGACACCACAGAAGGTCCGGTACGGCTACAAAGTACAATAACCAACAGGCTGACACACACAACTCATTTTGATAATATTTCAAATAAGTTGTTTTTAAAATATATTCTTATAACATTTTTAATATAATATATCTTTGCCCGACCATATTTTAATAATTTACTTAATTTTACTATTTAAAAACACTTTGCTTATGCCCCCAAATATTTCAATACTAGGGAGACGACTATGATTTCATAAGACGACAAAAATTGAGAACACACCTTGAGCAGACGCGATTGGATAGATTTGTCCAATTTGACAATCGTGGCGACACTTCACTTAACCTCCTCGCCACTTTGCCCAAAAGCAAAATGCTTATACACGTACAGAGCATTTACTTGAGATAGCCTTTCTTCTCGTTCTTTATTCTAAGGAATCAGTTATCACGACGTGACGATGGCATTGAGCATACTTTTATGTTTGAGCGAAAAAAATTCCATTGCGATAAACGTCAGTTTGGACTCGTTCGGTGTTCAGTAAAAAGTTATTCGCGGAAAATTAGAATTTGAGATGACTCGAAAGTAAAAATATGACTACTGTCACGTCGGGTTATGTGAGTTCGATTAGCCAATATGAACTGTTGCTGTAGGCTGCCTATAGCCCAAAGGCGCCCAGCAAGAATTAAAAGTCGCCCATAAGCGCCCAGCAAGAATTAAAAAATCGCCCAAAAAGTGCCTAGTCGCATAGAGGAAAATTTTCTCGCCCAACTGACGGCTTAAGTAGCCCAATCGGCGAGAAATCGCCCGACTTGGCAACTCTGGCTCGGTCTAAGCGGGTCTCTTTCGCCTCCACCGTTATCTAACCTAACCTAAACCATTGTTACTCGTGCAAGGGATTAATACAGTTTCTTTAAAGCACGATTGGCATTACTGAAAAGAAAACATTGTTAAAAATGCTTTTGTTTGCGAAATATAACATTTCAACGGGCATATCAAAGACGACTTACATATTTCAAGACGATAGTACGCCTTATTGCAAAGCAAAATTCGATAACATCAGAAACCACGCATACAAAACCTTTTTGAAGTCATATAATGATTTTATTATTGCCATTCAAAAAATTAAGGAGAGGTTTTAAGAGCTACTTTCATCTCATCAGTTTTCATATTTTCCGCCCGGGTTACATAATAAAATGAAAAATTCCCAAAACACGATGATATTTTATCCAAACCGGAAGGAACAATTTCCCCCCTGTCTCCACAAAATGCTATCATCAGCACCTTTAATCTTGGGTAGAATTGATAAATCTGGATGACGGGATTTACAAAATGGAAAAGGCACATGATTTCGCAGGAAAAATGTATGTTTTAACAGTAACCCAGTTTGAGTCATTCGTCACCCTTACAGAAAGGAGTCAATGGGTCGAAGTGAGGTTTCACTTTTTGTGTGTTGATTTAGTTTTCAGAAAATTAATTGAAAATTTCTGAATTTAGGGCTCGAGTGTGAATTTCGAAGTAGCGTGATGCATTTCACTGCATCAATACCACTAACATCAAAAGGGTTCGTTCAATTCCAAGTGCAAACTTTTAATTTCCAAGTGATTTGTCTTCATTATCTCAAAGTGTAACTAATGCATGACAAATAAGGTGAAAATCATTTCAAATAGGGGATTATTTCGATTTTCATGAGGGTTACATTGTAGAGGGTAAGAGTGAAACATCATCACTTCAATTTTCCAATGTTCTGATGCATTTATTAGACGCAAATAAATTATTCATCGATTTGCGCTCTTTTAACATCTGCAACGTATGGTGAATCCCCGCTGTGTGATTGGTGCAATTTTATAGATTACTGAGTCAATAGTTACCCATAACAGCTCCATTAAATGTAATGAGCTGAAAATGAGAGGCGACATGTTCCATCCGAGCTCACATCGATAGTAAATTTGCCGACAACAAGGGGGCTCACCCCAATGTTTGTATGGTGATTGTCGAGGGTTGATGCACGATAAAATATTTTTTTTCTTTCATTGTGGCGTGCAGTATTTCATCTACTGTTGGTCGTAGTTTAAGTCCTATGTGATGAATCAGCACCGAAAGCGCCAGATTTATAACCCAAAATGTTATGTAAGTGGCCCATAAATCTAGCCACCCACAGTCTCTCTTAAGCGTGCACTTAAGTGCTAATTTTACATTGGGCGGAGATGTTTTCTTATTTTTTCCTCTTCTTTGGTATATTTATGTGTGTTTCCATACTCCCTCGCTGGCACCCTTTGAAGTCAAGAGATTTGCACCCTACAATTCTGTTTAAAAGTATATTAGCCAGTATATGAAAAGATACAAGGGGTGGAAATAGAGTTGCAGTTTTACGAGCTCACTCCATTTTGGTTAGGTACACCGCCGCGATTATTATTTTCGCCTTCTGGGCATAAATTAGAAAACTTGGGGGAATCATCAGTAAATCTCTGCACGTTTTAATTGCTTTGCGGAATTAAGTAATTCTGCTTCTAATTGCATTCTACTGTGGCAATAAAGGAAAGACATTAATTTTATCTTACAAAAATGCAATGTTTGTGTAGAAAATGCTGCCGAATTCGGAAAATGTTTTTTGGAAGTTTTTTCGACGGGATAATGTGTTCGTCACAGGGAGAGAGAATTTGAAGTTGTTGTGGCGTTGCAGCGAGGAAAAATCTTTATCTTTGTATAAGCCCTGCATATCAACGCCTCCTTGAAATTCCAGTTCCTGATCTTTATTAAGTAGCTAATGTGCAAGAGAAATGACTGTTTTGTGCTTTAGGGTTCCGTAGCCAACTGAATACAATCAATTTACGAACTAAAAGTAAAATTCATTCATATACGCTCGAGTAAGAACTCAACTGCTTCTCTAGTTGTCCATCAGATTTCTCTTCTTCAAACAAAGAACTAAGGTAACTTATCTCGAATTCCTTCATGTTGGTCCTCTCTTCACGCCTTGCTTGCATATTTGCACACTTCTCTTCTAGCTGGCTAATATGTAGCTGAAGATCCCTGTAGCACCATGAAAGCCACTCCTGTTGAGAACGTAGACATTGATTGCATTCTTCCGCCTCCTTCAATTTCTGTCGTAGTTGAATAATTTCATCTTCTCCAGCATGAACCTGGAGTTTCAGGATCGTCTTTTAGTGACGTTTCCAGTGCGTCCTCTAAATCTTGTACCTCTTGATCAATAGTCGGTAGTTCTCGCTTTCCTTGGATCGATGTCGCTAAGACAGTCAATCTTCGTACAGGTTCAATCTTCTCCTCTGGCGATGCATTCCCATGATTCAAATGTCCAAATTGGTTTTGTTCTCGACATTTCTGGCAAGATTTTGACTCGCTCTCACTTTGTAACATTTTTTTCTTCATTCGCTGTTCTTCGTCAGTCCGTCGCCATCGATATCCTCGCAAAATACGTCCATCGTTTCGGGCACTTTCCATTGTAATGTCTTTCTCTGACAAGTGATCAAGGCTCTTCCTTCTGCAATCACTTTGCAGGTGACCTTCTTTACCGCAGGACCAGCATCTGTACTTGTGACGTGGCACTTTAGCTTCGTTGTTCCGATCGCTACCACTCTTCAATCCAAATTCTTCTTGTTCCCTTCTGCTACACTTTGCACAACCAGTCTTTTCGTGTCATATCCCGGAAGGGTTGATCTCCTTTGCTTACTGCAATCTCATCGGAGATGACCTTCCTGGTCACATGTCCAGCATCTTGGACGGCCGCGGTTGACCTGGGTATTAAGTCGGTAACAAATATCTTTTATTTCGGTTGCTTCTGTCTCGTACATAGGTCTTCTGGGGGCTTGTTTTGCTGCCTCAGAAGCCAGAGTGTAAGCCAAAACCTCATCGTTTGTGTTCTTTCCAGTCATTCGTACTGCTTGCTGTAGGTCACGATCTGATCATTGACATAATCTTGGCTAAACGTGGGATAAGCCAACTGTGTCAGCCTTTGTATGTCCGCACATAACTGCTGTAATGTCTCTCCATGCTTCTGTGTTCGACTCCGCAGCTGTAGACGGTAGACTTCTTGCATGTGATGGTTTCCATACCGCGATTATAAGGCTTGTATTAGAAATGAACAATTAAACCTTTGTTCTGCCGGCATACTCTGTAACAAATATGCTGCTGCGCCTCTAAGTGCCATGATTAAAGCTGTAGTTTTTCCTCGTCAGTCCAGATATTTACTGCCGCTGCTGTCTCGAACTGTAGTCTGTATGTCTGCCAGGGAGTTTGACCATCAAATGTGGGAGGATGAATTCTTTTATTCACAGTGACGTCTGTGGATAACGTAGTTATATGACGTTTCTGTACAGTCTCTAACTCTGTCCTAATTTCTTCGAAATTTTACTTCATTGATAGTTCCATTTTACATTCAGATTATTTTATTTTGAATTGTCCAGATAACTCTATCCCTTCCAATCTCTTTTCAATATTTGATTTTATCTCTCCCATCTTATTATCTCCAGCTTCTGCTCTAGACCTTCAAACTATCTTTGCATAGACGTTTCCATTTCAGCGTTCACTTCCTCTACAGAGACCTTAAGTTCAGCTACTATTGATGACTTCAACTTGGCTGCCGACAATTTCTGTTCTTCAGTAGCCACTTTCCATTCGCCCATCGACGATTTCACATCTGCCGTTGATGAGAAATGTTCAGCCATTGATGCTTCTATTGATGATTTCTGCTCAGCCATTGATGATTTCTGTTCAGCCATTGCTGTCTTTAACTGCTCCTGGGAAGATTTCATTTCACACATCAGAGCATTGTGAAGATCTGTTATGCTTGGAGTACTTGTTTCTTCTTCTTCTTCTAGGTCGTCTTCAAAAACGAAAGCCTCTGGATCCTTTCCTTCTTTTTCCATAGCTTCTTGTAGTAAGGCTACCAGGGCACATTTATTTCCAATTGTAGGCAGGGAACGTTTACTTAACTCCCCCTTCAAGTCTTGGACACGTAATTCCTTCAGTTTGTGCCCCATATTCAGACTGGCTGTACTATTTCACTTCAATTTCACAGTCACACTTTTTTTTCTTAATTAATCCCACTTCTGACACCAATTGTAACGTAAATGGGGCTCTTCGGGCTCGACGGATTAATTAAGACTATTTTTTTAATCACAAATGTTCAGAAGTTTATTCACTTCACTGGTTAGTTCGTTTAACAATTTCCTTCACAATATTTCATCACAAAATTACGTTTCACTTTACTTATTTACACTTCTCACTTCATTGGTTAAGATACAACTGACTATTTGCAGTGTCACATATAAACACTTCGGTCTAAATCACGACTAAACTACCTAGGCTACTGCTAAGCCCTATTTATACTACGTAGCTTAATTCTAGAAAGTTCAGTCACTTAGTTCTAGATATTTCCGTTACACATTTTCACCTCATATATTCACCATGGGTTCGAGTCGTCCTTCACTTTCCCCGTTTGGCATTTCCTTTTCTTGATTTCTGGCCACCTGGGACGTGCGCATTACACGGTTGACTATTTGCCTTTTCGTGGCCTACCTCGTGCACGTTACAATATTAAGCGGTATTTTCTATCTGCAACTGGGTAAAAACCCCACCCATGTTTCCACCTCCGCCCATGTTTCCGCCTCCGCTTATGTTACCTCCTCCACCCATATTTCCGCCACCGCCCATGTTTCCTCCTCCACCCATGTTATCGCTTCAAGCCCCAAAGTCGCCACCATTTTGATTGTTTGAGTTGTAATTTCGGATCGAAGGAGCCTCCACCAACACCCGCGTTGAATGTTGTGCTAATATATCCTGAATTGTAGCTATTGTAGCCATATTCGACGATGACGTTTGAGTTTGTGTCATACTTGGTAGATTACGTGCAACGAAGTGGTTTCCCGTTCGGTCCTAAACCGAGACCTGCAGGCAACTTTATGCCTTCATTTTTATCGGGGATGCGATCTAAGCCACACAGTCATTCGGCGATCATACAACATTTGTCAATCGAACATGGAAATTGCTTGAACCGCCTTATGATCGTATTCAACAACAGCAAAACCTCGACTGTTACCCTCTTTGTCAACAGATAAATCAATGCTTTGTACCTTACCGACAAGCTTGAAAACTTGTTGAAATTTTTTTGTGTCAACTTTGTAGTACAAATTGGCAATAAAAACTTTAGTATGCAAAGGTCCATTAATTCTAAGACTCTCCAAGAAGGAAGTACTAAGACCGTAAGTATTGTATGGCATATCATAATCATTGGAAATCATACCACCACCTATGCCTCCACCACCCATTCCTATATGACAACCAGATATTCTGTCGTCATCTCGGTCCCGACGTGAGAAGCCTCGATCGTGATCCCGCCGACGCCGCTTCCAACACCACCGCCACCAATACCACCAACAATGCTTCCGCCAAGTCCATCACGAATGATTCTACTACCATGTTGATCACGATTTTCACCATGGTCCTCCTTGACGACTATCTCTCTTCCATTTATCTCATATCGATTCATTTTTTCTAGTGCGAGTTGGACATTGTCGGGGTCTTCAAATTCAACTATGCCGCATCCTCTGTGTTTGCCACTCTCGTCGGTAAAAAGCTCAACGTATTCAACACTTCCTACGACTCGCCTGAACAAATTTTTAAGATCCTGCTTGCGGTAGTCATAAGGAATATTGGCAATAAGGAATTCCCTTCAGACGACAATCCGCACCAATTAGTTGGCAAGCGAGGTGGCCAAATATAATTTAATTGTAGCTCTCATCGATCGAGGCGGCCCCTATGGAAAGATATCCATGGAGAGGTGGAAGATCGTTGAGATGAAGCTACTAGATGAGGTGGTCTTCCATCTGGATAAGACGACCGCTGCAGGCAAAGGACAAATCTATCTGATTAGTAAAGAGGCAGAGGATTTTCTGTATCCGACCTTTGCGAAGATGGCGTGGGGCGTCGGTTGCGTATACCTACGGCTCAAGAAGCGCCGCCTCAAGGCACAAACACAAATACGCTGGATCTGGAAACCCTCACGGAGGCTGCCACCCGGGGGGCACTCTAACAGACTCGGATATAACTCATCAGGCCGCTAGGCATATGTAAGCTGGACATTAAAAATGCATTTAGTAATATTGCAAATGAGAAATATCAGAGGGAGCACATCTGCCTAATTGAGCGGCAGATCTGATCGACCTTCGACGTGAAGCTCTCTTGCGTCTCTATCTAGTGGTTTAAGGTTTTAACATATGGGGACGGATATCTAACTCCACCTTGGGTCATATCATCGACAACTCCATCGACTACAAATGGGAAAGGACGAAGAAGCGTGCTTACGAGCTATGGTACCGATCACGTGGAGTGATTAAAGACGATCATGGAACAGTGGTCCTAAATACAATAGTGGAACAAAGGGAAGTTCACATTAATTATACTAACCATGTTACAGTTAAACAACTTATTAGAACTAAATACCGTTCTCTACAGAAAGGTGATCGAAATACGCGTAAGATGTGATAACGGTATCGGTTACACCGATCCCTTTCTCCACCGCATAATTTTTGTTTGAGCGATAGAGCATAACAGGATTACGAAGTAAAGGGAGTGTTACCTTCACTCTACGTACACCACAGGCGGAAAGTTTAAGACCGCTGTGATTCCTACTGTGAAGCACGGTGGTGGTTCAATTTAAGTCTGGGAATGTTTTTCTTCATTTGGAGCGGGAGATCTTGTACGAATCGATGGAATCCTGAATAAGGAACGATACAAGTTAATTAGTTAAGTTTTCTTAAAAGTTTTGTGGGAAGCCGAACAATGGTTACGTTTGATTTATCTATTATCCAATTTATTTTATAAGAACATAACGTCCTTTCGCTCAATAGTTAAGTTATTTATACGATTATACGAAATTTAATTACAAAAACAAAAAAAGAAGTTAATATCCGTTTGGGACAATAAATTGCACTACAGTTTCAAGACGTCGTTATAGACTAGCTTAGGGTAAACTGTGTAGGAGTATCATTCATATTTGTTTTGATTTTATGAAAGATTTGATGGCTGATTATTAGCTGAAGCTAGTTTCTAAGCTGTACAGAGATGTAAATACGGGAAGACCTGTATGTAAACTTAGAGTAAAGGTTACTGTCCTTTTATGATAAAATTTAAATGTATACCTTAAAGTTATATAGTACATGTGATATTTAAATCTTTAATTTCAGGGACCTCATGAAGTTTCTTGTCCTTATTGTTTTCCACATCCACACGTAATTTGGTTTGTAACTTTTTAGTTTTCAGCATTTTCTATTTTTAGGGTTGGGCCTACATCCTAGCCAGGTGCAGGGATGTTGTGAGTTAGTTGACTGAACCATCGCCTTGTTTTCCTTCATGGTGGTTCAGAGTTACAGGTGTCACCAGACCTGTTGCTCTTCTTTCAATCGGTCTCTTTTGTTTTTTTATCCTTTGTGGCAGGCCTGAAAGAGGGATTTCACAATGCTTTTTCGCCACAGGCACGCGATTTCTAATTATAGTGTAAGCAAAGGATGTAGAAGAACCCTGACCCCAAATCGACGAGATAGGACGTGCTGTCAGCTAGGCGTGCCACCTGGACATCTCGCAGCAATTTCAAATTGCAACATGCCAGGGAAATGAAAATTTGTCTGACTCGAACGCCATATTCTCCATTAAACGCTCACCGGGTGAAACAAAACATAACCGTTACAAACAAACAAAACGTAACAAAATGGAACTGTTGCTTTGTTGGATTAAGTGGTGAGAGTCGCCATTATGGTAACTCTTAAATTATCCCTATTATAGCACAATTTTGATGCCACAACCAGTAAGACCCGGCTTTTTACTGAAATTGCCTTCAGGTTTTTAAAGAAGTACTCCCTCATAGCCCTTTTTCCGACTCTGGCAAGCCGAACATTTACAGAGAAGGTGAATAGTGGTTTCTATTTCGTTCACGTTGTCACAACTCGCTAGTGTGTATTGTAAGAGGACCCAGCCTAGCTGCATGCTAGCAGCAGTGGTCCGCACAGGCCACAGTGATTTTTGCGATATTTTTGCAGATATCCTACTTTTATTGTAATTAGGCAGTAGCGCAGCGTGGATTTCTGCCACCCTGTGTTAACCCTAAATTCTGCCCCCTAATTTCGTAATTAAGCAAACAAATCTGTGATACTATTTCAAATGGATTCAAAATAAATCATCTTTCTTAAATTAAAATTTTATTCTACGTCGTGTTTTTTGCAACTTAAACTCTTCAATGTTAATTCGTAGCTTCTGTACGAGTGTCAAAATAGCTAGATTAGTTAATCTCAACGTGCACATTGTAGATCTTAAATAATTTTTAATCAGTTTTAATTTAGAGAAGCTCTCTCACAACTGTCATTACTTATAGAAGCTGTGAGGAATATTCTCAGCATTATGACTATATTAGGTAACCCAACCCTCCTTCAAGTTTGGACTAAAAAATAAACTTTAACAAACCCAGTGGGCCAGAATCGATAACTTCTTTCTTACAGTCTGTTGTAGCTACGAAAGCCCGTAGACGCACGCACTCAAGTTTAAACTCTTCTCTGTCAATATCTTGAGGAGCTTGGTCGAGGTTGCATTCCTCATTATCGACGCCCAATATTATTGCAGGCATTAGGAAGTTCTACTGATTCCTTTTGTTTCTTTTCCAATACCGTCTGTAAGGCGCTTATTTTCTAAGCACACTGATGAGTCCCTGCATTTGCAAACAATTTTGGGAATCATTCACTTCACGCAGTACCGGTTACCAGAGTCCTAAGAAACATAGAAACGAAAATGATTGCATCGCGACTAACAAAGGTCCTGCATCCGGTCGTGAGTTCAAGCTTTCGCCTATTTCTGCTAGCTTCTCTAACGCTCTCAAAATTTCTTTGTCATGATTTCGAGTCATGTTTACTGCATTCTCTCTTGCACTCCAACGTGTATCCTGAACCCTCTTCAAACTCTTGTCTATAGCAGCCATCAGAACCTATCATCGGTGTGTGGACATAGAAAAAAAAGATAAGAAAATTAAGAGCACATTCGATCAGTAACTTTTCCTAAAATAGACACTGTCCGTTTCATAACGCGTCAAATCCTACAACTCTATTTTGAACCACTACCACTTGTCCAATTGTCCCTGAAATTCTGCAGTCCCCATGACAATACAGTTATCTGATCTAATGACCAGCATCAGGCTGCAGATAGGATTAGGTAGCTCAGCCGCTCCCCACATATATGCCACCCGGGGCCATGGCCCCTCTGCCCCCATACGCTACGCCACTGTAACTAGGCCAAGTTGCCCTGGATATGCTACATGTTTTCAGGGCGTTTCAGCTGGCCAGCGTAAAGGAAAAAAAACACAATAACTATAAAAACTTTACAATTTTTCTGTTAAATTGACACTTATGATTATTACCTTAAAACACAATTCTTTTAGTAACCTGCTCGTTTCTGGACTGTCGCCACACAGGAAAGTGAGATTTCTAACCATTTTGAGGTAGTGTTATCGTCAAAATATTTGCTTGCGATAGCTGATTTTTAATGGCCTATTAGAGACCGATGAAAACCTTCATTAAAATTTATCACTAATAACAGAAATTGAAAAATGATGAATCTACGAGCTGAGCCCACCACAAATTCCATATTTGTAGAACTAGCCATATGTTTGATGTCACTCCCATGAGTAGGTCAAAAGATCAAAATGAAATATGCATTTATAAATCATCCTGTAACTCCCAAACGGTTGATTTGACCCCCCCCCCCCCCCCGCTTGTCATGCACCTTTTTTTTTCCTGATCTCATCTACTACTTACTTACTTATTTTGGCACACCTTATACAAAACACCCTGTAGACACAAAGACATTTTTTTCTAAGTTCTCCCCCAATATATTTCTGAAATTTTTCCCCAAGAGTAGATGCGGGCAAATAAACAGTTGTAGAAGTACAAATGTCCCAAATTTCAAATCAATAGCAATAGTAGTTACCAAAAAAAGGACCTTACAGATAATGACACTGAAGGCTCACCATAAAGGTTCTCTTAACCTTTTAGCTACGGAATCACAAAAATGTGGACAAATTAGTTATCTCGGACGTATAGTCACATTCAACAGCGAGATGGCATAAGTACGTATATAATATAGAAATTAAATCGAAGTAACTTTTTAATCGAATTAACCCTTCTAACTCAGAAGGCGCACTTCAAAGGCAGAAGCCGGGAATCAATTGACCTATTCACCACAATATAACATATATTGAGGTGAATGAGGCTCCCACAACACATGCAATTAAATATTAGTAAACAAAATAGTGAAACACGTCCAAACACTACAGTCAGGGGTGCACAGATAACAGAGAAGGTTTAAGCAAATCCTTGGTAAGAGCCAGGTCAAAAATAGGACACATATTCACGGCTCTACACATGCGATTAATAGGCTCATGCATACCATAGTTTGACCGAGAATGGACAACATGTAGTAAAGGCAATCTCCTTAAGCAATACGGGGTATGCCTATAAGTAACCAAACCTGCGAGAGTGCGAGAATCTATATTCGAGTTCATAAGCTGGTGAATAAATACTAGGTCAGCAATTCTACATCGTTCCTCCAACGAGTGCATATTAATTAATCGGAGGCGATCTTCATATGGAGGAAGTCTTAATGGATCATTCCACGGGAGGTCCCTTAGTGCGACTAACAAAGTTCCGCTGCACCGACTCGATGCGTCTAGAACAGTGATGGCCAAACTCACACTACTTAACTTGAGGAACACTTAAAAGCTTCAGAAGCAGTTCGTACTGTTTGTTTAATTTAGAACGTTAAAATGTTTGCAAAAGGTTGTATATCTTAAGATATTGCATAATTGCTTACAAAACTACTTAAATATGACAATTTCTTTTAATTTTTGTATGCTTTACCAATTAAAAACGCAAAACAGGAAACCGAATACATCCAAACAAGTGCATATACGAATTTAAAAGCTCAAAAGCTCACTTGCCCGCGGGCATAGGTTTGGACATCACTGGTCTAGAACAGTGATGGCCAAACTCACACTACTTAATGCGAAGAAAGCTTAAAAGCTTTAGAAGCATTTCGTACTGCTTGTTTAATTTAGAACCTTAAAATATTTGCAAAAGGTTGTATATCTTAAGGTATTGTATAATCGCTTACAAAACTACTTAAATATTACGATTTTTTTTAACTTTTGTATGCTTTATTGATTAAAAAACGCAAAAAGAAGAGATCGAATACAGCCAAACAAGTGCGTATAAAAATTTAAAAGATCAAAAGCTCACTTGCCCGCGGGCATAGGTTTGGACATCACTGGTTTAGAATGAACCGTATAGAAAGGTGACCAAACCTGAGATGCATACTCGAAAACTGGTCTAACCAAGGACAAAAATAAGTGAATAAGTGTCTCCCTTGACCACCGTTTAACAAAACCCAGAACTGAATTACTCCGAGACACGATATAGTTTATGTGCAGAGTGAAATCTAGTTTTTTGTCTAGCATCACACCGAGGTCAGTAACGGACTTAACACGACGGATAGTAGTTTCAGCAAAGGTATAATCAAAGACGAGCTGATTCGGGTTCCTACAGAATGACATAACAATTGATTGAAACAATTTACCACGTAACGTGGTTAGAGCATAGTTAACGTAGAAGAAATAGAACAGTTGAAAGTATCCTTTTTCTCTAATGAACTAAAAGAATTTTTAATTTTACTTAAAACTTATGGGCACACTTTCCATATTAAAAATACTTGATATAATGCACACACTATCCAAATTTACTGAAAATATCTGGAAACATTATCCTGAAATTTTTTCGCAACATAAAAGCTCAACCATAGCCGTAGTCTATAATATTTTACGTACACAATTGTCTGGAGCTTATCTTTAGTCCTTCATCTCTTAATTTTTTACCTCTACTCTACAAGTAGAGCAAAAATAAACTCCATTACTTCATAAAGGTAGGACAAAAAAAAGAAAGTAGAAAAACTGCTCATTTTGTGTATATTTTCAGCTCACTTTGACTAAGGAAGGAAGCACGGATATGGGTAGTGAATAAGGAGCAAATGGTTGCTAAATGAGTTGGTATTAATCCGCGTAAATGCCGCTCAAAACTTTTTTCATTATCTCACAGCGGAGAAAGCAACATCAAAGAACATGGAAACCAAGTACACTTGCAAAGTACTCTGAGTTATTCCTGACTCTTGCCGGCTTATATTCATTTGAAAGGCGAATAAACAGAAACTTTTTGTATAAAATGTTGAAAGGCGAATTTTTTTCTGCACCTTATTTTCACTTGACAGGATAGAAAATTCATTTTTAGATGATGAGATGGATGCACTTCTTAGTCAACAATCAGAAATAGAAGAAAACTTAGTTGAAAGTTGAAAATGTCTGAACACTTTCCAAGTGCACTTTCGACAGCTTTCATTTTTTTACTGACACAGAAATCTACAAGTTCTTCTACAATTTTTATTACTAAGTTTAGTTTGGGAAATTACTTAAGAGCTCCCGGAGGACGCGAGCAGATACACATTTATACTAAGTAAAAGTTCCACATAAACCAAACTTTTTCTTTACTTGAGCTCGAGGATCAAAAGAATCTTCAATTACCATAAATATCGGGAAGAAGTTGATTATGCCGGCATTATTTTCAAACTCATAACTTGAACTTTATCAAAAATCAGTTTTATGTGGAGAAAAACAAAAAAAAAGTTGAGAAAATCAATCTCCACTAATAAGAGAATCACTGACTTCTTTCAAGAAATTGAGAGAATACATGAAGATGGACGAACCCCCATTTCCATCCACCCACGATTTCGCAGTTCCGCTACGAACAAAAACAGATAAATTATCTCAAAGAGCAGCTCTACAGCTCTACCCTCATGAAGTTATGAAATAAATCAAGCGTTCTCAACGAAATTTGTCATTTTTCTTTGTTCTTTCTTTTGTTTTTCTTGTTTTTTTTTTCTTTGTGATTATTTTTCATAGATGCGTAACTTGAGAACTTTGGGCTTATCCATTCTTCTGCTGGTGCTGGTGATGGTGTTGGTTGTTGATGACTTTTTGTGCCCGCTAGAAAAGACATTTTGAGAAGGGACAGAAACTGATTGTCTTCAAAGGAATATCATCATCTTGGCTCTTATATCCTTTTTTTTTCACACAATTTTTTATTGAAAAGAAAACTTTGAGCCAACAAAGTTGTATCATTGTTCATGCTTACATCATGCGAACGATATTTCATCTTACACGACAAGGAGCTCTCTTTCAAGAACTCATTAATATTTACTTCTTAAAGAAGTAAACGAAAATGGGAGGGGAGCTTGCAGTTGTAGTAAAATTATTTTGAAGGGAGTGCTCAGAAAATCAATCAGTTTAAAAGCTAAGTATAGGTTTTATATGAACACTCATAATAATCATAGGGTAATAAATTTAAATTTTCAAAATTGTATTTCAACTACCGAATTCTGTGTATTGATCCTAACCACAAAGTATCCTTCAGCAGAAGAACAATATAATAAACTATATAAAATTAAAAATAACGAGAGAATATATGAATAGAACATGAAAATACTAAAGTGTATAAATGATAAATAAGCATAAAGTAGATAAATTGAAAAGCAAAAAGTGAAAAGCAAAAAGTAACCTCAACAAAGCTGACTCCTCACTTGATTACGCGATAGATGAAATCAATGCAATCAAAAGAAGATCCATAATTCGTGTGATGAAAAGGTAATTGAAGAAAGTCGTGATTCCTCAAGGAGCGAGTCGGAACCGACAAGCCAAAACAAGCCAAGAGAACAGGAGAGTCTATAGACCCCCGAATGCAGTCGAAAGCAAAAAGGATCCTTGCGTTACGTCGCCTCTTTTCAAGTGTATCCAAGTGCAGGAGTTCAAGTCTATCAACATAAGGAGGCAATATACGGGAGTTATTCCAAGGAAGGCCACGAAGAGCGAACCTAACAAACCTTCGTTGAACAGCCTCAATGCGATTGATATGTGTCTCATATAACGGCGACCAGACTGGAGAGGCATATTCCAGGCTAGGCCTGACAAAAGTGCAATATAAGAGCTTTGTAATGTAAGGGTCATCAAATTCCTTTGCCCACCTCTTCACGAAACCCAGAGTCATATTAGCCTTGTTGACTATGGCATCAAAATGATCCTCGAAAGAAAAATGGGAATTGAGCCAGACACCTAGGTCCTTAGTCTTAGTAACTCTTGTTAAAGGACAGCCCTCTATGGAAAAGTTAAATTGAAAGGGAGACCTTTTTCGTGAGAAAGACATAGATGTACACTTTCCGATGTTTAGGGGAAGGTCATTAATGGAACATCAATTCTGAAAGGCGTCCAAGTCAGAATTTAAAAGAAGGCAATCAGCATTGCCAGACACAATGCGAAATAACTTAGCGTCGTCGGCATAACAAAGTATATTTGGGTGAGACAGAATCGTAGATACGTCATTGATATAAATTATAAATAACAATGGCCCAAGGTGGGAGCCCTGCGGTACACCGGAAGTGTTGAAAATAATATCAGACAGAGCTCCACGAAAAGAAACCCGCTGCGTGCGTTCAGATAAGTACGAGTGAATCCAATTTACAAAAACTTGTGGAAACCCGAGAAGGGAGAGTTTGAGAATTAAAATTCTGTGATTAATTCTATAGAAAGCCTTGCTATAGTTCGAGATTTCACATTCAGAAAAATACCGCAGCGAGTTGAGAGATTAAATAAGTAACACAGAATAGGAGCAAGAACTGAACGACATCTTTTCACGAGTGCGGCGGGGATACCGTCAGGACCAATTGAAAAACTATCAGTCAAGGTAGAGATTTTCTTCAAAATCGTAACTTCGTCAAGTAAAAGGTCTTTGGATTCGAGAGAAGTCGGTGGAAACCTCGTAAAATGGGTAAAATCCTTAAAGCTAACATCACAGGTATCGTCCAAAAACGCAGTTTTAAAAAAGTCAGCAAAAAGGTTTGCTTTCGTCAGGGGCTCATTGCTTTCACTGTCTCCGAAAGACAAAGAAGATAGATAGCCATCAGAATTTCGCTTCAAGTTCACGAACTTCCAAAATCGCTTAGGATCGACTCGTAGGGATGCTTTCATTCTGTGAATATAATTATTGGAAGAAGACACTAAGTCAGACAAAAATTGACTGCGTAAATTGGAATATGCTACATAGTCAGCGTCGCTCCTAGAGGAACAAAACCTCTCAAACATTAAGCAAGCTGATCCTTAGTCATCTGGAGGTCACTGTAATCAAAACGGTTCTTTAAGAGGCTTGGATAGTA
Source organism: Leptarthrus brevirostris (assembly GCA_964036015.1). Lineage (NCBI taxonomy): Eukaryota > Metazoa > Arthropoda > Insecta > Diptera > Asilidae > Leptarthrus > Leptarthrus brevirostris. Next base: position 22,206,019 of record OZ038371.1, read on the forward strand.
ACGTAATTCGCTGTGTTCTTCCGAAAAATATATCGCTTGGTTTTTGTTTGATCACAGAGTGAATGGTGTTATTGTATCTATCTAGATCAGGATAATCCCTCTGTAAACATCTGGCGATTTCAATAATAGTGGAATGGACCCTTTCTATAGTTCCGTTGGGTATGTTGGGACAGGTGTTTCTACTAATTCGGGCCTATTGGGGTCTCGATCACTTGTTGGAGTTACAGATATGACATGATTTTATATATTTTTTAATTTCGCTCGCCATATGGGGGGAAGTAGTATTGCTCTAGTATTTGGTTTTTATTTTCATCAAATTCCTATGCGCTCTCCTATGTTCTCCATCAATTATTCGGAATTTGTTTTCCTGGTTAGCGACATCTTGGACGACCTTCTGAATAATGCGGATTCTAAATTTACTAAAGTATTCTTTATAGGTTTCCTGTAGTTATTGAATATACTGTTCTGGAATTTTGAGTCCATTGAGAATGTTTGGATTAAGGAATTCTCGTAATATCTCTGTGAGATTTTCCTTATTTATTTCTTCAAGCTTTATGTAGTGTCGGTGGTATCCTGGATGGTGTTCCTCGTATGCGTGATCATTAGTTCTTCCTTCTTGTATGATCAGTTGATTTTTAAATGCTTTTATTGGGGCTTCACAGTGTGGAAACAGATCGGAACTATCCTTTTCTGCGCTGTGTATTGTCTCGTTTTTTTCTCTCCAAATTTAATAACTGCTGTTGTCGGAGGATGGGGGAGCCGTAGATTTGCCTTTTGGCAAGTTGGGTTGAGATTGTCAGCCTCCTACTCGTGGTACAGACTGCGATCACTTCCTGTTGTTAGCGTGAATTAGGTGAGTTGGATAAGTCGTAGAATTCCTTTTTGGTGAGAAACGTTGAATTTGTAGATCGCCTACTAATGGTACGCACTTAATCACAGAACTTTAAATTCACGCAATTTAACTAAAAACGCGAAAATGTTTTCTTTTTTTTTCTAACACTTTTCACTACTTTATATTATAGTTAATTAACAACAGGTCCCTGCTCGGGCGCCAGTTAAAAAATTTTATTTGTTATTTACGAAAAAAATTAAACAATCCGACTAGTTACAATTCCCGATTTATTCTAAGCTTGATTACAACATTTTCTTAAAACTAAGCAGCAAGTCTGAGGTCTTGCTATTTGATAGTCGTGGCATTTACCTTAAAAGTAAATTTCCACGATATAATTTTGCTGCATCAGTGTCTATACCAGCGGGGTGTATTTGGTGGGTGTCATGTGGCTATGTTGACTGAGTTAACTTTAATATAAAACAAAATATTACGTTCTACTACGCTAACGTAACCGGCCTTCGTTCAAAGACGACTTTCCTCTATACCAGCTCTACTTTTTCATGTTTCGACGTGATCTGTCTGACTGAAACTTGGCTTTGTGGTATGATCGCCGATGCTGAGCTCTTCGGCCCGGAATACATCGTCTTTCGGCGTGACCGACATCTACCTGCAGTGAACGCTCCTGTCGGGGGAGGAGTACTATGCGCTGTTCGTCGCAACATCCCTTGCTCTTTTATTGAGATCTTGGACTCGAATATTTTGGAACTTTTATGTATAGTTCTCAGATTGCCGGATAAGAACGTGTTTATTGCCACCTCTTACATTCCTCCGGGAGCGACCAGGGATACTTACGACTCACTTGCTTCCTGCATCGACACTCTTTCCTCCTCTTTGCGTCCTCAAGATGAGTTGTTGCTCCTCGGAGAATTCAACCTGCCAAGTATTAGCTGGTTGTCATCAGATGTTGACGGGCTGATTCCTTCCCAATCACCTGCATCGCAGAGTTCTCTATGTTTCATCGACAGCATTACCTCTTCCGGGCTTGTACAGTGTTCCAGCATCGTTTATGATTCCGGCAGATTTTTGGATTTGGTGTTTAGCACTGACCCATGCAGCACCTTGGTCAGGCGTTGCCCGGTTCCTTTAGTTCCTGAGACGTCTCATCATCCTGATCTTCTGATTGCTGTAATCTTCGGTCCAATACCTGCAGCATATTCGATTCATAGTGACTTCTCTTTTAATTTTAAAACATCTTCTTTTTCTGTTTTGAATAATTTTTTATTGAATTGTAATTGGTCTAATGTTTTTTATGAGCGGAACATTGATGTGGCGGTAAGTGCTTTTTATGAAAATTTATTTACTTGTTTCTTGCATTGTGTTCTGATTCTCGTTCGTTTTCTTCTTTCTCTAGTCCGCCTTGGCTCAATAGCTCGCTGAAGCATCTTAAAAACTTAAAGAATAAAGCATGGAAGCGGTTCTGCTCATCAAGGAGCGACTCGGATTTTTATATCTACTCACAATTGCGCGAGTAATTCCGAAATTCATGCCTCATATAATAATTACGTTAACAGAATGAGGTCCATTATACGCGGTGAGCCTAAGCAGTTTTGGAGATTTGTTAACTCTAAGCGCAGCACCGACGGCTACCCTACTTTATTAAAACTAGGTGACACTGAAAGTAGTGATCCCTTGACGATTGCGAACCATTTCGGCGACTTTTTTAAGACAGCTTTTATTTCTGACAACTGCGATACTTGCTCTAAGGATTTTAGCTACTTGACATTATTTCCTCCTTCTTCACTGGAAATGAAAGATCTTACATTTGATGACGATACAGTCGCGAATTACATCAATAATTTGGCAGATAGTTTTTCGTGCGGTCCTGATGGTATTCCCTTTATAAGAACTGTTCTTCTTCCTTGGTTTCTGTTCTTTGTTATTTATTTAATTTATCTATTTCTTGTGGAGTCTTTCCAAAATCTTGGAAATAATCTCTTATTATCCCTCTTCACAAGAAAGGCAAGAGGTGTGATATTTCCAATTACAGACCCATTGCAAACTTTTGTTGTATTGCCAAGATTTTTGAGGCATTAGTTTGCGATACACTATACTTTCATTGCAAACCTTTTCTTGGAACTTTCCAGCATGGCTTAATGAAAGGTAGGTCTACTGCGACTAACCTACTGGAATTCTCAAATTTCTCCTTATCCAAAATTGAGGCTGGAAAGCAAGTGGATTGTATCTTTACAGATTTTAACAAGGCATTCGACAGAATAAGCCACCAAATTTTGATTCACAAGTTGACGGCCCTCGGGTTTCCTTCATTGTTTGTAGACTGGGTTCGTTCTTACCTACTAAATCGGACTCACTATCCAAGTTTATTTTTAATTCTTCTGGCGTACCTCAAGGAAATCATCTGGGCCCGATTTTATTTATTATATACATCAATGATGCATCTTTATTCTTGAAATATTCAAAAATTCTTTGTTATGCTGAGGACGCCAAAATTTTCCGTGTTGTGTCCTCTATTCGAGACTGTGAAATTTTAAATTCTGACTTAGACGCTTTCTACAACTGTTGTTCTGATAACTATCTTCCCCTCAATATTAGTAAGTGTACGTCTATGTCTTTTACTCGTAGAAAGAATTCTCTCGACTTTAACTACACCTTACATGGTTGTGTTCTGAAAAAAATTAATAGGACCAAGGACTTGGGTGTCTGGTTGAACAGTCGTTTTCCGTTTGACGATCACATTAAGTTATTAAGGCTAATTCTACATTGGGTTTTATAAAAAGATGGGCAAAGGAATTTTACGACCCTTATATCACCAGGCTTCTCTACAGCACCTTTGTTAGGCCAATTCTGAAGTATGCTAGTTGTGTTTGGTCACCATTTTATCGTGACTCAATTGACCGGGTAGAGGCAGTCCAGCACCGTTTTGTTCGCTTTGCACTTCGTGGGCTTCCTTGGAACGACCCTCTTATCCTGCCGCCGTACTCAGATATGCTTAAGCTCATAAAACTAGACTCTCTTGAATTCAGACGTAATATCTCTAAAAATGTTTTCGCTTTTGAATGTCTTCAAGGTAATGTTGACTCTCCAGGTCTTGTTGTCCTCTTTTAATGTATCGATTCCGAGTCGCTCCACGAGCCCGTCACGTTAATGTCTCGGTTTTTTAATTCGCATTTTAACAACATTGATTTTAATATGTCGAAAAATTCTGTGAAGGCCAAACTTTCCTAACTACTCTGTTATTATTTTGTAATTATTATGTATTATTAATTATTTTTCTAGTTAAATATTTTTCTAGTTAAATATTTCTCTAGTTAAATATTTTTCTATTTTTCTGGTTATTTTTTTAAATTAATTATTTTCTATTATTATCAATTATTAATTATTGTAATTATTGTGATTCTTATTTTATTTTACAACTATTTATATTTACATGTTAAGTAATCAGCCCTTTGATGAATCTTAAATAAATAAATAAAAAAAAATACCTCCCTGCGAAAATGTGTATGCAGTTGATTAACAAGGTGTAAATCTAATGTCTGAAACAAATAATACAAGCTGTTAAACAAATAATACAAGCTGTTGAGAAACTATGTTTAAGAGCATCTGCATTAAGGTCGCCTATAGTAATCACATTACGATACCAAAAGGCAATAGACGAGACTGCATTTGAGAGCTTTGAAGCGCGTTCGGAATTTAAACTATCTGTGGGACAATATACACTAAAACCACAAATATATCAGATCCCGAGTTTAGTAATTCTCCACAAAATCTCTTCTCATTACATATTTCAGTAAATAAAATAAATTAAACTCTGAGATCAAATTATGCCTTTTTTTTAAATTCATCGAGCGCGAAATCGTAATTTTACTAAACAAGCAAACATTTTCAAAACAGCTCTGCAAAAAATCGTTTGTCCATTTTTAATGAAAAACTGCCGGGCTTATTTGCACGATCCCACAATCAGGTGGCTATAAAAACACGAACAATACGACTTTAATCAAGTCTAGTGCCAGGCGATTCGGTGTTGGTGCTTTATGCATCGTTCTTACTCAACGCCCACTAAAACTGGTAGGTAACCAGGTCCTGTACAACCTTAAGCCGACCATCTAAAGGCAGCTCTGTTCTGCGGCCTCCCAAAGACAAAAGCTTCTAGGAAATGGTCTACGAAAATTGTTCGTTATTTGAAACACAAATATACAAAAAGTCGTTACAACTCGGCAGGGGATTTAATTAATTAAATGTGCAACGCAAATGGTCTTTGTAATTGAAAGTCGACATAAACTGGTTCAACTGAAAACAAAGCAACCCTATAAACATTGCTTAGATGCGCTTTAACGTATTCCAGCTTTACTACAATTGTGCCAGAAGGAAAAGTTGTCGGTACTGCAATTGGAAATGTTCACCAAAGCTTTTCTACATTGCTCTTTGATAATTGTTGCACTCTTACAGCATCCTTGGTTTTCGGCAAAGCCAGTGTCAGCAACGGTCTAAGATATCTGTGAAAGTTGCAGTTGTAGGTTTGAAAACTTTGTCCAACTTGTTTTCATAGTGATAACTCCTGTAGGATGTCATTTTCAGTATTTAAGTTCGTTTATTCTTGCCTAGTGGACTCGGCGAAAATTATTTGTAGTGCATTTAATGTCAAGCTCAAATCCCACTTTAGAACGGTGTAAAGTTTACCTCATATGCCGGCGACCAACAACGAGTGTCCCATTTAAGTTGCTAAAGTTGTCGTCCTAAGTCGTTATAATTCCGAAAAGTTTTATTGGGAGAAAAGTCCATCGAATTAAAACTTGTTTGGGAAAATTTTACGGATTCGTAGCACGCTCCGGTGCACGTCTTTAAATTTAAACTGTTGGAAAAGCCGCTATTTAGCTAGTGATATAAAATGTCGTGCACTTAGTTTTACAACTTTGTGGCATAATAAATGCGTTATATTGCGGCAACGCATTTCATTTTCATGTTTATACTAACCATATACCAACCTAAATGTCGACATAGGTTGGAAGATGGCTAGGCCTACGAAAAGTTTTTATGTCGAAGAAATTTTGCAGTTACGGCAATAAAACGAAAATTTTTACGACTGATACTAAACACTGACATAGTAAAAAAAAAAGTCAGCGTTGGGTCTAAATATATTTCCTTCCATGTATGCTAATGAGCTCACTTCCTTAGACAGGTTCTTCTGGAAAATTTTATTGGTATTCCAAAGACTACATAGCCCGGAAGTTTTAGTTTTAGAGGAGTTCCCATCTCTTCGAAAAGGCTCGATTTGGGTCGCTCCATTTTTCAAAGAGATTAAATTTAAGCAAAAAGTGCTCGCGAACAAGAAAACTTCAAGTGCGAAAAGTTAAAGTAAACTTTTCAGCGTACAGCAAATTAGCCAGGATTTTCTACAACACGACGAAGTTTCAAACTTCTAACTCTTATATATGTACATGATGAGCAAGTTCTAAAAACTATTAAAGAGATAGAAGAATTGCTTCCTGAGCGGTCGGTACAAATTAAAGTTTTCACCAATTGTACTACCACACGAATCAGCTGTAGAAAATCTACAAAATTCTCTATTTTAAACCTCTGATTTAATGGATTTCGTGAAAATTTTCTAAATGTGCCTCTACTGATTCTACTGACACGCTCAAGTCATGACAAACATTTAAATCTTGTTACTATTTACAAGGGCCTGTTTGCAGAGTATCGATAAAATGTTTAATGCCCTCCAGCAGGCGAATGGAATCTCATGGATTTAGCTTATTTTATTATCTGGCACGTGAATTGAATTCCCGCATCAAAAGCTTCAATGTTCGCGTTGTACCACCGACGGAAGCAATTACCAGAACCCCCCTTGCAATAAGGGCGCAGATATACGATGGATGGATGAAAAAAAAACTGCCAAGATACAAAGTGCCAGGGCATTCTATTTCCTTCAAGCTAATCAGACTTCTTCTTTTTCATTTACTTTTTTATCATCTTACAAATCATTTCCGCTATTTAAGTGATCAATTGATCCGGAATTTCTGGATAGGAAGTTATTAGGTCTTTGAGATAAGAAAATGAATGGCTGGAAAAGATACAAAAGGAGCAATCATATAATTTTAAGGGAGGGGCATTAAAAGACTTGTATTTCTCTTAAATTTAATATTTTGCGGTTAATAAATTCCACAGGGAAGAACTCCTCCAACCATATCTACCTTCGTAAAATAATCTTGACATAAACGACTTTTCATTGTTTAACCTCAAAAACCAAAAGCTTAGGTTTAACATCTGAACTCCGTTAACTTTCGTAAAAGGGTATTATTTAAGTTCGTACAGAACCATGCGTTGATGATAACTTTGATCAACCATGAAGAGGGCATAGGACTTGCTGCGACGAAAAAAAAATTCTGAGGGAGGAGGCCTATTTGTAAAGGTTTTTGAGATGCCGGGACTCTAAAAATTCGAATAATATACTGGAACATATTTTATCGGGTTCGACGGATTAATTAAGACAATTATTTAAAGTTACAAATTTTCACAACTTTTATTCACTTTACTGATTAATTCGTTGCACAATCTTCTTGACAATATTTCTTCACAATACAATGTTTCGCTTTACTTATTAGCACTTATCACTTTACTAGTTAAAGTACAACTTACTGTTCGCGGTATCACATATAAACTCTTTGCAGTCTAAATCACGACTTAAACTAACCAGGCTGTTACTCAGCCCTATTTATACTGCTAAGCTTAATCCTAGAAACTTTTACCGCTTAATTCTAGATGTTCCCATCATAATTTTAACCTCACTAACTCATCACAGGTTCGAATCGTCCTTGACTTTCTAGGTTTGTCATTTCCTTCTCTAGATTCCTGGCAACCTAGGGCATGCGCATTACACGGTTCAGTATTTCCCTTTCCGTGGCCTACCTCGTGCACATTACACTGCCCCTTCTTAGAACTGTTTGTCCCGAACAGCTTTCATCCTCTATGGCCTTTCTGTGGTTCTTTTGTTTTAGCAATCTTACATCGGCCTTTAAAACTTATGGCAACTACATCTCAGACCTCAACTGCTTCTCTAGTCATCGTTATCTTAAATTCTTTCATGTTGGCCGCCTCTTCCTGCTTTGCTTGCATATTTGCACATTTCTCTTCTAGCTGGCTAATATGTAGTTGAAGATCCCTCTAGTACCATGAAAGCCACTCCTGTTGAGAACGTAGACTTTGATTGCATTCTTCCGCCTCCTTCGTAGTTGAATAATCTCATCTTCTCCAGCCTGAACCGTTTGTGAATATCAGGTTCCTCGCAAATGTCACATTCTTTAACTTCTACCTCCTTAGTCGTTTCAGGATCGTCCTTTAGTGAAGTTTCCAGTGCGTCCTCTAAGTTTTGTAATTCTTGATCAATAGTCTGTAGTTCCCGCTTTCCTTGGCTCGATGTCGCCAAGACAGTCAGTCTACGTTCAGGTTCAATCTTTTCCTCTGGTGATGCATTCCCATGTTTCAAATGTCCAAATTGGTCTTGTACTCGGCATTTCCAGCAAGTTTTTAACTCGTTTTCAATTTGTAACATTTTTTTCTTCATTCAGTACTTTGCCATCGATGTCCTCTGAAAACACCTCCATCGTCTTGGGCACCTTCTATTGGACTGTACTTCTCTGAGCAGTGACCAAGGATCTTCCTTCTGTAATCGCTTTGCAGGTGACCTTCTTTATCGCAGGACCAGCATCTGTACTTGCGACGGGGCACTTTAGCTTCGTTGTTCCGATCGGTCCGATCGATCCGATCTTCAATCCAAATTATTCTTGTTTCCTCCTGTTGCACTTTGCACAACCAGTCTTCCTCGCGTCATATCCCGGAAGGGTTGATCCTTTGCTTCCTGCAATCTCATCGGAGATGACGTTCCTGGCCGCATGTCCAGCATTTAGTACGGCCACGGTTGACCTGGATATTGAGTCGGTAACAAATATATTTTATTTCGGTTTCTTCTGTTTCGTACATAGGTCTGCTGGAGGTTTGTTTTGCTGCCTCCCAAGCCAGAGCGTGGGCCAAAACCTCAGCGTTAGTATTCTTTCCGGCCAGTCGTACAGCTTGTTACAGCTTGTTGTTTGGGATAAGCTAAATGTGTCAGCCATTCTATGCCCGCACCTAACTTCTGCAACTGCTTTCCAAGCTTCTGCGTCCGACTCTGTAGCTGAAGACGGTAAACCTCTTGCATGTGCTGGTTCCCATACCGCAATTCTAAAGTTTAAGTTTGTATCAAAGATGAATAATCGTACCTTACCTCTGCCCGTATAGTCTGTAACAGTTCAGCAGCTGCTCCTCTGAGTACCAAAATTAAAGCTGTAGCTTTTTCCTCGTCAGTCCAAAAGTACGTTGCCGCTGCTGTCACGAACTGAAATCTGTATGTTTGCCAGGCCATTTGGCCGTTAAATGTTGGAGGATGAAGACTTTTACTTACGGTTACGTCTGTAGATAAAACACCTGATTGCTTCTTCTTGACGCTCTCCAGCTCATGTTTTATTGCTTCCATATCGCATTTAACTTGTTTCATATTTGTTTGGACAGAGATTTCTACTTCTTCCAATCTCTTTTCTAAATCTGACTTTAGCTCTTCCATGTTGTTTTGCACTTCCGCTTTCACTTCTTCAAGGGAAAACTTAAGCTCAGCTAATATTGACGATTTCAACCTTTCCATCGACGATTTGTGATCTTCTATTAAAGCTTTCAATTCATTAACGGAACCTTCCATCGATGTTTTCAACTCTTGTGTTCTTCTATTGATGAGTTCAGTTTCAACAGAGCATTGAAAAGATCTGTCATGCTTGGAGTAATTTCTTCTTCGAGGTTGTCTTCAAAAACAAAAGCCTCTGGATCCTTTCCTTCCTTTTCCATGGCTTTTTGTAGTAACGCTACCAGGGCAAATATATTTCCAATTGTAGGCAGGGAACGTTTACTTAACTCCTTCTTCAAGTCATGAACACGTTAATCGTTCAGTTTGCGCCCGATATTCAGATTGACTGCACTATTTCACTTTAATTTCAAAGTCACACTTTTTTTTGTAAGTTCACTTTTTAGCCTTTCTTAATTAATACTACTTCTGACACCAATTCGGGCTCGACGGATTAATTATGAAACACTTATTTAAAGTTAAATTCGCACAACATTTATTCACTTCACGACCAAAACTAACTAGGCTGCAACTCAGCCCTATTTATACTACTTAGCATAATTCTGGAAACATCTGCCACTTAGTTCTAGATGTTTCCATCACATGTTTTCACCTCACTAAGTCACCACAGGTTCGCGTCGTCCTTGACTTTCCACATTTGACATTTCCTTGCCTAGATTCCTGTCCACTTGGGGCATGCGCATTACACCGTTCACTATTCCCCTTTTCTTGGCCTATCTCGTGCACGTTACAATATTGATTATGTACTCTTCTTCAGAGATGTGAATTATTTAAAATACTCGTACATGTATTTGAAAGGCAAATAAAAAGTACAATAGCTTACGGATAGCTTTCTCGCGCACTAGGTACGGTATGTTTGATCCAGTTAACCACTTGTGTAGGTTTGCTAATGATGTTGGTGTTGTTTTCAGCACTAACGTGGACAAGGTTACATTAAGGAGCAGCCTCTACAACTTGAAGCCATCCTGTTGCACTCACTCGTTTTGTAACGCTTTTGTAAGGTTTTTTATGTTGGTTTGTGTATGTATTGTATTGACTTGGCTCAAGCGATCTCTATTGCCTGTGCACCCCTGATTGTTGTGCTTGGGTGTGGAAGTCCAAAAATGAAACGTGTGCAGTCGTTGAAGGCCACCTGCACCTTACGAGCACAGGTACTATCCAATCTGGGATAAATAGACAACCCAAAATTGAAAAAGGGTACTATCAGCGCCTGTACCAGCCTCAATTCTTAACCCAGCATACACCTTACCAAGCATTAAACGGACATTATCACAGCACTTCATTTCGGAGTTCAGCACGATTCCCAGACTAGTAACCCTTCTAAGAACAGGAAGGATAAAGCCATTTAGAAAAACAGGAGGAATTTCAATACCTTCCAGTGTGCCATTATAAAAGGAAATGCACTGCGATTTCACAGGATTAAGAAATAACCAGTTACCCGCAGACCACTCAGATATTTTGTTCAGGTCGTCATTAATGCGTGCGATACAATCCTCGAGTAGCCCAATAGGTCTGTCTAAATATATCTGCACGTCATCAGCATACATGTGAATACGTGAATTCTTAACAACTTGAGGAAGGTCATTTATAAAGAGGCTGAACAATAAGGGACCAAGCACGGAACCCTGAGGAACACCGCAAAGAACTGGCATTTTACCCGAACAATTTTCACCTACTTTAACTTGCTGTTGACGACCAGAAATGAAAGATTCGTAATAGCGGTGAAACTGAATTTGTGATTATTAGCAAGTTTGTGGAGAAAGATGTTATGGTCAATAGAGTCGAAAGCCTTCGAGAAATCAAGCAGTACTAGGGTACAAAATACCTAATGTCAGTGGAGACTTTCAATATTGCTGTCTCACAGTTGCAGGAAGTTCGAAATCCGGACTGCCAGGATGTCAGCAAGTCATTTGATTCCACCCAATCCAATATCTGCCTATACAAGAGCTTCTCAAGAACCTTAGATAAGAATGACAAAATACTTATTGGGCGAAAGTCGCTGGGATCAGTTGCTTTGGCTTTCTTGGGGATTGGCAGGATTATTTATGAAGAGGATTTTTAGTCCATCAATTTCATAAAATATCAATACTGGTCAAATATTGCTTAATTAGAAAGTTGCCTTTCGATAAACACTTGGTGGAAGTCATTTAACAATGGAAAAAGTAAAAGCACTTAACCAGCATGCACTAATCTTAAGTGTTGCCAATATTGATACCAACAAAAAAATTTATTATTAAGACTGTGTGTGTCGGGCGCGGTCCATGGTTTTTGTCGAGTGGAGGGGGGGGGGGGGGGGGGTTATAGCATTTTTATTGCTTTAGTCTGTCCGTCTGTCTGTAAGTATATCCTCCCCAAACTCTCATTTATAAAACTATTAAGATTAAATTTGGTATACAGACTTTACCAAAAAAGATTGACTTAGCCGCAGAGAAGTTCAAATGTTTCTTTTGATAAAATATTTATAACTTCAATATTTTAAATAGAGTAGTTTCACCAATGACATTTTTCCGAACAATCAGGTTTAGCCCCCCCGTAGATCCACCACTGGCTGATATATTATATGCACCGGATATGTCCGTCTGTACCTGTGAGACGGGGTGTCGGCTCTGCCTGGAAGATAATGAAATCACTATGCACATGTCCGACCTTGGCATGACTGAGAAGGGGGATTTTCAGTCGGGAATTCGGCTAGTGTTAGATCCTCCACTGTTAAAGACCTCATTGCGTATCTAAGGGTAACTAAGCGTCTTTTGCAGTAGTATGGGTTATGTCACATAAGATCTAGGTCGCAGTGGCAATCATATGGGTAGGTTAAAAAATAATAATAATAATAACATAATGCTCCATTCTTACTTTTGTTATCAAATACATTATTAAATGTTGACAGATAAGATAAGTAAGTGATTAGGTTGTCAACTACTGCGGCGGAACCAAATGTTTACCAATTTTAAAATAGCTGAGAAATAAATCTGTGCAGATTACAATATTATCATATTGCAAAAATATAATACTGAAATATAAATTCGTAGATCTCATCTTCCACATGTAACTAATTAACCAGATTTTGATGTTTGATTTCATCTCCATTATGGTGACACACACATAATGAATAAACACCCCCTTTGAATAGCGATAACATATCAAACACATAACAAGTCGATAAATCTTGTCTGAATTGCCTCCATCTCTCATTATTCACATTTGTTAATATGAAATTCACTGGCATGTTGTCCATAAAACTTCAATCCTTAAGCACTTTGCCCTTTTAACTTCTTGCCGGAAAAGGAATCCTTCCCGAAATCTCAACGGACTCGTCAAGACATTATTGTTTGACTGAGCCCTTTACTAAGGACCAGAGATTTAGTGCTTGGGACGACGCGGCTTATTTTTCTTCTTTATAGATGCGATTACGCATTTTGAAGGGGAAAACTGGAAAATTATGTTTGCGGAAGAGGATATAGTCCATAAATCTAAACAATTTTTCCGGTAGATATGCTAAGTAACAGTCCGAAATGATAATTACTTTTCCCGCAAAAAAGGATTTCTATCGAGAATCGCTGTTAGTCACACATGTGAATCACGTCCGACTAGTCACCCTACTTGAGCAAAGTCGAATTTATTACAGATTAATGTCAACTGTAATTAGACATCGAAAAGGGAACGAAAAACGAATATTTCCAACGTGTTAAATCAGTTAACTGTGACACAAACGAGAGTGGTAACTTCAGGCTTCTCATAATTTTCCTGAATGCTGACACGTGGTGAAGGCTATAATTAACTTTCCGCTGTATCGTCGTATTTAATTGTAGCCAAAATTAATTTCCTGTACCTTACACCGTACAACTTTGTTAACCATAATCACCGACAAAAGTAATTTACTACTCATAATTGAATATCCTTAAAGAGACTTCGTTTATATGCACAACACGAAAATTTCCAGCCAAGCAAAAGGATCATGGTAATGGCATGTCAAAGGTTTTTGCATATCAAAAATGTAAACTTTGAGTGAGCTCTATTTGCTCGTTGTAGTGAATATGTGTCCAGTTCTACATTGCAGTAAGCATTCTGAAGGATTAAGGACTATATGCTATGTTGTAGTATGTTTTAAAACGAATGAATGCAATTTCAAAAACTATGTGCTGTGTAGAACAAAATTTCATGCTTTCGTAAATTTGTAAATATAAAGTCGATTTAAATTTTGTCTGACGCTTTTAACACCTTATAGTGGTCACCATAGACACGACGATTCGTTAAATTTATATTCAAAATCACAAGCGTATCCATAAAGTACTCAGAGAGAAAGATACGTCCTGACTTTAAGCCTCACAATTTACGAAGGAAATTGGATAACATTTAAAGGAATTGAACTAAGCGCTTTGCATGAAATATTTTACTTTTAAAATGTTTTCTTTTACTACAATATAATTTTTAAACGTTTTTATTTTTTTATATGTTAATGCCAAGGCTCAGGGGATGCCCTATGATGTTCGAAATTTGACGGTTCGTCCAAATTTTACCTGGAGAGTATAGGGGTGGGAGCGACTTGAAGCTCTTGTTTCGCTCGTTGTGAAGTGTCTACAGGTATCAGGCAAGCAATTGTGTTAGAATAATGGCCTTAGAAATAGCGAGAGAAGCGTGAAAGACAGCCGAAATTCCGTCGATGCTCCAAAAAGTCAGAGAATTGAGGGATCAGCAATAAGTTTAGTAGACTTACGTTGCACTTTGTCTATCGCTGACAACACGGTGTGCCTTTCCCCTGTGAATGGCGCAGAGCGAATGCAGCTTGTGGAGCAGAAGTTGATTGGTATGTTGGTGAAGCATCTAATAGGCAATGTATCGGGTCAGATCCCCCCTCTCCGAAGACTCATTTACTCCAAGCGTGTGTAAATTGAGCAAATTGTGGTAGGAACTTCGTTGCAGGTAATTCCCGGCTCAGGCATTCCCTAAAACTCAAGAGCGAGAATTTGGTTGCCACAGCCTCTCTCTCTCTTCTCCGTCACATCTGGATGAATGAACCAAGGCCAACGGGTAGAAGTGGTAGGTTTATTGTACGATGTGGCCAAAGCCTAGTGGACAATCCTTTGATGCGTTAGCATGGCTTGTGCCGGAAGGGAACTAGGTACAGGGAAGGAAACTTGAGTCTTGTTTTTGCATTGCTGCGAGCTAGACATTAGCCCAGAGAGGAGTGGATTATTTTAATTTCTTAATAAAAGCTCACGGGGAGACCTCTGGAACCCGTGACCAATGGCATGGCGGTCGTGCCGCTCAACAAATTGGCCATGTTTCCCTAGGTTATCATGTAGCTGACGAAGCCGCTCCTCGAAGGATCCGAGTACAAATTGCACTGCAGCTTTAATATGGTTTTAGTTCAAATCTGTCGCGGGATGAATTCCGACACAACAAATCCCGAATCAGTATGCACCGGGAAGCTGGGACGATGGTCTCGGTCACCAAGAGCATGGCGAATCAGACTGACGGGCAGGAAGAGCCTAAACCATTGCTGACAGCAGATGAGCTGAAAGTCGAGATCATGGACGCGGCAACTAAAGGAATATGTGACTAAAAGGCTAGAGCAAATCTGGAATGGAGCCTCCTGTGCCAGGATCGAAGGAATCTGGTCAAGGAATTTAGTACACGGCTTATTTAGGCGGTGCAAATAAATCTTCATCACAGTAAACTCGTCTCTGCATCTCTCGTTGTCCTAAATGAGGAGGAAATTGATATCGCCTTAATCCAGGAGCCTTGGATCAAAAATGATGCTGCACTTGGATTAAAGCACAAAAACTGCTCCTTGTTTTATAGGAAGGGTGCAGGTAAACCCATAACTTGCACTTGGTAAGAAAAGTTATTTGTATATATTTTTTATAGTAAGCGATGCTTACGACCACAATACTAGGTGGGGTAGCACAAGCATCAATAAATAAGGTGCGTTACTCACCCTCATTCGAATTTATCAGAGATGACTACCAAAAAACAATGAGGTAATAGATAGAGTTAACCTACAGTACCTAAACCTTAGCCTAATAATTAAACCATTGCTGAAGTTGCTTCTTTAGCTGCAATTTGCAGGAGTTCAGGTCAAAGCAAGTGAAGCTCTCATTGAACAGACGAGACATTGAGGCTATTGACTATTGAGCATACCCTGCAGAGCTCAGTGATAAGGAACATGAAGGAATTCGCAGATTCTCAGGGAGCATGTAGAAACTGAAGAGCTTACAGAGTCCAGCAATTCATTTCAAAGCACAGTTTGTCACGATATGAAGGCATCTGTCCTGCACTGCCTCGATGTGATTGATGTGCATCACAAAGTAAAGGGTACAGGCAGGACTAGCATACTCCAGGATTGGTCTGACGAAGGTGCAGTATTAGGGCTTTACGGCAACAAGACAACGTTGCAATCTCGGCAAATCTCAGCGAGCTAAAGGCCAATCACTAGCCAGTCGCGCTCTTTGGCGTGATAAAAGGGGGATATCGCCGGGAAACTGGCAGTGTTTACTTATATGTCCCATAAATCATACAATCGACCCTTTTCAGAGCGACATAAAAGCTCAAAAAACTGAAAATAAATTGTCCCCAATAAATTGATTACAAGTAAAATCTATTCGGCTCTCATCGCCTCAACTCACTCTCATAATCACAGTGTTATCAATGATACTGATCTCGCTGCTGGAAACCTGGTTCAGTAGGAGTCATCATTGCACCATCGTTTAACAGAGCCCAACGTCGAGCAAGCACTGCCAACGATAAAGTCGACGTTATCCTCGAATGATAAGTGAGAAATAAGAACCACGTCGAAATCCTTGAACCTATTAGGTCGACTCAAAATACTACCATCCATAGAGTAGTCAAAGATAATAGGAAGTTTTTTGCGGGAAAAGGTCATGACAGTGCACTTATCTGCGTTTAATGGAATATGGTTACTAGAACACCAGTGATGAAACGTAGCCAGGTCAGTATTTCGAAAAGCAGTGCATTTCAGAGTGTCTCGTAATACAAATTTTTGGAGCTGGAAAGAAGTAACGGGACGACGTTGATGTATAGAACAAAGAAGAGAGGTCAAGAATGGTGCGCTGAGGCACTCCAGAAGATGTAGAGATATCAGTTGGAAGATATCCTCTGAACAGAACACATTGAGTGCGATGAATCATTTAAGAAGACACGGGGAGGGAACCCGTAAAAGTGAAAACTTGTGAACGAGGATGACGCGGCTGATCCTGTCAAAAGCCTTACTTAAATAAGTGAATACGCAGTCTACTTGTTTACCCCATGTAATGGTCCGCAAGAAGTGATTGGGGAATCAAAGAATCATCGAATATTAAATCCTTTGGTGTCAGTGAAGTAGGCGAAAACCTTGTCAAATGTGTAAAATCCATGGAATAAATATCACAATTGGAATCACATAACACAGTACGAAAGAATTCAGAGAATAAATTAGTGAGTGAAGAGGCGTCGCTACTTTCGCAGTCACGCAATCACAAGAAGGAGGGCTAGCCATCACAGTTGTGCTTAGACTTGATGAATTTCTAGATTTGTCCGGGGCTGGCGTTTAAAGTAGACCTCATGCTACATGGAAGGGTCGTCCAACCAGGGCTAAGAAGAAAGGAAAAATTTAGTCGAGCAAATTGGAACACACTGAGTAAAACAAGAATAAATATGTCTTAGAATGCGACAACAGCACGATCAATGCCACGCTCCCAAGTACGCACGAATAGACGCAGGATAACAGCCAATAGTTCAGAGTCGAAAAGTTGGCCGCTCTAAAGTAAAAGTACCAGTTCCCAAGCTGAGAGGAAGAATAACAGCGCCGTCGAAACACAAGACAACTAGAAGCGCAGAATTATGGCGGGACTCCGGAACCAAGGCGGTCAGCACCGCCTGTGTGCCATTAGGGTGGGATGAAAAAACGAGTTCCAGCAGGTTTCTGAAGTCGTTTATGACGTCACTGCACAGCGGTAAACCCGCCGAGGCCCTGGTATCGGAGAAGGAAGAAAGATGCTGAGGGGCAGCCGAGATAGAAGGCAGCAGACCAACAGTGAAGACAGTGAAAACAAACAATCTTCGACGAGGAAACTTCAAGACGACTCATAAGTGCCTTAGGTTAGCAGAGCAGGTAACATGCATTACGGAGCAAGGTATGTCAGCCTTAACGGCACAAAGCACGCTACCACCTCTTGGAGTGCACAATTCAGAGTGACGATCATGGCGGAAATTCAGGTCCAAAAAGTTCGGCGTCTTACAAAGTTTCGACGCATATCTCACCTAACCGACGAGACATGAGCCTGGTCACCATCCAGAGGATCAAAATTGCAACACATCCACATTTATTGCGACAAACATTCGAGGGGGAATGGAGCGTTTAGTGGACTTACCAGGACGTTTTATACTGCTTGGTGGGACATGAATATAAGCTGCTGAAATTGCTAGTGTAACCAAAGACTGCATTGAATTTAAAGCAAGCTAAAGAAGCTCAAAAAATATATTGGAAGAGCCAAACATCAAAGGATTTTTGTCTCTTGTTCGACACATTTTAAATTCGCCAGTACTAAACTTAAAGCATACTTTTTCACTTTAAAGTAATTAACCCGTAAATAATCTCTATTCGACAACGTTTCAGGAAGTATTGCAGCATATGTTAGGCACCAACTGCAACCTACATACATAAATTCTAATGGCATTGACTCCACGTTGAAATTGCAATAGCTGCTTAGTCTTCAGACAACCATTATAATATCCGGGGCACTCATATTACCTTTCATTATTCTCTCTCTCTCCAACGTAATATTCCTGAACGGAAAGACAATACGTGGATGGCCGCATTGTCCATTTATTACACCATCTGGAATGATGATTTTCATATCAGGTTTTAGCTGAACGACTGAAATAACTTCCCACTTTATCAATATCAGTCTCCTGTTTACGTGCACAATGCACACGGCGTCTTAGTCATGCATAGCACGTAACCATTCTCCCTGAGGGAAGAAAGGAAGTTCGGATAAAGGGCTTATGAGATTCTGCAACTGAAGGGTTGAAGTGAAGCCTTTACGTCGTTGCATCCTACTGAAAGCTCATTTAATGCACTATCCCATTGGTAGAGTGTGCTGAAAGATACTACTACCCAACTGGTTCTCCATAGTTCCTCCTTCCTGTGGCTCCTTTCATGGAACTTACTAGCATACGACAAGTTAATAAATTTTCAAAGAGTGTAGGCGTGAAAACGAGCAATAAAGCACTGAACCTATGGCGGAACGGAATTCGAATTTTTATCCCTCGTCGCTATGTGAAAATATCTGAAAATTCCATAGGTACTCTATTCATTTAATTCAATGGAAATTTTCATGTTAAATTTATTCCGCACAATACTATATGTGGGTGTACGCTTGTACATCAGTAAAATAAGTTCAAAGGACAAAATTATGAAATTGAGTTTTGGAAATATTGATGATTGGAGTTTTGGGTCCTTTTCACTAATTCTATAGTATCTGGACTCAACGATTTTTTATTTAGTGAATTTCACGGGATTATTGCTGTTCAATTATTGAAAATGATTAGGAATTGAATTCACTACGTAACATGATGTTAGAAAAATTGGAAAACATAATTTCCACGAAATCATGCGTATTTTTAGCAGATTCAGTGATTTTGTCAATGTTCTTGGAGCGTTAAATTAAATTTCTATGTAAGGCAAATTCTAGCATGTAGGGCAGATGTTGAAGTAGAGGGACTTCCTTTCGGACAAAAAACTGGGTCACTATACCCACCTTTGTAGGTGACTATAGATACATTATTGTGACGCAGGAAAGCAATTAATTGCTGCTACCCATCGTTCGATCGAACACATGGAATTTGGGTACAGTTTTGTAAGGAGTGGGGAGGATCCTGTTTTGGAATTTTGTTAGCCTTGGCTTTATTTCCCAGGCGTACATCTACATACGTCAGTCAGGTTAAGATTTCTGAGATTATTATCTTTAAGAGAGATTTGCTTGCCTGTCTGCATGTGTGTCTAATTTGCCAGGCAACCATAACTTCTAAGCTACATAGATAGAGCTAGGACCATAAAATCGGCCATTTAAGTGGATTTTTAAGATTTGCTGCTAGTTTATTCAAAAATATATTCATCTAACACAAAACCAACGTGGCAAAAAGCTAAACCTCTTTTATCCAGAACTACTGGTTCCACAGAAGAAGTCCCGGAATTTCCCAGTTCAATCACAGCCTACTCTAGATACAAGCCCGGAAATTAATACAGTTGTGGCAATTTTACCTCCAGGCGCGTCGTCACTACTATTTAATTTTTCTGTGTGTGTGTGTGTTTTTAATACCACAGATTAACCAATTCTTGTACATAATCAAAACTGCTTTTCACACCAAAGAGAAATACTGTCATTGACGCATTTCAAGCTTCAACAAAACGAATACAAAAGAGAGTCTTCTCTTTAAAACACCGCACCTTGAATGAAAATTGTAAAGAAACTTCTTATCGTGACTAATGTTCAAGTTTAAATCGTCGGTGGAGTAAGTGATAACGTGTCGGCCTACCAGTTCGGAGGGCCTAGGTTCAAATCCCACCGACGGCGACCTATGGTTGTATTCAGCTGACAACAGAATACAATAAAAAGACCATAGAGATTGCAGAGAAAATGATCATTCGGAATCCACTTTAAATTCTATGTCCACATGCAATCGTTGTCTCGAATCGGGTAAAGTTCTTCCCTCGCCCAATGCCCCACCAGGGGTTACGGGAACTTACGAGAGAGATATGTTCAAAATATTTCTGTGTCCACCTCCAGTCAATTCCGGATTGAAAAATTAGGATTTACCTTACATGTTTACACTAATATCCAGCAGGTCGTATTTGCTTCCACGTTTATATCTAGATCCAATTTGAGTTATCGGTAGGAATGAGAGGTAATGCGCGAAAAGAGACATTTATATCAAATTGGGCTAGAGGCCTTTGGTTGAACATAGTCTAACAAAAACAACGTATTGTGTCCTGCCTCAGACTAGATATGGGAATTATATGCGAGTCTTTGGATGAGCGCTAAGTGAATGAAGCGATGAAGTGAATTATTTTTTTCTATCGATGTTTAACGAAACGGAATTAGCTGCACTGACTTCATCGACAGAATTTAGTAAGCTGCGTTGCAATTCGCTCCGTCCCAGCGAGTATCTATGATATGTCAATGTTTAAAGAATCATACATACCAACTCGATTACTTCCTACGGGTTTCCGCTACAGAGCTAAAGGAATAAGTCAACTCTTCTGTTAACAGAGAAGCTATGTGGAGGATTGAAAGTATTTGATAAAATGACGGTAACAAATAGGAGAAAGAGTCTAGGTGAGAGAACAGAACCTTGCGGTACGCCATCGTTAATTTTGTAGGAATTAAATGTTACCGTCCAATATTACCTGGATAAAATAAAAATTCTTGCAATTAATTGTATTAGAATAGACTCAAGACGAAATATTTTAAGAAACATTTTCAGATTTATGAAAGGTTTTAGAGCTATTTCAATTACGGAAAAAAATCTAATATCCGGAATATGCGATCTGCGGAGCTGCAGAAATACATTTATATATTTATTGACCAGTTTAGTTTTAGTATACTCATTGCAGCGAGTGGAAGTGCACTAAGCTTGGACTTGGATTTTTATTAGAACCCAAATAACACGTATAAAAAATCAAACCTTTTACAGTTTAAAACTATGTAATACGGCTTAAATTTATGCATTTTCCTTTACTTTAATATCCTTGAAAATATTTTATCCGAACTGAGTTTCTATTTATTGAAAATGTTAAAGTTTTGTTACTTTAAGTGATTGTTATTAGAGAACCGATTTTTTTTGTCGTCGGTGAAATAAGTAATTACAAGTCGGCCTATCAATCCGGAGGTCCCAGGTTCGAATTCCACCATCGGCAACCCATGGCTGTTTTCTGGGTGTTGCAGATAAAATGTTAATGATTCGGAATCCACTTTAAATTGTGGGTTCACTTGCAATCGTTGTCTCGAATCAAGTGAATTTCTTCTCCCACCTCATGCCCCACAAGGGGTTATAGGAACTAAAGAGAGAGAAGCAGACCCGATTTTAATGAATTTAGCATTAGAATCTAGGCCTATTAGTGATTAGTAGGGATAAATTAATAAAAAAGAGAGACTTACGACCCTCTAAATACAAATCAATCACTCTAATTTATTATTATTAAAAAACGTCAGTACGATTATCGTATTGACTGCTTAAACCAAGATTCACTTACGAAATATTCGCTCGTCATATTTCAAAAGCTTTTGAGAGGGTTTAATCTGTTGCCCTCCTAGCGATTTGCTATGTAATGCACTTTCACTTCATAGATAGAAGGTTTCTTTTTCACTCAGGCCTATCCGTGTAATAATAGACCAAAATAAATGCAGTTGTGCCGCAATGTTCAGTTCTCTTACCAACCTTATTTCTTCTTTATTTATCACTTTCAATCCTACTACAGCACCCGGGGTTTTTACGTACACTTTTGAATCTGTAGTAAATTCTCACGGGAACAAAACAGATAGCAACAGAGAAAACATTTTTGGACCGTTCAACAAGCATCCTTGCTTGGGACATACTATATCGGGTTTTGTTTAACTCAATATTGTTTAATGTGCCTGAAAACACATAGCATATATGGCGGCAGACTAAAGTCTTCAAAATATGAAAATGATGAGATACATTATAGGAAACCATACATCAGCTCTGGGCAACCATATACTCTCACAAAACCATTATATATGAAATTTATAATAAACATTATGAAATCATATATAAGGGGATTTCTTTTGGCGTTAAAGCTGAACATTTTCCAAAGACACCAGGAGACCTGACTGCCTCTTGTAGTGTGAGATTTTTACTCACTAAAAACTGATTAGTTGAATCAGACCACTTCATTCGCGTCCCTTCTTGTGCTACCCCTTATCATCCCAGCGAGAAATACGGGGACTAATCCAGTTTTTTTGCCTCACTTTGATTCCCGCAAGCAAGCATTTGCTTATGAGACATCTCTCCTATCCTTTCATATCACATCCAGTGTTGTTCCATCAGCCTTCTCATCCTTTTGTTTGCTAGGGCAGGACACTGGCACACTATGTGCACCGCCGTTTCCTGCTCTTCCAAGCACATCCTACAGGTATCATCCTCAAATGACACCTAAAGTTTCCACGTCTATCGTGCCGCCCGCCAGCTCAGAGCCCTTCGATTCATATCAAATTTGTTTTTTAATTTTTTTATTTGATAGTACAACTTTAAGAGTATCTAGTTAAAATTAGAGGTCGATTGGAGCAAAACTGCCGGAGATACAGTGCTTCGGGTCTCTCTCCATTCGATACATCCCATATACAAAAGAGCAGAGTTAAAACTTTAATCGCGTCGCTCAGATTTAGTTTTTCAAAGTCGGTGATCACTGTAACTCAAAAACTACTCATCCAATCCTTCTCAAATTTTGCACACTTCTTTTATACATAAATTACGAGGTAACAACGTCGGGATTTTGTATTTTTTATTATTATAATTAATTTTAAAACAACAAATTCGCCGATTTTTATCATCATTCATAAATTCAAAAAATTCGTCTTTTTTTACTTCTAAAAATTAACAACAACAATAAACAAACGTTAAAATAAACAGACGTTGTTACCTTGAGATACTCATAAACTAACGAAATCTTTTTGGTTTTTTGTCAACATGTGTTCCAGTAATGAGTTATGATGATAACCGCAAAGTATCTTTTTTTTCCCACAGTATCTTTTTATTTCCTGTCAGTCGCTCAATTCACAATATTTTTACCCAAAAATTTAACAAAGGATTCTTGAAATGTTGTACTATAATGTTCTTAACTTAAAAATAAATTTATATTTACCATATTTTTTGTTTGTTTATTCAAAAATTTGTTTAAAATATTGAAAATTAACCCCCTCGCCCCCCTTAAGTGCTTATCATTTTCTTAGGAGACAGCATTAAGAAAATTAAAAGACAACCAAGCACTTTAAAATATGTTGGTCCGGTTAAGGATTAACAGCCGCTAAATCATTTTTTTAAAGAAAAAACTTACAAATTACTTTTTTGTTGGGCTGCTAAGCATGGGGTAGCTAAACAAAGTTTTCGTTATGTTAAGTCTTCTGAAATTTTCTGCTTACTTCCCAGTAAGAAAAGTTGAGAACCGATTCCATTTTGCATCGATGAATTCCTATATGAAAATGTTCAGAATAGTCTATAACATTAGTCTATTCAATTAGTCTAAAACATCCCGGAGCAATCAATTTGCGGCGTAAGCCTGCTACATTGTAAGACAAAATTCTAATGAAATCAATTTCTTGAAGAAATTTTCTTCTGCTTTGCGTGCACTTACTAAATTTACAAACCTAGTTTTATCCTTCATGGCTGAACTATTACTAATAACACTCACAGTTTTCTTACGCCTAAAAACTTATTCTCGACAGACAAATTTTTCCTATAAAGTTTCATCGCTAGTGCTTGGTATGCTTATTTTGTTTTTTGTCTTATTTTTTAACATATTCTATTGCTAGAGGTGGTACTACCCTGGAGAACCAGCCGGATAAGACTACTCCTGGTAGGCCTTTGGCCGCCTGCAAGGTGTTGCTTGGCACGAGGGTAGTCAACCTAGCGAACCACAGATGGGTAAACAGCACTACGTGCCATACGTCCGGACAGATCTGGCCTATCTGGATCTTATGCGCTCCAAATGTTTGATTTCGAGGGGCAGATCTTACCTTGGTATAATTACTGGGGTTATCACAGGTGATAGCCTTATTGGCTTACACGCGAAGAGACTGGGTATCTTCAGAAACGACTTCTGGAGAAGCTGTATGGACGAGGAGGAGGAGGAAACTATTTTCCACTTCCTTTGCCGGTGCCCTGCACTGGAACCTAGGCGAAAGTCCTTCTTGGGTGACTATTTCTTCGATCTCTGGCGCTTCATCGACAGCTCCGGATGGTTCCAGTGAGAAGGTAGTGAGAATTCTTTGATTCCCGTGGCATCACAGTGGGCCCATTGAGGTCTAAGTGTGTCCTTCAGGACAGCCATACGAACCTAACTTAACCTAGTTGGTAACCTATCTATTAGGCTATTCTTATGTTTGTACATAATTCCTTCTACAACTTCACAGATTTTAAACAAAGTATCAATTAAATCCCTACCAGATCGTCTACCTGCCATTAACCTATTATGGGTACTGTAAACTCATGTCCACTAACAATTAATTTATCGTCACGGACTATGATTCTAACATCTTTATCCGCAGATAGCAAATCTTGCTTTATCTTAAATAGTACATGTCTTCTTTGTCGAACTGAATTTGTGTAATCCCTTTGAATAATGTAGTTGGTTCCCTTAGGTACGGTTGGTTGGTAGGTACTCTTGCGCTTAAGGCATGCCCAACAGCGCGCGCTATAGCGCATGAAAAGCATCCAGAAAGGCATGCTTTTTTTCGGGAAATTAGTAGCGCATGCAATAGCGCACGTATTCCCAAAGTTGATGGGAACACTTGCCTCTTTTCATGCGCTTTTTCAATCATTGTATCTGGTTTTAAGCGATAAAACACAGAAAAATTCTAGAAGTACAAAAATATTTCTTTTTTACATAATAGTTCGCCCTCCACTCATGATTGCAGAGACACCTTAAAATTGCGAATCTGCTGAAGTATGTATTAGAAAGAATACCCGAGTAAAAATAAAACTCGCAACAATGGCAATAAAATTAGGCACGGTAAAGTAAAAATTATACTTTTTCAAATGCCAGCCCGCTGCAGATACGTATCAATTAAGAACGCACGAAACAGTCCAAACCAAGCACGGCACGATCACACTCAGTTTAGGTACTGTTTCAAGTATGACGAAACTTGAATCACGTTTTTCTCGAAAACTACGAGTTCTCGGGCCTTGTTTGAACCTTTCCAAGTTTCTAAGTGGAATGAAACGACCATTATAAATCCATTGGCGCTATCAGCAAAAATCGAAATTTTCATTGTTAACCTCTACAGGCTACTGGTCCCAGAATTAGCACCAAAAAAGTGGTTTTGTAGCTCAGGATTTCCACTAAGTATAAAGAGGAATGACGCCTGGCATCGGGAAAAATTGCAGTTTAGGTACTATTTCAAGTATGACGAAACTTGTAATCATTACTATTGTAATAATTTAAACAGTTATATGAAGGTTAGCTTTTACATAACCTATGCGGCGAGTCACCAGTCTCGAATGTGTTAAATCCAGAACGCAGTAACAGAAACGTACATTTATGGCGGGCGTGTTTTTAGGTTTTTGTGCCTATAGCGGTGGCGTGCATTTCCGTGTGGCGGGCGTATTTTTCAAATTTTGGGCTTATAGCGGGAGCTTGAATAATACTACTGCGTATTTATTCGCTACGCGTGCTAGCAATGGACGCGGACATACTTTTAAAAATATTAATGTCTGGTTTTTAGGTTATTTATTATATGTTAGTAATAAAGAAAGGACAATATATAATTTATAACAATATTTAGGAAGAGCAAAATTCACGAATCTTCCGAAATAGTTCGCCTACGTCAAATATGAAACAAGATTCTTCGCTCATCAAAACAAGTGAAGTAGCTACCACCCTTACTAATTAATCCTTAAATCAGCTCAGACAAGTTAGCAAGTTTTGTAGACTCCGCCAGTTCTATTGACTACACACTTCGTAAGTTTACTTGTATTAACAGTAGGATTCTTTTGTATTGACTCCTTCTATTAGGCGGTAATTTCCTTGCTGTTGATATTGCTTTTTTTTTAATGATTTTTTTCAGAACGCTTAGATCATGTCCATTTCTACATTGCGGGCCCTGTTTTTTTCCTCGCTATTACAGTCGGGCAGTCAATTGCTATATAATAAAAATTATATTATTTTTTCTGTTTTATAATAATAATTTAGCTCCGACAGTTCTTTTTCTTTTTTCTCACTTTTTTGAATAACATAATATGCTGCGCAAACACCAGTACACATTACTTCGTCAGGCAATGTTTCAACATCAATTAAATATCTGCATGGCAAATCTGTGGAATAAAATGCATACCATTGAAACAGAAAAACGCATGCTTCTGGAGGCATGCTTTTTGTGCATGAAAAGCATGCAACTTTATTCCTTGCGTCTTGTGCTAAACGCATGAGAAAAATGCATCGTGGAATCGTAGCT
This sequence comes from Leptarthrus brevirostris, assembly GCA_964036015.1. Classification (NCBI taxonomy): domain Eukaryota; kingdom Metazoa; phylum Arthropoda; class Insecta; order Diptera; family Asilidae; genus Leptarthrus; species Leptarthrus brevirostris. Next base: position 22,232,723 of record OZ038371.1, read on the forward strand.
TAAGCTTTCTTGCGTTTTTCAGTATTTTGTAAACATCCGATGAGGATTTAAACTTAACTAGGAAAAGAGGCGTTTTTGTATTTTCATGGCCGATTCTCATTACCTTGGAGACTCCTAGTGGATGTTGTATTCCTAATACATCCGCACAAAGTTCACTGATCGCATTTTGTGTGCTTGTATGGTCATTCGACTGGATTCACCTAAAAATTGGGTTTTTACGTCTCTGTTGTGCCTCGAGACGTTCCCAACGTCGATGTAGAGTATATACATATTTAATTTGAAGAAAATTTCTATAACTTTAAATTGGATCTTTTGTTATGGTTTTAACAAAACCGCTTCTCAGTACATTCCCTATTTCAACGGTTCCCATGGAAACTTACGACAAAAGGAGTGCGTGAAATTGAAGTGCTGTCGTCAGCGAAGCAGTAATCTGAGGTTAATTATCGGTAACATGACCTGACCCAGAGGAAAGGAAAGAAAGACAGCCAGCCACTGAGGAAGCCACAGTGGAGCACACCAACAATAACAGGCGGAAGTGAGGTCAACCGCACTTCAAAACGTAAAACTGGTAAGCTCGATTAAGTTTTAGAAATGCCAATATTATTATTGATTTTCAAGCAGCAAATTCAACATATTAAATCATTAAAACAACTAAAATTTTACTGAACAATTAAAAACAAAATGAGAAAATTTTATATATCTTCCTTGAGGGGTCATATACATAAATGCTACCATACTTCGACATCCCTTTGATGATTAAATTCAATGATAAATATGTACACGAATTATTCTTCAGATTCATCCTTTAAGACTACATACATATATCTTCAAATTCAAGAAAAATATGCTCTCAACAAAATAAGGGATTTCCGAATGTTTCAAGAAAAATGACAAATTTCTGTCTTAGACGAAGCCCTTCTCTATCAATTGCTTTTCACAAAAGGGGGGAAACTCTCTTACTCTTTTCTATTAACGTTCAATAATCCTTTTCAAGACAAATATCTCAAGGAATAAATCTGCTACAAAGACATAAAGTCTTCCATGCGTCCGCACTTAAATTTTCCTGAACTGTAACAATTCCCTCCAGAATATTTTAGTTCGGATGGCTAGGTTTCTACCTTATCTTTAGAGAACATTCTTTTACTTGATTTGCCAATTAAATTCGACAATTCAATGGCGAAATAGAAGAATTTAACCTCAAATACACAAATTTCTAGATTAATCCCTCACAACCCTCGAGACTTCGCTTTCTATTCGCAGTTCAGTTAACTGGCAAATTCGATTTTAAGCGAAACAACCGAATCAATTTAAATTGAATAGAATTGTATTTGTCTCGGATTATTATTAGCCCTATTTAATTGATTTAATAAATTCCTTTGTTCTTTTCATAATCGTTTTCATAAAATCTGTATTGAATCAAAGTATTTAAACGCACATTGAATTATCTTCAGAGAAATAAACATAAATCGAAAAATAAGGACTTGAATTTTGTGTTAATTACAATTTGAATTCGAAATTTTCACTTTAAACTAGAATTTTGTTATACGCTCTAGTAGGTATATGTCATTATTAAGTATAATAAAGCCAACGACTTACCCAGAAACCAACCCTCTATTCTAGTCGAAATTGTGTTTTGGTGAATGCACGCAATATACGAGAAAATCGGCTCACGAATGGACATTCATTTGCGAATAAAGCCATAAATAAATACAATAATTAATGAGCACTCCATTTGTTTGGCTGCGCTTCAATTAATATGTACGCATATTATTAAAATGACATATCTGAAAGGATTATGGTTCATTAGATATGAAAATACCTCATTCGGTTGCAATTGTCCTTTATGGGAAAATAAGCACGGACCCAGGTTTCCGGCATTTTGAAAAATTCGCCAACTTTAGTGTTCCGGATTTGCGACAATTTTTTCAGGATAATCACTCAATTTCATGTAAACATTTACGTAAAAAACCAATTGAATTACATATTTATTAATATTAATAACGGCTAAATGAGTTCAATTATTGATAAATAAATATGATCATAATGAAAATAATGAAATAATGTCGAATCAATAATTAAAATGCAAGCTGCCCTTTAAAAAAAAACATTTAAGAAAACTGCCTCTCTGCGACAACAGCATTTGCTCTTTTATTTAAAATAAATTCATCAAAACTGATTACATAACAATACAATGCAAATACATTGGGTTTCCGCGAGTTTTTGTAAATTGGATTCATTCGTACTTATCTGAACGCACTCAGAGGGTTTCTTTTAGTGGAGCTTTATCTGATGCAATTTTCAACACTTCCGGTGTACCGTAGGGCTCCCACCTTGGCCCATTGTTATTTATAATTTATATCAATGATGTATCTGCGATACTGTCTAATATTTCGCACTGTGTCTGACAATGCCGATTGCCTACTCTTAATTTCTGACTTGGACGCCTTTCAGAATTGGTGTTCCATTAACGACCTTCCCCTAAATATTAGCAAGTGTACATCTATGTCTTTCTCACGAAAAAGATCTCCATTTCAATATAACTTTACCATAGAGGGTTGTCCTTTAACAAGAGTTACTAATACTAAGGACCTGGGTGTTTGGCTCAATTCTCAATTTTCTTTCCAGGATCATTTTGATGCCATAGTCAACAAGGCTAATATGACTCTTGGTTTCGTGAAGAGGTGGTCAAAGGAAATTTGATGACCCTTAAATTACAAAGCTCTTATATTGCACTTTTGTCCGGTCTATTCTGGAATATGCCTCTCCAGTCTGGTCACCGTGTCACATATCAATCGCATTGAAGCTGTTCAACGGAGGTTCGTTTGGTCTGCCCTTCGAGGCCTTCCCTTATATTACCTCCTTATGTTGATAGACTTAAACTCCTGCACTTGGACATACTTGAAAAGAGGCGCCGTAACGCCGGGATCCTGTTTGCTTTCGACTGCATTCGTGGGTCCATTGATTCTTCTGTTCTCTTGGGTCGTTTTGGCATATCGGTTCCAGCTCGCTCCCGGAAGAATCACGACGTTCTTCGGTTACCTTTTCATCGTACTAATTATGGATTAAATGAACCTATAACGTCGATGTCGCGATTTTTTAATTCCGCTTTTAATTGCATTGATTTTCATCTATCGCGTACTCATGTGTGCTTTTTATTCACTTTAGCACTTTTGTTTTCTAAATTTATATTTTGCGAATTCTCTTCTTATTCTTTGTTTTTATATGATTTGTTATAGTGTTTTTATTTAGTTTTTTTATTTGGTTTATTGTTTGGTTCTTTTTTGTAGTAATCAGCACATTGATGAAATATTGTAAATGAATAAATAAATGAATAAAATCAGAAAAAATCAAAATATCAACGCAATTTAGCCTACACAGTAAAAAATAATGTACTATTATCTTTAGGGCCGTTCAAGTATTACGTAACGCAATTAAGGGGGAGATACCTTTAGAACCGGTGAAATCAGTCAATTTTAATGAATTTTTTTCAAGGTGATTTCTTATTTTTTTTTACAAAATGGCGGCTCTGCAGAATATTTCTTCAAGCATCTGCTGCGAGGCATCGAAAACTGCTGCAGCTGTCACAATTTTTCTATTTATCGCAAATAAAAAGTTTTTTTTTCGATTACTAGGATAAACCTATAAAAAATAAAAAAGTTAAAAATTAAAATTTATATCGGCTGTTTAATCAAAGGTCCAGAATTTTGGCTATTTTTCAACAGTTTTGACCCCAAAAAAAATTATTTATTAACCCGATATCTTTAAACTTTTAGGTACATCCTTCCGATAGCACTTTAAAGAGAAACCTCTGAATATTTCAGCCTAATCGGTCAATAACTGTTTGAGTAACAGCCCGAGCAGTTTTTGAAAATACAGTTTCGAGATAATCGCGTTCAAAGTTTCGATACGGTATTACTATAAGTTAAAGTGACTTACCGATCAATCGGCGATTCCAGATCCATACAATAAACCTTCGGCCTCCTCAAATAGCTGATTATCTTCGGGCTGCTGCTGTTTTTGAACTGTACGAGCTGCTTTTGTTTCGGAAAGACTCATCCAGTTCTGTTTCACTATTCGTGCCTCATCGGTATTTTTGGCGAAAACTTTACAATAGGTGCCAATAATTATACCCAGCTCGTTCATAAATATACCAGCAGCAATGAAAGCTGAAATTTCAACAATTTGTAGCCCAGAATTGAGGTGCTTCGGACATATTCGCCAAATTGTCGCACTGAAACTTTCGTTGGCATTCTGGGTATGGCCACCCAATCATCTTTCCAGTAAATCATCTCTGGAGAAATCTTCGTAAATTGGTAGAAGATGTTGTTTTATATCGTCGCCAAGTAATGGAGTAAGATCTTCAAACTGGGGATCTTTACCTAAAGCGATGGTTTTCTGCCATTTGCACCAACTCTCGGCTTCAATCGGACAGTTGTTGTGTTGCGGATTTTTTTTTCGATGAAAAAATATGGTACTAAGTAGCCATAATTTCTCGTTTCATATCTTCCACACTATTAATGTTTCTTCGAATACTTAAACCATAATATGTTGTTAGTTTTTGTACAACGTTTTCTGTCAATTTTCCTTTTCCTGAAAGTTTTTTATCTTTTCTTACGTTTCGCAGTCTGGAGCCCATTCTCTTCTCAACGTGGCCAACACACTCACTTTTCACAACAGTCAAATCATCACCATAAGGTTTACAATCTAAAATTGCCTTGAAAGTTTTAGAATCTCCATCACCTATGTAATTTGAATATTTCACACCAAATTTTTCTTCCGATTTCAAAAACATTTCTTGCACAGAATCAACCTCCATTTTTCTAGATGAGCCCTCGTGATTCTTCATACAGTCTTCTTCGTGATCCTCAAACCATTTACGATATTCTTCAGTATGAGTTTTATTTTTCGAAGCTGAACCACCATAACAATAACTGCTTTTGACAAATAAATCAATAACTTTTCCGGAGTAATATCCTATGAGCGTTGTAACACCATACAATGATTTGAATCCACGTTGAGGTGTTTTTCTTCTCTTCCTTGTTCGAGATTTTTTAACCGACTTCCCAAAAACAAAGAGGTTCTAAGTTCGACGCGTATTTTTTTTCTTTTATTTATTTTTTATTTTTATTTTTTGTCTGACCGGGCATAACTTCGTAACGCGTCAACCGATTTTGATGATTCTTGTTTTGTTGGGTAGAGTATGTTCACCGATTGGTACCATGTCAAAAAAATTTTTGGTAGGGTGGGGGTGGGGGTGGGGATGAAACCTAACTTTGTAACGCGTAGTGCGATTTGGATGATTCTTTTTTTGTTGTACAGAGTATGATCCCCCATTGCTAATAGGAGAAAAAAATTTGGCCTAGGGTGGGGGGAGGGTGGGAGGGATAGTCTTTCTTTGTAACGCGTGGACCGATTTGAATAATTTCAGGTGAACAAAATTTTGGAGGGATTGCGGTGGGTGGTGGGGGTGGGGGGTGGGGGTGGGGGGTGGGGGTGGAACCTAACTTTGTAACGCGTTGTCCGATTTTCTGTTGTATAGAGTATGATCCCCCATTGCTAATAGGAGAATAATTTGGTCCTATGTTGAAAGGTGTGGGTGGGGGGGGGGGAGGGGTAGTTTAACTTCGTAACGCGTGGACCGATTTGGATAATCTCTTTCTATTGGCTGGAATATGATCCTAGGTTGATACTACGAGAAAACAAATGTTGCTGGGGTGGAGGTGGGAGAAGGGGGTGGAACCTAACTTTGTAATGCGTAGTTCGATTTAGATGGTTCTTTTGCTGTTGTATAGAGTGTGACCCCCCATTGCTAATAGGAGAATAATTTAGTCCTATGGTGGTGGTGGGGGAGGGGGAGAGGTAGTAACTTCGTAACGCGTGGGCCGATTTCGATGATTCCTTTAATGTTCGGTAGAGTATGTTCCTTGATTGATACCATGAGAAAAAAAGTTTAGTGGAATGGGGGTGAGGTAGGGGGTTAAAACTAACTTTTAACGCGTGGACCGATTTGGATGGTTCTTTCTTCGTTGTATAGAGTAGACGACACTAAAAAGTGTAAAATAAAATAGTTTTTAAAAAAAAAGTTGAACCGACTTCACAAAAAGCGCTAAAAAGCATAAAAGAATTTTTAATTTTATATCTATTACGAAATTTTGAAGTCGGTGCAAATTAAACAAATAAAACAACTACATAACCACAATTGAAAATAATACATAATACTACCTGAACGTTTCAGCTTACGGGATCATAAGAAATGCCGATTAAATATTTGTGTTGTTGTTTGGTTTGTTTGATTTGCATCGACTTCAAAATGTCGTAATAGATATAAAATTAAAAATTATTTTATGCTTTTTAGCGCTTTTTGTGAAGTTGGTTCAACCTTTTTTTTAAAAACTATTTTATTTCAATCTCTCCTTCAACAGGTTTTTGAGTAAAAAATTCAAATGACGATTTAGCAGCTGTATATGAACATGTTCAATGATTTTACTGTAACTGCTTTGATTCAATCCAGTGCAGATGTCCATAAGATTGCAAAATAAATTTATTCCTTTTTTGTCTCATAACTAACACTATTCTTCTATTTATTTCGTAACCAGCATGAATGAGAGGTCCTGAATTTATTTCTCTATTTCCACACCGACACGTAACAACAATTTTGAAAGCTAGGCCTCTCGCTCCTGACTCTCCAAAACTTATTTTCTGCTTGCATACAGAACAAATTAAAAATTCTGATAGCGCAGTAAAAACTGTGAAGAATTCAATAATTCTGTATCCCTGCAAAGGATTAGTACGAATATCTTCACAACTGGCAGTTTTAATTTTTTTTTTCACTCGCACTTGCACGTACACCGTCACTTATACTCGGCCTTAAATACTTCCCATCCTTATCGGTAAAATGATTATCCTGGTAATGTCTTTTTACGGAATTTTTGCGAGCGATGTTAACTCGCGTTCCTTTAGGATAGTTTGGCATTTTATTTTAGAAAATTTACTTTAGAAAATTGAACTGCACACGATAAAGTTTAACTGACTCAACTGCTCGAATAACTTTCGTTTCGTATACCTGCAGTTACACACTATATAGATATATAAATAAAAATACATATAAATGAATTAATGGAAATTAAGTCCCATAGAAATGAGCCTACCTAAAAGTTTTGACACAAAAGAATACACAAACGTACTGTGGAAAGAAATTGCTCCGACCCAAGCTCTCCGACTACCTGGTTAATGACGGTATGCGGGCTCTGACGTTTTTGACAATAACTCCTTTATATTCAATATTTCGTTTTTTTCTTTTAACAGTATATTTTTAACATATAATATATTCGAATTATGAAATAAAAATCAATTTTTTTAAACTTCTAAAGTTAAAGGGAATTTGTAAAACGTTACGGTGCGTTATAAGGGAGCGGTGTGTCAAAAAACGCGTTCTGTAACACTAAGTTTTTGTTTAAATTAAAAGTTCTAACTGTCAACTCGTGACTCACGGCTCAGTTTATATGGTATATCTACACAACACATACTTTTTTTTACATACGAAAAGAGTCGCATCACTGTGTATACAGAACTATACATATAACCTAAGCCCTGTACCATATAACCTATATATCTATATATATAAACTGCGTTACTGAATATTCGTCAAAACTGCCAAACAGAACGCGCTTATTTTCTAGGACGGTATAGAATCTATAGCCACTATATTTTCGATTTTTTAAAAAGGCTCATGATTTCGAGCCTGCAGTTTTGGCGTCCTGGAGCCTTAATAACTTTGCAAGTATTGATAGTTTTTTTCATGTGGTCCAGAGATCTATTCGAAAATGTTAAGAAAAATGTAAAATGTACTAGATCAAAGTTTCCAGTTGTAACGAAGCATTTTGCTCCGTACATAAACTTACGCCGTCGCCCATGTCATTTTCCGGACATTTCACTTTTTGTACAAACGCTTCGTTGTACATGTCCATAAAAACTGCAGTTCATGACGTAATCAACAAATAAAAGCAAAAGAGACTTGCGTACCGAAACAGATAAAGCCCGATTATTCCCACCAGCTGCGTAGTCATATTAAGTTCTTGGCACATCAACCCATAATCAGTTGGGTGTGTGCGTCTCCGTTGTATGAAGTTGATTCATAGTAAAAAGACAAAAAATAGTGGTGGGGAATAATTCTGGGCCTCGCCAAAAGTATAAAAGCGAGCATCACCGTATAGAAATCGAGCAGTAGTATCTCGAAACGGATAACGTTCAGATCTAAGTTCGCTTAGATCAAGAAGCTACTAGCTCCGCACCGAGAAGCATTAGTGGTTTAAATTGGACGATAAAGTCCTCGTAATTAGAAGTAGATAATTGTACCTGTCCCAACCCGTAGACTTTCTGTGGCGTAGCCTGTCAGTCTAAATCCGTTCCTAGTGACCTTCTGTGGCGTAGCCTGTTGGTCATCCCGATTACTCACACTAACCTTGTGTAGTCTGTACACCGACTTTCTGTGGCGTAGCCTGTTAGTCGTTTCCGCTTACACTGACCTTCTGTGGCGTAGCCTGTTGGTCATCCCGCTTACATACACCGACTTTCTGTGGCGTAGCCTGTTAGTCGTCTCCGCATACACTGACCTTCTGCGGCGTAGCCTGTCGGTCAATCCACGTATACATAAATCATCGACCACGATACAAACGTGAGAACTACGTATAAAAGCCAGATAAAGCTAATCAAACTATCATCATCTCTCTCTCTTCAACAGTGTCGACTTATCTTCTCCCTCCAGCAATCATCCCAGTAGAAATAGAAAATAAAGTATAAGAAAGTATTGGAGAAAATTGGATGTTTAGAGATAAGAAAACAAATACCTGAATAAATAATTTATAAATTTATTTTGTAACTGAGTCTTTTCAATATAAAAGAACCTTGGACGACTCCAGAGCTCCCGGAAACCCCTCTATTGAGGATTCAGGGAAAAGACCCATTACACAGTTAAAAATGAGTTACTAGGTAATCTCTGGTAGATGCTCTTTTAAATGGCAAAATAAAAATATATTTTTTTACACTGCGCACTAGATTTTTTCTATTTATTACGCTGTCATTTTTGAAAAAATTATAACTTTCGTTGGGGATGTTCAATTTAAATGAAGTAATTTTTTTTGCCTATTTCATGATCCTATAGGTAATCGAAAATTACCTATAGATCATGAAATTTAAATTGTTCGATGGATGGGTGTGGACGGCGTGCAACCCTTTTGTCAAAATAAGCGATGTGGGGTATCAAATTAAAGGTTTTCCCGCCATAAATTTAACGGTGTAATTTTTTTCAAAATTCAAACCCAGTATAATAATTCTTTTAACCCTTAGTTAAGGGTACTGTTGGTTATTTTCTATTTTTGGCAGATATAAGTACAGTGGTTAAAAAAATTCAAAAGAAAAGGACAAAAATATTTGATTGAGCAAACCTATTGGCACTTCCAGTTCGGGATTCCTTCTTTTGTTTCGTCCCTGGCAATTTTTTTTCATTTTTCGTCCCTCGCAAAATCTGAAGAAGTTGAGGATTAAAGCTCGGAAGAAGTTCTGTGCCTTTGAAAGCTACGATGACTATTTAGCGATATCCGATCTCCGTCGCCGGTTTTTCGCTCAGCTGCAGGATTACTATGTTGAGCTCTTGTCCAGCGTGAGAGCCATATTGCGAAGTAATCACAAACAGTTTTCCTCTTTGAGGTATCGCGAATGTGAGAGCTACGATTCTCTTACAATTGCCAATTTCTTCGCGGAATTCTTCTAAACTTCCTTCTGTGATTCCTACTGTGATATCTCCACTTCTAATTTTACCCGCTTGACGCGGCTCCTGCCTACTTCCCTTGACTCCAACGACTTAGCATTTGACGATGGTCTTGTTGCTGAACACTTATCTAATCTATCATATGTCTTCTCGGGTGGTTCCGATGGCATTCCTGCTTCCTGTGCCATGCTGCAAAGGTTTTCGTGTGCCTATCTAGATCTTCTGCTTCCCTGTGATCTTTCCATCATGGTTTCCTCAAGGGGAAATCGGCGAAAAACCTTTTTGAATTTCTCAGGAATTAAATCAGACCAATAAGTTGATGGCATGTTTACAGATTTCAGCAAGGCCTTCGATAGGATTGACCATGGAATCCTGGTCTATTAGTTGTATTTTCTCGAGTTTCCTTCTACAATTTAAAAAAAAATTCGTTCACCTTTTTCCATTGTTGTTGTTGTTTGATGTTTTAACATTGATCCGTGGCATATTAGATGTTGTGTTACGTGGGCGTACTGCAGCCGTCCATAAGCGAAACTTACCTTATACAAGATGGTGGTCGCTGCCAATATCAGCACCGCGCTTAGACCTTACGTCGAGAAAACACTTTCTCCAACTTTTCGAAGCAGTAATATAATCAATCTGATTTTCAGTTTTGCCGTCTTGCGATACCCAGAATGCATTTTTTGTGTTTTAAATAAAGATCCACTGATGCCAAGTTGCCTCGAGTTACAAAATTCAATAAACAACTCCCCATTTGTGTTCCTATCTCCGAGTTCAAACTTCCCCATTATGTTCCAGACCGATGTTGTTAGAGCCAATCTTAGCGTTAGAGCCAACATGACTATTTTTATATCACTTTTAGGAGCCTCATCAGAGGTGTCGCCAAGGAGCTGGTAGAAGGCCTATTTAATTATTATATCCGCTTGTTCAGTCGGCGCATAGCATTCAATTCTTAAGATGTAACGTACCCTGCTCCAGAATCTGGGGATGATAATTCGATCGGATATTGGTGACCAGTCTAGAAGTGATTAGCGTACAAGCTTAGTTAGCAACAAGCCTACACCTTCCATGCGGAGTGTATCTAATTTTTCCTGCCTAGCGAATATCAGCATTGTCTCAGAGGTGGGCGATGTAATGGCTCCACCTCCTCTCCTATTTATTTTGTACTGGGCCATTTCCTGTTCTACCGAAATGATCTGCGTGTATATTGTTTATAGCCAAAGGTCGTCATCACAAAATCATAGTCCGAGGTATCCGAGGTGTATTTGACGGTTCGTGTGGTTTGTTCTCAAATAAGCGGGTTACAAGGGTACCGTTCCTATCCCCGAAGGTGGACTGCTCACACATGCTCACACATGCTCTATAAGTGATATTTTTGAAAAAACGTTTTTTTTCACCTTTAACTTTAAATAAAAATTTTAGCACAGTCCGGATCAATGGGGAAGTATAAATTTTCAACTCCATCGGAATTTTTCCGAGGTTGAATGTCTATTCTGACTGGATAAAAGAGAAGATACAAAAAAGTGACTTAATTAAAATCACGGTACGGAACTCTAATAGCGGAAGTCCAACTTAAGCTTTTTTATATTTCCACTCTAGCTGACTGTTGCTTAGTTAATGATCCCTATTATACCACAAATGCCTAATTGAGAGCGTCAACTTTGAATGCATTCTTCTACATACAATTGATTTTGTATTCGAAATTTTTAATCATTTACTGCTGTCTCTTGCTTTTGTTTATTTAATTTTTTTTACCGGTCTCTGTTGATTTGACATTCTCTCTTTTGTTCTGTTTCTATGCTAGTTCCCTCACTTTTGTTCATCTGGATTTTTACTTTGTTTTACCAACTGACTATTAATTCATATTTCTTTTGTTATTTTGTTATTTGTTTAATATTTTCTGATTTGTTTTTACCACATTAATTTTTTATTGTTGTCTCGCTGTTCTTATTTATTTCCCCCCATTTCTGGCTTTTTAATTTGTTTACCACCTGACTATTGATCCCTGTTGCTTTTTGTTTTTTATCATTTTCCCTCATTTATTTATTTATTTATTTGTTTTTGTTTATTTATTTTTTGGTTTTGTTTTATTTTTACCATATAGCCGCCAGTCCCTGTTACCTCTTTGTTATTTATTATTTCTTTTACTGTTTCAATTTTCATTTTTTCTACCATTCATTTTGACCATTTAGTTTCTCTTTTTTTTCAATTTCAGGCGGGCTGACTTCTTGGCCATTGATGAGTGGCTTACTTCTTGTGATTGGTCTGGCGTGCTGGGAGAGTGCGATGTCGATCTGGCTGTAGGCACTTTCTACGATGTTCTCTATGCCTGTTTTATTGGTTGTGTTCCTATTGGCTAAGTTGTCTCGCCCATGGCTAGATGGTGCCTCACGTTACCTGACGAACTTGAGAGGCAAATCTTGGAGGAGGTTCTGTGCATCGGGTAGTCACGATGATTACCTAGCTTACTCTAATCTCAATCTCCAGTTTTCTGCGCGCCTGCAGTTCTCATATTCTGAGTACCTTTCTAATGCGAGAGTCATGCTGCGTACTGACCTTAAAGAGTTCTGGAGGCTTATTAACTCGAAGCGCAATTGTGACGCTTATCCCTCCTCTCTGAGGTACCACGACTGTGAGAGTGACGATTCTCTAACAATTGCCAATCTCTTTGCGAACTTTTTTCGAACCTCCTTCTGTGATTCCACCTGTGATATCTCCGCTTCAGTTTTTACCCATTTGACGCGCCTCCCGCCAACTTCCCATTTGCTGATCATCTTTCTAACTTGACTGGCGGCTTCTCGAGTGGTCCCGATGGTATCCCTGCTTCCTTTTTTAAGAGTTGCCGATCATCTCTTTCTCGTGTTCTTTGTTATTTGTTCAATCTTTCTTTGCATTCTGGCCGTTTTCCAGCATTGTGAAAGTCTTCTTTTCTAATTCCACTCCATAAGAAGGGCTGTAAATCTGACGTCTCTAACTATAGACCGATTGCCAACATGTGCCATGTTGCGAAGGTTTTTGAGTCCCTCGTTAGTGACATACTTCGATTTCACTGTAGGCCTTTTTTACGATCTTTCCAGCATGGCTTTCTTAAAGGGAAATCGACGACTACTAACCTTCTTGAATTCATTAATTATTCTTTACCGGCCATTGAGGCTGGCAAGCAGGTGGACTGTGTATTTACTGATTTCAGTAAGGCCTTTGATAGGATCGATCATGCAATCTTGGTATATAAGCTGTCCCTTCTCGCTTTTCCTTCTTGTTTCGTTGATTGGTTGTCGTCTTACGTGAGAGGTCGTACACAGCGTGTCTTGTTTCGTGGAGACCTTTCCGACCTAATCCTTGTCACCTCGGGGGTGCCTCAAGGTAGTATACTTGGACCACTCCTGTTTGTCATATATATCAACGATGTTTCGCTTCTTTTGTCCAGTAGTAAAATTCTCTGTTATGCTGATGATGCTAATATTTTCCGCACGGTTTCTCATGAGTTAGATGTTAATCTCCTGAACTCAGATTTGGCGGTGTTTAGCGACTGGTGTCTGTGTAACCGCCTTCCTTTAACTGTGAGCAAGTGCACCGTTATGACCTTTTCTCGTAGAAGACATCCTGTCCTCTCTGACTACTCCATCAGCGGCGTTGTCTTGGGTAGGGTTGACAGGGTGAGAGACTTGGGAGTGGTCCTCAATTCTCGTCTTTCTTTCGAGGACCATATTGACTCTATTGTTTCTAGGGCTAACTCGATGCTGGGCTTCATCAAGAGATGTTCTAAGGAACTTGATGATCCCTACCTGATCAAGCTTCTATACTGTACCTTCGTTAGACCTATTTTGGAATATGGTAGCCCTGTATGGTCCCCTTACTTTGCCGTTCACATCGACCGCATCGAGGCGGTGCAGCGCAGATTCCTTAGGTTTGCCTTACGTGGCCTTCCCTGGAATGATCATTTGGTGCTTCCCTCTTATGCTGATCGTCTGAGATTAATTTCGTTGGACTCTCTAGAAATGAGGCGCAATATTTCGAAAATTGTATTTATGTTCGATCTTTTGCAGGGAACTATTAATTCACCGGAATTACTGGAGGCTGTTAACTTTGCTATACCTCAACGCACCTTGAGGAATCACGACTTCCTATTCGTCCCAGGCCACCATACTCTTTACGGCAAGCATGAGCCCGTCACGTCGATGTCCCGCCTCTTCAATCAACACTTCGGTAGTTTCGACTTGGACATACCTAGGCGGAATTTGAAGTGTCTGCTAAGACAGTGCCTTGGCTGATGTGGTGTTCCCTGTCTGGATGTCCGACTGTTACATTTGGCAGTAGTTTTCTATTCTCTGTTTTTGAATTTTATATATATATATTTTGTAGTAATCTATGTATTTGATGAATCTGTAATGAATAAATAAATAAATAAATAAAATTGATCGATTTATGCGTAACACCATGTACCAGATTTAATTGTTTTCTTCAGTTCTGGAGATTATGGGTTTATAGAGGCTTTACCTGGTAAAACAGAAACGAACGTTCTGAATTTAGTTTTCAAATTAAATTATATATCTACTTACATAACATATGCTCTCTGTGAGAGGATATGCTTAATCCTGAAAGTACCCAAATTGCAAATTAATTTAGTTTTATAATTCCTTTAAAACACTATTTCAAATTAAGGTAAATTTTCTACTTTATAATAAATAAGTAATTGCTTTCGCTTTTCGCAGAGAACTCAACACTATGCAACGAATTTTATTCAAAACTTTGGTACGGCCTCCAATATATATTGTGCACTCTATAAAAGTCTTTTTTGATAAACCAAAGTTGTCGTAAAATATAATTAATATATTCCAATTAAAACGCTATACAAACACTAAATTTTAATTAACGTATCCCCATAGACCACGGCTTTGAAATTTCATACGAAGTAACTAACAAGCTCCATTCCCTGTAAATTAGATTTGGATAGGGCGAAAAGTGTCACAAAAAGGGAAAAAAAATGGGGAAACTACCAGAGGTTTATAATCTGGGCAAAATTTGTACTTGTATACGAAAGGATTTGCCAGCACTAGATATTTTTTCCTTTAGGGCAGATAAAATTTGATTTAACATTTATTCAAGTGACTAATTGAATTTAAACCTTGCCCAGGATTTGTGACGTTCTTTTTTATTTCTCTGTAATTTAGAAGCAATTTGCCATGTTTGCGTGAATCATCCAGAGCATGTTGGTGATTCTGTAGGGAAAATATTAAATTACAGGATTCATTTTCACAACTACATGTATGTAGTTTGTTTCTTGTAATTTATTCACTTTCAGATACTTTGAATGAAAATACAATTATATTATGAATGTAGTCAAAGGCTGGTAATACTTTAGTTCAGTCACTGAAACGAAGACCAATATTGAGGGTAAATGAGAATAGTTGTGCTAGAGTAGTGCGGATAGGCTTGAAAATAATTGAACACAATATTAACTATATATAGGTTGATATAGTTATTAAGGAGTCAAACTACTGTGGCGGATCATAAGATTTAAGAAGTTAATAATCGAGTACGGTATGTGTAGGTTGAAGTTCTTCTTCCGCCCCCTTGTGGGGTATATGGCGAGAGCAGAACTTCACCCGATTCCAGAAAACCACCACGGGATGGAAGGCCGACACTTACTCCACCACAGCTTAACCTTGCTCTAGATACCAAATTTTTACCATGCTGCTTATCCGGCATTGAAATCTATACAGCTAAAAAATTATCTAAATCGAGCCATGCATTACAATGTAAGGGGACTGTCCGTCCACTTTCCATCTGCACACGGGGTACAACATTTTATCATAGGATCATTCACGTGTGTTAAATACAATCAAACTCATCAAAATCGGTGACGAAGCTAGGTGCTGCGTCTCCTTCGAAATCCACTTTAAGATCACAGTCATGATACAGATAGAGAATAAACTCTATAACATAATAAGTGACTCATCCAAATCAGCCTACGCGTTATCTGGCTAGCGCAGCACATTGGGACACTATTTGACTCGCAGTCTCCTGTGCATCAAGGCCTAATCAGCAAGTATCATCTTCAAAGACGCATATCTTCTTTAGATGATACCCGAAGTTGCCATGATCTGTCACCAATACTGTTAACCATCTCAGAGTTACGCTATTCAATTGAAGGATATCTCTTTTAGTAGCACCATCATTCATTTTTTCGCCCATCTTGGCCTGACGTCGTCCTCATTACTGAGCTTGACAGCTAATCACTCTGCAGCACGGTTTCTCCAGCAAATCCCGGTTAAACGTCTGAATCTGAACGACGGCCTCTGTATCCTATGTCGATCGTCAGACCATTTCTACCATATCCTCTACATATCTCTGCATCCGAGACATACTCCACTTAAATGTTTCTCTGATATATTCATTTTGGTTTCTCAACTTGTTTAGTATAATTTTCTTGTCCGCAAGTTCCTCCAGGACAAAGATGATCATTCTTTTAATGTCTTTAAGAACATTCATACGGTCTAACCTCTAGTTAGCTCCTTCCCAAAGGTTGGTCAGAGTTTTGTTGTTTGCGCTTTCCCAAACCTTGAATTGTTGATTATCACATCTCAGTGTTATCAGACCATCCTCCAAGGACACCGAGTTTACCACTATATCCCCGGGGTTTTCAAGTCCCCTCCTATTTATAGCCTATACAGGACCTCCTTAAAACCCCTATTTGTGCTGTCTCTGTCCCCCCTTCCTTACTTGCCTTCATGACCCCAATCGCAGGTCAATAGCCGCTGGAGAGAAGGTCGGTCTACTGGCGGCGATAACATCGAGCCCGAGTCAGAGACAAATCCCAGGGCTTTTGCCAATGATATAGGACCGAAAGAAAGCCAATCGTAATAGCAAGCGTGAATACTTCCAAAAGCTGTGTATGAGGCAGACATGGGGCGGAGCTTACAGAGCTGCAACTGTGGAGCTCAAAGGAAGATAATGCACCCAGAATAACTGTTCAGCACTCCTAAAGGAAGTCATGAATACATGACCCTCATAGAGAAGGGAACAAAAACAATACTTGAGGTAACAGCAGAGGAACTGTTAAAGGCGTCCGCAAGATTCGGACACAATAAAACTCCAGGACTGGATTGTATCCAAAACAAAGTTCGAAGAGCAGCAATTAGGGCAAGGACAGATATGTTTTTCTCCATTTGTAACGCATGTCTGGAAGGTTGGGTATTCCTTAAGCTATGGAAAACCCAGTACGATGACGTTCTACGGGTTACGCTCCCAAAAGGGGCGACAATTGTGGGATTCTCTAAACCATTAAAAATGGTTTGAAGCCCATGAAGTTGGCAGAGCAAAAGTCTAAAGCCGTGCTAATAAGCAGTGGGAAAAAAGAAGTCTTGCTAGCCAGAGTAGGGTAGCATGAAAATATATCGAAAAAGAGATGATAGATTAAGTTACAAAAAAAAATCCCGTGGGATATGCAGGTGAAACGGTGGACACTATTGCGAATGATTTTTTTACGATGTGGCCAACGCCTAGGGGACAATACTTTGATGCGTTAGCATGGCATACGGAAAGACCGAGTCTCGAACCCGGGAACCGTTGCTTGGTGGCTGTGCCGCTGAACAAATTGATCCACTCCGTCTCCAAATGATGCCAAACATCGGAGAACCTAGACGAGCGAGGAGACTACTTCTACTTAGAGTGTTCATCTCAATACTATTGTACGCATCACTAATCTGGGCAAGAGCTTTAGAGGTGATTTGATACAGGGAAACACTGAAAACTGTGTATCGATATAGTGCTTTAAGAGCCGCCATCCCCTTTATGACAACGTCGGATGAAGCAGGGTATGTGGTAGAAAACCTGACATCTTGGCTGATCAAATGCAAGGACTATATCGAAGCAGACCGGCTGACCGTCTGATCACTGAGGAAAGACGTCGTGTTAAAGGAGCTTATACCCTAAGAGCGTGGCAGAAGCGATGGGATAACTCTCTAAAGGGATAACTCTTCAAAGGTCGATCTGTACCACCACTTTAATTAGTTTTTAGCTGAGTCTTAAAAATGCTGCACTCTCACAAGATCTTTAATATAGTAAGTGATACTTTTACATAGCTGCATCCAGGGTGAGCTTAATAGGGTGGAAAAACACCGGAACACCGCAAATTCAGATTAACCGGTTTTACTAAAAAGCTGAGCCTTCAGTAATGATATCCGTCTAGCGAAGTAATGTCTGTCGATGCGTGCGGAAAATCGGGTGAGGAGAGGTGCTTTTAGTGAGTTAAAGTTCTACATCTAAGCTTTCGGTACTTTCCATCTCTTAAAAACATCTCAGACAGGTGGCAGCTCCGGCAAAGAACCTGGGACTCAGAGCCGAAGAATTCATAATCATAAATTCTGGCATACAACCAAGTCTAAGTCAGGCAGATAACATCGAAGATGAACTCACAAAAAGAGGGGAAAAGCAACGCGGTCTTGGAGCGCAACCTTGATTCGTTAGCGACTGGCAAGTTTATTGTCTGAGAGGCAGGACCCACTCGAAATTAAGGGATAAACTCACGGACAATGTACCCGAATAGTACAAAAAATGTCATTCTGATTTTGTTTGTGTATTTCGTGCATAGGCCAGCAGGTCTTGAAAGTATGAAATAACAAGTTATTTCCAAGAAAACTATGTTTTGTTCTTTACTAAAGGTACAGTGGACTTTTATGCTTCGGCGAGTTTTGCGTTCGCTATAAGTACATTTACGCTATTTCCATCATCCTTGTATCTGGACCAGTTCATTTGATATTTGGTTTCCCTTAACCGGATTTAAAAGCCAGCACGAGTTTCAGCTAAACTCGCAGGATCCGCTAAAAAATGCTTCGCTTAACACATTGATAACAGCGTTGACCACATTGTCTACTGCTCGTGTTACCATCCCCATCTTTTACTTCTTGAAGGGTTTGTTCTCAAACTAGTCGGGTTACTGTCTAGATCGTCAGGACGACGAAACTACAAAGGAATTTACAAAAATTTAAATTAATGTGCTCTGCTAGAGTCCCTTTATATTAGATCTATACCTAAAACTATACGACCACAGAAAAATTCTAATAAATTTCCAATATGTCTAAATTTTATGAGTTTTATAGTTTTAAAATTCGTTCAAAACAAATTGTTTTAAGTCCCAAATAGTTGCACGAGGAACTAGAATGGAACTAACCACCGTTATTAATTCCTTATGGAAGGAAAATTGATTTTCTTTTGGTTTCCCACAGTGAGCTGAACCGAAAGTTTCTCCCGTTTGCTCCTTTCTTAAACCAAAGAAAGTTTAAACCACATCTGTGGCATAGAGAATCCCGAAAATCCACCGTGAAAGTGCATATAGATGTCCAGGAGACATGGAGAGAATAATTTTCCACTGCAGTGGATATGCAGAAGATTTTATCGATTACTCGAATTGGGAAAATATATTTGTGCGCCCCATAAACTTTCTACAGGAAACCAATAGTACCTAACTTAATTTCCAAAAATTGAAATCAATTTCTAACGTAATATAAAGCTGAAAAGACACTCGTTTACAGTGACTGTAAAATAAAATCGATTTTTCAATTTTTAAAAGGACTCCTAGTTGGTTAGCCATGTACTTTTGTATGTTTTGCAAGAGCACCCTATAACTTTCTGTTCCATAAAGAAGAAGTAGTTGTTCATATTTAAAATTCTGGGTTTACAGCAACTTTGAAACATGAAGGCTTACACTAAATCCGGGAACCCCATGCAGGATTTTCCCTTTAACTGGCCGTAACTGCAGAGAATCCCATAGACTACCGGAGCCAATTTAAACTCCGTTCCCTATGGAGTCGGCGAGTTCAAAGGACAGAGAGAACTAGTGTATTTACTAAGTTAATCGCCAATGTACTTACTCCAGAAATATCTTTGATCCCTCCAGCTGAAACAAAGAAGATAAATTTTCATATCTCCAGCGATTTGAAAAGTTCACGGCGAAGTAAAGTGGCCCTTTTGAGAGTCTTTCACTGAGTTTGAGCTTCTTTCATTTTATATGCCTTCAAACCAAGAACAGAAGTGCTCTTAAACTCTTGTTCGTTTAACAAACAGCCACAGGTTTTGTTGTCCTTTTTAGCTATAATGGTGAAAACTTTTCTAACTTTAAATGCTCTACCGGGTGCCATCAACTTTTACCGAAGAGAAAACATTCACTGCCAGAACATTTTACGCTTTTCATCTATGGCCAAAAGTGTTGAGTGCTCCTTTCATAGTACCAGCACTTTCTCATGTGTAAAATTGTTCTTTATAAACACAAAAGGTAGCGTTTATGAATTTTTTAAGCGTTCACAAGGGTAGTATCCACCTAACTGCTTCAGTTGACTCCAGTGAGGTGAGTCAAGTTAGTCTGTTACAAATTCACAGCGGCGAAAACTAAAGTTGGGGTATACTAAATTTTTAATCGATGCATTAAAGCGGGAAATTTCGTGCAAAAAATTACTTTTTCCGGGTTTCAGGTAATATGTGCATTTCTACGAAAAAGGAGAGTGAACATGTCAATTAAACATAATAGGTAACTTAAGGGTAATAATTTTAGCACTTTCGATTTTAATAAACTTAGAATTTCGAAAGAAAATCCGAAGTGCTTTTGGACACAAGATGTGTCAGCGAAGGTAAAATTTACCCAAAATTTACCCAAAAGATTGACTTAACATATGTCTTCTATCGTTAGAATTCCAAGTTCCAACTTCAACGGCAGCAACTCATGGTTGTCTTCTGCCGACAACAATTGACGCTAAAACCCATGTTGTTTGGTCGAAATTCATCATAAACTTAAGGCCCACTTGTAATTGCTGTAACTCTGTGCGGTTTTATCATAGAATATGAATTGATTACAATCGGTCGTAAACATAGAATTTAATAAGATTATGAAGAGACATAATCATCAGCATTATCTGCCATTTTTAGATCCATTCAATCCTTCATTTCCAATATTTATGTTTTGTACTAATAAATGGCGTAATCTTCTTAATCTAACTACGTACATATACATATATACATAAAAACGGCTTTTCAACGAATTTGAAACCGCATTGATATCTGAAATACTGTAGCAGTCAATACAAAGCAATAAGGAACCTACCCTCCCCCTCCCCTTCTGCGGAATACGAGGAATACGTTGAAAGCATCTAAACTCTGGCGAGGAGAAGGAACGACGTATTGGAGTACTTTCTCTGAGGACTTAGGGAGTATCTTCTTCTCTATATTAATAAAATTGGAGTGTCTGTTAGTGATTTCAAAATAATTGTCATTTTATAAGCTCATATGGTTTTGTCGTCGGTCGGTGGAGTAAGTGATAACGTGTCGGCCTACCAATCCGTAGGTCCTAAGTTCGAATCCCATCGATGGCCAGTAATTGGAATCTGTGATATATCAGTAGATTAATTGTGAAGCTCGTTAATTTATATGGTTTCTTCATATAAAAACCAAAAAACCCAAACAGAAGTGGAGAATGGAGAACCTAACAGGTTGGCTATCTCTACGGTACCCACAATAGAAGCAGCTGTGTGAAAATTGCCTTCAGAAAGTTCTGAGGCGGCTGTGCAGGCTGGATGGATGGTAGACTCTCATGAGTTGGCTATCTCCGCGGTATACGAACCAATAGAAGAAGCAGACCTTGTCCTTTGAAGGATTAGCTACAGTTAATTCGGAAGCAGGTACTTGCCCCGGCTTTGGACTTCAGACTAAAGCATAAGAGAAGGAAGGATAGGAGAAAGCGACAAAAAGTCGCTAAGAAGAGGTCCCTGAAGATGCGGCTACGGTGAAACGGTTCCGCGGTGCAAATTTAGGGACTGTAACACCGGGATCCTCAAGGGAGGGTAAAAGTCCAAACATGGATCAAGGTTGCAGGACGTATAAGATAACAGTTATAACGCGCGGCTTGGAGAAGCGGTAGCTGAATCTAGCAAGAGCGATAGTGGTAGCGCTAATTTCTGCAGTGAAAGAAAAATTTCAACTACATAGCTTAGCGCAGTTAAAATAGACTAGAAAGCGGCCAATCTACGATACAGTTTTCACCTGGCTGAATTACATAAGCTACAAATTACGAGGGTACGTTTTTAAGTTCGCGGAAAGGGAGAGTAGATTTATTAATGAGGGTAGTTGTTAAGTCCTAACGAGTTAATTGACTCATTATTAGTACAAATACCAAGATTTATCGCAATCGGGTCATTAGTCTTTGAACTATCGCCGACCAAGCAACTCAATCGGGAAGAAAGTGTATAATGTCGAGAAAGTCTGTTCAAATCATACTAGAAGAGATGAAATCCGTTTATAGGGACTCTTGCCCGGGTAAAATCATGGCTTACAAGTGGCATAGTCTCTTTAAACAAGGCTGGGATTCACTTGAAGACGACCCACGACCAGGACGACCAATCGACGTGACCACTCCGGAAATTATTCCAAAAGTTCAAAAATTAATATTGGAAGATGCTCAATTAAAGAAAAAACAGCTCGCAGAAATGATTGGGGTATCCGATATACCCATTTTTAAAACTCTTCACGATCATCTTGTCTTGACTAAGGTCAGCGCAAGATGGGTGCCGAGAATGCTCATGCCACCGCAAAACCAACAGCGCGTGGGGTGTTCTCGCGCGTTTGTGGACCTCTGTAACGAAGACGAGGATGGTGTTTTGAGTCGAACTGTTACTATGGATGAAACTTAGGTCCATTATCATGAAGCTGAGTCTAAGCAGGACTCCATGCAGTGGCATAAAAAGGGCACACTACCACCCAAGAAATTTAAGGTGTCACTGTAAGCTGGATAGATCATGGCGACAGTTTTTTGAGATTCAGAAGGAATCCTTTTAATCGATTATAAAGACAAAGGCGTTTTCATAACCGGAGAATACTACGCTGCAATCCTGGAGCATCTAAAAGAAGCCATCAAGGAAAAAAGAAGAGGAAAATTTACAAAAGGTGTCCTCCTTCTGCACGACCATGCACCCGTTCACAAGAGTCGTGTTGCGTTAGCTGCTCTGTATAAGCTGGGCTTCGATAATCTAGATCACCTACCCTACAGTCCAGACCTGGCTCCCAGCGATTATTATTTATTCCCAAAGATGAAAAAAGAACTTCGTGGGAAGAAATTTTCAAGCGATGAAGAAGTGAAGGACACAGTTTCAGCCTATTTTTCGGACAAAGAAAAAGCATTTTTTTTTCGAAGGTATACACAAACTAATCGAGAGAAATGAAAAATGTATTAGGGTAGCAGGTGAATATATTGAAAAGAAAAATAAATTTGTATTTTTATTTTCACTCCTTACTCCTCATTCCGTGAATTTAAAAACGCTCCCTCGTTTATCTGATTTATTTACGCAAAAAAAACTTTTATCTATGGAGACTTGAGGTTGTTTAGAATAACAAATTCGCTGGGCTAGAAAATAATAGTCTCAGAATTCCTTTAATTGATTACTTTACTAAAAGTCATTGCAAGTTTAAATCAAGTTAAAAGAAACAATTGCGTCATGCTACTGGAAATTAAAATGTGGCAAAATATTTCACCAAGAATACGGTTCGATGCACAGGTCTCGTGTTGCGTTCTCTAGAATTAATTTTGATAAGAACTTCTTGATTAATCCTCGTGTGATTTTGACATCAGCGGCACCAAAGTAAGGTCTTCATTAATGACGAACAAAGTATAGATACATTTGCTGTCAATTTTTTACGGAAGGTTATAAACATTTAGAAAAAATTAATCTTCTCAATAGTAGAATCGTAAATCCTAAAAGGTTGTCGATAGTTTTTTTATGATGACACATGACCTCTTTCATTATGTGCCGATTAATATTTATATTTTTTATGATTTACATTTTCTATTATAATTTTCAACACACATGAATTCATATCTCATCTTCACAAGTGAATTCATTCATGCGTTTCTGGCACCTCATGTTCATATCGAAATTACTGACACGTTTTCAGAAATTGTGAACGTGTCAATACGCACGTCTGACCCCATTCCATAACGTAAAATTATGTGTGACATATTCATGCAAAAACAAAAAAAGAAATGGAAACGGATGAGGGCAAGAGCGAAAAGAATGGAAGACAAAATGCTAAGCCAATCTTTCTTGAATTGAGTAATATAACTAGAGACAGATTCATTCAAAGGTAAAATCAGATACGAAATATTTATGTTGGTCGCATGAACTTCGCTACTGTTGCAGGGTAAAAAAACGTGTACAGGAAATATTTAAGCGACACAGGTAAGTATGTTTCCTCCTTCGAGTTTACCATTTTTCAGTAAGAGCTTACTATTTCGTATATCATGCGACCACAACTAAAAACTTTCCCTCTGGAAGAACATATTTTCACCACACACGGAATTCAATATCTACTCTGTCCAGTGTGTGACTGGAATACGAACGTGTAATTTAAATTCTGCAGAATAAATTGACCGTCGATAAATAATTCGGTCCATTGGGCACCATGAAATGAATTGACTTTAATCCAGATCCCATCGAATATCCTTCAAACTTTATTAGCTTTCTGCCGCGTATAGCATTACATCGGGGGCGCTTAGAATCATCAAAATCGGGATCCGGTCAGTACTTAGAAGCCAATGAAAGGCTTTTTGAATTACTTGAAAGGGATACCAATTACAAGGGAAAAGGACAACTACACTTGGATGCTGCAGAAAATACGGCTGCAATAAAGATTAATATTTTATAAAAGCTGTTGCGGTAAATTTTAGTTAGTAGAATTGCTCACCGGTTTTATTAGCCAAAGAGCTTACTTATTTTTTTCAAATGCCTATGAGTTAGGAATTCGTTTTATTTTCGGTTCTTTGAAAAAATTGGAGAATGCGACCATAATAAGGTATAAGACGGTGACGCATTAATTTTTAAGCTTATATGGTATAAGTTTTGACAAGTTTGAGGGCTGATGACTACTGTCAAGATTTCTGACATACACTTTTTGTTGACGCTCCTTCTTAAACTATCGTTTAGGTATGTGTATTGGACTGAAGGCGGACTGTTACAAAAAATTAATAAAAATCTTGTCAAACGTTTTCTTTGTCAGGCCGAGCTGAAGGAGAGAAGGGAGGGAGGGGGGGGGGGGGGGGGGGGATTTTAATCCGTAAATTAGCAAAAACTCGAGCGCATTTTTTTATTATGTTTTTTTGCCTACTTCACAGTTTTCAGAAAGGTAAACCAAGAACAAGTACTTCATTTGTATTTGATGGAATTAAGGTTTGCCTCAAGGATCTATTTTTGGTCCTATCTATTTTGTTTTGTTGGAATTTCATTGGCAAAATTTTTCATTTTCGCTTGTGCACTTTGATACAATGTAGAATAAGATTAGATCTTTTGATTACTAACTAATTTCAAGTTTAAGAAAAATTACTTCGCTATTGTGGCATAAGGCGGCTTATCAGCAGTTAAATTTAGTTTTCAGAATTTTCGTATTTTAAATTTGTATAAAATTGAAAAGTATTTAAAATAAAGTTCAAGTTTTTAATAGGGCTCAAAATAGTTTAACTCCGTTGTATGTACAATCTCAGAAATTTTGTAATGGTAAGACTGACTTTCTGAGGGTTCACCTTAACATTTTTAATTCCTGGATTTTTATACATGTATGGAAGTACCTTTTGAAACAGTAAAGGAATTTTTAACTAAATATATTTCAAGCGCAGCCAGCAGAAATACACTCCGTTATCTTAAAGGAATACCAGGAAATTACATGCTTTGAACCAGGAGCACCCGCAACCTATAGACGGCATCACTGTCATTTTCTGAAAATTTTCACATTTAACACTACTATTACCACATAAGGATACCGCGTTGAAAGTCATGTCCTCATTTTTGTAAACCAAATCTTATCACGACAAAATCTATAACCTACCCTACAAGTGTTTTATTCATAACTAATTGGGTGTGCCGAGAGTTGTTTTAACTTTCGGTGATTGTTGTTTTCGATTATTTTTACATGGTACTCACCCACTTATTATTCAATGGAATCGGGAGTGTCATTATCTATCTCAGTGACTTGACACAATCGGTCGATTTTGATTATGTTTACATTACGCCTTTTACACCTCCACCTCCTCCCTGTTTCGGATAGTTAACCCCAAAAGTATCTAACGACATCGGGAGTACATCTCTGCGACCCTCATAACTATGGATTCTACACTAATATCGATCGTTTCCGATTATTTTTACATTTCAATCCATTCTTATCCCCACCCCTAGGGGTGCGGCATCGAGAATGTCATTATTCATCTCAGCGACGAGAAGATTCATCATTTTCGATTCACTCCCGTTTTTTACCCCCCCCCCCCCCCTTTCCTCATTCTTAGAGTGTCTTACCGCCAAAGAACCTGACACATGAAGTATTATTAATTATTTTTATGACTCCATAAACACTGATATTGACGCTCACACCTAGGGGTGCCTTACCATCCTCTAACGTCATCAAAGGTGACATTATTCACCTCAGTGACCTCAAAAACTGGGGTTCGACAACAACACCGGCCGTTTTTGGTTATTTTTACATGTCAGCCCCGTTCCATATACAATAATATACTTTTAGCCTTTGAAGGAAAGATTCAGTAAACCCCCCTTCTTATAAACGCTAAAGCAAGCATCACCTTCGCGAAGAGAGTACATGACCTACATATATAGGCTATTCGGCCGTGTTGGCCCACCTGTTCGGTGCGGCTTTTCCGGCCACTCTTCAAAAAGCATATACATACATTGGTAGTCATGGCTGTACGAGTCTATACTGTAGTATATTATTTCATTCCGTATTGTACCCAAAACATACAAGGGATACATACAGGGGATAATAGCAACGTATCCCTGCCCATCTCTGCTGATATAATAGAATGCAATCGTGTGGATGATAACACTGGCATACGATAGTCAATTGTCTCTCATGGTCAACGGTGATGCAGGTTATAAAAGTATCTTGAAAAAGAGGCTAGTAATTTGCGTTTGAATTTCACTATATAACATGCAAATTATAAAATCCTCTGGTAATTATTAAATTACAGATTTGATTATAACAAAAAAAAATGCACTAAGCTATTGCAAGTATTATTGTCTTAACCGAAGTTGAAACAAGGCTTAGCTCATGGAATTCAAAAGCTATAACAGAGTATGTTTACATGCAATACAATTTTTGTCCCCAACAAAAATACCGATTCAGAAAATTGATAGCAAAAGCCACAAACTTGCGTAATAAAGAGCTTTTCAAAACCTACTACCTCTTGAAATCCCTTAAAGGGATCAAGAAGAGAAAAAGCAACCACCGAAAATGTTTGAAAACTCTAGGATACAAAAGTGATCAGTCAGTTTCAAAATGAAATATTAAATGCAGTTTTTTGAACCTAAGCCCTGTCTCTTGTCGGGCGACTGATCTGAACTCCTAAGCTTACGAGACATTTTTCGTCTTCTTTCTATTTGTATTTTTCTTTTTTCTTGATAGTCTGTTTGAACTTATGCAGGCAGAGGTGTTCCTCAGGGCTGTATATTTGGTCCTCTTTATTCTCTTTATTATTTCAGCGGCTGCATGCAGGTGTTGTGTGGGTCATTACAACTTTGATCACCTGAGCTAAAGCGGAATTTTCTTTTCTTTCTTTTTTTATCTTCCTGCTGAATACTCTATTTCAGATTAGACTGATATTCGGACAATACTTGTAAAACTGGACCGAATTTTTTATGTTTTTTATTTTAATTTTTCGAGCACTACAGCTTTGTCCATTGTGACTTCTAACGTAACTATTATCGATTGGGGGTGGAGCAAACTTATTCGGAGCGCCGCTCTATGCTGGTATCGTCGCTTTTGTCGTAGCTTCAATAGAAGCTGAGATAATTCAAAAACAATGCTAGCACCTGTTCGCTCTCTCCCCACCGGGGAAATTAGAAAATCTCGAAAAGTGTGCAACTTTAAAGGGTTCCTTTCTCTCACCCCACTTATCCATCTAAGCTTGTTAGTGGAGTAAGTAATAACCTGTTGCTCTTCCAACTCGGAGGTCCCAAGCTCGATCCCACCGACGGTGACCCGTGGTTGCTTTATGGTAACAACAACATATTACGACAGAAGGCAATTGGTGGTTGCAAACTAAGTTGAATTCACTTTAAACTGTAGCTAAACCGTAGCAGCAGGGACAAGATCGAGAAGGAAACCCTGGTTCACTTACTCAGCACATCTCAGTGTTAGTGAAACCTAAGCGAACAGCCTGTGTCGAAACTTCTACCATCCAGGAAGCACTAGTATATTATACTTTGCACAGCACAGCACAGCCTTGGTAGAAAATTATTTTAGGGTAAGAAAAATGAGTTAAGGGCTTGAAGAATGACATGTGATGGAGGGATTAAGATAGTAAACAGTTCCAAAATCGTTTCGGTTTGCTTCAACAAGTTTTCATAAATTTGACGGTATGCCCAAATTTGACATTTAGGTTATAGATTTCGGATCGACTTCCAGCTCTTGTATTGCGTGTGTTGATATGTCTATATAAAATCAGGTTAGCAATTTCGTAAGAACAATGGTAGTGGAAATAGCTATAGAAGAGTGAAAGACAAGCGACAAGCCTGGGGAGTCGCCATAAAGCTTAAAACCCTTTCTTTAAGCATTTTATTATAATTTTAGCCACTGAAAACATATGGTCAGTCCAGCTATGGTTACTGGATATTTCAATACCCAAGAATTTAAGAGAAGGAAAATTAGGTATATGAGTTGAAATAGGTTCGACGTAAGCTAGGTGCCTTTTAATGGATATTAAAAAAACATAAGGTTCTGCATGTGTTGATATGATTTTCTCTGCCCAAAACAAATATCGTCAATATGTTGTTCTTAAGTGGTCCAAACATACATTCTCGGTTGATTTTTGTAAAATTTCGATGAGAATTCGCTATAAAAAGAGAGGCTATCGTCGACAAAACGGTGGCAGTCAAAAATAGAAAGTGGAAATAAGGTGGGTGAAAGAAGTGTATCCTGAGGTACATCGGTATTTTTTTCGTAGGCTCTCTAATGTAACTCCGTCTATTATTACACGCATTGAACGACAGCTTAACAGAAAACTTACAATCTATTTTAAAAGTTTAAAGTGCAAATCAAATCTTTGAAGTTTGACTGCCCGCATTAGTCTGTTAGCAACAATATCGAATTCACTAAAGTTATGGTGACCATTATTCCAAAGTTCCGTAAGTCTACCGCTGTAGATATTATAATAATATTATCTTCAACAAGTTTTTGCTGTAATTTAGATATTAAAAAAGCTATAAACAAAAATAACTCAAAAAAGAACTCAAGAAAAGCCTGGCTGATAGATAACGTTTTTTTTAATCATTTAAAGAAAATAACTTTTTCTAAAAAAAAAATAAGAAATATGAGTTTTATTATCCGATTTATTTTTCAAAATATTTAAGGGCTGTCGTCGGTGGTGTAAGTGATAGCGTGTCGGCCTTCCACCCCGAGAGCCTCACGTTCGAACACCACCGTCGGTTCCTCATGGTTATTTTTTGCTTACAACAGATAATGGTAAAGAGACCATTGGGGTTGCAGAGCACTCCACTTTAAATTGTAGTTTCACTTGCATTCGATTTGAGTTAACCTCTCCCGCCTTATTCCCCATAAGAGGTTCCGGGTAGTAGAGAGATAGATTTCAGGTCTTTAAAGAAATGTGACATGTCTCCCTTACCCTTAATAATTTTCCGGCCAAGACTGTGATTAAGCATCCTAGAACATTACAGAGCCTTAATATTATTATATTAAAAAAAAAAACAAGAATATACACGTTGAACTTAGAACCTCTTTGTTTCCGGAAAGTCGATTAAAAAATCATCGGTATATAAAAATTACTATCATTTTCTTTTTAATCAATCTTAAATTAGTTTTTTGCAGAATTAACCTTTCTAACACAGAAGGCGCAGTTCTTTGGCAAGGAGCCAAGAATCACTTAACCTATTCCATCAAAACGATGAAATGAGGCTCCCGCACCAGCATGCAGAGGAAAAAATAACAAAAAAAAAAAGGAAGCAACAGGAAGAAAACAACTAAGAAAACCCAGACACACTCCATGCAAACAGAGAGTCATGGGATCACAGAAAATAGATAGTTCTTAAACAACGACTTACTTAGCCCTACATAAACGATTAATTGGTTCATGGTCTAACTAAAACTTAACTTAACTTAAAAAAGTCCAAGATTAAAATGCCTCTAGACACGATATAGCGAATATGGAGAGTAAAGTCAAGTTTCCTATCTAGTTTTACCCCAAGGTCAGTTACGGACAGCACGCGACGGACACCATTCCTCGCAAAGTTGTAATCAGAAACTTGTAGATAAGGGCTCCTGGAGAAAGTCATAGCTTCACATTTTTCAAAACTGATGTGTAAGCTATTATGCTCGCACCACGAAAGAAACATATCTAAGTCCTTTTGAATAAGGGCGTCGTCACCACCACCCTTAACATAAGAGAAGATCTTCTTGTCATCAGCGTAGATTAGAACATTAGAGTACGAGATCAGAAGGACAATGTCGTCAATGGCAAGAACGAATAGTAGAGGGCCGAGGTGACTGCCTTGTGGTACACCAGATGAAGCCTTGAAGATTTTAGAGGTAGAGCCACGGAGCGACACAAGATAAGTCCTGTCTCTTAAAAGGGAAGAAATCCAGTCGAGAAGAACAAGGGGGGGGGGGGGAAACTCAGCCGCCCGAGTTTAAATTTAATTACGGAGTGAGGTAGTTTATCAAAGGCTATACTAAAATCCGTGTATATGCAGTCAGTTTGCATGCCTCTCTGGAAGCCACAAATAACGTGGGAGGTAAATTCAAGTAAGTTAGTAGTCGTTGATCTTCCGGCCAAAAACCCGTGCTGATTGGGAGAGATTAAGCCAAAACAACGCTCTATAAGCTACGAATACTATATTGATTTAAATAATTGAGGTATGAAAGATAACTTCGTGATAGGTCTATAATAAGTTATAATATTCTTATGGCCCTTTTTATGAACAGGGACTATAAAAGAACACTTCCACAATGCAGGAACTTTACCAGCTTGAAGGGACCTATTGAAGAGAATCGATAATGGAGTAAGAAGGGCATCGGAACAGGACTTAGCGAAGGCTGGAAGGATGCCGTCAGGATCAGAGGAAAAGTCCGATTTAAGTTCATTGATTTTTTCCAAAATAAGATCCCGTGAT
This sequence comes from Leptarthrus brevirostris, assembly GCA_964036015.1. Lineage (NCBI taxonomy): Eukaryota > Metazoa > Arthropoda > Insecta > Diptera > Asilidae > Leptarthrus > Leptarthrus brevirostris. Next base: position 22,263,650 of record OZ038371.1, read on the forward strand.
ATAAATGATAAAAAATCGGATGAAGTGGGACGATCCAGAATATGATCAAAATTATTCACACATGGCTCAAAGTTATCAGAAGAAAAGGCACTCTCAAAATATGAAGCAAAATTGTTTGCTATGTCAGACACGTTATTACTAGAAGACCCCTCATACCACATCGTAGATGGATAGTTGCACAAATTCTTTTTCATATTGACGCATTGCGAGGGTTTATATTATTTTTCGCGAACACTAACAAGGTATAAGGAATAGAGCGAAAAGGATAGTTCCTTAAAACTTTCATAACAGGTCATAAAGTCAGAATACGCTATTGCGCTATTACAATGCAAGTAATTTTTCCAGAATTTGTTCTTCCTGTTCCTAAGACTTCGGAGTTCGGCATTGTACCACGGGGGAGAGGAGCATGTAGACCTAATCCGTTTTAATGGAAATGCCTTGTTATAAAATATGGAGGCACAGACATCACTATCATTATTGTCCAGTAATGCAGAAAAATCGACTGAAAGGAGATTAGACGTTATCTCAGAGAAGTTCGATCTCCTATAGTCATTAGCATGGTGTTCGAAATTGGGATCCGCAATACTAGTACCATCGTAACAGAAAGAGACAAAGATGGGCGGATAAAAACTATCAATAGCAGATAACCGATCAAAAGCTAATTCAACTATAGTGTTAGTCGAATCAGAAGAAACACAAGATCACAAGAAATTTAAAGACCATAGATGTGGGATAACATGAGGGAAGGAGGTCATCGTCATAATAGTTAGGTACCCTTAGAATATTGGGTAAATGGAAGTCACCTAGAAGAAGAATTTCATCTTCAGCGTTCATCATATTATAGTCTAAACTAAGGGTTAGTATATCGTAAAGACTGCGCCCTTCAGTATCAATGAAGTTTGTCAGGTTAGGGGGAATATAGCAACAGAGCAAAAATATATTGAGCTTAGGTAGCGATAGTTTAAGAACCAAGAGTTCAATAGTGAGTGAATCAGAGAAGGCAGGAACATCTAATGAGCTAGCTTACATAATTTCCTTTTGAAAACCGAGTGGCAAATTTCAAAATTCAGCATGACGGAACCGATTGGCTGCCAGAATTAAAACCATCTAATTCATTGATACCTTCTTCCGATTTCGGCTCAAACCACTCTAGTGAACTTGGAGGTTGCATGTGAGTGATTTTGCCTTGGAAAGTGCACCATTGCTTCAAGTGGCCCATCAAAAACGACTTCCAAAGCTCAATCGTGTGACATATTTTATGAAATTTTTTTCGGTGTTTTTTCAGGTTTTTCACTTTATAAGTACAGTATCGTTTCTTTTGCTAATTAATTACAAACTTCACTAGTAAAAACTTATTTTTAACATAAACACTTTAAACTGTTATAAATTCTTTTTTTAATGATAATTACTGCAGAACCCAAGACAAACCGCGCGTGCAAATTATTTCTGAAAAGACTGCGATGAAGGGTATCCTTCGTTACTTGAAATTCTTGTCAGTAATCTTTAACTTTTTCACAAATATCTTTGAACAACTTTCTTAAGAAAACCATAAAATTAGAAATCTGGTAATTGCATTACAAACTCTTCAAAGTCAAGCTTTGCTGGCTCACTCAGCCAAGAAAATGCCTTGCTAAAACATATAATTAAGAAAAAGCTTTGGTCTGGTTAGGTTTGGGTGCAGGGGGGTTTAAAAGGATCTTTCGTCGTATCGAAACTCATAAATACATAAAAAGGAGAAAATATACAACCACATTAATCCTTTAACAGGCTCGAAAATCCTTTACATATACTTCTAAAACACTTGTTAGTCGTCTTCATGTACAAGTACCTACTTTAAACCAATACCGACAGAGAGTTTATAACCCGAGAATTAGTATGCAGATTATAATTTGTAGATAATTCTATTAAGTTCAAATAGACGTGATGATCCCGCAGAATTTTCATGGAATTTTAACAAGTTTTCCTAACCCGATTGACTTTTTAACGCCCGACTTGTTGGGGTTGAACGAAATTTGTGAAAATTTCAGCTGTTAACTTGATTTCGGTATTGGATCGAATTTTAACAAGATTAACTATCTTGGAAAGGTGGAAAAAATTTACCTTGCCATTAATTTATACAAGGATACAATTTGTTTAGCACTAATGGTTTAGAGCGGAAAAAGGGTACTAGCGCGCACGGATAGAATCGAAGTCTATCAGATTTCAGGTGATAGGGAACATTTTTGCAAGTCAGGTAAGATAAAGTTGCTTGGTAAAGGGAAATTATTAAAAATCCTAAAAAGTTTCGGAATTTTTCGCTAATTATACTTAGACAGAATTTTCCTTTTCGTATGAGATTACGTGACCGACTCCAATTAAGCACATTCCTTATTATGTGCAGGTTTAATGAGATTTTAATAACTTGTGTCCATTTTTCCTTCATGAGAAGAAACAAAAAGCGGTAAGATCTTTCTGGACGTGTAGAAGTGCGAAAGGTAAGGTGTGGGGCTATCACCTTATATTGTAAAATGGATATACACATGTGTTCTTAGACCCATGATGACACATGAAGCGATAGTCTGGTGGAAAGCGATGGAGATGGGCAGAAATCATATTACTCCACTAGAATTCTATGTTAAACAGATGGCACTAAACTCGGCTGTATAATAAACTGTGGAAAAAAAGGGGAATGAAAACCCAACATGAGAAGATCGTCCAAATATGTAATGGAAATACGATCAACAGACTGGTTGAGGATGAAGATTGCTGGGACTTCAAAACTAGTAATCCCAATATGGAGGCAATCTTCAAAACTCATTTTCCGACAAAAAGTGAATGGATCAAAAATAGGATGATTCAAGAAATCACATTAGCGATTTACATAGACGGCTCAAAATGGGAGCGTGGCTGTGTTTGTGAAATATGAAATCGCAGCGATAGAGATAGGAGCTAAACAGCTTATAGAACGGGGAGAAAGCTCTGCTAGGATTGCAATATGTACAAATAGCCAGGCTTCCATCAAATTTTTAATAAACGCCGTGGGAAAATCTAAAACGAAAGAGGGATGTAAACAGGCCCTCGCAGAGTTAGGGATACAAAATGATGTCACCCTAATATACGTGTCGGGGCACTGCGGTATCGCAGGAAATGAAAAAGCGAATGAGCTGGCGCAGAGGGGCGCAAATAAGGACAGTCCATTAATACTGAGACAGTCTATTAATCGATGAAATCAAACAAGAAATCATAACATGGGTATCGAGGAGGCACAAAGATAAATGGGAGGGATCTGATATCGTCAGCCATACAAAGGCGTTTTAAGGAACTCTCAATGCACATGAATCTGAAAAGATCATTAAGCTTAACGAGGCCAAACTAAAACTTCTTGTTGGCCTTGTAGCAGGACATGCAAGACTAAGGGATCATGCCATAAAAATGGGAGGGGCGAAGTGGACCTTAGGGTACGCAAAGCAGGGTCGTACAACGGGCCACTATAGACTTTAGTGCAAGGAAGACGCACATCTTCCCCCTCTTGCAAATCAACCAATCAACCTAGATTCCGGAATTGGCAATGCCTGTCGACGATTTGGAAGAGTAGGAGTAGGAGTCTTCAGTAAGTACCTCAATTTGAGTCTGGGGTCGTATACCTCAATAGGTCTATTTCACCGATTTTCGTGCACAAACTTTTCGTGTAAATACTTACTCATATATGGTGGGAGAAAAAGTGTGCACACACCAAAAAGTCGAGGGAACATGTTTCATGCAAACTCGTAAAAGTCAAGAAGAAGACAATTCACAGAACACACGGAATTTATTTAAACCGCACTTCTCATTATCAATTGTTAATCTAACTAATTTGCAATCACCAAATTTTGCTTTATTAATAACTTTATTCAAATCAATTCACTAATTGACTATGAACCAGGCACTCAACCTAACCTCACTTTCTAAACCGTGCAGCAGGGGAACATGTGAAGTCGATTTTTTCTCCGCCTCCCGCATTCTGATCAGGGAACAGACCTAATCTATCAGGCAGAGGTCCTGGCTTTGATCTATGCACTTACTCTCTAACAGGAAGAGAGTCAGGTGAGAAGGTAGTGGTGGCACTTGACAAACAGGCGGTGATCAGCTTTATGGACAACACAGAATTCAATATAGCGCAGGCATTGGAGTGCGTCCGTAAACTCAGCGCGTGTGCCCCATTTAATGAGACGACCCTGGCATGGGTGTGGGGACATGTAGAGATCGAAGGAAACGAGAGAGCAGATGTACCGGTTAAGCTGAGGTCTGCTTCAAGTTTCCAAGGTCTGGAGTTGTTCATTGTCTTAGGCAGAAGCAGGGAAGTGGGCCTCTTGGGGACGTCGCGGACTCGTGTAAAAAGGCTAAGATGGCGATTGTACCGCCCAGAAATGCTGAATAGCAGAGAGTTCTAGATATGGATCGAAGGGCTCTGAGATGGCTGAGATCACTATTAACAGGATATGGAAACTTCATCTAAAGAAGATGAACATCTTTGAGGATGGCTCTGCCTTGAGGAGCAAGAGACGGCGCTGCACATAATGTGCCAGTGTCCTGCATTAGCAAGCAAAAGGAGAAGGCTGATGGGACACGACTTAATGGAGGTTGAAAGGATAGAAGAGGTATCTTATAATCGGGGGATCGAGTTGAGGGAAGAAAACTGGATTAGTCCGGGTATTTCTCGGCGAGCTGAAATGGGGTTGCAACAAATGGACCCAAATAAAGTGCTCTGATTCGACTAATCCCTAAAGAGGTGTAAAAATCTTTGAACGATTTTCACTTTTCGCAGCAAAAAAAAGGATGTGGGGGCTTCCTTACGACGCGAATATTTTAACAAATAAAGATGTTTGTAAATTGTAGTTGTAGATGAGATAAAGCAACTGCAAGATATAAATTTAGCATATGTTTTTCTGCAAATAAAATTCATAACTAGCCAGAGAAAATGCCCCAAAGAAAATGTTTGCGTAAAATCTATTTTGAACCGGAAACCATTAAAAATATTAACCTGGCAATACTGGTGTTTACGAATAATTAACAGCTCCTTTAAATAGTACTGAAATTACCATACCCAAAATATCTTTCACTAATTTCAACCTATCCTATTACTTCCAGCTCTATGGACTGACTCTTTTCGAGCACCCTGTATGTAGCCTCGTACATGCATGGATTCGATTTTATATGAGTCCGGCCACTATCAATATCACGACAACTAGATTTAACCACAAAACCCATCAAAGTCTATCGGTGATGTATTCAGTTCTCCCAGACTATTTACATCGTGGGCAAGTGGCTCAAAGGATTTCTGATTATGCCACCGCGTATGGGCGCAATTTTGGGTTGATAGTGGTTCCATATCGTCGAATGGATCTAATGTTAAAGCCCACGGTAAGGGGAAGTGTAAAATATGCACAATTTCACTTGCACTGAAGTTTTCCTGTATTTCCGCAATGCAGGCAAGGAAAATCATTCTAACGTGACAAGTAACACGACGTTATTGCCTCATGGCTTTTTGTGTACCCGAACTGGTTACGCATATATACTATCATCCGGATCTGGAGCAATTTTGAACACACTACACACGTTTTCAGATGAAGAATTGATTTTAATTTATGTGCAAATCTTGGAGACAGCACGTTCTGATTGACGGTACGTCGAGTTTATGACATGCGATGAATTCATAAATTTTCTCACTTGCTACTCGTACTCCACGAGTTTTACTATTCTTTCAACACACTTTTCATTAAACTTTTGTCAGAATTTAAATTTAAAATGAAATGAGGCTAAAGGTCACGACATTCCACTTCCTGGATGAATGCAGTCTGTGAGTTTCACGGAGATGTAACTTTTCGTTGGAACTTAAAAAAGTTTTCTGGAAGAGGTACAGCTGGATTTTATTTGCAAGGAAATTCATAGCATAGCGTTGCAATAGTATCTTAGCTAAATCAAGATCTAATAGGACAAAATTGCATTTTTTCATGTCTTGATGTAGTTAACTTTTAAATTGACTTTAGGTAATAATCTGAATAATTTTTTATCGCTTCCTGTTTTTCGTAGAAGTAGAGTACACTCTTAATGGGGTACTTAAGTAAACAGACAGCCACCCCCCCCCCCCCCCCCCACCGCCCTTATCTTCAAAACAATGAGTACCGGAATTTTTCTTTTTCATAGAATGTTCGGAAAGGATGTCATTGATGAAAGTATTTTACTCAAAATATTGAACGTATAAAGTTTTCATCAACAACAACATTTGAACTTCTCGCCTGAGAGACACTTTTCTTTTTTTGGAAACCAGTAATAAGAGCCCTGTTACCCAAATCCGAAAACGGAAAAAAGCTATGATAAAGTCGGAAAAAACTATACTCGTATGATAGTGATATTCATAGGTTCCACCAAATTAGAAGTCCTTTATTATTGTTATAGTATAGCAAACAGCTGCCTTAATCATAAGTTTTGATGTAAAAATTCATCATCCCTCACCCCCTATGTCGTAATTTTCTACATCCGCCACTGTGAGCTGAGGAATTATTAAAGCCAGAATCTATGCTTTTGCACTAAAGCGGTTTTGAAATTCAAAACACTTTATAGACGTGATAAGCGTATAAATTAAGTTAACCAAATTTTGTGTGGAGTTGCTTCGTATTGACGTCGATGTTTACCTTAAGGCACCACCGATATAAGTTCAGAGGTATTTTAATCGTATTGTAAGTGGAAAGTACAGTTCACGTGTTTTATGTTGGCTTCTTTTCTCAAGAGAAGGACTGATATCATCTGCGAATCATATTAATTACAGGCGTGGTAACTGTCGTCGGCCTTCCATCACGAAAGTCTTAGGTTAGAACCACACCGGCGGCGACCAATGAATTTTTCTGCTGACAACAGATTACGATAAAAAGGCCATGGTAGGTTGCAGAGTATAATGTATGTGGTTTGGAATCCATCTTAAATTGTAGGGTCCACTTGTTATCGTTGTCTTGCATCCGGTGAAATTCTTCTCCAGCCCAGTAAATATAGGATTAGTTCTTCCACTGAATCATGGATTTGTATTCCAAAGAACCTGAATATTCTCACTAATTACAATTATAAGAATCAGGAAATTAAAACTGATAATGGGCTGATGCACATGATGCCTATTGTGTGCTTTATTTTTGGTAATACGGAGCAAAAAAGATTTCGTGTTTCCAGAGTAGGTCAACCTGTGGAATTTTGTGTTTTGTTCTTACATATTTTCTGTAATACTTATAACTTTTAAAAATTGAGCTTAAGGGGGTCCTCTAGTCTCGAGGCCTGATATTGAGCGGTTTTTTGGGGAATAAATTGCGAAGGATCTACTGAATACATTTAAAATTTTTTTTTTATTTCGAAGATACATGTTTTAACTTTTCAATTTTACTTTTGAAGATGAAAAAAAAATAACTCTCGCGACCTTCAAACGTCATTGATGACATTGATGTTGAAACTGCATGGGTCCCGCTTAAGCAAAGTTGTTGCCGATTGGGTAATCTGTAATCTGAAAATTGATATTCTTTATAATCACAGTTACGTTGTTTTTCCGAGACAGATTTTTTTTTATTTTGCAATTTGTAAAAGTAATGCAACAATTTGTAAAAATTTCCAATTTTTACGTCATTTTTTGACCTATTAGAGGCTATAAAAATGGAACAAAATAAAATTTTGCAAATCGTATTCGGGAAAATATAGCGGTATGTTTTCTGAACAATTGAAAAAAAAAATTATTGAAATGGGACCAATACTTTTATGAAAAGTCTTACTCGGCAGCTAAAAAAACACTACTTTCGGGAAAACGCGTTTAATGATAAATTACGGTGTATAACTTGATTGTGGTAACATACGAGTTAATCTGCTATACCGGGGCCATAGAATTATCCTTCCTCATCCGGTAAATTCTTTAGACAATGATTTTTAACTGGACAAGCGCCGTCGTGGCGCGCCGCGCTTAGTTTCTCGGAAACGGCCGGAGACGGGTACCTTTCTGTCCCCAGAAACATGCAAAGGAATGTGATTTTCACGAAATCCTTTCTGTGGCGTACTCTCAGATACATATAGATTGAAATTTGAAACAAAAAATCGATTTTTTGAAACCGCAAGAGTAGAGGACCCCCTTAAGGAAATATTTAACCATTTTTTTCTTGTTAGGTAGGTGAGTTAATTGATTTGATGCGATCTGCAACAGGCAGTATACAGGAAGATGATATACTATCCAGCCACAAAAGTGTTGGAGCACTTGCGATTTATTTAACAATTTTCAACTTTGTCAAAAGGTGCAAAGTGCAACTTTTGCCAAAAAGTGCAACTTTTGCCAAAAAGTGCATAATAAAACAAACTAAAAACAGCGATCAAAAACGAGTTATCTATCGAACTTTAACTCGTTTTGCTCGTCATAAGATCTTAGCTCGGTTTTGCTCGTACCGAAAATTTAAGGTAGGTATACTTGGTCGCAGTGAAAAGTTGACTAGTTTTATTCAGTTGCATCGTTTTTTGTTTCTGTGTTTTTTTCATGTAGTCTTTAAATTATATTCCATCCTCATGGACGAAGGTGAAGGTGGTCTCTATCCCTAAAGGAGGAAAAGCCTCACACTATAAGCCCAATGATTTTAGGCCCATTAGTCTCTCCTCCTTCTCTCTCAAAACCTTGGAGAGACTCTTAGATGTATATATTAAAGAGACAATAAATCCTTCCAGGTTGTGTCTTTCGCAACATGCACGAACTTACCACAATCATAGAGCTTTCTCTACTACAAAAAGTTACTCACTTGCAGTCTTGCAGTACCAGTTCAGGTAAGCACCCCGACACACTGGCTGAAGTGTTACAATACCCCCTCTCCAGGATTTTATCATGGAGTGATGGGTGTGGTCTGGGCATAAACCCGAACAAAACATACTCCTCATGGGAGTATACACCACCTCCAAAACGGTTATAACATGTCGCTCGGCACTAAATGACATAGCTGAGCATCTGAAAGTACGACTCATCTGGGTACCTGGACATAGTGAAATTCTGGGCAGTTGCAGAGCCGACGAAGTAGCGAGAATCGGTACCACTCGTCCTGATACGGACATTTACCACCAGCTGGGTAAACCGCTGGCCACATGTAAACTGGAACTCTCACAGGAGTCTCTCAGGATTGCAAACACTAATTGGCAGGAGGAACATACACCTGCCTGATTACCCGACAGATCTGGCCAAAGCTTGACCCTTAACGGTAAAGGAAGCTCATCTTACTCGGACGCAAAACAATTAGCAGTACAGTGGCCGTTATCACGGGTCATTGCCTCATAGGCAGACACGCCGATAGACTGGGCGCGCCTTCAAACGACTTCTGTAGAAGTTACCATGACGAAGAGGAAGAGGAAACCATACTCCACCTCCTGTCCTGGTAACTGTCCGGCCCTAGCCGTAGGAACCGGTTTCTGGGCTCCTCCTTCTTTGAAGAGTTAAGCGAACTAGGCTCCACTGATTTCAGGGACCTGGCTCGATTTATCAGGAGTTCAAAATGGTTCCCGACGACCGGTTAGGGCTGTAACCCTTCCCAACCTAGTCAAATCTATTTTGACTTCCCGAGAGCTGGCCCCACTGGAGACAGGGAACTGGCTCAGTGCACAGTGGGCAACATGTCCACCCTCCTATTTCTTAGGTAATTTAATGGGGGGGTTGCTAAAGTTTTTGCAGCCTCAACTTGGTATCACAATAGGCTTAGGCATACAAATGTGCGTGACAGCATCCAATGACCAAGTCATGGAAACTTGTGCGCAATAATAAGATAAAACCAGACATTCTACTGGCAGCGTTGGTTTGTGAATTGCACACATTTTCGTTCTCTGCATAACAACCCATAATCAGTTGGGTGTGTGCATCTCCGTTGTATCAAGTTGATTCATAGTAAAAGCCAGAAAATAGTGGAATTATTCTGGGCTTCGCTAAAAGTATAAAAGCGAGCATTACCGTACAGAAATGGAGCAGAAGTGTTACATCAGTAATCGAGTTCGAACCTAAGTGTGCTTAGGACTGAAGCTTCAGGCTCATTTTGTGCAAACTCTAGTGGTTTGTTTTTGGGGCGACAAAGTCTCACCTGCGCAAGCAGTACCGACCGTAGTTAGTAACCTGTCCGTTTCCTAGACCTTCTGTGGAGTCAGCCTGTTGGTAATCCGTAGTAGTAGTAGTTAGGGCATGCTTTGCTTTGTAGCCGTACAAGACCTTCTGTAGTGTCAGCCTGTTGGTCATAGTACTTTGCTTATCCGTACAAGACCTTCTGTAGTGTTAACCTGTTAGTCATTAGTCATTTTGCTTTGTAGCCGTACAAGACCTTCTGTGGTACGCTTTTGGTCTTTAGTGGTAGTGGTGCATTCTTTGCTTGGTAGCCGTACAAGACCTTCTGTGGTGTCAGCCTGTTGGTCTTTATTAGTAGTAGTGCTTTGCTTTGTAGCCGTACAAGACCTTCTGTGGTGTCATCCTGTTGGTTTTAGTAGTGCTTTGCTTCTGTGGTGCAATTGTATTTTGCTATTCCGTACAAGACCTTCTGTGGTGTCAGCCTGTTGGCCATTAGTAATAGTTAATGATTTGTAGCCGTTCAAGACCTTCTGTGGTGTCAGCCTGTTGGTCATTCCTTCTGTCCATCCTTATCGGACAGACCTTCTATCCATCCTTATCGACCTTCTGTGGTGTTAGCCTGTTGGTCTTCCGCAAGATTGGCTGTGGTGTTAGCCTGTCAATCAATCCGAATCCCCATACATTAAGAATACGACGTATCCAAACCATCGTATATATGTATTATTCACTGACGTTAGAACCGCCGTCCGTACCACACCGCATTTATCTCTCATTGCAAGTGTCGACCATAACCGCTCTCTCTCTCTCTATCTACTTTCCCGTAGCATTAGCCGTCCAATGAAAAGCTAGAAGTAAAAAACGTTGATTGTAAACCGGAAAGAACGAAACCCTGAATAAAAGAATTTTATATTCATTTTGTAAATGAGTCTTTTCAATTAGTTACAACCTTGGGCGACTCCAGAGCTCCCGGCAACCCCTCTATTGAGGCTTCAGGGGAAAAGACCCATTACAATCATATTAATAAAACATTAAATAATGTTTATTCATTAGTAAGAAATCGGAAATTTTAGTACAAAGAGTTGTTTTAGATATTTAATTAAAACACAACACACAAGTTGATTGAAGTCAATACATATAATTTCCTTGATTGCGGCAATTTATGTATGGGAAATAGTAAAGCATGAAGTACTTCAGCAATCCATAGACATCTCTTTCTCTTTCTGCGACGTTCTTCGGAGGTTATTTAAAAAATTGGAAAACGATAATCTGGACGAAGTTTCAGTTCAGTTTATACAGTTATCGCGAATACTCAATGACGATAAATTTGCTGGCGATAAGTTTGTTAGGAATTTCATACTGGAACATACTGGAATTAAACTAGCTCACAAAAATGAGATGATTTTCAAATTCCAAATTATTGATGTAATTTTGAAAACGGCGTTGAAGTATATTTAAAATAAATGTTAAATGAAATTAATTTAGAATTGTGCAGGTTGTTGATTTTTTCTTGACTATTTCAATTGATTCAGATAAGTTGTTACATCTACACCATTAAGAATATAAAATGTTATAAGTATGTGCAGGATATTAACTAAAAAAAAAAAGAAAAAAAGAAAAGAAAACATAAGTTATCTTAAAGATTAAGGATGAAAATACAAAAATAAACTAGACAGAAAATACAAAAAGACAAACCTTAACTAAACAGTGCAATCCACCAACACCAACCTAAACTAATCACTCGCAAAGAAATTTTTTTAAATTAGACTTAAATTTTCTGCTACTGCTGATACTTCTAAGAGCACGAGGAAGACTACATATTCCACTTTCTAATGACCTTAACAAAAAACTGGATTTCACTGGCTCTAGAGTTAAATGTAGGCAGCAATTATACACATGATCTGGCCGAGCGAGCATAGTTAAGTACATAAAACAGGTATTTTGGCTCATTTTGAATGATGATTTTATGCAACAGAATTAAAGCACGTATGCCAATAAAAGTATTTAAACTACAGCCAAGAAAGGAGGTAACCCTGGAGGAGATATGGTCATACCGTCTCTGATTATGGATACATGGAATAGCCCAGTTAAAGGCTACATTAAGCTTACTCTGAGAGTTTGAGTCAAGTTTGCAGAATGTTTCACATCCATAAGTAATTACGGGTAGAATCAGAGACTTAACTAGTAGTTGCCTCGTGTTTAAAGGCACCCATTTAGAGGAAACAGAGAGTTGGCGTAAGATACCAGAGATTTTTGGTACTATTAAGTTGATATGAGTGGCCCAGTACAACGTTTTGTTAAAAACAACACCAAGATTCCTCACTTGCTGGACATAGGGAATACACGAGCCGTTCATAACAATGTCAGGAAAACAGGATGTGTCAAGTTCGCTCTTAAATATAGTTATAGCATTAGACTTGGATGCATTTACGGTGAGTTTGTTGCGTTTCGCACACTCAGAGATAGAAGACAGATCCTCAATTAATTTAAAGACACTCCCATAAATTAGTCCTAGCCTCTGAGATGTATGTATACACCTGAACATCATCCGGACATAGCTGGTACTTACAGTGTCTAATAACATGCGGCAAATCATTAATGAACATAGAAAACAGAAGAGGTCCGAGTATAGATCCTTGTGGAACTCCTGAATTTGTTGATAGTAGATTTGAAAATGTATCATTACTAAATACTCTTTGTTGTCTCCCGGAGAGCTAAGAGGAAATTAAGCTGGCCGAGAACGTGGAGAAATTAAATTTAGTTTGTAATTAACTAATAAGCAGACCATAATCAACCCTGTCAAAAGCTTTCGAGAAATCAAGAAGAGTCAGGTCCGTAATCCAATTGAGGGCAGTTGCCTCTCTAATATCTTCACTTATTTTTATGACCGAGATAAGACAATAAGACGTCATATAGTTAGATATCTGAGAACAAAGAAGTTTCTCATGACTTTAGAAAGGAACGGAAGAATTGAGATAGGTCGATATTCACTGCAAGAAGGTGACGACTTCTTTGGAACAGGAATAATTTTTGTACACTTCCACTGATGAGAAAACTCATACGTCGTTAAGAAGGGAAGAATGAGTGGAAAGAGTAGTCTTAGGAATCGGGGATATATACATTGTCAAGACCCATCCAATCGGATTTAACCTTAGAAAAAGCAACCATGACCTTATCCTGAGTGAAGGGATGAAAGAAAAACCGTCAGCAGAAGACAGAGACAGATCAGGCTATGTATGTGTTGTGAAAGTATTGGGCCTTTCTGTAACTTACATACAATTCAATGTTTCTGGAGTTCTAAATTGTTTCCAGTTCTTATAGGCTGACTTTTTACGAGAAATTTCAAATTTTGTTTATTGTGTTAGCCAGGGGCCCGCCTCGTCAGGAATAACACGTGTCTTTAAACGAACGGGAAACAGGGCCTTGATGCTTTCATTCATATATGCTACCTGACAATCAACAGAAGTCATGTAATAAATTCTATTCTACTCAAGTTCAGCCACATCAGCAAATAAAGATTCAGTGTAATAGGGATCGACCTGAGAAAATCGATCAAGTACGGATCGATCTATAACTTTTTTCTGATTTCCAAGATCGATTAATCGCCCTAAAAAGATCGATGTTCTTAGATCGATTCCATTTTTTTTTTGACATCTCAATTTTGAGTCGTCGCAAAATGAAGATGGTTATTGAAAATCTTAAAATTTAAATTAAATATTAGTTTCTGCAATCCTGGGAAATTTAAAAATTAATTTAATGTTTCCTTAAATTGGAGACGGAGTTGGATCAATACGTTGAGTGGCAAGACCAACATGCCATGGGTCCCGGGTTCGAGACCAGATGACCCCGTGAGCTTTTATTAAGAAATTAAAAATAATCCACTCCATCTCTGGGCTGTTGTCTAGCTCGCAGCAATGCAAACACAAGACTCAAGTTTCCTCACTTCCCTTACCCTAATTCCCTCCCGGCCAAAACCATGCTAACGCATCAAAGGATTTGGCTACATCGTATAAAAGAACCTATTTTTTCCTTGATGTAGAATCACTAATCCAGAAATAAAGGATAAACCAAAGATTACTCACTACTAGAGAAACGGCTTCGAACAAAGTAGTGAAAAATTAATGAATTCTTTTTATTGGTGGTACTTTTTGGTACATTTTTACTCTTCGACAAAATTTCGTGGTACTTTTTTGAGAGGAGTCTGTGATTCTCTTCGGATGAGAACAAAATTTTGACAGCAGTGAATGATTCTCTCAAAAAATTTTGACAGGAGTAAATGACTGCACACTACCTGTACTCTTTATTTGCATGTATATTCTTATGACTTTAAAAACTGGATAAATTTCGTTTTACTGTGGTGACAGTGTTACTTTTTCAAGACTAGCTGGGTAATTTAGGGAGCCGGATATCTAGTAAGTAATCTTTCGGACAAACACTCACCGATGATTGCAAAATCACAAAATCATCTTACTCACTGATACAGATAACACTAACATATTATTTATCCAACATTAAAAATTTTTTATATACGAAATTTTAAATTTGCAGGATTATTGTACGAATTAATGATGATTCCAAAAAATTCCACGTGTGTTTGTTCAGTTTTCTTTTAGCGTATTTCACCTTGTATTAAATGGATGAGAATCGGAAATATAAATAATAAATAAATCGATTCGAGCTGAATCGGTCCAGCGAAAAATCGATTCAAAAATCGGAATATCGAAGGCTAAAAGATCGATCCGTCGAAATCGAATCGAAGATCGCCCATCCTTACAGTGTAAATCCCATTGAAGTCTCTAAAGGTAAATATTTCTTCATTGTTGGTAACCCCAAGATTACGCAGGTCTACAAATACCGGGGTCATGTTAATCTTGCAAGTAGGTTCATATGCTGATCCCACCAAGCACTTACGCATCCCCAACTGTATTTCGAGGAGGATAAATTCAAATTCAGCCGCAGGTTTGGATAAGGCGACGCATTGAGCGACATTTGTTGAAGTATTTCTGAAATTTGTTGAAAAGTAATAAAATTTGTTGAATTGAATCTAAGAAAGGTATACTATAACCCTTCAAATGTTCATTACATAAAGAACCACTTGCAAAAAAAAAAGTTCTTTGCTGGTAAATCACTCTTCGAAATTGGTCTTTGCATATCTTTTCTTGAAAAAAAAGGACAGCTATAAGCATCAGAATCTACATTCACCACTAGTCGTTCAAAGTACTTCGCTAAGAAGTGTATTCTTGAGCAACATTTTCATATCACAGCTTTGAGCTTATCTGAGTGCTTAAAATACCTTGCTAAATCGATTTTTTTGCTTTTATTGCAAAAAAAAAAGAACTGCTCGAGCACGTTATGCACAAACGTTCAGAGCTTCAATTTGCATCGAACAAGAAAGTTTTATTCAAATCCTTTATCTATCTATCCTAAGGACTATTTGAGTTAGAGCAACGTAGAGAAATCTTATGTTTGGAAGAGTTGTTATGACTTACATATGTGCAATTCTAAAAGGAATGTTGCCTTCAGCTTTTATGAATTATTGATGCCAACTTTTACAATGACAATAAAATGCAGAGAATACGCGACACTATCTACGTATGTGAATCTCCCACCACCAGCATGAAGCTTCATCCTGCATAACTTGCGGTAAAAATGTAGGTATGAATTACTAAGTGAGTAGAGGACGTGTTTTGGTATTTTAATGTAGAAAGAATGGGCGCCATATATCTGTCATGGCATATTTTTTTCTATTCACCCGCAAGTGGAGTAAATCCTTGCCGATGTAAACTGATACTGGCGCATTGAATAAATTAAAATTAAACTCTATTCTTGAATTAGATTTATCCGCGATGGCTGCAGGATGATTTTATGCAATGTTTCCAATAGATTAGCACTTGTTTACCACACAAATATGTTGCTTAACATTTTTAAGTCAGGCAAATTTCCAAATTTCAATTGCAGGATTTACGAAAGCATCGGCTAATCCATTTCATTCAATTAAGCGCAAGTACAAGCATTGAGGCAGTTTAATTCGTTTGCATATTTTACGCTTAAAAGCGATTTTCTGCAAAATTTTCATTTGGTTAATGCGCGAACGTTACGTGATAGCGGTGTTCTAAGTTTAAACGAGTTCGAAAAGGACGAAAGGTGCAAGCATTTACATATTTGTAATAAGCCCGAACTAATGATAGCAGAATAAATTATTCATGAGATCCTTTATCCTATCGGCAGGTAATAGGATACACAAATGACAGGATATGCCTGAATGGCGATAGTTTATCTAAATCAGTTTTATAACAAAATTATCTCGTCAGAAATGTTCATCAGTTTTAAAAGAATTCCTATTTGGTGAAATCAAAAGCATGTTTTTGTGGTTATTTAACTATAAAAAAAATTATTTTCCAAAAAATATGTCATTTGCATCAGCACAACAATAGATCGAATCCACAACCACGTAACCCACAAATTACGCAAAATCGACATCGTTTTTTACCCTTCTTCATAGAATCCCTCTTTACAAAATCCGGGAATTTTACGTGTCTGACATCGCACTGTAAATTGGTTTCTTTAGTAAAAAAAGCTCTCTACATTCTGGTCCAGGCATCAGGATGCACGAAATATATCGAAACGGAAATAAATTTCAGAAAGCTGGAAAGTGTTTTAATCACTTTATCTGCATTTCTGTAATAGGAAATTTTTTTTATCCAGCGTAGCATGCCTAAAGGAAAATCTTTTAGAAATAAATATGCTTGGGGAAATCGTTATTTTTAAAAAAGAAAAAAAGAATTTGAAAAAATATATACATAGATAGAAAGATAGGTAATAATGTTAACTTAAAACTATATATTATACGCCTATGAGAACAGGTTGACTAACGTAGTAGGTATATCCGAGTCAACATTCCGGGGCGTCATGAGATCTTATCTAGTACTGCTATTCCCAGGAAAACAAACTGGAATACCCTTAGAGCTGTCTAACAAGGTAAATGCTGTGCTCATCTCCTGCTATCATGACATCACCGTCTCAGTCTCAACCAAAATGATACGTAAACTACCCTGGTGGAGCGAACGGCTGTGTGAAACGCGTACACAAGTGAGACGTTTATTTAATAGAGCTAAACGCTCCCAAGATTGGGATGAATACAGGTTCGCACTTACTGAATACAATAAAGAAATAAGATGCTCCAAACGCAAGTCCTGCAGAAGGTGCTATGAAAGAATATAATCCCCTGTGGCGATCTTCCCAGCCCTTCGCCAAAACTGCTTAGATACCATATTTGTCCCTTTGACCAACTTGTTTAGAGTCAGCTATAATTGTGGCTACACTACTTTAATCAAAGCAAGTGGTGGTGGTATTTATCCCCAAATAATGCTATAGGTCTCTACAGCTACTTAAATCTTTTAGACCAATCAGTCTCACATATTTTCTACGCAACACGATAAAAGACTGTTAGACCTTCATATCATGTGCAAACTGGACTTCACTCCACTCAGTATGCCTGTACAAAATGAAGATCAACAGAGACTGCTCTAGCAAAATTAAGAATGCCCTCCACGTAAAGAAATGGCAACACAAGGTATGTGCTCTCGCACGGAGGGGTATGGATTCTCACAGAGTTGGATCAATTGGTTGAGTGGCAAGATCACCACGCCATGGTTTCAGGGTTCATGACTCGGTCTCCCCGTGAGTTTTTAATAAGAAATTATGAAAATCCCCAACGTATCTGTGCTGTTAGCCTAGATCGCAGCATACTAAGTGCCTCATAGGGTTGTCCCCTTGGTCTTGGTTACATCATAAAAAAGTACATACTATGTACTCTACTATATCGATCCTTGGTAACAACAAGATGTGTGCAGTTGAATACGTGGATGACTTTGCAATCATTAGTACGGGGCACTTTTCCAATTTTTGCTTTTTTAACAGCTGCATTACCAAGGAACTGCGGTTTCGCAGAAAGTTTAAGACTATCTTTCCTGAACGAGCAGACTGGGATGGTGGTTGTCCAAATCTGGATCCTTAAAGCCTTAAATGGTTCACTAATGGCTCAAAAATAGAAGATGGTGCTGGTGCTGGTGTCTTTGGACCCAAAGCTAGAGTTTCGATCATAATCCATGCCAAAATTTATGCCCTTATCAAGGCTCTCATAAGCACCCTGCTTCACAGCACGGTTTTAAGGTCTCCGCAAGTGCTGAGAAGAAGTAAGAACCCAGCAGCCTACCACTTCTTGTCGCCGGGAAAGAACACTTACAGATCAAATGGCGAACTAATTCGACTTTCTCTGGCTTCCTACAGTTCCCACAGAAAATATTTGCGTCTCCTCCCAGTTTTCTAGCAGGGCAACCTGCAGACAACGTGTTGTTATGTCCCTACAGGGTTCCTCGTATCAATGCTGCTGCCACTAAGGAGTGCCTTAGTTCTCTTCTTGTACTCAGTTCACAGCTGCCTGATAGTGCAATATGTGTCCCGGTTAGTATGCCGATGATTCGCCTTTCTGTAGGTATCGCTGTCAATACTCCGCCCGTCAATACTCATCCGCCCGCTCATTGCTTGGGATATTCCTATCTCCATGCACCATGTTCACGTGATTACATTTAGGCTTTCTTTGCACAAGTGCACTTACTTCGATTTACCACTACAGCTTCCATTGCCTTTATCCGTCTGACTGTTAGTATATGCCAATGTCCTCAGACCCTAACGCCTAGATACTAATAGAGTCGTTCAACTCCTCCCTAGCTGCCAGCTATGTGCTAAAGCTCCTATTTAAGGTTAAATCTGTCCTTGTCAATCTTGTTGTCCATATAGTCTAACTTGAGAAGGATGCTAAAATTCAACCTTTTATTCAATCATCCCATAGCCTTCAGTCTGACTGCGCTTGTCGCTGCCATACTTCTGCAGTATATGTCCAGTGGCAAGAAGTCGAGAATGGCCGTCAGAGATGCTGAATGCGGAATACATAGACACCCAGTTATATACCGGCCGTACTCCGTACTTTTAATAGCGTCTCTAGGCTGCATTTCTTGTCCAGCTCTGTCCGGCAGACTAGTAAGCCGTAATCGCAAATCGGCCTGACTATGGCTGTGTATATCCAATACATCAAATACGATTTTAGTACCCATTTGACCGCAAAGGTCCTCTTACCTACAACGAAGACTACAGCTTACAGTTACGTATCATTCAATAATCACAGCCTGCGTAAATCTTTATGAATTTTAAACAGCCAGATAAAGATCATTTAAATCTTTTTGCTCTGCACACATTGCTCTGACTTGAAATTTATTTGGATTAAGGATAAAATTATTAGCACGGGCTCATATCGACAAACTTTCTAGGGCTGAGTTGGCACATATTTGTACATCGTGCGGATATAAACTAAATTTACAATCTTTGGCTACGCTAGATATTCGTATGTCATTAATATTACTGCTTGATAAGAGAGGTACAAGTATTGAACCTTGAGGTACTCCACATTAAAGAGTAGCTACATCTGAAAAACTATCTTATACCTTTGACTGTTGCAAATAATCTGAATTTTGCTAAGTCGCTGATGAAGAAAAATATTACAGCTAATTTCGATAAAATTTTGGCTTGCCTATACTGTCTAAGCCTTTGGAAAATCTAGTAAAGTCAATACTTGTCTATTGACTTTACTAGGTTTTCCGAAAGCTTACAAAAGTTTTTCGGTTGCGGACCTCGATTGTTATCTGCAAAAGTGAAGTTTGACAACGAAAGTATTCAAAAGTAGACTATCGTATAGGCATTAAACTGTTAACAACGGAGTATTCGAACTGGGCTTTGAAAAAGCTTGGATAAAATCGAATTACGAAGGAAAAACAGGGCCCTTTCGCGTCATTAAGTTGTCCACTCCCAGATATTGTTTAGATCGGTCATAGTACTAATCCTTGAGATACTGCATATATTGAACCTTTAAGTGTTGTCAACAAATTTGCAAAATCGAAAATGAAGTGAACAGCTAATTTAATAAAAGCTTAGCATGCCTAATAAGGCAAAAACCTAAAAGAGATCTAATTAAATCGACATACATACGAAGTAAAAGAAGACTGCCGTCGTGTCATTAAGATGTTAGGAACCCAGATATTTGCGTATTTACAATAACATGAGTTTTTTCAGAATTTAAGAGGAAAAGACTGCAACCACAGATTTCATTAACCTTAAAAGTTCTCCTTTTACTTTAATCAAGGTAAGTAAGTAAAAATGTAGCCTTTGTGCGAATTAACATCCAAGAGTTAGTTTCATCGTACATGGTCAGATCGAGATCAGCTTGTAGTCGATCAAAGCCTGGAACGTAATTCGACTTTGTAACTTCCGTACGTCCACTTGTAAATTTCAATCCAATGGCAATTTTAATTCAGAGTGCTCCTCTAATTTACTAAAGGAAATAATTTAAAGTCAATAAAAATTCAGGAAAGAAGCTAATATTGGATGCGAAGAGCAGTGAAAAGATGGCTTTCGTTTTGGTCCGTTAATTGGAGAGCATTCAATGAACCAAATAATTTAAGTGGGACTTCCTTCGTGCATACTAATAAGGAGTTTTCGCTTTTTCTTAATTGGTAGTCAGAAGATGCTTAAAGAGGAATTCAATCAGTTTTTTTCCAAGTTTCATTCTTTTGTAGCAGCCATCGTCGTATCAAAGAATGATTTATCTTAGAGAGGAAAACTCTCAGACTTTTCTTATAGGAACGCCACAAAAACCATTGTTTATTCCTTGCCGCAGCCACAGACGGTGTGGTTTTCTAAATATGTTTTATCTCACAATTGGCAGCTACACATACATTTAAACACGTATCCTTATCTTAACTCATAAAAAATATTTATACTAAGCCGATGTGCTTTTTCTGCTGAAAGTGGTCCCCCTGCACAGGAGTAAAATCTTCTCATCTGGAAGTGATAAGCATCATCAGCAAGGTAAACTCATCTACACAACTATGTAAGTATAGGAGCGCTAAAGTCGTTAGGAACATAATTGCCCCTTACAGTGTTTTAGCAGGAAAAAGTCTCAATTACTTCCTCTTGAGATAATTTTACTCCTTCACAGCACTAGGTACAACTCTGAACATGGTTCTAATGAAAAGAAAGAGGTCGTAATAAAAACTCTCAGGAACTACTTAGGATGTGCTTTGACCCGTATCCTTTGAGCTTTCTTAGTTTTTAAGACGCTTGGTATGTGAACAACAAAGAGAACAAATCAACGGAAATTGAGAAATTAAGTGCCTGAAAATTTTTCCGTAAGTGTAAGCAAATATTAAGAAAGAAATTTGTGTACGTCGAACTTGGAATAGTAACTTTCAGATTATGTATGTTTTAAATAAAACACTTTAGGCTCAATTATTGTGTCATTTTCGGCTCTTAATTGTTTGTATTGTTCTATCCAATCCTTCTTCTTCATTTAGTAGAAGGTCGCCTATTTACTCAAAGCGAATAAAAAAAAAACACTTCAAAATTAAGAAGCCTAAAAACCTCGGCGTGGTTGGCCTAAATAATTTAACGTAACTTCTCCCCAAAAAACATCTAAAATATTCCCACTCAGCAAATAGCAAGTTAAAAGTCACAAAACTCATTTTTGTCAATTTGTTTCGACAAACTTTTCACAGAAATGATTAAAACACATTCATTCACAGATTCCCCTGAAATATTTTGTGTTACGTTGAACCAAGGAAATCTGTAAAAAGTCTTGTGAGTTCAGACTTGAGAGTTTCTATTAAATTCACTTTGAAGAAAATTTTCGACTTGAATAAGTTAGCTCTGGTAATTGGATTGGGGAAGTGAAGGTATTTGCTGTAGGGCGTTAGTATTAAATGTGAATATTTGTGGCTTCTAAGCACTTTAAAATGCTAAGGTTCGCTGGGAATGAAAGAAAAAAATTTTCCTTTCTGGGAACAGTCGACGACGCCCGCATTCTATTTACCCTGGCTTCATTCATATGCAAATGAATTCGCGTTCCTTAACTTTGTTATCCTTGGCAGATACCATGTCACAAAGAAAAATATTTAAAATTCACGTTTTCATTTAAATTGCCAAACTTTTATGGTTAAATAAAAATAAATGATTTAAATACAATAAAAACAACATCAACAACTGCTGTAGATTAAAATTTGAATTTGGGCACGTTTTTAATATTAATTAATTTCGGAGCATGATCTTGAAATGAATTATTTAATATTCTTAGAAAATCAACTTATAGAGAGCTTTGTATAAGGTTATTCGAAACATGCAAACTGATGCACTGAGTTGGGAGCACTGGCAAACAGTGAAACCAAAATTACCACAACTTGCTTGGCAGTTCTATTTACGAGTTACCCACCATAGAATTTTTATAATTCGAACAATCGTCGGTGGAGTAGGTGATAACGTGTCTGTCTTTCACCCGTGGTTGTTTTCTATCATGGATGGGTATGGATTATGATTAAGCCCATTGCGGTCAACCATCATTAAGGAGTCCTACTCAGGAGCCCAATATCAAGTCCTTCACAATTGAAAACATTTGGAGACCATTCAAGTGCTTAACGGAGTAAGACGAGGATGCATACTGTCATTTTGGCTTCTCCTGATAGTCAGTTATGATGTACTGTGCAGCGCCCTAGATAAACCCATCGCGAGGGATTAGATGGAAACCTTCTAACGACCTTACGCACCTGGTCTTTGCCGACGACAAATGTCTCCTATCAAACAAACAGAGCTATGTAGTCCTAATATCCGAAACGCTGAGTAGAGAAGGGCGCAGAGCAGGTCTTAAATTCAATTCTGATAAAACTAAACTTATAAACCTGGACTTCAAGAGACAAAATGAAATTTGAAAATGAGCAGCAAATAGAACAAGTGGTTAAATTTTGCTATTGCGAAAGCCCAGTTACAGCTGATATACAGGCTCGCATCAATAAGACCCCAGTTACATTTAATATACTTGAGAAATGTCGCAATAACAACAGCTCCATACGCACAAAACTTCAGATCTTCGAATCGAACGTAAAATCTGTTCTATTGTACGGCTGTTGAACATGGGAAATGACTTGTCAATTAACATCTTGTCGAACGGTGTCTCTGGCACAACCTTAATATAAATTGGCCGGAGGCCATTGTCAACGAAGACCTACACAAACGTGCATGCCAAGACGATATAGACACCAGTGTTCTTAGGCAATCATAGGCCATACACTAAAAAGAGAGCCAAGTAAATTTGCTGCTCAAGAGACTCTAGATTAAAACCCGCACGGGATCTAAGGAAGATGCCAAATTGGATGACCGCGCAACACCTGGAGAAGATCCGTAGTGGAGGAAGGAACCCAGCTAAACAAATCGTGGTAATAGTTAAAGGCGTCTGTAATAGTTTAATAGACGCACTACGCCCCTGAAGGGGTTTAAGGAAGGAAGGTGTCGCAGAGAAAATCGTAGTTTGGAATCCACCTTAAATTGTAGATCCCACTTGCAATCGTTGTCTCGAATCGGATGCAGCTCTTCTCCCCCCCGATGCTCCATAACGGGTTATTCGAGCAGGAAAGCTGTAGGAAAATAAGATATCTGAAAGTGGTGTGAAAAGTTAAGAGCTAATCCTCTCCCTCCTACAGCCTTTCATGCTTATATGACTTAAACTATACCGTGTAGAGTATTTCAGTCCTAAAAGAAATAAGATTGAGCGTTCGAGAATTGGTAAAACTGCAGTCTAATCTCCGACATTATCTGAGACATGGTATGTTTCTTTTTGGTATTAAACTTAATAGCGTGTGCATGTCTGACTTGACAAGTTTTAAGGGTCGCATATAAAATTGATGAACTAATGCAAGTGGTTATTAGACGTACATTGGGCTCCTGAGGGACTAAGGTTAGGTTAGATTAGGTTGGGTTAGTATTCTTTCGATAGTTTTTTTTTGCACCGATGTTTATCTAGACTACGTAGACTCAGGTCTGAGGCTAACTGAGACCTCTTACCAAAACATTATAATTTCAAATAATTTTCGCTGCAGGTTTTAAGCTTTCATAGTGTGTCCATGCATACCAATGAAACTTAAGATTACGTGAAATAAGAGAATACTATTATATATAGTCTTTAAATTAAGATGAAATGGTTGGTAACCTTACATGAGTTCATTAGCTCGAGATTTTGCAAAACCCCACAGCTGCAGCGACTGTTAATAAATTGCACTATTCAAAAAGCTTTTAAAAGCAGCTGCCACACATCAATAAAATCCTACAAAGGGAATATTTTCTGATGGCAATATGAACTGGCCAAGCTACGACTTGCTTAACAATACCAAATGAATCGAGCGCTCAATGGACATTCTACAAAATGTATTCACGAATTGTTAGGAGAATTAAAGAGCTCTTACAGCCTTGACAGACAAGGCTATTGAGAAAAATCTTTTGATTCGGACTTCTAATTCCTACTATAAAGGCTTATCAAACAAGCGTGATATTAGTTTAAATGAAATAAAATAAAAACAAGTATGATAAAAAATTTCCTTTATTTTTTCGAACACCATGATGAAATGTAACTTCATGTAGATGTCCATCACAACGTTTTAGATTGTGTATTCTTTAAATCTAATTATCAGTCAGTCTTTCACACAAACGCCACCAAAAACACGAGAATTATGCTTTTTAATTGTTCAATTGTATTTACTATAAAGTTGGTTTCTATCTAATTTTCAAAGATAGAAGGATTGATGACAGGATGATTGACAGTGCCCAACTTTTGTGATAAAATGGCAGACTATATGATAGCAAAAATAACACCAGCTGTCAAAATACAAATAAAAATGGCTACCAACCTTATCATCACAGCTATTGGACAACTATGCATTTAGTACTTTTGCCGAAAAGATGCCGTATTTTCGGATAAAATATTATTCAGAACTTTTTGGGACTTGAACAGTGGCATATATACTTAAGAATGAGAAAGGGGTGGTTTGAAATGTTCCAGTTAGGACAGATACAAGGCCCAATCTGGGCGATGAACAGACTCGTGAACAAAAATTAATAAAAATCCGAAAATGAACTATATTTGGTTTTTGTTACAATATAAAACTTAAAAGCTTACGGCAGATATACAGGGTGTTTCAGATCTGACGTGCCAAAATGAGTGGGGTGATAGATCTCACCTAGACAAACAAAAATTGTGTGGCAGGGAGGGGGGAACTCTCAACCGTTTGGGAGTTACAGGGTGATTCATAAATTTCAGTTTTTCATGGTAGGCACATTGCTCTTTTATTTTTATCTTTTAATCTACCCAACATAGCGACATCGAACAAACGCTAAAAAATAACTATCCTAATGACGTTTCCAAAAATGTGAACAATGTTGATCTCACTACTAACACTGCAGGTACAGTCACACCTTTTTGGAAAGGTAATAAGACAGGAAATCCAATAAAAATAAAAAAGAGGTATTCTAATTACATAAATTTCGTAGAAAATTTGGGAAATTGCTGAAATTTTGGTAATTTCAAAACGTTTTTTTCAATTTTGGCCGTAACTGTACCGGCAGTGGTAGTAGTGAGATTAACATTGTTGACATTTTTGGAAAGGTCATTGAGGAAGTAGTTTTTTAGCGTTTGTTTAATGTCGCTATGTTCAGTATATCAAAAGATAAAAATAAAAGAGTAATGTCTATACCATGAAAAACTGAAATTTATGAATCACCTTGTAACTCCCAAACGGTTGAGAGTCCCCCCCCCCCCTCCCCCTGTCATACAATTTTTTGTTTGCCTAGGTCAGATCTATCACCACACTTAGTTTAGCACGTCAGATCTGTATACACGGTGCTTCAGTTAAAGATGGCTAAGAAACGGTGAGTGAGTGATACAAATTGCAAGCCAAGCAAAAGTCATAGTCTGGAGGGAAGGGTGTCAGCTTAAGAACTATGCATTTTATAAAAATATACCCTATTTCATAACAAACACTTTAAGCCTTCTGCTGAGTCCTACTGAGCGTCCTTTTATGTATCGTTAAGAACTACATCCTACATATTTTCAATGCAAAAAACAAGGTTTTTCTTAGAACCCTAGAGTTCAATTAACTCCCCCCCCCCCACCTCTTCCTAAGAAGGCGACACCTTACTTTCGCAAGAAAAACAAAATCAGTTAAGTATGATCAACAAATTTCTTACGATCATAGTTATAATCTAACCGTTACCGTCTCCAGCTATGAATTTATGGTCCCTCCAATGGAGACCTATGGTTGTTCTCTTCTGACAAAAAATTACACTGACAGGATATTGGGTCCGTCTTAAATTGTAGGTTCACTTGCAATCGTTTTCATCGAATCGACTGAAGTTGTACCCGTCCTAATCCCCACAAAGAAACTAGAAAGAGCCAAGATTCAGACGACTTCCAGCAGAATATAAATAAGGAATGAAATAAAATTGGTCCTGATATATTCAGGGCAATTAAAATACAAAATAACCTCAAAAACTATGGATTCGACAATAATATAGGCCTCCTTCGCATTATTTTACATCTTCCTTGCTTCCCACCTTCACATGAATTTTTATAAGTAAATAGAGGCAGAAAAGTGGCAAATGTGTTTTGTTTATTTAATCTAAAAAAAAGCTGAATTTTTTAAACTACTGAGTTATTTTTAATTTAAGTTTAATTCACAAGGGCTTATATATTTAATCAATGAAAAATACAGAACTTTTATAATATGAAGACGTATAAATAGACGCTCGAGTGAGCGCCAAGCTATATTATTACAGAAAGGTCTACTAAATGAAAACATCTATTATATTTAATAATGCATGATTTTCATATAGCGATTGAGAATTTGAAGGTTGTCTTCATTTGGGTACTTAGCAATATATTAGTATCATTCAGTTAATTATTACCATGAAAAGGAAATTGTACATCAAAGGGGCATGTCTTGTTTTAATCAATGGCTTGGTGGAGTAAGTCACAGTTGCACTTTGTCACCTTTACTCTTTCTTGTCACTTCTAACGAGTGTTTTTACGAATGAACAGCGTAACAGCAGATAGATATTTATACAACGAAAATGCGGATAGTACCTAAGTAAAGTAAAATTTTACTTTACTTAGTACTCTACAAAAAATTCGAGAATCTCCGCAGATAAAACCTAAAAATATTAGTAACCATAACATATCAGGATTTCTTAAAATGTACAGTTTACAAAAACTTACAAGACTGGTAACATTTAACAAAAACTAATAGCTGATTTTGCAAAAGCTTCATTAAGAGTGTATAATTAGTTTTATTGATATGTTCCTTATTACTTCGGTCCTTGAAATGAAACTGGCGTCCGGAAACAATACCAACAATAATTAAAACTAAACGTCGTTCGAGTTCCCCCTTAAAGTCTTTAGAACATAACACTTGATTCCACAATAGAAGTACTTCCAATCCTGACACCCAATTAAGAAAAACGTGACCTGAAATTCTAATTATCATTACTTATAATTACAAAGGATGTTCTTGTCCAACAAAGTAAACATGCTTCTACTGGGTGAACATGTATAGAGAATCTGAGTGACGTCAAGATGTAATTTATTATCTTTTTCGTATTTACTCGTTTCGGTGTAAAGATACTTTTCGTTTAAATGGATTAGACATAGACTCGTAAATTAATTAAAGGGTATCTGAAAATATACTTCAGACAACTCGAAAAATCTTACGTTGTTGGGGAAGTTTCACCTGATTTTTGGAATTTGATAAACTGATTTCGCAAGGACCAATTATGTGCCGTATCACCGATTAATTGATAATCCCTTGATGACTGTTATTGCGTATTCCTATTTGGAAGGAATTGCAAAACAAAAGTTATGAAGATTGCCTTTTTTTAACTGGATCTGCTCAGCATCCAAGGGTAAGATTTAATACTTGTAATGCCGCGATAGCTTCTTGGTGGTAGCGTTGGTCTGTGGCTTATAAATTCAAATTCTACCTTGAATTTGTGCCGTGCTTACTCCATTCCAATGAAACTTCCTTGACTTTAATATAACTTATTTAAAACAAAACATCTGCCTGAAGAGTTAAAATTACAAAGTAGACATTTTCTTTGTTGCATTTTAAGAAACCTATCCAAGAACACCATATTTTATAGTGTAAGTGTAAATTTTATTTCTCGCTTCACTTTCTCTGTATTAACATATATTTTTTTGGATTTCTGTTTTTGAATCATAAATTTTCCACTTTACACCAAATTTTATGTTAAAAGGTATAATAATAAGAGGATGGGAGTGAGTGGAACATAACGAAAATACAACGTTTCACAGTTGGCTACAGAACTCCAAAAACCTTCATGAAGTAGTGTGTGGGTTTGTTGACACTTTTCAGTAGAAGTTATCTGATCCTTTAATATTTTCAACTGATCCGTTCGAAATAAGTGTCGGTATACTACAAGGTTTAGTCCTGTCGCCAAGCTTCTTACTACTAGTATAGTAAATTACCATCTGAACTCTACATACATCAGCCGTGAATGTACAGTATGTTGGAAGTTAGAGAATTTTTGTAGGTTAAAAAGCTGGACTGTCGCTTGGAATTTGTAAAGCAAAGTGTGCGTTTCACAGGAAATTGAAGTAGAAAACATGAATTCATGACCAATGTAAGATTTTTTCACTCCTTTCCAGGGATTAGCCAAAGGAGACCACTTTTCCACTGCTCCCTCCACTGTTTCCACTGCTCCCTCATGGTACACGGCTCCAATAAGCCCACTACTGTGCCTTACTTAACGAGTCACATGCGTTGAACTTACGGGCGCACTCCAAGGCGGGACGAAGGTGGTCTCGAGTTAGCGGTCGTGTTTCCCCTCTTCCCCCACCCCTACGCTTTCCTAGTCAATGCCTCGTTTTCAACCGGACATCATATCGTCAGCGCGGTTCTGCCTGCAACCTCCTCCCCATACCTCTCTACTTGAGACACATTCCACTTGGAGGTATCCTCGATGAAGGAATTCGCGTTGCTCAGCCCTGATATATCCTGATGATGTCCTTGCCTACAGATTGCGCCGGCATGAAAATCAAATCCCCTGTTTTTAATCAATGCGTTCCAAATTGAAGTGCATTCCATCTCAAATGTTGGACAATCCCTTGATGGTTTCACATAACCAGGTTTTGGACTTCCGGTTTATACACCTTACTGTAAACAACCCGTCCTCCAAGGCCATTGAATGCACTCCGATGTCACAATGTTTTTCGCGAAGGGAGTCAATAGCTCCAAAAAGGCCTGCTTTGAGGACTTGCAGATGCTTGTTTTCTCTCCCTACTATCATCCATGACAGCGAGAAAGACACCATTTGCCGCGGCACAGGTGTGTTTTTTGCACCTTTTCCCACCTTGGTTCAATCCTGTCCTAGTAAGTTCTTTTTCTCTCGACTTTCCCTCCTTTGCTCGGGTCGGCTCCATATTTCCCTTCCTGAGATCCAAACTCGAACCTGGTAGTGAGGACAACTGTCCTGTAGGCAGGAGTAAACATCGTATCCTACTGCCCAACGAGCTTTATTCCGGTGGCCGTAGTTAATTCTTTACCGTCAGCGGAGTTACCTGCCCTCGCTGCGCCTAGGTTTTCACTTCGGTTTCGCTTAGCCGGACCTTTCGTCTCTGTTGTTGAATTATTGAGGGCAGATGTCTCCAGTTTGTCAGATAACTGCCTGATCAACGCCAGCCTACTTAGTAGTTTTAACTAACGCTATCTTCTGCTTACCACGCTCTCTCTTTTTGTTCCGCTTAAGATTCTGGCGCATCTCCGGATCCGGTTGCAGTTCGCCTTCTCTTCCGTCGGACTGGTTGTCCAGTTGGCAGCTGCTCTATACTCAGTCACTACCGTTTGATCCAATCCTTTGGAAGCTTGCAATGTTTTAGATTGCTCCGGTATAATGTGCCTGTGAAGGTCTGTCCCCTCCGGGGCCCCCTTACCTGCGCAATCTACTAAATTAAAATATACACCAATATGGGTAACCTCATCCTCAGATAGGTCGTCCCACGGATTACCTCAGAGAGGTTTACAACAACTGCAGGGTTAAGGGATTTACTCAAAAGGTTTACTCCTCCCGTGTTCTGTGGTAGCTTCCGTAGGTATAACTTTACAATTACAAGTGGCGCAACGTAGGGTCCACAAATACACTTCCATTCATAAAACCAGTTACGCTCCAAGGCCCTTGAGTTGTGAATGGAAATATACTTGATAATAATTAGCAGGAAGAATTAGTGTACTTCTGTTTTTGAGATCGATAGTGAATGCACCTATAAAATAAATAATGAAGAATTTTTTAAAATAATCAAGCAGAATGTAAGCAAAGATTTTCAGAAACCTTTCCTTAACGTGTTCGAATGGGAAACCACTTAATTTGATCCCTTCTAATATGTGAACCAATCTGTTCAGTTATTACTATAAGAAAACCTTTTTTAACTTGTTACTTTCCATTCCTATACCCAATCAACGAGCTTTAAAATTGTAGAGTATGGCTTTAAAAACATTAAAGTTCTGAAAGCATAGATAATCCTAGCATAGATACGGTCATACGGTTTGAACCCGAAACCTCCCCCATTTATCTGCGAATGCTCCTCATAAAAAATTGAATAAAACGTAATTCCAAAAAGATATTATGCTACTAATATAAGAAGGAAACCATAGCTATTGTGGTTTTATTACATTTTACATTACTCGGGTACATGATTTTGGTGCACATAATACAGAGCAGAGTTAGAAAACTCAACCTGGCTATTAACACAAATCATATAAAACATAGAATCCCAAAGTAAGTTATCTGCGTTATTTTGTATTTTGATCAACAGAATTATAATGATAATAATTGCGGGCCAGCTTCATAGCTCTTTTCAAAACTTATATCATACGTTAGTATTTTCATCTCATAGTCAGTAAGAAGGTTTATTGACAAAAGCATACTATCGATAAATCAGTTTTAAGGAAAACATTAAGTAGCGAGCTCGTACCTCCATCAAAGTAGGTCGCGATTTAGTTAACTCTTGAAGATTCAGGGCATAGAACACTATTTGAAATTAGTTAGCCAATCCTGATTGCGGAGTGGAAATTAACGCTATGTCTCCCGCAACAATGACATGCTGACACTGGGGTGTGATACAAGTGCGTCGCCAAAGTAGTTGATGTCATTAAGATAATACCTGACTTACTTCCTCCCCTCCCCTACTTCCCACCCCTTTTATTAATTCAGACGGAGACAATGAAAAGTGAACTTTGAACATGATATGTCATAGAATCATTACAAAAATTTTGCGGATCAGCATGCCCATAAATGATATGATCTTAAGTATCAGGCATAATTGACCGGAGTGGTGGCAAGGAAAGCAAGTGTTTGCTGGGGTACGCGAAAAACCTGTGTCATGTTCAAAAGTTGTCTAGGCGTGTAACTGGTCTTTGATAACAACCTAGGAAAAAAACAATCGGTGTCAGATGACCTGGGATCAGAGCCAGTTGTTTAACTTATGATAAGGTCTTGATCCCTCGACTTCCGTTGACGACATTGTTGGTTACGTGAGGGAGAGGAGTGGTGTTGATGACTCAGCACTCCTCCGTTTTCAATTTCTAGGATCTCGCCATTCTCAAGGACTCATGTCGTCTTTTAAGTTGACATCGTCCCCAGAACTTTTTGAGATATTGTCTGCCCCCGATTTCTGGCCCGAGAATATCATTGCGCACGAATTTGTGACCCGTCGTAGGGTCGCGGGAGACACTCAGAATAGAACTTCTGCTACCAACCAAAAAAACTAGAAACGCTATCCCTTTACTACCAAAATGTAAGGGGATTAAGAACAAGATCCAGCCAGTTATTTCAGGCTTCTTTTGCCTGCTGTTACGACGTCATCGCTCTGACCGAAACCTGGCTTCATTGCGGTTTTACTGATGCAGAAATTCTTAACGAGTCCTATCAGATTTTTCGAAAGGATAGATACTCTGACTCCATGGCATGGCGGGTGAGATCATCCTCTCATTCTCCCCCGTGGTATACTAGGGAACTACGGAGTCTTAAGAATAAAAAAAATCTGTTATGGAAAACCTACTTAAGCAGTAGAAGTGCGTCAGCTTATTCTGAATTCGTTTATTGTCATGAATGCTTCTTAGCGTTATCGTCATCTTTATACAGGGAATACCTTGATAATGTTCGCAGTAGCTTGCACAATGATCCTCGTACCTTTTTTAAATTTGTAAATCTGAAAAAGAAAACTGATAATTATCAATTTTCAATGTGGTATAATGGATTCTCTAGTTGTAGCACGCCTGATATAGCTGATAATTTTGCATTGTTTTTTGAGGGTGCCTTTTTATCAGGCAACTTTGTGCCTTCCCTAGAAGAGTTTGGTCATATCCAAAATCGTCCCGCTACCTCCATTTCTTTGCCCATTATATCTCGTGATATTATCATGAATGCTATCAAGGAACTCAAACTGGACTTTTCTTTTGGTCCTGATGGTGTTCCACCTGTATTCTTGAGATCCTGTTCTGATGCCTTCCTCACTCCACTGGAACTTATCTTCAACAAATCTCTTCAGGCCGGTAGATTTCCTACGTTATGGAAGAACTCCTTTATAACTTCTGTTTATAAAAAGGGGCATAAAAACTAAATAACAAATCATAGGCCAATCGCGAAGCTTTCCGGCATATCCAAGCAGTTCGAATCTGTTATATATTCACAGCTTGTTGAGCGGTGCAAGCGGTTAATCTCATCTAATCAACATGGCTTTCTGCCTGGTAGATCGACGACAACTAACCTGCTTGAATTTACATCGCACATAATCTTTGCCTTTCAACAAGGTCTCCAGACTGACTGCGTCTACACCGATTTTAGCAAGGCATTTGATAAGCTCCCTCACTCTGTAATTATGCTTAAACTTGAAAGGTTGGGTTTCCCGCCCTTATTGCTCGACTATATCAACTCTTACTTAAAAGATAGGACATACCGAGTATCTTTCCGTATACTTTATCCGGAGTTGCTAGGGCTTCATCTGGCGTACCGCAGGGTAGCCATCTGGGGCCGCTGTTGTTTATTCTTGCCATTACCGACATTGTCCCTCTGATTAAGCAATCCAAAGTCTTAATCTACTCAGGCGATATCAAGATATTCTCATGCGTTTGAAACAGTTATGATTCTTCCTGCATTCGGGATGATTTAAATACTTTCAGGAACTGGTGTGGATCTAATGGCCTGCAGCTTAACTTGGATAAATGTAAAGTTGTGTCATTCTCTAGGAACCACAATCAGCTCGTCTTTAATTATACCTTTGCGGAAACTAATATATGTCGCGAGTAGTCCGTTACTGACTTTGGTCTGAAGCTTGACCGAAAACTCGATTTCACTCTGCACATTAACTACATTGTTTCTAACAGTAATTCAGTTCTGAGTTATGTAAAGTGGTGGTCCAGGGAGTTTTCTGATCGGAAGATCTTAATTCACTTATTCTTATCTTTGGTTAGGCCAATCCTCGAATATGCATCTCAGGTTTGGTCTCCTTGCTATGCTGTGCATTCTTGTTAGGTTCGCTCTAAGGGGATTCCCGTGGAATGATCCATTAAGGCTTCCTCCTTATGAGGATCGCCTCCGATTGCTTAATATGCACTCGTTAGAGGAACGTCGTAGAATTGCTGACCATCAGCTTTTGAACTTGAATATAGATTCTCTCACTCTTGCAAGTTTGGTTACTTTTAGGCAAACCCCGTATAGCTTAAGGAGATTGCCTTTACTACATGTTATCCATTCTCGCTCTAACTATGGTATGCATGAGCCTATTAACCGCATGTGTAGAGCCGTGAATTTGTGTCCTATTTTTGACCTGGATCTTACTAAAGATTTGCTTAAACGAACTCTGTTGTCTTTGTACCCCTGATTGTAGTGTTTGGGATTGTTCTAGATTTTGTTATTTGTATTTTTTTTGTTTACTAATATTTTATTGCATGGGTTGTGGGAGCCTCATTCATCTCAATATTTGTTATATTCTGGTGAATAGGTCAATTGATTCCAGGCCTCTGCCTGTGAAGTGCGCCTTCTGAGTTAGAAGGGTTAATTCTACTTTACTTTATAACTTAAAAGTTTGAAAAACTAAAAAAGCTAAGGTATACTTCAAGTCAAGATGTTAAAATGAGGACCTGAAAATATGTATTGCGAAACGCTTTTCGTTAATTATGAAGCATCGACTCATTGTATGTGGAAAATATTTGTGCCATACAAGTTTAGCTGTGTGCTTCTGCTGGCCGGGAAGAGGACGATACTTTGGAACCCTTTTTTTTACAATGACCTGCATTTGGCCAGATATGATCAAATATTTGTGAAGCAGTGTTCAACTGGTTGAAAATTCACTGTTTCAACAATGCATTCAGGGACAGTTCTAGACACAAGAGTGTCAGCTAAATGAGAATATGTCCGAGATAGAATCTCACTGAGCTAAGATAGATGTACTAGCAGTGCCGATATTGTGTACCTGCTTTTTGCAAAATACCAAACGTAAACAAAATTCCGCCCTGAGAAGAGTAATAGAAGGACTTAATTTTTATTCTATGAACTGAAAAATATTTTCAGTACGTCCCAAATTTCGCAATGATTACCAAGAAATCAAATCTTACCAGTTATGTTTTTCTACTATTGTTTTAAGCATAAAAACTACACTTTCTATGTTAAATTCCGAAAATTTGAAAAAAGGTATGCCTAATTGTATTTTGATTTCAAATGAACTCGCATGCATTCAAGGCATTTCAAATCGGCTGCAAATGACTGAGCTTATTGCTTGCAGTATGGAATCCACTGAAATTGCAAAGGAATTGGATAATACAATAGCTTCATCGGAAATTAGTTCAGTCGATTGAATGCACCCAAAGAATTTAGTTATTAACGCAGCAGCAAGATACTGAAAATATGAATGTAAGTCTTATGAACATTGAGAATCATGAAAATAATATTGTTTTCAATAATTTATTGTTCACTAGGAGCCTTTATATGTATGTTACACTAGTTTTGTACTACAGAAATACTTTTTTTTTATCTAATCGTAAAAAACATAATGTAATGTAATATGTAGTGTACGCAGTATTCTGTTTTTGAATGGATTTTCCCACTTAAGGAGGCAAACTACGTAGTATAGCATCCAAAAATAAGGTCAGTTTTTGAAAATTTTTGCTGCGTAATGAAAAGTTCGATTAACCTAATTTTGCAATCTTACAACACTATATTTTATAAAAATAATTTATTTTTTTTGGCTACACGCAGTGAGAGAGAGACACCACTTTACGGTGTACAATATCCAGCACTTGTCAGTAGCCTGAAATCAAAATTTGAAGCTTTTTCCTTCTTTATAAATTTCTGCAGGACGTGCCGTTCGGAAAAAGTTAGTTTGTCAAAAATTGTGCAAATGGCGCAACCTCAAACAGCGATTTTCGACACATTTTTACTCCTTAATTTTGCTGTAAAAAATGTTTAAACAATTTAATTTAAAAAAGTACGTCACGTGCTGCATGCAATCATTACACAGCCATACAAAAAAACAAGTTTTCGACCCAGAAAACAGACCCCCCTACCCCTATGTTTTTTGATGCGCTGAATCCCAATTTCGGCATAACTAAGTTTTTTATCGTGTCAATTTCCCGTATCACCTCCATTTTACCCCTATATCCGGATTGAAAATTCATTCTTAGTATAATTTGAAATGTCACTCTATTCTTATGTATTTTGATGCGCTGAAACCGAATATGGTGATAGAACATTTTTTCAGCCAGTTAATTCAACGATACCACCCCATTTCACCCCTCTATTTATTTGTCTAATGAATTACAAACTACATCTTCCTGATTCACATATAAATGACTTTTCAGCAAATCTAGGAGATTTCAGTGAGGAGCAGGGAGAACGATTTCATCAGGACATAAAGGAGATGGAGGAGAGATATCAAGGGCAATGGAATTCTCACATGATGGCTGACTATTGCTGGTTGTTGAAGATGAACAGATCAGAATCAAAGGGTAAAAGTAGATTGCCTTTACGTAGATCTTTTGAAACTAAGAAAACGCGATTTCACAGTAAAAAGAAATAAATTAAATAGAGAAATCGACGATAAAAAGACAGAAAGAAAAAAAATACTTATATTCATGTGATAGACCCTTATCAAAATCCACTGAATAATATCATACGTACTGCTTCTAAACATACCTACCCCCAAATGGAGGTGAAATGGGGCGACAGCGTTCAATTGGCTGGTTGGAGAATTTTTTCATCATCATTTTGGATCCCAACGCATCAAAATACATAAGAATAGCGTGACATTTCAAATTTTTACTAAGAATGAATTTTCAACCCTCATATAGGGGTAAAATGGGGGTGATAACGAGAAATTGACACGATAAAAAGATTTTTATGCCAAAATTCGGATTCAGCGCATCAAAATACATAGAGGTAGGGGGTCTGTCTTCTGGGTCGAAAACTTGTTTTTTTTTTTTGTGTGGACTGTGTTATCTTTTATTGTCAGTTCAATTCAAATCAATCGGTTAAGTTGGTTATGCGTAATCCTGTACAGGTGTTCCGAAAACGTGATTTCGAGAAAAATGCTTTTAAAGTTGACAGAGCACGTATGTACATATATCGCGATAATATGAAGTTTGTGAAGGCATAAATTTTGACCGCTCATATCTTCTATTCTATTCATCGAATCGACTTAAAATTTTGTTCGCATACCTTCTTGGCCTATCCTAAAACCCACTACACCAGTTTGCCCGCTTAAGGTGAATAAGTGATTTTCCGAGTTAACTTGAAGTGAATGTTATAAGCAGACTTCATTGTTTGTTTGTCTATAGTCTATCAGAAGCCTGTTATTTCTAAACTTTTAAAACTTTAGGGGCTTTCAATTTGCCATATAGCACTACTATCTGCTCTCGGTCCGTCCACCATAGCAGGACTGGCCTTAGGGTCTGATCTCACTACGATCTGGGACAGAATAAGACCAACATTTCATTTGCGATGGAATGAACTTGGATTCGGAGAATTCTCAGCAATTTCGATCAGGTTGAATCCTAAATTAGTTGATCCGGTGTTCAGTAATGCTCGAAGTGTAACGGCCAAAACAGGGCGATGGAGAGATTATCGACGCTTCTGAGAATACACTGATACATCAACACACTACACAACTAAACGAATTGGTGAATATAGCACGAGAAACGCTTTCGTACTGAATCGACCGCCGCACACGATCGGCGTGTCGGCTATGCGATCTCTTCGTAGGGGTAAATCCTACGGATCACTTAAGTATTGTTAAATGGCATACACATCTTGGGATAGATTTTGGAGTAGCGGGGACTATAACTAGTAGATTGATCTATCGCTATCCGTCCAATTACAGAACAACTGATGTCGCTTTCAAACTGCTCCATCACAGCCTCGTGCATTCAAACCAGTTGTTACGTATCGATCGGCGAATTCAAAGGGCCTACACGCAGGGCCGCCGAGAGGGAGGGGGCGAAGAGGTAAACCCCTTTCACGATCGAAAAAATGTAATATACTAGACAGATTATAAATTCAAAGTCACTCATTGGATCTTATATGGGCCTGTAAACGCTTAGTCCCGGGCCCGAAATTCCTTTCGCGGAGGCCCGTATGTGGTACCCCCCGGGCCCGCATTTTGTCTCTGCGGGCCTGCCTACACGATTTGTGGTGGTGAAGGAACCCTGTTCCACAGATTCTTCCTATATCCCACCTTGTGCGGTATTATTAATCTTGCTTGGGATATATGCCAGCTTAAAGTGTAAACACAATTTCGACGACTCGAGTGAAAAACTGCCAGCCACCTAAAAAATTCGCTGTCAAAAGTTGCAGTCGCCAAAATTAGAACACAATTGCGGCTGTGACGAATAAAGTGGGAAACACAATCGTAACTTTCTCAACTTTCAACTTTATGACTTTCGACAGCAGAACTTTCTGAAAATGGACAGAACACAATGCCAACTTTGCCAACTTTTGACAGTACTATATTTAATGTTCAGCTGGGAGGTATTTATATAAAAAAATGAAATAATTAATTAAAGAAAAAAATAAAGTTTCCTTAAAAGACATTTTTAATTATTAAACTCCGTAAAATTCCAAGCCTCGCTTGTAACAAATACAACAGCTGACTATCACACTGAAAATAAATGTCAAAAGTCGGCAAAGTTATGAAAGCCCTACTTCGAACTTTGCCAACTTGGCCGACTCAGCTGACTTTGTCACTATCTCTTTTCTAACTTCAGAAACTTGCTCTATTCCGACGACCAGTTCGTCCTTCGCTGGCAGTTGGAAGTTCCAACTTTGTGCATTCCCATTAAACGTAACACTTTCGAATTTTTGGCAGTAATTATGTCCTTTACTTTTGCTCTTCCGGCGATCCTTCTTGGTTGGTCACTTCCCTACATTCTGGAAGGCTTCATTTTTAATCCCCATTTTTAAGAGTGGGAATAGGAGAGAGATTGTTAACTATAGACCTATTGCTAAACTATCTTGCATTCCAAAACTCTTCGAACTGATGATCCAGTCCCAATTGTCTATTGGGTGTAGGGGATTAATCTCTAGCAGGCAGCATGGATTCATTCAGGGTAGGTCAACGGTTTCCAACTTGTTAGAGTTTGTGTCTGGCAGTGTGGGTGGATTTCCGGAAGGTTGCCAGGGTGACTGCATTTATACCGACTTTAGTAAAGCCTTTCAAATTGGCCAGGTTGGGTTTCCCGGCCCAACTCATTGCATGGATTAAGTCGTATTTATACAATAGGACTTATAGAGTGCGTTTTCGTGGCGTGCTCTCTGATGCTTTTGTGGCTCCTTCCGGCGTTCCTCAGGGTAGTCATCTTGGGCCTCTGTTGTTCATCTTATCTATTGATGACATTACTTATTTGCTTCAAAGATGTAAAATTCTTATTTATGCGGACGATATCAAGATTTTTCTCAAAATCAAATCTTTTGCGGATTGCGAGATATTACAGTCAGACCTGCAAATATTTTATAGCTGATGTGTCAATAATAATCTTAAATTAAACATCGGTAAATGTAAGGTTATGACCTTCTCGAGGTCCTTCAACTGCTGTACTTTTCAGTACAAGTTTGAAGATACTTGTATTCTACGGGTGGAAGGAGTGAAGGATTTGGGTGTGTATCTTGATAGGCAACTTAACTTCATCCCCCACATTAATAATATCGTTGCCAGGGCCAGCTCTATGCTGGGTTTTATCCTCCGTTGGTCCAGGGAATTTCCTAGCCCTCACATAAGACTCCATCTTTATACATCCCTTGTTAGACCACTGCTGGAGTATGCTAGTCCGGTTTGGTCTCCGTTTTATGGATCTCACACTAAACGTATTGAACCTGTACAGCGTAGATTTGTGAGATCGGCCCTTCGTGCTTTGCCGTGGAGTGACCCTTTTATTCTACCTCCATATGGTGATCGGTTGGAACTGCTACAACTTGCTACTCTCGAGAAGCGTCGCTGGGTTGCCAATATAATTTTTCTACACCAGCTTCTGCAGTGCGGAACTTTCTTCCAAAATATCACCTAGAGAACTGTCCTATTCCCTTCGAAACCGTTCGAGCTTTCAGATAGCTTTCTCGCGCACTAGTTACGATATGTTCGAGCCTGTTAATCGCATGTGTAGGTTTGCTAATGGTGTTGGTGATGTTTTCAGTACTAACGTGGACAAGTTAACATTAAGGAGAAGCCTTTATAACTTGTAACCATCCTGTTGTACTCACTTGTCTTTGTTCTTTTTGTTTTTTTTTGTAAGGCGTAAAGTTTCCTTCCTTGTATGTTTTGTATTGACTTGGCTTAAGCTGCCTGTGCATCCCTGATTGTTGTGTTTGGGTGTATTTTGGCTTTTGTTTACTAATGATTTTATGCATGTGGTGTGGGAGCCTCATCCACCTTAATATTTTGTGTATTTTGGTGGGTAGGTCAATTGATTCCTGGCTTCTGCCTGTGAAGTGCGCCTTCTGAGTTAGAAGGGTTAATTCAATAAAAAAAAACTTTTTAATCGTTGGCCGTCGATCGTCACAATTGTGTTTCATACCTTTTCTGCCCGGCATTTGGCAAAATAAGAACGTCGTTTTTACTGATGCCAAGGACGTGTAACCAGGTGAATGGTTTGATAAGCTTTATCCTAACACTTGCTAAGCCAACAATTAATCTGTACTGTATACGGATCAAGCCTGGCCAATAGCCCACTAACCCACGAGTACACACACGTGCACTTAAGAACAACTTCATTGTCATATTGAAGAGGCACAAACGATTATGTCTAGAGTTCCTAGCAACGGAGGCCGATACATTTGACTGCACCTGGCAAGCTTTATCGTCGGTACAAAACGGAAGCCTCGTCTTTCACTTCAGGTTGTCCACGAATTTTCTCTTTACTTTGTTATTGCTGCAAGTGCTGCGGGAAGGACAAGTCTTACGTTGGGATCGTAGATTTGGGAGGTTGATGAGAGCACTTGGCAGACTAGTCCCGCGGGACTCTAATCGGTTCGAAATTTGTATGCGTTCGTTTAAAACATTTTTGGAAGAGTGCTCCCGGAGGAGTAGAAAAGTGGTGAACGTAGATGGCATTTGTTTGATAGCAGTGGTTCCCGAAGTAGGAACATCACCCGGTTTTGCATCTATCCTCCGGTACCATTCAGAAAATAATGTTCTAGTCTGATTTTTTCTCTGTTTCGGTTTATTTTGTAGGTTCGTTTAGGTTTCGGTCTACGTTTTGTTTCGGAATTTTTTCAAAATTGTTGGGAACTTCTCTTGCCACTAACTTTGTGGCAATTCAAAATTTCTTGTATTTTCTTTTTCACAGATTTTTTTTTTCTTTTATACCTTCACGTTTTAATGTCGTTTTTACGTAATATTTTTATACTAACGTACGCTGTCATTTTTTATGTTGTTTTTGATCGCTAACCATTGTGCCTTTCTGTTTTGATTGTACAATTTTAGGGTAGTGAGTGTTTTGTAGGATGTTTACTTTATAACGATTGTGCCAAATAAGGCGCCATTATATAATATATAAAAAAAAATATTATTACCTCTGCAGAAATGAACCTGTTATTGGCTTAACTGAAACTTCAGTATGACGAAGTCCTTGGTAAAAAAGTTCAAGTATAATGGGAAAACTGTGAAATGTGTTCTTTAGTAAAGATTTCAACTACTTGAGCTTCATCTTTGTAGGAACAAAATAACACATATAAATGCATAAC
Source organism: Leptarthrus brevirostris (assembly GCA_964036015.1). Lineage (NCBI taxonomy): Eukaryota > Metazoa > Arthropoda > Insecta > Diptera > Asilidae > Leptarthrus > Leptarthrus brevirostris. The sequence continues at coordinate 22,304,868 of OZ038371.1, forward strand.
AACACTACTAATGCAAGAATTGAATGAGAATGATATTCTTAAAGTTGTCGGAAATGTGGGAATACCTGTAACGGAATGGGATGATGAGGCAATTAAAATCTTAATCTCATATACGGATATTACGATTTTATCTTCTAATGCGTCTAGGAAAAATCACATCTGCGCTCTAGAATCTCTTGCTGCTGTTTCTGTTCTCTATTCCAAAACAAAGACGAGGTCTACAGACAAATTATTCGCTACTATGTGTTTCATGGCGTAAATGTTATTTTCGACTCCAAGCAATATTCCTTACTTATTGGCTAAAGTAAAATTTTGAACAACTGTAGACGTCGACATCCTCCTGAAATTTTTTACGATTTTGCAAGAAATTCTTTTTACTTTGTGGATAATATATTTTTAAAGCCGAAAAGCACTCTAATCGGTTTCTCAATTACACCAGCCATTAATCATTTTAACTCTATGAAAGCCGAAAGACTGCTCTTAGTGCACGCTGAGTTATCGCTACCCTGAAGATTGTTTGGAGTCACGCCATATCTTTACCTTAGCATGTATACCAGACCGCAAGAAATCGCGTCTGAGCTTTGGCAATTGTTGCGATTTTTAATATCGAAATTTTTTAAGTCTAGGGTAAATCTCAGTATTCCCCGTAGCTGCACTTTTGTTGCTAGCAGTTCAGGTTTGTAGACCTAAAACGTATGGGATCATACTTTGGTACATGTATTACTTTCCTTGCCGAATTTGAACACTTAAGGGAGAAGAGCATAATAAAAGAATCCGAAAATCTTTTCATTGTAAATTATAATTTTATGAATAAATAGGAACACGTCTAGGATGACTATTTTGGGTGATTAATTGCAGTTTAATTGCAAATTACTTTTGCAATACACCGACAAGAAAAAGTGATGAATGGGTTTCCTTACTGATCAAGTAAGTTGAATTGAAATATGTAATTATTTTCTTAATCATTTTACTGATTGTTATTTTAATATTCAATATTCAAATTCGGCAAAGTTCGCGATTTTAGGTTATGTCAATATAAACATTGTAAATAAGTGATTTTCAAAACACGATTACTGTACACTAAGCAGAAATTTTATTGAAATATATAATTTTTTAAATATCTAAGGTTATTTTCGAAAAAACAGTATAATTTCTATGTAAAAAAAATTTATTTTCAAGATCTGTGTAAACGCAAATGAATCACGATGTTAAGTTTAAATTATGAATTCAGTTTACAGAAAATAAAATTATGTAGCGCAAATCCGGTTGGTGTACAAAATGGATTTAATTGAACAATATTCGTCATCACAGTCATCAAATTTGACTCCAAGTAAGTTTTTTTTGCTGAAAACGTGATTGCTTTTCCTTTAAATTTTTATTCATAAATATGATAATTCTTTGGTTTTCTTTTTTTATTAAACGATCAAATTATACAGTTTACTGAGTGACATTTCATTTTGCAGTTTCACTATCGTCCCAGGAGTCTTCTTCGCTGTCCCAAAAATGACTAAACAAAAACGAAAAAAACGGAGAAACTCTAGTAAATCTTACATTACTTCTAAAGGAAAACAAATCGCAAAAAAGACATTTAGATCGTTGCCAGACTGCCCCTCGCAGTGTAATAAGAAAGTGTCATTGACAGATCAAAAAAGAATATTCACATCATACTGGAAGCTAGGCCCCTATATAAAAAGTAGTTTTTAAAAAAAAGTTGACCGACTTCACAAAACGCGCTAAAAAGCATAAAATAATTTTTAATTTTATATCTATTACGACATTTTTAAGTCGGTGCAAATCAAACAAACTAAACAAAGAAACGAAGAAAGAACCATCCAAATCGGTTCACGCGTTAAAAAGTTAGGTTTAACCCCCTACCCCACCTCCATTGCACTAAAAATTTTTTCTCATGGTACTAATCAAGGAACATACTCTGCCGAACAGAAAAGGAATCATCGAAATCGGTTCACGCGGTACGAAGTTACTACTCCTGCACGGTAGATTGCCCAGGTCTCCAAGTAATCTGCAACAAGTTTATAAAAAAATGTTTTGTGAGTTTAGGTCGAAGTCTATGGAATGAACCTAAAATTAGCCATAAACATGGAATTTTCGTAATTCGGCAAATGTTGTAACATAAAACTCTCGATTTGGGCCATTTTTTTTTTTTGCAAAAAAGTGCTCGCAAAGTGCGGACATATGTTAGGTATGTCTAAATTTATTTTCATTCCATAGAAAATTAGTTAATATAGATGTGTGCAAAATTTTGAGGGGATCGGTCGACTATTTTTTTTGTGTGATGTTCCGCGCATAAAAAACACGTTTTGAGAAAAACGCGTTTAAAGTTTTCGAAAGGGCTTTTTACTACGCTCGGTATTATAACTGTAGAATGAAAACGATAGTAAATATCGTTCTAATATTTTACAGGCTTATTTTTGTAGTTTATCAATCGAAATATGTAAAAGAAAAATCCAAACGCAATCCAAACGGTCATCTCAGGTCAATATGACATTAACTCATTAAAAAAAAATGGAGTTATCAAGTTATGCCAGACACCCACAGATATGTCCTCATGAACGTTTTCCGATACGAATTTAATATTAAAAGCTTAAAGCTGCTCGCCAACAATGTACATACAGTGGACTCGCGAAAACTTGAACATCGAAAACTTGAACAAATAACTTTAACCGAGTGAAAAAAGAATTTTATCTTCAAATTCATATTAATTCAAATTGGGAATATTTCTCCATTAAATGGAGTTACAATATATTCTTACTTGCATGCGTTTTTATCTGAAAACTGTTAATTTATAGTCTATTCTATGAGTGCGCCACTGCGTTTTTGTTTTTCTTTTTTTTAAGAACGGTTTCTTTTACGCATTTGCATTTCTTTTTCAGTGTTAAATAAACAGTGTGATATAAATTAATTTTTCTTAAATTTAGTCACTAGTGGATAAATTCCGTTTTTTTAACTTAAATGCTTAACCAACCTTAAAACCTTAAGAGCTTCAGAATTTCCGAGAAAACTCTTTATAAATGGTTTTTACAGCAACGGCAACGAAATGCTCCGGTTAATGGGACATTAGTCATTACTTAAGGAAAAAGCCAGGTATTTTTTTTAGCAAATTAGAAGGAATAAATGGTCAATATTTTCATGCGAGCGATGGTTAGCTTCAAAAGTTCAAAAAAGGTTTTGGGATACGTTTACTTAAAGTGGCGGGCGAAAAGTTGTCGGCTATGCCCGAATTAGTTCAACCTTTTAAACATAAACTGTTAGAAAATTTGACAAATCTAAAGTTAACCCATGAACAACTTTACAATGCCGATAAGACTGGCCTGTACTGGACGCTTTTACCCGATAAAACTTATGTTAGTGCAAGTGAAAAGTCGGCACCGGGAAGGAAAACAGAAAAACAGAGGATCACTGTTTTTCTTTGTTCAAATGCTACAGGGTGCCACAAGTTAAAACCTCTGGTTATTGGCCGAGCAAAACAACCTGGCAGTTTCAAGAATTTTAAAATTCTAGTAGACTATAAAAATTCATCATCAGCCTGGATGGCGTCGAGTTATTCAAAAACTGGTTCCATCATATTTTTGCCCCACAGGTAGACATTTTAGGTAATTATCTGATTAAAAAAGGGCTTCAACCACATGCAATTCTTCTTATTTGACAATGTCCTCAGTCATCCTCCCGAGAAGGAGTTAATTAATGATGATGGAAAAATTAAAGCCATGTTTGTTCATGTCACCTAACGTAACGGCTTTGATCCAGCCAATCGATCAAAACGTTATAAGATTAACAAAGCTTCATTCTAAAATCAGTCTTCTTTCTTTAATTGTCACTGAAACGAAAGAAACTGTGATGAAGATTTTAAAACGGTTGAATATAAAAGACGCTGTTTGCTTATTAGCCAATTTTGGAAATGAAGAATTTTCTACCGATGACGAAGTACCCTTATCTGTAATTCGAAGCAGAATTGAGGAGTGTTCGAATTAACCACCACTTCTCAAATTTTATATGTATTAAACGCGATTGGACCCCAGGTAAGAGCAGTTTATTGGAAATCCTTATACATATCATTGATTTTCGTTAAATTGTAGGAATACAATGTAACCGATATAGAGGGCTGGCTCAATGACGTCATAGCTTGCGAGGAACGTAACGAATATGCTGACTCTGACAACGATTCTATATGTTTACTTCCTGAACAACCTGAGAAAAGGACCTCGCCAATTAGTGACACCGAGGCTATTTAAGCTTTCAGTATTGCGTTACAATGGGCTGAACATAAAAATTTAGATTATGCTAAAATTAGAATGCTACAAAATCTCCGAGAGAGGGCTGTTTTTGATAAACATTAAAAAAAATTCTGTTGCACATCTTATTAAATACTAAACCTAATCTTTGAAATGATGTCTTTAGCTTCTTATAGTGTATTGAATAGAGGTTTGAATTAACTTTAATTTTTATGTAATTTACAATTTGTAGAAAATCTTTTATGTAACTGCAAAAATGTTGGATTCCCTCGTGTGTTGCCATTGAATTAATTGTTTTGAACAAACTGTACAATTATGTTAACTGCAATGTACGTATAAACATACATATTTAGATGCATGCATGTATAAATAAAAATTTATATTGAATTAGAACGTATTCTTTATAAAATTATTACCTATCCAGAAACTTAAAAACCTCTCAAACTTGAACACGTCCGGTTTTAATTAGTTCAAGTTTTCGCGAGTCCACTGTATTTCCCAGTAAATAATTTACTTAAAATGGGAAAGATTTTCCCATTAAATTAAACTTAATATCAATAATTTCAAGACGTTCAGCAAAGAGGTAAAAGTGAACCAATTTTTGATTCAACAAATTTTTTATTAAAATCTAAAAATTAATTAGAAACACTTACTTGCTAAAATTTTATTTCCCAATTCTGCTAAATCATTTAAAATAAGGGATTAATATAAAATCACTTATATTTTTAACAAATTAAAACACATTTAAACAAAAAGGAAATTTAAAAGAAAAGCAATTCACAACTCACTCGCCACAATGACAACCACCACCAGACATCCAAACTATTAATTGCTTCGTTAATAATTAAATGGCCGATAATGCAGCTCAGGTGTGCTGGCCGGTATAGTAGTTTCGTTAAATGTCAAAGTGTTTGCTGTGATTAGGTCGAAATGCGATCGCGGAAGAGACTTTAATTTTTAATTGGAGTGTTTGATTTGATTAAAACAAAAAAATTAAGTTCTTATGTTTGTGATTAATTAATAAATTGAACCTTTATGGATTTTAAGCAAACTGTGCTTTAAAAAATGTAAAAAATATTCTGATTGAGGCCAATATCGAATACCTTTGTATGCCGTTCTCGTTAGGGCAAATCGGTTTTTATAAACTTTGGAATGCCGTGCTCGAATAGTCTTTTGTTTTGATTATCTCATTATTTACAATGTTGATGTTTTAGTTTAATTATAGAATTATCTGTGGACACCATCTTTAGAAGGTAAGAAGCTTTAATTTTAATATAACATAGTTTCGAATAACTTGAAAGTAAGATTACTTTAATCCTTTCCCAGGCTGTGGGAAGTGCATTTTCCACTTCACAGAATTTTTTTTTTTAACAAGGGCATACCGTCAAACGGGGCGGGGCGACTTGGTGTAATTTCTTCAGCTTTTTCATGTTTAAGTTGTTTATTATAAAAAGGTATTAATAGTATTCTCTTGCTAAAGTGATATGTTTTATTGCTCATGAATTCTCTGTAAAATAACCCAAAAACTTTAAAGCTGATTTATGTAATACTTGATTCCCATGAATTTTTCTATATCCAAATCCAAGAAATCTCAGATGGGGTGACTTCGTGAATTATTGCACTTGATTTGTTATCAGCAAGAACAACGTGAAATTGGAGAATTATAACTCAAATTACACAGGTCTACAAATACCGGGGTCATGTCAGTTGTTGGAAAGCTGAGGGTCATTTCCGAAGTAATTTGCTGCGTAGAATCCGAATCCGGGATCAGAATTGTCCCATCACGTCAGGATTTTGAGATATTTGAGGTTATTTACCCGAAAAACATCGTTTTTTCCTACTTTTGAGGTTATGTACAGGGTGCAAATGCCTAATGTGAATGCTAATGGCGTCAAAGGGATATATTTCGTAACTTCGAATAGCCATAACCGTGATAAAAAAAATCGTAATTGATCTCTTGAACTCTTAAGTTAAAGGGTAAGAGTTGTACTAAATGATGTAACTGCAGAGATACACCACAAAAATTTTTTGCACCCTGTACATAACCTCAAAAGTAGGAAAAAACACCGTTTTTCAGGTACATAACCTCAAATATCTCAAAATCCTGACGTGATGGGCCAATTCTGACCCCGGATTCGGATTCTACGCAGCAAATTACTTCGGAAAGGACGCTTAGCTTTCCAACAACTAAATCATGTTGACCTGTGTTATAGACCGACTTCGTGTTTTATTACTTAAAGGTGAGATTTAAAATTAAAATACACTTTGTCCTATAACTAAATTTTTACATAATTGTATGATAAACTAAACTAAGAGGGGAAAACTTTTTTTTTGTCTTTGCATAATACAAACATCTAACTGAAAAGCTTAAAAAACGTTAATCTTCATCTCTACAAGCTTCACACATATATCGGGGATCCTTGCTTCTTTCATTGCAAAATTCACAAATCTATTTCCTGCAATAAATGCACTGCAACCAGTCTACTATCTTCATCTTGCTGGAAGACTGCTACAGTTTCGACAGGCAGTCCTGGAATCACTCTTCTTCATCCTTGAATTAAAGTACCAGGTAGGGATGGGGGATTGAATTGAGAAAATCGATTCAGTACGAATCGAGCTGTAATTTTTTTCCGATTTTGTAGATCGATTAATCGCCTTAAAAAGATCGATATCCATAGATCGAACAGATCGAATCAGTTAATCATTTCAATTTATTTTAGCATTTTGAAATTACAAGCAATTAAAACTGTTTCTATATATAAAAATATAGGATCATTAGTAAACCAATTTATTAAATAATAGAAAACAGCTTTTGTAGCTTCAAAATCTTGATTAAGCAACAATGGCTATTTCACAAATTTCGCTTATTTAATCGAAAAAAGTGCGACAATGGAAGATTCTTTTTTGAAAATACTGATAGTGACTGGTCCTCGTTAAACGAACACAACTAAAAATATACACCCCAAAAGTAAAAGAGAAGCACAACTTTTGTGTCACGTATTTGCAAGCGCAAAGATAATTTCTTTTACTAATAGCATAAAATGATCCAGAAACATTCAAGGAATATTTTCCAAAAACGTCCCGAAGGCATTCTATGTCTGACTTCAGAAGCGATTCCAGGGCATTTTATGAGTATGTACGAAGAACATTCTCGTAAAGTTTCTGTGAAGGTTTCTGGTCTCAGCCCTAAAAATGTACATCTTGGGAACGTTTTTTGAAAATATTCTGGGAATGTTTTATTCTTTCGTTTTAAACGGAAATCACCGTAAATAAAAGTTGACAGTTCAACTTTTTCTTCCTCCTTGTCTTCACCTTGCCAAAGAACAATTGGTCAACGCAACAAGTTGCCAACGTTAAATGCAAACATGCGTTTTAATTCCTACCACAAATTAACTGGCATACTATTAAAAAAAAATAGGTCTGTTCGTTGACGCCACTCCGAGTCAAAAAGAGTCATTTAGAGCCATTTTGTACTCTAGTTGTGTTATTTGAGAAAAGAGTCATGCTCTTTTCCACTCCTTTTATGTTCTTTGAGAAAAGAGTAACAATCTAGATTACTTTAGAGCTAACTTTTCTGCTCCTGCTTTAAACAAGGTGCAGCTTTTTGACGTTTAAGATCGAGTGATTTGAAAGTGACGTTTTGTTAATCAAGTTAAAAAATTTAATTTTATCTTGTGGGAAGATATTTATGTGACATGCTCGCCAAATACTGCAAAAGGATTAGAGACAGGTTTGTTGTCGAAACATTTTTGAATGATAATTATATTCAAAACAAAATGACAGTCAGCTGTACGCTGCTATTTTATACTCTGCTCTTTTTGAATCCGAGTAGAGTCGAGCTGAGATTTGCGCCACTCGGAGTGGCCTCCGCGAATAGACCTTATAATTGTGAAAGATTTGAACAGCCGTCGATAGTCGGTGGTAGTCGGTCCCCTTTTCTATAATTACATAAGGAAAGAAAGAAATATAACTACCTCTCAGTTGAAAATGTCAAAATTAACGCAGTTTTGGTTTACTATTCAAGTGGTAATTGTGATCGAAAAAATTTAAAGACTTTTCATATAAGACTGTATTATTAAAAGACTATGTAAGATTTTAAAGCACTCAAAAACAATTCGTCATCTTTTTAATTTATTTTGTAGAAAGATTTTCTTGCTTCACTCACCATTGCTTAAATATCTAAATCCATATCATTTTAAAAGTATAAAATCTGCCAAATTTGAGACTTTAGATTAAAAAAACTATTAATAAGTGTCAAATCTTTGATAGAGTAAAAGTGGGCAGAACTCAAAAAAATATATTTGCTTCTTTCAGGAGATTAAGATCTAAATCTACGTGTATTCCGCATTAGTTTCTTACTAGGATTATACGTGGCGGCACTTCCACTTGGAGTTGATGTGGGAATTCCGCGTAAACTAATATGCATTCCGTCTACGACATCTGTATACAAAATGCAACTTACTTTTATAAGCAATTCCACGTCGAATCGTGTACTCCTCGTAATTTGTTTTACTAAGATTGACTTCGCAGCAAAAAGCAATTTGTATAAAAACTTAAAATCGCATATTCGAGTATCACTTATTTTCGATTTTTCTTTAAATAACTTAACTTTTTTTACATTTGTCGGATTATTACACAAATTAAAGATAAAATGCAAAAAAAAATTCAGTAGTGAACTTGTTTAATTTTTGGCACGGCTTAAGTAGATCGAAATCGGAAATAAATAAACCGATTCGAGCTGAATCGGACGCGCGTAAAATCGATTAAAAAATTGGCAGATCGATGGTTTTAAGATCGATCTCTCGAAATCGAAATCGCCCATCCCTAGTACCTGGTACTAGCTGCTCTTCCAAGAACTTTAAGGAACTCGCCTCTATTCTCTGCATTTGATCGACCGGACAGCATTTTCAATACGTCTTCAGGATTAAATGGATGTAATCCACTTTTCGCGATTTCCTCTCCATTGTTACCTAATTGTGTGTACTACTGTGCTAATAACACAGGAATGATTTCTTTAAGAAGTATTCTGCTTCTTTTGCTTTCTTTCCCCATCTCTCTAAAATGCTTCGCCAATATATTTTGAGAGGGCGGTAGAAGACAACATCGAGTGATTGCATTAGGTGTGTCGCATAAGATGGAATTGTGGTGAAGTTAATATTATTTTCTTTGCACAGTTGAATAATTTTCGCAGAAAAATAAGACGCTAGATTGTGGAACCACCCAGATTTAGTCGCTGCATATTCTGTTCCTGGCGGTCCATCACCAATTTTCAAAGGCATTAATTCTTTGCTCTATACACTACAAAAGGTGGTAGTATTTCACCAGCTTTGGAAATGCAAAACATCATAAAAATGGCCCTTTCTTAATGTTCCATAATCTAAATAAAAAAACAAAGTCGGGTTAATTACACCATTTATAACTCACCGCTCATCGCTGGACCGATTTTAGTGATCTCTGATTTGTTGGATTCCTCTCCTCCCCGAATAGCAGAATAACTATTAAAATATCTGAAAAATTCACGGAAAAAAATTATACAGCAAATTAATCTACCTATATAAATAAAAATTAACGGCTAAATGTGTTGCTAAGCGCAAAGCTCGAGAACGGCTGGACCAATTCGGGAATTTTTTTTTCAAATATTCCTCGAAGTCCATGGAAGATTCTTATGAAGAGAAAAGTTGGAAAAATTGCACGGAAAAACATAAAAACTACATTTTTCTATATCACATTCAAACTGTTCCTAGCTGTCAATTCGAGAGACGGCGATGTGAGATCGATTAATCGAAAAATCGATTTTCTTGATGATATCAAGCAAAGTATTATCTCAATTAGGCATGCCCGCGCCCAATCGCCCGATGCACGACGCTTTTAATTAAGATTTGCAACGCGAAAAACTGTACAATGTCGATGCTTTAAGAGAATCAGTTCGAATAAATCTTCCGCTGTTGAACCAACAACAAAAGTATGTTTTTGATACTCTTATGAAAGTTTTAAATGAAGGAACTGGAGGGATTTACTTCTTGGACGCTCCTGGTGGTACATGAAAAACCTTTGGTCTTTGGAGGCATTACACCGAACCATGCAAGATCTGCGGAACAATCAAACCCGATTTGGTGCTGCGATAATTTTGTTAGCAGGAGATTTTCGTCAAACATTGCCAGTGATTCCACGGTCAACTCCAGCCAGTGTTGCCAAGTCGTTAATAAAGCGTGTCACTAGATAGGGACTGAAAAGGACACTTTTTAAAGAATTCACCAGATACAAAATAATACATTTTTTTCAAAATTGTTCCAATATAATATAAGGAATATCTAAGTAAAAAAAATGAAAGTACTACTACTCAAAAAAGACTGTATTTACCTGAATGTACTTAAGCGTCGTGCAATTTCTTTCTTTCAATTTGTAAAAGGAAAGATAGGAGAAACAGAGAACAATTAGAATGTGATAAAGTTCTAATTTTGTGGGCGATCCTGTTATCGTCAGCGACAGAAAATGAGTATCGTTAAAAGTTTGAGGGTACCGCTGGAAAATCATGAACTTTCAAAGGAAATTGTTTGATTTGGGTTACACATGCGTTTAGCTTAGCAACAAAAGCATTATATGGGCCCGCTTGAATTTGTGGTACAATACCGATTGTAACTGAATTAAGTGGTAGCCAGCAAATATGTACAAAAATAGTCAAAAACAATGAGAAATGCTGAATATTTATGTTAACACGTTAAAAAGTCGGAGACATTTGGTGTCATCAGAAGAAGTTCAAAATCACAGTGTCACAGAAAAAAATCCGTCACTAGGAAGATATTCGAAAACACTAGATTTGGTGACAAGGTCCCTTATTTTGCATCACTGCATTAAAAGTCACCAGAAGTCACCACGGTGGAAGTTAAAAATCAACAGCTTTTAGACGTGTCTGAGAAAAAACATTCTGTCACTAGGGAGGTGTTCGAAAACACCAGATGTGATAAAATCACTGAATTATCACAACTGACGACGCTGATGAACTTAACGCATGTTTAAAGTCTTCCGTTTTGTGAAAACACGTCAAGATACTAAATTTAAGCAAGAATATGCAAGAATGTCGTGTTGCAAAATGATCGATCTGAAGAAATATTTTCAAAACAACTCATTGACATAGGTAATGGCAAATTCCCTTTGGAGGTTTTAACTGACTTTCCTGACAATTTTTATCAGTTTACTGTATCAAAAACTGAACTAATTCAAAATGTGTTCCCAAGCGTTGCTCAAAATTAAAGAGAACATATGTGGTTGAGCGAAAGAGATAGATTGGCTGCCAAAATGGGTGTAAATGAATTCAATTTCAAAATTCAAAATGAAATTGCCGGTGAATTGTGGACATACAAACCAGTTGATTCCGCTACTATCCCAGATGATGTCGCCAACTACCCACCCGAATTTTTGAACTCACTGGATTGGCCATGATTGCCGCCTCACAATCTTCAATTAAAGGTCGGATCGGTGATAATAATGTGGCGAAATATCAACCAACCGCGTCTTTGTAACGGCACACGGCTAGCGGTGAAAACATTACTGATCAACGTGATCAAGGCAATCATTCTAAACGGAAAGTATAAAGGAGAAGACGTTTTGATATCACAGATCCCAATGATTCCGATTGACATACCATTTGAATTTAAACGACTGCAGTTTCCAGAGCGGCTTGCTTTCGCTATGACCATAACTAAATCCCAAGGGCAGTCATTGAGTGTTTGCTGCGTTAATCCTCAAAACCCATGTTTCTCGCATGGACAATTGTATGTTGCCTGTTCCCGCGTAAACAAACAAACCTGTTGGTTTTCCAAAAGCTTTGTTTGTTTACACGCCAGGTAATCAAACAATAAGTATCGTGTACGAAAGAGCATTACAATGAAAATATGATTTAACACAATATTGTAACATGCACTGTCTGGCATAGGCTACGTGATGAAAACAAAATCAAGTTGTACAATGCGCATGTCTAGAATTTCGGAGACCAGAAAAACGTCAGATGCCGTATAAAGTCAAGGCCGACTCGAACCTGTAGTGACTTCGTGTGGTGGAAATGAATAGCGGAAATTGCTAGAACTAAGTTGCTGAAATTTCGAAAATTAAGCTTAGTAGTATAAATAGGGCTGAGTAGCAGCCTAGTGAGTTAGTTGAATTTTAACCAGTGAAGAGATAACTGTAAATAAGTAAAGTGAAACAGTGTATTGTGAAGTAAATATTGTAAAGAAAATTGTACAACGAAATAATTAAGTGAAGTGAATAAACTTGTGAACATTTATAATCAAAAATAATTGTCTTAATTAATCCACCGAGCCCGAAGAGCCCCATTTACTTTACAATATTACTAAAGTTCTGCAATGTACGAAATAGAAAACTGAATTTTGTAAGTAGTTGTTGTTTATGATTATGACCTTAAATATACATTGAAAAGTACATTAACATTATGTAAATTTATTGTTCATATCACGGTTATTATTTGATACTCAATAAATAAAGTGATCACTCTGAAATACGTTGATATTAACTTTTTTTTTATTACACATTTGCGACTTTCACAAACTTATCTGTTCTGGTGACCATTACTGAAAACTAAAGATGTCACCAACATGAACACTATATAAGCGACGCCATCACCAGAACTTGACCAGAAAAGATAAGTTTGTGAGACTGCCACAGTCCAATAGCTTTTGACAGAACGACATCTGTCGGGGCAGCTAGTTAAGTATAATTAATAATGAAACTCCCCAGGATGAGGGTGGGCAGAGGGTGACATGTGCAAATAATTGAAACAGACCAATATTAGTATGAGAATCTATAGTTTTCGGTGTCGCTAAGATGAATTATGACCAATGCCAATGGAGTTAGATCCTGCGGTAGTAAAACACCCTTAGGTGTTCGGGCGGGAAGATAGGGACAGAGAACATAGTCGAAATCGTCCGATGTTAATGTTGAATTTATAGTACTTGATATCAGCGAGATGAACAATCACAATCCACATTTAATTTGATACTATGTTATTAAGACACATCTGGGACCCCTAGAAGTGGGTGTGCAGGTACATGTAAAAATAACTAATTGGATGCAACACTCACTTATCAAAAGTCCGAGCAACGGGGGGCACAAGCATATGAATTAAGCACCATTTAAAAACTATTTTAATAAATGTATTGATTAGTTGATTGATTGATTTATTTTTCTTCTTTATAACAAGCTTTAAAGTATGCGAATGCGAAATAAAATATATTTATAATCTATAGAAAATTTACGTAACACTTAAGGTCTTAATTCTTTCCTTTAAAAAATTATTACAACCGAACTTTTAATTAAATGTGGGTTATATTATTTTAATCCTCTTATATTGTCCTGCAATCTCCTTCGCATTCAATACACTATATTTTTTTAAGTTACACTAATATTTGTTTCAGCCTTAAAATGTTTCAGTGTAAAAAAGAAAAATTATCAAAAGATAAAAAACCTTTCCATTGGCATTTAAAATGGATTGATTGCGGTGCCCGGTAAAAAGATGGATTCTCGGCTTATCGAGATATAATCAGTTATGCCCTATGATATGGCGTACTATAGGGCACAGATGTGTAAATGTTGAATACCATTCGGAAAATAATAGTAACTTAACTTTTCTCTAATGTCAAGGAATGGCGATCTAAGGTTTTCCAAAATGAACTAAGATATTGGGAGTGCAGGCACCGCAATATTATTTTTTTCTGACGCTATGACCTACACTTTCTTATACACGAAGGGAAAAGTTCTGGAATTATTATACGAAAATTCCGGTTCTCAACTGTAATCGTTGCAACACTGTCAACTACTTAATTTTTATGGAACGGCACTGTAAAATTTACTAAACGATGATCCTCGAGTATATCTTCAGTTTCCAAGCATGGAATTAAAAAGGCTTAAAAGAATTCAAATTAATTCACAAATATGCACATTCTAAGATTTGAACCCTATTCCGTAGCAATAGGCTCCAACGCTTTCACCACTAAGCCAATCTTCATTTTACGCAATTTACTTCTAAAAAGATTAAAAGAGCTATCTTAATTACGGCGGAGAACCGTAAAATTTGTTCGTTATTTTGGGAAAAATGATGTATTAGGTAGTCAATTTTTCCTAATACGCACAGTAAATTGTTCGGTGCTAATCCTTAAAAAGAAAGAAAGCATGTTTTTAGTGCAGCTGCTAAAATTTTGGAGAATGGGTTAGTTGCAACGCTTGCGGTGAGAACTGTAATTTTTCCCGGAATTTTTTCCGTATACCTACATCTATCTTTTAGTCTTCTATGATAAAGTGTATATGCATTTCTTGTTTTTTTCTAATAAGTTTTGGGCGAAACTAACGCCACTTGCAGACTCACAAGCGGTTGAATAAAAGTCCTGATTAGTTATTCCCAAAAACTGTAATCAATTATTTAATTGAGGTCTGTTTCTGCTGCTCCTTTTTTTGTAGTCTGCTATTCGTCTTTTTATATCTAGATAAGCGTTGTTGTTGGGTTGCTATTGTTGTTCTAATAGAGAGGGAGATTAGCTTCATGTTCTTGAGGCTGGGCTAATAATTGGCTAGTGTTGCTAGCATGAACGATGAATTGATCGGCGAGGGTAATAGAATCCTGCTTAATTTCACACTCAGGTTTAGTTTAAGGATGCCTTCTAATGTGAAGGTTCTGGTAATAATGGTAGCACCACAAACTTCGTTGAAGGTGTACGTCTTATCCAAACTGTAAAGCCAGGAGTTTGCTAATTTCAATTGTATGCAAATCTTGGACGGTTTTATATTCTGGGTTGTACATTCAGATGCCTGATCAGTAGATTCATTTCGCAGCGTCTCCGCCTAAAGTTAGTATTATGGATAGGATGAGTTCTTTGAAATAAATACATCTGTCCAGTTCGACTTATGAGAGCGACGTAGCTCCACTATAAGATAGGGTGTTTCCGGCTTAATAAAAGTAAAAGTTCCTTGTAATGTATGGACACGGGTACCAGGTGGAATAACTGATATTATTCGTTTTGTAAAAGTGGTAATCTTATCTGCTGGAGCTGGAGCAGGTGAATCTCATTCTGATTTTTATCCGTGACTCTGGGTTCTAATTACTTCGCGTAATCTGCATCTAAGGTTCCGAATAAGTACTTCGCAGCTTTGCCTACAATATCAAGCGGATATCTTCGTTCTGGGGGTTTTTCATGGGAGTAGGATCCTTCCTTGTGAATTAGATCCCTAGCCAGTAGCTGCAACCGACGGTAGAATTGTTCATGAATTATAGTACAGTGATGCTTACTTATTACTGTAATAGTGCAGAGGTTGTTTACTTCTCTAACACAATTCCTAAGTACCTCCAGTTCCCTTCAATAGTGTTGAAGGTCGTAAAGTACTAGCATGTTCCATTTATTTGCTATCAGCTGTGTTTTCCAGAAATTATTGAAGTATATTCCTCGGTGATTGTGAGATGCATTAATATGAAAGGTAAGTGCTGCAAGATGTTGCTATGGGTGGAACTAGTAATAGTGATATCGTGCATAAGAGCACCATGTCGCCTAGTGTTTCCGATCTTGTGTAGCTTGTTTCCACCACAATACACCACAATACGTCTCTGATTGGTTCCAGTTTCTCGACTTTTGCTTATTGTGGTAGATATTGGGCCAACATTGTCTAATCCGGTATGTGTAAATAGTCGTGTTATTGTCAACCGTAGTTTTGGCAGGTTCTCCATTGCCCTTTCTTTAGTTTTTGCATTAAACCTTTCGCAATGACCTTTTTGTCCCTTCGTCATGATAGGTATGTTAACCTTGAAGGAAAAAGTATACTATATATGTCAATACCAGTGTAGACCTAAGGTTTTTACTAAATCACTAATTTTTAATTCCTCTGATTCTTCTTCCCTCTTGTTAGTCTGTATATTTTGTGGGATTCTTTTATGATTGCTGCACCATTTCCTAAGCTCGAAGAGGGTCATTCTTTCGTAGATATTTAGTCGAGCTTCGCCATAGTGTGGTCTGCTGAGAGCAAGTCGTCCATATAGATGCTTGTGATAACAAGGTTATACTGAGTTTTGAATTTCTTTTTGATAGTAGAAAACCAAAGGCCGATACCATACTAACCTATAATATCTTTGTTGCTTACTACCTGTAAAAACGGCTACTTTTCTGATATTCCTGATAGGTCTTAAATCTTTGAACAAATGAAAAATTAAATAAAAAAAACGTATTCTTCTTTCGGTATCCATGTAGAATCCATGTAGAAACCATATTTATTGAGCAGCTTAAACAAAGTAAGATCATCTCTGCAAAAATTTCACTTAAACTATTGTAGACGAATTATGCATTTAATAAATATCCCAATTCGCATCTTTGCCTCCCAAGTAGATTCACTTTTAATACATTCCATCTAGTTGATTACCAGGAATGCATTAGCTATTTCAGTATAGAACTTTCAGCATACATCATATACGTATCTCCTATAGTATACTATACACACATAAACCCGACCACGTAATAAACTGAATTTAAAGGTTAATGAAACAAACTTCCAAACTTCCTAGCATTTATGCAGGATTCAGCCAGGTGTATCTGTGTACTCTAGGCAAAAAGGTATATTTCATCTCTAAATTTACATGCCCGTAACAGAAAACAACGGAAAGCTCTTTTTCTCTAAAAGCGCTTTTAAATTAATTTCACTTTTCGTGAATTAAGTCTGATACAAAGGAGTAAGCCGAAATCTGTTCTGACGTTTTCATATTCAGAATGTCAAGTGCAACTTAAACTGCTCGCTTTCTTGGTTTGGTTTGATGTTTTACCACAAAGTGTACCATACTTTTTCGTTTAGATTTTAAGTAGGTAAATTAACTAGAGCTTTATGCACTTAGTAGGAAAAGGCTCATTTGGAAGTTAAATTCTTAATGTAAGGCCTAAAAAGTGGGTAAAATCCTATCCAGAGAAAATCTTCAAATTTTCTCTTTGAAAAATACAACGACTACTGCTGAAAAGGATTAATTCTTTTTCTTAATTATTCGTTAGCACATACATATACTTAGAATCATGATTAAGTCAAAAATTGTATGTAGCTGTTATAATAACGAGTTAGCAATAATATTACCAATAACACTTTTTGAGACAGCCCTGCTATGAAAAGCTACCTATATGTATTGGAAATGTAAGCTGTTAAATACATTGCAAGAGGTGCGAAGAGATTCCTCGATGATAATTCGAAGTGTGTTGACGTAATCGATGCAGGAAGAACCCTTACGAATGCCGACGTGTTCATGTTTAAGAGTACCATCGATTGTTTGTTTGATTTTTATTAAGGTGATTTTTGCCATAATGCCATATGGAAAGAAAAGTCGTAGCAATGGGATCCGCCTTGAGTAATTCAGCTAATGTTAATACACGTAAGTACACGTAAATACACGTAAGTGCAAATAGTCACAGTCTTTAGTAATTCACCCAGTCGCTTCCAACTATTTATTCCGCACATTTAAATCTTTTAGGAATTAATATTTATACAGGGTGTTTCAGATCTGACGTGCCAAAATGAGTGGGATGACAGATCTCAACTAGACAAACAAAAAATTGTATGGCAGGGGGGGGGGGGGGCAAACTCAAGCGTTTGGGAGTTACAGGGTGATTCATAAATTTCAGTTTTTCATGGTATGTACATTAATCTTTTATTTTTATCTTTTGATCTACCCAACATAGCGACATAAAAAAAAAACGTTAAAAAACTACTATCCCAATGAGCTTTCCAAAATTGTCAACAATGTTGAGCTAGCTCCTACCATGTTTCTGAATTTTAGGTAATCGGAAATCATTTTTTCACTTTTGGAAGTGACTGTATGTGCAATGATAAGAGTTAGATCATTAGTGTTGATATTTTTGGAAAGGTCATTAAGATAGTTATTTTTTAGAGCTTATTTGATGTCGCTGTGTTGGGTAGATCAAAAGATAAAAATAACAGAGTAATGTGTATACCAAGAAGCAAGCACTTTTGAACAAAGCACTTTATTGTGAAATGTTTAAATATGAATATTTCGTGAAAAAATAATAATTCATTTTTAATGTGTAAATAAAGTTGACTGGTCTCACGTACGTATTTGCCTATCCTCTATATTGTCAGGTTGGAACTGCAAAGCGTTAAGGTTTCGTAGATAAGTCGTATGTGTCCTCCTTTTGCTTAGTTTCTTTAGTGTTATACAATTGAACAATTCCAACATGTGTGGCGAAGCTTGAAAATCCACACAGCAAATCCCGAGGACCGAAAGATGAATCTTTATTATTAATATTGCTTTTAACATGGGAACGCTCATTCGATTACGTAGTTTTGTTTTTACAGTGTTCATAACGCTAAACACTCGCTCAACTACAGCATTACTGACAGGAACCGATAAAATTCGAAGTGCGAATCCTGATAAATCCTTGAACATTCGATCACATTGAGCATTAAGAATGTTCCAAATGGCAATCCAAAATTCTGCCAGAGTGACTTTGTTTTCATCTTCGAAAGTCGGGTCGATTTCATGAAGTTTAAATGTCCCTAAGAAGCGCCATTTATTTTCCAAAGCTTTTTTATCGTTGCCTTCTACTAAAACAAACAAGGTTTACAGTCATAGCGAGAATACCTTAAACTAAAAGTGAAATTTAATCTTACCAGACATTTCCCATGGCCATTTTTGTTCAAATCTCTGGCGAATTGTTTTTCAAACAGAAAGCTGGAGATAAAAACTGCATATTCTCCACAATTTTGATATTGTTTTGCAATCTCATTACCAATTCTGTGCAAAGACGGATTAAAAATTGTAACAATATTTGACGCAGAGGTTTGAGATTTTCTTAGGCAATTATCAGTTCTGAAACAGCGTTTTCAAATGGTCCTCCAAAATCAATCGCCTTCAATGGTAAAAGTGAATTATTGAATTTTTGACCAGTTTTTAACCGATTTCAAAAAAAGAGGAAGTTCTCAATTCGACTGTATGTTTTTTTGTATGTTTGTTACTCGATCGATTCTTTTTTGTTTGCTAGGTCATACTTCAGAGGTGATCCCACGTCCAAAAATTTTTTGGTGGAGTGGGGGTGAAACCTAACTTTGTAACGCGTAGACGAATTTGCATGGTTCTTTTTTTTATTGTACAGAGGATGATCCCCCATTGCCAATAGGAGAAACCAAATTGGTCTAGGTTTGAGGGTGGGGGAGGGGTAGTCTAGCTTCGTAACGCGTGGCCCGATTTGAATGGTTCCTTTGCTGTTATATAGAGAATGATCCCCCATTGCTTATAGGGAGGGGGCGGGGGAGTGGTAGTCTAAATTCGTAACTCTTGGATCAATTTCGATTTCGTTGCCTGTCGGGTAGAGTATGTGCCCCGATTGATACCGCGAGAAAAAAAATGTTGGCGGGATGGGGGGGGGTGTAGTGGGTTGAACCTAACTTTTTAACGAGTGAACCGATTTGGATGGTTCTTTTTTGGTTGTACAGAGTAGAAGACACTAAAAAGTGAAAAATAAAATTGTTTTTGAAAAGAAATTTTACCGACTTCACAAAAAGCACTAAAAAACATAAAATAATTTTTAATTTTATATCTATTACGACATTTTGAAGTCGGCGCAAATTAAAGAAACAAACCAAACTACAACAAAAATATTTAATCGTCCTTTTTTATGATCTTTTGAGCTGAAACTGCTTTTTGTGAAGTCGGTTCAATTTTTTTTAAAAAACTATTTTATATTTAAAGCAGCTGCAGTTTTTTCTGCTTTCAATTGGAAAAACAATTTAAGCTCTTCATATTGCCGCAAAATTGTATTGACAGCTCCAGTGTAGGAGGAAAAAGTTGCAGAGGTTTTTTTTCATTGCTCATGACCTCATACAGTACTATGTAATCAGCCTATAAAAAGTACAATTATGTTAGAAACCTGAATACTTCTCTAAATTATAATTTTTTTGTTTGTTTGTTTGAAAGTCTTCGTCTACATTGCGTCTATTTACTTTTGGACTTGAAGAAATTTGATAGTCGAGTAATTTCCCCCTCTGTCCAAATTTTACACACGCTGCTTCTTTTATGGTTGACAACTAACAGCTGATTAATGTTTGGTAAGTTACAGCTTAGAAATAAAAATTGAAATAAACACGGGGTACCTACTATTAAATCTGTCAGTAAATTGTTAGTCATTTTTATTATTATTTGCCCCTTCGAGGTTTTTAAGGAGTATGAAATGACCATTCTGAATCGATTGGTATTATCAAAAAACACTGACATTGCAGTCGCTGAAGGCCAGTTTTGCGGTCCGAGAATTTGCACGTTATAATAGGGCCTTTTGTTGCTTAATTAAACTACATTTTAAGTAGTGCCCAAGTATCATTTAAATTTTGATCGGGTTTTTTCGGAAAATACGCCTTCCCGTGTCTTATTTGCTCCTTCGGGGTTTTTTAAGGGGTATGGAGCGAACATTCTAAATCGATTTTCTTTTATACGGTAGGCCAAATTCTAGGGGACAAACCTATGAAGCGTTAACATGGTTTTGCCCAGAAGGGAATTAGGGTAAGGGAAGTGAGGAAACTTGAAAGTCTTGTTTTTGCATTGCTGCGAGCTAGACAACAGCCCAGAGATGAAGTGGATTATTTTGATTTCTTAATAAAAGCTCACGGGGAGACCTGGTCTCGAACCCGGGGCCCATGGCATGGTGGTCGTGCGGCTCAACGAATTGATTCAACTCCGTCCAAAATCTGCATGGTACAATTAGTCCGTTAAGACCACGTGTATTGTAATTAATATACCGAAAAAAAAGATTTAAATCTATGTGATAACTGGCAAGGCTTCTGATTCCTATGAATGGTAGGGTAAGTCATATTCCTAAAAATCACTATATGGAATAGAAATAGTAAATATATCTTACAAAGGTAAATTTTCCGACAGTTTTTGCGTGACTTTCGACGTTCCACAAGGTTATTTACTTTCCCCGGTTTTGTTTCCAATTGTAATAAACGACATTGTTGTAAACGCTCGAGCAGAAATCAGGCGGTCGACAGTAGGGGATGTTGGATGGCGGCAAAAATCTCGATTAGATTAAGGTCTGTTTGCTTTCCAATCTACAACAGCATCTTTATAAAATTCAGAATTAAGTAAGGAAAAAATTAATACATGACAAGGGATGATTCGTCAAAGATCAAATATTGTGATTTTATCCCAGTTTTGCTATCTACTTTCCGACAGCAGTTATTTGTTGAAGAGCTAAGGAAGCATTGGTGAAATGGTGCTACTCCAAAGCCTCTTCCTTTACATATTTAAGGCGGAATCGTACTGTAGGCTGATATTTATAAATTAACACCATTACTTCGGAGCTAATTAATTCAATCCCATTTTGGAATTTATTTAAGATTAAACATAATTCCATTAATATTTTACAAAATTTTGATAAATACTTACCTGAGAAAAGATTTTTTCACGGAATTCCATGACCCTTAAAGTCACAAGAACCAAAACGTCAACAATTTTGTTGACTATTCTCTTCAATTCATAACTTTTCAACTTAATATCCCGGGGCTATAGAGTTGTACCCCAAACGCAGGCTATTAATAAAAGGAAGTCGTCCATATCCTGCTATAACGAGGGTAGGAATGCTCAAATAGACGAAAAGGAAGCCATAAGTCCCTAAAGCACGTGTCCTTTGTAACAAATTTGTCATTTCTCATCTTGATAATATGACGCCTTAAAGATGTATGCAAACACCGAAAGTGAGGGACTTTTTTTGTATTGTTTTATTGGTCCTCTTGTCAAGGAAGGGATTCCTGTTTACCCTTAAAAGATGCTAAAGAAACGCCTGCTTTACATCGATAAGAGATGACGCATCATTACAGGGCTCTCTAGTTTACTGAGAGTATATTACCCTCGAAATATGTATTTCACAAGATAGGTACAGTCGACCGCCGCATGGGATAACGTCCCCTCACCCATTTGCTAGCCTACCAAATTTTATTCAGTTAAATGCCTTGACTAATGAGATATTTTTGGGGACAATTTATTGTGTGACTCGCCGAGAATTTGTGTACAATTTACTGACAATTTCAAGGTGTTCCCCATTTTATTTTGACACACCGTCGGGTGAAATAATTTAAATTTTAAAGTAATTTTATTCATTCCGAGCTAATTTCCTTTGTTGGGGAAAGGGAGAAGGGATAAATCGTTTTTAAGTAAGAAATATAACATTTTCTGGTCGTATGTCTTTTGCAAATGGAGGATGAAAACTTGAAATTATGAGGGTAATTAATTCTTGAGATCTTTTTCTCATTTCAGTTTTAATTGCAAAAGTAGGTCGAACATTTTATCTGTCCGTTTTAGTTAAATGTTTCAAAAAGGCGTATTGAAAGTTTTCCCACATAATTAAACATATTTCTTACTAAGACAACTGTGTTCTAATAGATATAATAAAATTTAAAATTTATTTATGCTTTTTGCGGTTCAACTCTTTTCCAAAAAACTGTTTTTTTTATCTGTACATTCCACTTCGATACCAATATAACAACGGGGCTTACACCGAACTCTGTTATACAGCTGCCCAACAATCAGTTATTCTGCTTCAAATGTGCTGCTGTAATGGAAGTCATCACTGCAATTAACTCAATTAAATCCATTGCTATAGGTCCCGATGGAATTCCTACCAGGTTTTGTAAAAAATCCACTACGGGGACAATCCATATCAAATCAACTAATTTAATTTGTAAAGGTTGCCGTGAAAATTTATTTAGTTTTTCTTTTATAATAGACAGTTAAAAATAGGTATTTTTTTTTATTTTTTTGAGCCATCATTTTATATTGGTGCGTCAACCTATTTTAAATTTTACAGAGCCTTCCGTTAAACGCTGTAACTTCTTGGATTTTAAAGATATTTAGTTCAAACCAGCACCGTAACCAGGGTGGGGCTCAGGGGGGCTTAGCCCCCCCCAAATGTTTTGAGCCCCCCAAAAATCTTTTCAGCCCCGAAAAATGTTGTAAGCCCCTGAATGCTAGATACCTTCATGAAATTTGAGGAATTTTTGGTATCGCAGGTAAAATTTAGTGTCATGCATGGAAGAAGATAAATGAATGATTGCCCGAAGCTGAGTAATAATGTTGTGTTATAGAAATAATATGAAATTCATGACTTCGGAACTTGACTCTTTATTATCATAAGTATATTTTCACATTAGTAATACAAATAAAAGTAAAAGTTTCATCAAAATAGTTGCACTTTTCGCTCTTTTTGACTGTCAAAAGCTTTCAGGATGTTAGACACGAGTATTTTATTAAGTCGTTTGTTTTCGAAAGCGAGAAAAGCTAAATTCCTCATTCTTTGAGTAGACATAGACAATCGAGATGGAACATTGATTCGGGAAACGACTGAAAAAGAGCTCTCACAAATAGCGGTACTACAGCCGAAAGTTTCAATGGTAAATTTTATTAACTTAAATATTAAAATGTATTTTCCTATAGCAAATTTTAGAAAGATGCCTAGAAACAGCTACTTGACGAGTGAGGAGAAAGTTAAAATTGAATTTTTAAAGGCGGAGACAAATTTATTGAATAGGAAAATAGCAGAAAGATTAACGATCAGAAAAGATGATTCGAAACTATTTGAAACTTAGGGATAATTATGGAAAGAAGAAAAAAACACGAGGAAATCAAAAACTCACTACCAGACAGCAAAATAAACTGCTGCGGCTAAACGAATTCCGGTCACTATATATATATATATATATATATACGAGCCCCTCCGAGCCCCCCTGCCATTTATTCCTGGTTACGGCGCTGGTTCAAACAAAAACCATATTAGAATAAAATGTATAATATTTTCCATCTAATATATATTGGGCCTACTTAACTATAAATAAACAATGAAATTTGGTAAATGTTAACGTTTTCAAACTAAAATCCTTATCTTTTAAAATTCAAAATGTGAAAGCTAAAACTAAAACTTACCTTCAATTTTTATTCTAGATAAAGTCTTTATCATATATTCTAGATTAAGATTCTTTGTTAATGGGTCTTCAAATATCGCAATTTTTCAAAAATTGCTTATTGACATGTTTTCTGGTATCCTGCCTTTTAGGGACGGCATGCCGCAAGGATCCATTCAGGGTAATCTCTTATTTAGCCTATACATCAATGACCTGTCTTAAGTGATTGAAGATTATTGTATTCATGTGTATACCGATGGTGTATATCTTTCCCTTTTCCATCGGGCTGTCACAGGATTGATCGGATTAACTCGGACTTAGTGGAGGTCTTTTCTTGCGCCCCCGAAAATTACTTAATACTCAATCCACTAAAGTCTCAATGTGTTTGCTCTTATCGTAGTGATATCACAGGTCTGGATCTTCCAACTAGTAAAACATGTCTCTAGCATGATCGATAGAATATATGGAAGACTAGGTCGTATTTGGTTATCTACTGGCGCTCTGTCAATTAACACCCGGATAATGTTCGTCAGATGGCAGTCTACTGTTTCCTCGTTTGAACTCTGTATACTCTAGAAAATTTAACGAAGCATTCAATGACTGCATTAGATTTATCAATGGTCTTAAAAGGTTTGACATCTTCTCAACATGCCGGAACGCATTATACAGGGAATGTATTCCGGTAAACCATTGTACCTATTTAAGACTTTTAAATTTTTCACTAGTGCTTAGCTTTCAGTACTTTTTATAAGAGAATTTTTGATTCGGTCGTGATATACGTACTTGGAACAAATTTTAGTTCTCTACAAATATTCAGTGCAATGGTTCCGTCAGTGAGTTCAAATACTTTCTTCTTTTCTAATTTATTTATTTAAGCTTAATACAAGCTGTAACATAATAATACAAAAACTAAAAGTACAAGCTATAATGAATGATAAGTAATAATAAATAGTAAATAGTATAATTATAATATATACAAACTGGATTCCTATGTGAGGCAAAGTGCTAAGGGGATCGATAGAATTAAGAAAGGCAATCAAGATAGGCGGAATCAAGATACAAGGCTTTGTAAAGGAATGATTTACTCAGATCGAAATCAAAGGAGAAAAGGTCGTCGCCTTTTCGTAGCATCCTCGTAATTGATTCGCCTTGACAGTAGTTCGTTCGTTGGCGGTCGAGTCGGAAAAGGAGAGTGGGCCTAAGGTTGCGGTGATTGGTATAGATGGCTAAAGATTGCAGGATTGAAGAGCAGTCTATGGCGCCAGTTAATAGCTGATAAATGAAGAGAATATCGGAAACGAAGTTTACTTAGGGGTTGTAAGTCGATCAGTTTCAGACGATTTTCATAAAGTGGAAGGTTGAATCTGTTTACCCACGGAAGATCACGTAGAGCGAAGCGAATGAACCTACGCTGGACAGATGCAATTCTGTTAATGTGAGTTGTTTGTGTAGGTGACCATACCTGGCTGGCATATGCAAGGAGAGGTCTAACGAAGGAGATCTTTAGAGATTTGGAAACATAAGGATTGGAGAACTTTCTAGACCAACGCATCACAAATTATAGCGCGGAGTTAGCTCTGTTAATTATACTGTCAATGTGGCAACGGAAATTGAGTAAGCTATCACAAATTATTCCTAAGTCACACAAAGATGTAACGATAGGGACTGGTACGTCTGTTAACATGTAGACTCTCGGGGTTGGGGTAAGACGTTTGTGGGAATAAGAGATGGACTGGCATTTGGAGACACTGAGCTCAAGAAAGTTTTTCGTGCCCCATGTGGTGAAGGAATTAAGCTCCTTTTGCAGGAGAAGAGAGTGAGTTGTGAAGGAGATATGATTGTTTGATGACACATTCAATATCATTTATTGTAAGGATGAAAATCAATGGACCGAGGTGACTGCCCTGAGGGACGCCGGCACGAGCGACAATAGGGTTAGAAATGGATGTGCTAAAAAGAACATTGTACTTGACGCTTGTTGAGGTAGCATTGAATCCAAGAGATGAATCAGGAGGAGGGGGGAAACCGAGGCGATCAAGTTTGAACAAGATTACGTTATAGGAGAGCTGGTCGAAGGCTTTACCAAAATCGGTGACGATAACATCAACATCTTTACCGTTTTCCAGGGCGCATAGTGTATTGGAGACGAAGTCGGTAAGGTTAGTGGTTGTAGATCTATCTATTAAGGAAGCCATGCTGGGAGAGGAAGAAGATAGACTTACAGTGGAAGAACATGGAATCATAGACCAATTTTTCGAATAGTTTAGGTATGGATGATAATTTAGCAATGTGTCTGTAGTTGAACACATTTTTCTTGTAGCCTTTTTTGAAGATGGGAATAATATACGAGTTTTTCCATAATTGAGGGAAAACCCCTTGACTGACCGAGAGGCGGAAAAACAGAGTAAGGGGTTGAACTAGATGCATGGCACACTTTTTCAGAACGATGGCCAGAATGCCATCGGGACCTGGATGAAAGTGGTCCTCAACCCCGTTAATACTGGCAGCGATTAGTTCGGGGTCAGGGTCGAAAGATGTAAACGACGTTTGAGTGCACTTAGTTAAGTTCAGGTTGTAAGGAATTGTCGCTAAAACATTTACTGAAAAAGGGTGCAAAAGGTTGGCGATAACCTTAGGATCAGACGATTTGGTATTCTCGAGCTTTAGGGTAACCATTGGATTTCTTCTTGGAATCAATAAAGTTATAAAAACGCTTGGGGTGGGATTTGAGGCTTGTTTCCATCCGTTAGAGGAACTCATAGTAGAGAGTGTCACAACATTCAGAAAAAGAGGTATAATCAGATCGGTAGGAAGAATAGTCAGATTCAGTCTGGGTTAGAAGAAAATTTTATTTCTCCTGTTGCGAAGAGAGCGTAATTCTTTGTCGGCGGATGAGGAGCAGTTTTTACGAGGAAGAAGGGGATGGATTGAGCAAGAAAAGCGTGTGTTTTTGAATAGAACGCCTCTAAAGCAAGGTCAATTGCGAGATGTTGAGGGATAGTGCCAATGTTAGAGTTGAGGAGCAAGTGATTTAATTTCTTAAAGTCTCCTTTACAAAAATCAGTCTATTTATCTGTTTTAAAATCGTTTTTACTGCATTTGATATTTAGTATTCCGTGTAAGAAAGACTTCATCCAATTCGAGGTAACGACTGCAAGTGGATCTTCAATTTAAACGGAATTCCGGACCAACATTTTTTTCTTCAAGCACCATGACTAGGGCTTCACGGCACCGAGACAAGACCGAGACTTTGGCAGATCTCGGTCTTGGTCTCGTCAAGGGGAAGACGATCTCGCTCTCGATCTCGATCTCGGCGAGATAAAGGCCAGTCTCGGTGCGATCTCGCTCTCGGCAAGATAAAAAAAGGGTATTTCGGTGGAATAACGGGGAGCGAGGACAAGTGATATATCTATGTATATATGCATTTTCTTCACATTTCCATCGTCAAAATAAGGTAGCAAAGGCTCTATTGGGGATAAAGCGCAAATATCTGAAGAAGGAAATAATGTAGAATGAAGATTGAAAAGAGCAGTGTATACTTATATGCCCCATAAATCACACAATTGAAATTTTTCGAAGCGACCTAAAAGCTGAAACAACTAAAAAAAATTTTCCACAATAAAATGATAAAAACTAATATCTCGTCCACTCTCGTCACCTCAATCTCGCTCTCGGTATCGTACTGTTACCAATGATATTGGTCTCGCTGCCGGTCTCGGTATCGTGTCGAGACCGATACCGGCAGCGAGATTTATCTCGAGTATCGTGAACCATGACCTTCGCAGAAAGCAACCATGGATCGCCGCCGATGGGATTTCAACCGGTGAGTGTTTATGTCATAAAAAAAATCCACTCTGTCTCCGGACTGTTGTTTAGCTCGCAGAAATGTAAAAGCAAGACATTCAATTTCTCTCATTCCCCTTACCCTAATTCCCTTCCGGTCATAACCATGCTAAATCCATCAGGAGGATTGTCCCCTGGGCATTGGCTATATCATAAAGTTGGCTAGTCTGGAAGTATTTCCCGCGCACCATGCCCTACAAGTGGTTACAACGGGAACTATAGAGAGAAATACTTTAACTATTTTTTAAAAGAGACAGTTATCAAATCTTGGGGCCCAAAAAAATCCCCGCTCAAATTGTCGTAGTCGCTTATAATATTTATCAAATCGGTGGTTATCGAAATTATAATAATATAAAAGCCGTGTTTGTTCGAATATAGCTCTGAAAAAATTATTTCTCCACAAATTGACTTCCTCGTCTCAAAACAGTTATATTCTGCAGGGCATAATTCATATATCTTTTAATAGTGCACTAATTTAATAAGTTTAAAAACTACGAAAATATCAGGTGATACCTAAGATATTGATTGACTTTCGTCTTTTCCTAAAAAACGACAGCACCAGAAGACGTGATTGATGTCCTTGAACGACATTGAGGATAACAAGTTCCACTTTTTTTTACTCCGTAAATGTTCTTCCCCTTAATCAAATCTTAAAAGACGTCAATCTATTTTTGCAAAAGTTAATTAAACAGATGTTATTAGAACTTACTGTATTTCTTTTCCAGATAACAACCTTAGTTTTAAATTTGCCCAAATTTGCATTACCTTCAAATATCCTTCCTTAAATAAGGGTTGAAATGCAAACATTATCTCGAGATTAACGAACCGATTACTGACTTAAAATCCTGACAAAATCAACGTCTCTGTAACTTACTGCAAAGCTCCACAAAGAACATGCTCGCCTTTGTCTATTTTTACATCTTGGTGCAATGCACTATCAAAGTATTGATCATGAGGTCATCTAAGTTCATTTAATTAAGAAGCGAACGTCCGTGCAACCTATTCCAGTAAAAAGTGCAGAGCTCCAATAAGTTTCAAGGCAAAGAACCTCTAAACGTTCGCTGTGATTTCATAAAAGATTTCTGATTTTTGATGGAATTAGAGTTACAACAAGGCCAGTGATCTGACAGCGTAATGAAAGCGAGTAAAAGCTCTGATAACAAGAGAAGTTTGAGGATTCGTGAGGGTGTCACACAATACTGTTAGTGTCATCAACTTCATCATCTGTTTATAATCCAAATTCTGTCACCAAACAGTCTTTGTCCCTTCGCACTGAATCATTTGCTATTTAGGAAGGATGTCCTCTGCGAAGGGTACTTTCCTTTTTCTTTTCTTGACTTTCATTGAGAACGTATTTTGCTACTCCCTTAATCCCTGGCACTGCTCGAAAGGATCTGTTGAAGGGCAAGCAACATACCATACCACAGTTGGTCTAAGGACACGCAGACGCAAGCTCTCCGGGATGCTAGTTCCCCTCCGCTCACAATATACTGTTGATATTCTGTAGAGAGCTTTCTCACTGAGGGAATATGGTTAATGCCACACTGGATACTGCAGGATACAAGGTGTTCGAGAAAAGGCCAACAACAAAAATATTGCTGAGGAGCAAAAAGCATCCCTCAACGGTGGTTGATGGCATATGAAGCAACGAGTGTTTCCTTTAATTTTTCAGTTTAAGCGGTAACCTTAAGCCTTGCGGACGATTTTGCCACTAAGAAGTTGACTTCAGTATCAATGTGAGATTGGATTGACTTGAGTTTTCTTCGCCTGTCCTGGAATGTTAACGCGTAAACTTTATTAACAAGGACAACAGCGTTAAGGATAGGATGTGCCCATTGGAGGCTGCTGTTATGTGATAGTGGTGAAATGTGATTGATATCTACCAAAAAAAAATTTTTTTTAACAACTTTTTGGTTTCGCTAATTCAACTTGTGATATGTGACGTTAATTGCCTTGTGATTACGTGATGTGATTTAGCAAAGAATTGAATCAAACGAAAAATTTATTCCCTGATTAATCGAAATTTTATGCAAATTTAACAGGATTACACCAAGGCGCCCGAGTTTCTTGACTAAACTTTTATCACGGCCAGTACAACTTTAGCTACAGTCTTCCAGGTTGGATAGTAATTAAGTGACTTTTGGGATAATCCCGTAAATTTAATTTTGAAGAAAATAGGAATACAATTTTACTCTCATTAATTAGTTTTAAAAAAGCCTCAAACTTTTCCACCAATTAAATATTTGAATTAAAACCAATGAGAAGACTTGCCTTCGCCTCAGCACTTTGGATTTATAATTTTCTTTGGTTGATTTCGAATGTATCCACAACTGAGGACATTGGCTTACGGCATAACTGAAATAAGGACTTTGTGTGCGTTTAAATATTGACATTGTCTCTATGTTTTCGGCAACTTTAACGTGATTAAGTTTTTGAAAGATTAAATTAAGCTGGTTCGGTTTTATTGGGAATTCTTTTGAAACTTTCATTAGCCCTCAAAGGTGCCCTATGTTCCTTACATTTTAATGGAATTTAATTGGGCCAATTTAAGTTGATGAATTTTCGGGAGAATCGAATGAAATTGTGGGAAATTAATGCAAATAATTACATAAATTAATTGGGCAAGTTATTGTTCTACTTGTGGAGTTAGGTTGATGCTTTACCTAATCTTTTACATAACGCAATAAATCTCCGAGAGATTTGTTTGCATTTTGTACCTATTTTCGAAATACCTTTGATCCTTTGATATTCCATAAAATGTTATAAGATAATTTAATTACACTTCCACGTTTATTATCTCTGAGATAATTTTGTGGTCAGCTGTAGACAATGTAGTAGATTCTCGGTTACAAGAATATATACTGTTTATCCTATGTATTATCCTTAGATGATTACAAATTACTTCAAAAGGATTAAATGAATCAAGCAGATAAAATTTGTGTTTACAATTTAACAAAAGTTTAGGTTTTATTGCTGCTTTGCTTGTGTTTATTCTTTGAGTTTTGATGAATTTAGTTATATCTTTTTGATGGTTCCGATATAAATAATGTCCCACTTGCTGAGATAAGTGCATTTAGCAAACGAATATAGTAACAAAAATCAAAAACTATTAAAGTTAGTGTCGTTAATCGAAAGTTAAACCTAAGATTACTGCAGCGTCCCCTTGATCAAACCATTTTTCAAAAATGTTTATATTTTTTTAAAGTTTCTGATTTCTAAGGGAAAAATATCCTGATCAATATCAGTATTCCCATTCAATAGTTACATACAACCAACTTTTAATTTAACCCATTACAATTTTGTTAAAACATTTGAAGGCCTAATTTTAATTGGAAATCATTCTTGAAATTTATTCAATGTGACTTTATGTAACCGTCGAGTCCTATAAACAGGTGCGCTATATAATCATTAATTTAAAAAAAGCTTTCAACAGAATTCACCGTGCAAATCTTGTGCATAAGCTATTCTTGGGTATCTTACTCGTTTTGTTACTTAGCTTCATTCGTCCGTGACTTGTAGTACAAGATAATGCACAACATCTTCGATGTACCACAAAGTAGCCAGCTCAGGCCACTATTTTATTATTATCTAAATCCGTCTAACGCTTTGACTGCAGCAACAATTCTTTGTTATGTCAAAGTCTTTCTTGTAGTTTCTAATCCTGCTCACTTGCACTATGTTTAAAAACCTTTTCTAAATGATACTTTATGACTTTCCTACCTCTTTACATAAACAATTGTACTTCTAAGTGCTTTTCCCGGAAAATACATTTATAATAACTTCACCATAGACGGTTAAAAATTCGATAGCCAGACTTGAAATAGCCAAGACTGTTATTTGTCTGAATGCTCGAATTTCTTAGTCAGCCTTATGCTGACTGTGAGCTGTCTTAAAAGGTAGTCTAAGGAATTTGCCGATCCCTATAGCACTAACCTATCTTGCTACACTTTCGTAATCCTAATTAAAAATTTGCAAGTTTTATTTGATTCTCCTTTTATAGTTCTTAATCGCGTCGATGCAATTGTAGGACATTTAGGAAGGGGACGACACCGATTGTAAATGAATTTTCATTTTAAGGTGGATTCTGAACCACAGAAATTACTCTCCCTTACCTCGTTTGATCTTTGAGCAGCTCTTCTCAGCAAAACAAAACGAGGACTCAGCAGCGGTGGGATTTGAAGCATGATTCTCTAAAAAAGGCAAAATATCACCAAAATCATTTTTTTTATTTGAATTCTTATAGATGCCTATTAACCATAACGGGTTTTTAAAACTTTGAAAATCCTTATTTTTAGAAATTTTGGCATTATTCGTAATTTCGGATATTTAGATCTTTTTCTATGCAAATGCAGGCAAAATCAGATACTGAGAGACAGCTAATTAGGTTGATGCAGATTTTGCTAAGGGCTTTGATAAAATAAACATTCGTTTACTATTAATGGAGCTTAAAGCTCTTAGATTTCATTCTGAATTTTTTGAATTGGAACTTAAATAGTTTTTATAAATAATTTTCAAACACGTCGAATTTCTGTTTTCTATGGGGTTCCTCAAGGCAGGCATCTTGGACCTATTCTGTTTATTCTTTTTATTAATAATGTTTTTTCCCTTATTCAAGTTTTTTCAATGCTTAGGCTATCCTGATAATTTGAAAAATTTTGCAAAAATTTCTTGGCTTTCTGATGTTTGTAACTTCTTAGAAGTTTTGAAGTTAATCTTCTAGTTTTGGATTTAAAAAAAAAATAAACATTGGAATGGAATTGGAATATATAAACATTCCAAGCTATGCAGAGCATCTGGGATAACAAATTCTGACGTTGTTGTTAATAATATGATTATCTCCAGATGTGATAGAGTTTCTGTGTATTCTCGTCTTAGTTTCGTAAAGCGACGTTCTTGAGAATTTATTTATTCACATAAATTTAAGAAATTATATGTATCTCTTGTTTGGCCTATACTTGTTATGCAGTACACTCCGATTAAATTGAGATAATTCAGAAAAATTTTAATCGATTTGCACTGGGAAAATTAAATTTGTGTGACAATCTTTCCTTCAATAACAATAGATTTATGTTATTTTGATCTGCAAGAACGTAGACTTCGTGATCTCATGTTAGTTAGAGACTATATAAAATATAAAATTCGTTCAACTTCGTTTTGGGACTTATTAATTGACACAATCCAGTGAAATTGACGCCTAATAGACAAATTCTTTTCGACTACTTTCATAGAACAAACTTTGGATCTCAGACGTTTCATTCGAAAATTAGAATTTTGTAGATAGTTGACTTTTTCTTTATGATCTAACTAAAGCCCAGGGGACAACGGTATGATGCGGTAGCATGGGTTTAGCTGGAAGGGAATTGGGAATTTCATTCTTGCGAGCGAGACAGCAGCCTACAGGCGGAGTGAATTTTTTATAAAATACTCACGGGGTAACCAAGACTCGAACCCTAGAACCATGGCAACTTAGAAAAGAAGTTTTAGTTAATTTTTCAACTTTAATTACTAATGTGCCCAATATGCATATAGTATATCTTAAAGTATTTTATAATGGTAACATTATTTCACTTTTTTTCACTATTCTTATCTTAAAGAAGTATAACTCGGTGGATAAATAAATAAATAAAACTCATAAATTCAAAACTTGGATTTCATAGAATCCGGTTGCAACTTTCAGTTCTACCATTCAGCTTTACAAAGTCTTAGAATAGGACAGATACACGCTTGATTTTGAAATAATAGGTAGTCAATGTGCCCTTAGACTATATGTATATATGAAATTTAAAATAAATTTTAACAGTGATTTTGCGAAATAAGGTATCGAAGTAACTGAAAAACACCAATAGTTTCGAATTTATATTGCAGTTGTAGTTGAAAGTAGGAAAAAATAGAGTTATAAAATAATAATAATAAATAAAGGCTAATCTAAGAATATCAAAACAACAGGTTTCAACAAGTGTACCTAGATGGAGAATCGTCATACTTGCCTAAAGGTCTTTGTAGAAGTTCCTTTAGATATAGATACGGTCGGATTAACTTGAACGGGGGCCTGTAGTGAGAGTTATGGCGAAGACCTGCTTAATTCATATAATATAAGAATTTATTATATATAATATACAAATTAATTTTAAACAGGATAATTCAGACCTTAACTTTTTAATTATAAACATTAATCAATAATTTATTACTCAATAAGTACTGAGGTCTAGCCTTATAATGTACATTAGCAAATGATATGATAGGCTTATATCCTCATTAGGGGCCGTTCAAGTATTACGTAACGTAGTTTTTGAAGATTTCTGACCCCCTTGTAACGCGCCGTAACGTTTCAAATTATCCCCCCTCCCCCTTAAACGTTACGTAACACTCAAATGATTATTTTTACCTAAAAATATCAACTATGTTGAGCAAAATACCGGAATAAGAAGCAATGTAAATTAAACGAAATTTCAGCCCACTTTGGCCCTAATGAGTGTGCGTGAAATTCGTAAGTTTATGGCTTGTAGTTTAGATGGTTTTGCTTGACCGCAACTATTAGAGTCCAATCTACGGGCTCGTGGTATACGGCTTATTGCGATTATTTGCCATATATATTTTTCTGTATACTCAGTGTCGCGACTGAAAAATATGTATAGTGTAGATATTCCATATAAACTGAGCCATGAGTCACGAGTTAAGAGTTAGGACTCTTAATTTTAACAAAAACTTAATGTTACGTAACGCGTTACTTGACCATTCCCTCTATAACGCACCGTAACGTTTCACAACCCCCCCCCCCACACCTAACTGCATTACGTAATACTTGAACAGTCTCTTAATTATAACTAATGGTTTATACGCC
This sequence comes from Leptarthrus brevirostris, assembly GCA_964036015.1. Lineage (NCBI taxonomy): Eukaryota > Metazoa > Arthropoda > Insecta > Diptera > Asilidae > Leptarthrus > Leptarthrus brevirostris. The sequence continues at coordinate 22,339,731 of OZ038371.1, forward strand.
CATTAATTATAACCAAAATTGAAATATTTTACAAGTTGCAAAAAGTAAACGAAAACTAAACTAAGTCAAAAAAATATAAAATAAAACTAAATCAAAATTACTTAAAGTACTGAAATTAACTTGAAAATGTGGTGCAAAAATTACTTAGGCACTCTTCACTATTTAACTCCTGTATTTCCTTTCACATTAGCTTACCGAACGAACCGTCTTATACTCCAGTGGTAGATCATTTCAAATCCTGGAAGCATTATGAATTCTTGCTGAAGTTAACAATTTAAACATTTCAACAAGATAACCATGTGATAACTTACTAAATTATCTTATACATGAGCAAACCAAACCCAATATTCAAGTGTTCTTCGAGGGTCAGTCCAAGAATATGTCTGGTTGCGACGCAAGGGATAGACAAATTTAATGCAGGTGTTAAAAGCTTGTTTTGTCATCAAAAATGTTGTTGAGTTTATTGTATTGAAAAGAGCACTACAATAGTTTATATGAGGCATTAATGTTGCTATTATCAAATGCTTCCGAGCTTTCGTGTAGAGATTGCAAAATGTCGTCCACCACTGTCTCAAAATTCCAAACATTGTTGCAGTGACCATTTGAACATGATTACCCTAGGTAAAAGTATTGTTAAATACCTCGCCTAAATTTATTACTTTTTCACTAAAGGGTACCGCTTCGCTGCCTAGAACTCTTGGCGGAAGACCGGAAGTGTCCATAAGCTTTTATATATTAACAAATCTTGTTTTATTCGCATTCAAAATCGAATTACTGCGTTTAGCCCATTCACAAACGTTTATATCTGTAGAATCAAGATCATTAATATATAAAGAGAAGCCATTCTAAAATGGAGCCCTGCGGCACACCAGAATGCAACTTCGCAAAATCATAAAATTCGTTGTTTACAAGGACTCTCTGATGTAGACTTGTCAAGTAATTTCTAATAAGCTCAATTGACGCATTAGATAACACAAATTGGTTATCCAGATTGTTGACAGGGACTTTATGATCAACAGAATCAAATGCCGTAGAAAAATCTGGCAAACAAGAAGTGTGACATTTTCATCATTAGGGTTCTGTGTTATGTCATCCGAAATCTTCAACAGAGCAATAAACGTACTGTGCTTCTTACGGAAGCCAGATTGGTCGTGAGATAAAAGCTTGTTATCAGAAATATAATCATATATTTGATTAAACATTAGACACTTCAGGACTTTAGACAAAAACGGCAATATACTAATCGATGGTTGAGATGCTGAGTTATTCTTAGCAATAGGTAACACTTTAGCAATCTTCCAAGCAACCGAGAAATAAGAGAAAATTAAGACGGAATTATACTTCGAACTTCTGCTAGATTTTTGTAGAATAAATTTGTTTGTTGTTGTCTTCCGAAAACGCCACCCTTCCAATTTAGCTTTAATTTTTTTATAAGTAGTCTATATAACTCCAAATGAAAGTGCCTAAAAGATTTTTTGGCGACACCGATTGGAAAGGTTATCAGCTAGTTTTTTAGATTTTTTTCGTAATATTATACCTTTAATATGGGGTCATAAAAATGTAGTTTTTATTATGATTAAAAATCACATACATAAATGTAGAGGAAGGAACAATGAAGTGCTACATTTTAACACATAAAAGTAATACGAAAATTATAATTTTGTGGGTACAAATAGTTCCAAAAAGTCTTCTTCCAATATTTTGTAATAGCATTTTTTTGTCTTTTTTGGAATTCAATTACGAATATAATGAGAAAATAAATAAAATTTCTTCTCTGTGATTGGTATCGTTGAAAATCCATACCATAAAAGCAGTCATCAAAATTTTTTCTGCAAATTCGAAAGTTCCTACTTTCCTCTTTCTAGCGATATAGTACATCTCATATCTACGATTACTATAAATGCCTTGAATCGGCCCTTGAAATATATTAGTACGCCTTTTGAGCGCCAGGTGTCGCTTCAAAGTTACAAGATGTTATCCGAGTCAACGAAATTGAGAAGATCGCTTATGCGACTACAAAGAGGCCAGAATTCATGCCAAAATTAAAAATAAGTTCTGGGATGAACAGGATGTAGAAGGTAAGGAATATTATGGCCCTGGAGACTTTTAGTACATTCCCTTTCCAAACTTTCCTTTTCCCGCAAACACTTTTTGTCAAATAGTCAATGCACAAGGACTAAAACTTTAAATATTCATCAATTAGCTGATTTAAAGGCTGCTGTAGGAAATTTCAAATATTTGATATTTTCCTTTACATGTTGCAGTCAACTTTCAAGTATTACGCAACGCAGTTAGGGGGAAGGGGTCCTGTGAAATGTTTCGGCGCGTTACAAGGGGGGTGGGGGTCAAGCAACGCGTTGCGTAACATTAAGTTGTTGTTAAAATTAAAAGTCCTAACTCTTAATTCGTAACTAACGGCTTAGTTTTTATGGTATATCTACACTACACTACAAAACCACCTAAACTACAAGCCATGAACTTTACGAATTTCACGCACACACATTAGGGCCAAAGCGGATTGAAATATCCTCTAATTTACATTGCTTCTTATTCCGGTATTTTGCGCAATATAATTGACATTTTAAGGTAAAAAGCAATTATCTGAGTGTTACGAAACGTGGGGGGTAACGCGAAACGTTACGGCGCGTTACCAGGGGGAGGGGGGTTCGGAATCTTCAAAAACTGCGTTACGTAATATTTTAACTTATTAATTGCACAGGTAATAACTTAAGGGCTTAGGCCACCCTAGAATTTTCGAAAAATCGAAAATTCGAAATGATGTCCCAAAACAATATGGCCGGGAAAAACCTCTAAGTACTCGATTTTTGAATTTTAAGAATAAAGGTATTGCAAAATTATTCATGATTTTCTACTACTCAAAACTTCAAACGCGTTTATCTCAAAACTAGATTTTTCAAGTTGGCCGGAAACATAACTTAAAATTTTGAACGTATCTTTAAAAATACATTGTCCTTTAGTACGTCGGATTATTTTTTAAATTGTATAAAATTAAAAATTATTTTATACATTTTAGCGGTTTTTTTAACTATTTAATTTTTCACTTTTTAATGTCTTCATATATACGACTCGAAGGATGCTGCTCGTTACAAGAAAGCAATTTCAAAAGTTGCAGAGGTAGTGCATTCTAAAGTATGCAAACAGAATTATCCAAGTCCGGCAACATATTACAAAATTAGTCACGGTCACCATTTTATATCTTCACCTTAGAAAATTCTTAGCTTGACCCTAGTGCTCTAGGTACAAAATTTTTATCATTTATCAATCAGGAAACGTATTCTGTACAACAGAATCAAGATCGGTCTATGCCTTATGAAGCTAGGCGCGGCCAATTGTGCAACTCTCACCACAAGCCACCATTTTTGTCAAAATGCAAATGGATACTCTATGCATTTAGAATCATCTAAATCAGTCCACGCGTTACAAAGTTAGGTAAGCGCTCCCCTTATCCCAACCCGAGGTCAACATTTTTCCACATAGTGGCAATGGGGGAATCTGCCAAATAGTCACACACCTATTGGGAAACCTCAATAAACCTCATACATTTTTATCGTCGTACCGGTGCGGCAACATATTCTACACATCAAAAGAAGAATCATCCAAATCGGTCCAGCCTAGGGCCAAATTTTTTTCATTATTAGCAATGGGGTATCATACTCTATACAACCAAAAAGGAATTATCCAAATCGGTCCACGCATTACAAAGTTTGGTTTCACCCCCTACCACCATCCCCGCGCAACCGAAAATCTTTTTAACATTTTATCAATCGGGGAACATACTCTACCCAACCAAAAAAGAATCGTCGAAATCGGTCCACGCGTTTCGAAGTTAGACTGCCTCTCTCCCTTCCCAACCTCCCTTAAGACCAAATATTTTCATTGCTAGCAATAGGGCATCATACTATACCCAACAAAAAAAAGAATCATCCAAATCGGTCCACGCGTTACGAAGTTAGGTTTGAGATGTTCTGTCACACCTATATATACCCTTTTTAAAGTCAGTGTCAATCAGTAATTTTCTCACGTTCCTATAACCTCATGTAAGGTATCTACTCCGCAAACTCTCCACCTGTACCGGTTTGCAGGCTCTAATATATAGTTCAGTGAGCAATGTAGTTTGGATCTTTTCTCATTACGTGGCCTATCCAGTAAATCAGTAAATTCAGAAACGAAAAGTCAAGTATGGCTTACTATGGAAAGTGCAGTTTGTTTACACCACCAATAGACAGCTGTTCGTACTCCCTTCCAGGCTTGCATATGTAGTGGGCTATTATTCAATCCAATTTAACGTTTACGAGAGTGCAATCGTAAAGTTTTACGATTTAAATTTAACGAATTGATTTAAAATTGTGTTTGGTAATGACATACGTAAATTTGATTAAACTAAATTAGTTCGGTTTAATTGGAACTAATTGAATTAAACAAAAGTATCGGAAAAAGGTTTCCAAACAAAATCGAGTCTAAGAATATCAACCAGCACCCTAGTTGGACATATTCTTGGGAATACATATTACCACGCCTATCTTAGTCAAATTATTCAGGAAAATCCCTTCTAGAAGAAAAGGTATCCGAACAAATTACCTAGCTGTTATTATGTCACGGCAGAATATCATTTACACAAAAGGGATAAAAAATTACTTCAATAAATTAAATCTTGCAAATGAGTCAACCACTGTTGGATAAACTTGCTAATAACTACATCCACCCATCCCGTCATATTATTGCTGCGAAAAGACTGGATGAATGTTTATGTCGGGTAAATCTAGATCCATTAGTCCTTTATTTATTTAGGGATGAAAAATACATTTACGAAAGGGAACATATGAATATATATGATGCTGTCTACGCGCGTAAAATGTAATATTACTTACTAAGAGGAAGTAGAGTTCATAGTTCCCGGGTCAAAGCAAAATTGTGATAAATGACGTAGAAAATTTCAGCTGTTTGCACAGAACACTGGATATCAAATGAGTTTACAGAACGCACCCTTTTAAGTTCAACTCAACATAAGAGCAATAAAAATTGTTTTCTTTTTTTGAATTTTGTAAACATTCATTTTCAAAGCAAAGTCCCCTGGAGGACATGACTACCCAAGGATTCTATTAGCTTTGATATCGATGAGCTAACCTTTGGGATAGATAGACTAGCTATATGAAACACAGAGCTTTGCTCGTAACTGTACCTGTACCTTCTTATCCCAAGTTTGTTTCCATTTTCAGCAAAATTTGATTAGCCTTAAAGGCACTTTGGACCGTGTTGGCTTGTTTGCTTGGTACAAAACTAATAACTTCCAGGAGATATGAGATTCGGGACTTGAAAGACTGAAATCTGCAATATGTAGCTATACGTGTCGGTACGATAAATATATATGTTGTGTTGATATATTTTCATTTCATGGCAAAGGAATCGCAAAGTCGACGGTAGATAAAACCAAAAACTAAATAAACTCTTCCGTAATCGTCTTATGAAGGATATTTATTTACCGGTACACATAACTAGTAAAGGAAACTGAATGCATTACATAAAATCAAAATCGTTATCCCCACCACCTAATATAGTAAAGAAACGATTTATTGAAACTTATCTTAAATGGCAACATCAACACTTTCGACGAACAATGGACGGATAAACAATTGAGTTCTGTTGCGACATTTGAGATAATGGAGAGCGCTGTATAAAAAATTCACACTCCATTTGACATGGTCACTAACATATTTATCGAAAAGGAATACTTTGTCGGCAAGGAAAACTGATAATGTTTGGGAGTTTGTCAAGATGTTATAAATTGGACCCCATTGGGGAGCTGTTTTGACTTCCATTCATTCGACTGTTGACTAGATGAACTTATTGAACTGGTCTGATTTGAAAAAATATTGCAATCTGACTGTAGATTAATGTGACACTGTAAGGGATGCCAAAAGCCATTTTCCTATCCATCAAGAAGGAGGAATTGTTTTAAGATTGTTTCGAATGATTTGTGTTGTGGGAGTAAAATTTTGCCATCACTACCGTTCCGCTTCTCTCAATCATAATTTTTTTTTATTAGATGTGGCCAAAGCCTAGGGGACAACCCTTTGATGCGTTAGCATGGTTTTGACCGGAAGGGAGTTATGGTAAGGGAAGTGAGGAAACTTGAATGTCCTGTTTCTGCATTGCTCAGAGCTAGACAACAGCACAGAGACGGAGTGGATTATTTTAATTTCTTAATAAAAGCTCACTGGGAGACTCGGTCTGGAACCCGGGACCAATGGCATGGTGGTCGTGCCGCTCAACGAATTGATCCAACTCCGTCGTCATGCGGCAAATATTGAAGTTACCCTTAGTAGTGAGGATCGAGTCCAGACATTCTATTCTGATTTGCTTAGCTGAGACCTGGTGGTGTGGGATTGCTCAATTCTGAGTTCCTGGTTTTCTGTCTTGTTGCGCTTGTCGGGGGTGGCATTCTCTTTGCTGTTCATCCTGACATTCACTGTGGACTGTTGCCGTTCCTGATGGTCTTGAGCGGTTGTTCTCAAGTTGTCCAATAAAAGTATCTAAGTGAACAATGTCTACATTCCCCAACATACACCTCCTCATATCTACGAAGCAACCGCTTGCTGCATTGGTGATTTTGTCGACGACTTACCACCCTTTGACGAACTTTTGGTTTTTTTGGGACTTCAAACGGTCTGTCTCTGGCATTGAGGTTGATCTACTGTCATTTTGTTTATCTGCCTCTCAGCGTGAATTGTACTTCCTCAACAATATCGTGTCGTTAGAGCTGTGACATACCTGTGGAGTCGCTAATGACCACAGCAGATTCCTCGACGTCGGGTTTCCTATTGATCTAATGTTTGGCCTTTGTTCGGCGCCTCTAGTTCCTCAGTCCGGGTATAATACTACTCTTCACGCTGTGCTATTTTTGAATTCTGTTATTTTGCTGATTTCCTCTTCTAACGATCTTTGTTAAAAACTAAAAAAATCTGACCTATCTATATTTAACGATTGGCTCTCAACTTGTGAATGGGGTGTGACGTTGACAGTTAATCTCTGATAGCATGCCTATATGCTTTTCTCACTGTATTCCGGATTCTAAATCGTGCAGCTCGCGGTTTTAGTTACCTTATCTTGTGATGTCTCCATAAAGAATTTAAAGAATTTCAAATGTAAAGCTTGTGTCTTAAAGAATAAAGTACATTGCACAGTTAAACTTGACTTTGCGACACAGTCCCAGACGGTTCTCGCAATTTGTAAACTCTAAACGTAAAACTTATGGTTACTCTTCTTCATTAAACCTCGGTGATAGGTGTAAAGCGATCCTCTAACTATTGCCATTATTTTTGGCTGCTTCTTTAGTTTTAAGGATTTTACTCACTTGACGAGGTTTCCACCGACATCCCTTGAGTCCAAGGATTTGACCCTCGACGAGGCTGCGGTGTTGATAGTTTCTTGGCTGGTCCTGACGGCATAACTTCAGTTTTGAAAAACTGTAGGACGTCTCTGTCTTTTATTTAAGCTGTCCATTCGTCGTGGCGTTCTTCTTAGAGCCTGAAAGATCACTCATCTGCATAAAGAGTGTAACTAATGAGACATGACCAGTTACAGGCCTACTGATACCCTGTGCTGCATTTCTAAGCTATTTGAAGCCTTAATTGTTGGTTTCCTTTATTTACATTGCAAACCCACAAGCTTAATCAAATTTTCGAATTTATGTATCTCTGCCATCGAGTTTGGTAGGCTGGCTTTTTAACGGTTTCCTCTCTTGGGATTCCCATCTCTTGTTGTTGACTAGTTGTGTTGTCTTTTCCCGTTTTATTTTGAAACGTTCTCTCCGACAGATGTTCTACCATTTGGGACCTCTACTCTTTATTTTTATATTAATCACATACCGACTATTTTCATTGGTTTAGGCCTTTTTGTTATGTTGACGACTCTAACATTTTGCGTATGGTTCCTGTCGTATCCGATTGTGCCCTCCTTAATTGCGACTTGGACACTTCCATTAGTCATGCTCCACTCATTTTCGACCACTGAATATCGACAATTGCACTACTATGGGCTTTTAACGCAAGAGGAACCTATTGGTTTTTAACTGTGCGACCTTGTATCCCTAGGCACTCTTATTGCACTTTCGCAAAAATTTTCGTGGAAGAAGAAAAGTGAGTGAGCTGAACAAGGTATTAAATTGAGCAAACAGTAGTTATGTTTGTCTGGAAACCAAAAATCCAATATAATCCTTAAGATAACTAGGAGATAAATTATTATTAATCTTGTACATCATTGCACAAATTCGATTCTCGAAGTATCTATCAAAACTGCAACCAAAAATTTGCCTGGAAAAATCCGAAATGTGATCGTATCTTCTCAGTCCATAATCTACCTAGCACACGTATTAAAAGCAACATCAATCTTTCTACGAGAAGAGCTGTCCACATTGCAATAAACAAAATCCGCATAGGTAACAATTGGTATAAGCAACGCTTTAACTAGCCGTACGTGGAGCCACTTTAAATCTTCAACACCATCATATTTATATGCTTTTGCCAAGGTAAAGTAGTATTAAACGTCATCCCTAGATTTTTTTAATGATGCTGTTATTAAGATATAGGGATGGGACAGAAATCTCATGGTCGATTGTGTTTTCAATGGATTTAGCAAAATATCAGTTGTATCAGCACATAGAGCAATACAATTAAGTCTTGATTGATATCTTGTGTAGATGAACAAAGAAACTACTGATTATCATCGGCATACAATGAAACGAAATAATATTCTAAGCTGTGTACAATATCATTAATATTCATGGTTAATAAAAATGGACATAAAATTGACCCCTGCGGTACTCCTGTGGAAGTCGCCAAAGGTCTTGAGGAATACGTTTTAATGACAGTGGTTTGAGTACGGCTAGATTAGATAATGGAAAGTTAACTGTCGAACCACTAAAATAAAATTGTGTTAATAATATAATAAAATTCTGTTCAAAAATTGAGCAAACGCAAAATCAATATAATGTTGAACAGACTCAACAATATGTAATAACGAGATATGAGTTACCAAATTGTGGCTATCAATGAAATTTCCAAGTTGAGTTTATAGTAAACGATCAAGGATCTCGGATAATACAGGAAGAATACATACCGGCCTGAAGTCCTGTAAATTTACCGGTGGGGAAACCTTTTTCTCAGGAATAATCTAAGTCATTTTTCATTGAGCAGAAAATGTGCAGGTAGTAATAGCTGTGTTGAAAATGTACAAAAAAGGCCCAACAATGAAAGGAAAAATAGAGACCTTATGTGAAGATTATCCATTATCCCTACTGCATTAGGTTTAAGATCCTTAAATACAAGTGTGTCATCAACCACGGTTACGTTTAAAAACGCAAATTAAATTTCGTTAGTAGTTTTAGTCAAAATGGGATGACATCGATTACTAGAAGTTGAATTAGGAATGCTATTACAAAAGAGTATTCATTTCATCAGCATCAAAGGAGACAAGTGTATTGTCCTTGGAAATAATACCAGCCTCCTTCACATTTTTCGAAATTATATTCGATGGTAGGGAAAGATCAAGTTTTTTACCGCAGTATTCGCTTTTTGCCTTTTCAATGGTAAACTACGTTACGATTTAAAGTTAAGTTTTAATTCCTCACCACCATATCATTTTCAAGACTTATAAGCAAAATTGTCCTCCATCATCAAAGCCATAACATTGTCATTGATCCATGGAGAATAATATTTCATGGTTAAAGCACACAATGGACAAATGTATTATATAAGTTAGGGCATCATTTAGAAATTCGACCTATTCAACAATATCGGCGTACCATAAACAAAACTCTATTCTAATGAGGCTTCAGCTTCATGCAAGTGTTCAAAATCGGCATATTTAAGCTTCCCGAAAGTAAACGTCCTATTGATATGGTTAGGAGCCTGTTGAAAAACCAAAAATACTAAAATAATGTGTTGATCACTTAACTCTAGAAGAGCAACTTCTATATGCAAGTTTATAAAATCCAGATGAAGCGAGAAAACATGGAAATTCTCAGTTTATGCATATTAAGAAATAGAATGTCCGTTTTTTTATATATGATGTTTTTTTTATATATGATGTTGTCAGGGGATGCCCTATTATGCTAAAGCACAGCCTTGGCAGGAAAGGAATTAAGGATGAAAGAAATGGGTAAGGGAACGAGGGAAACACAGAAGAATGGAAGAATGGAAAACTGTTCGATATTCGTGTTGTTCTGCTTTGAAAAGATTCCCCAAATTTGAAGGTACGTCCAAATTTGACCGGGAGAGTATAGGGGTGGGAAGGACTTGTAGCTCTTGTATCGCGCGTTGTCATGTGTCTACAAGGAATCATGCTAGCAATTTCGTTAGAACAATGGCCATGGAAATAACTATAGAAGAGTGAGAGACAACCGACATTCCGTCGATGCTCCAAAGAGTCAATCCCCTTAGAGATTGAGGAATCGCCAAAAAGTTTAATAACCTTACGTTGGACTTTGTCTAACGCGGACAATGCGGTGTGTCCGGCCCCTGCCCAAATATGGAAGTTATATTCAAGTCTATTGTAGATCAGTGCAAGTCAGATGGGGTGAAATATTTCTTACATCTCTGTAGAAAACCAAAGTATTTCAACGCACTTTTAGCAATGGCAACTACATGATCAGTCCAGCAAAGATTGCTGGATATCTCAATACCCAGGATGTTCATAGAGGGCGAATTTGGTATATTCACTTCGTCGACTGAAATGGGTTGCGGGTAAATTGCGCGTTTTTTAAGGGGCATTAAACAGCATTGATTTTTGAATGCATTAAACGAAACACGATTTGCTCTGCCCCAAGGAGGACCATAGAAATGTTGATTAATGATCTAAATATGCATTCTCGATTGAATTTTGTAGCATTCCCACGTGAATTTATTACAGAATCAAATGAGTATGCGAAATCAAGGGTACTTTCGTCGGCGGAACTATGAATAGGATTGAGAGTAAGGGATAATAGATCATTAATAAAAAGAAGCACTAAGTTGGTGAAAGAACTGAACCCTCAGGTACACCGGCATTTATTTCGTAGGAATCAGATGTAACTCCGTTAATTAGTACCCGGATTGAACTGTTTCACAAAAAACTCCCTATCCATTTGACGAGGGTAGGCTGCAGACCAAATTTTTGAAGTTTGGCTAAAAGGGAAGCATGCCAGACTCTATGAAAAGCCTTTGAAACATCAAGAGCTACGCTTTCGGACTCACCATAATTATGGAGACAATGATTCCAACGCTCCGTTAGAGCCGTTAGTAAGTCTCCGGTTGAGCTGCCAGTGCCGAAACCGTATTGGCAATCGTTGCAAAGATGGATATTTTCTAGATATTTCATCAACTGAGAGTTGATGAGTGATTCAAAAACATTAGATATGATCGAAGTTAGTGCAATTGGTCTGTAGTTAGAGGGGTCGCATGCCTCTCCTTTCTTAGGTAAGTATCGGCTGGACATGAGCAAGTTTCCATGCACTTGGGAACATTCCCGTTGAATATGGCAGGTGAAAAAGTTTGCGCAGAAGTTTAGCCAAAACAAAGGTGCAGCATTTTAAAACCAGGGGCGACAAACAATTAGGCCCAGCAGCTTTGGACACGTCGAGCTTCCAAAGTATCCTAAAAACTTTCTGAGTGCGAAAGTGTAGCGGCTTTTGCCTATAAGTGCACTGTAATGGAGATGAAAGTGGCTGCGATGAATGTGGCAAATACGAATTAGAAGCAAACAGGTTGGCCTTGTCCAATGAGTCAATAAAAACATTCCCATTATAAATGAGTGGTGATGTTGACGAACAGGTGAAATTGTTCTTTACGGTTTTTACTAGAGACCAGAAGCCCTTACTACCCTTTTGAATAGAAAATACCTTCCGTCTAACGCTCTGGTCGAAATTGAACTTTGCCCGACTAGTTACTGAATTTGAATATTCCGCGCGTTTCTATAGATACATCTCAGTTCCTCTGAAGGGCACAATTTATATGCCTGGAAGGAGTACTTATCTGGATGCGATGTTCAAAATAGATAAAAAGGATACACATTGTGCCCCAAAGTATCAGGAACACGAGTCAGAGACTCAACCAGTTGTTGTAAATTAAAGGACTCACTATAATATGTCCCTTATGAAAGGACTTTCTTCGAACCTTCTTGGCAATAGTAAACTACAAGCTCCACGAAAGGCTGCACTTTCAGAAATCTTAATATTCGATGGGCGCCAGTTGAAATACACAACATCAAATAGAGACATCATCAAATAGAAACCATTCTTTATTTTCTTTGTAAATACCAGGACCTCTTCCAAAAAGTTACATTAGCTACCAGCCAAAATTTATAGACATACATTTTCGAATTGTTTAGCCTTATGCTAAGGAAATCTATAACATCGATTTAAGTTGAGTTTTTTAAACGAATCTTAAAGGCAGTGAGAACAAAACCGTGATGTGGGTGGTTAGCCTGAAAACCTTAGTTTTATTAAATTAATTTCCAAATTATTCATAAAAGCCTCACGTTTATTAATAGAAGAGGCTTTACGTGGAAATCATAACAAGCATTGATAAACGACTGTTGGGAAAACTTACCGGTGTGATTCAGGGTTCCATACTCTCACCGTTATATTTCTCGTTATTATCATCGCGGTACCTACTGTTTTAGGTGGTGGATGACATTCCTAATCTGGAAATCAGAGCCCACATAACACTTTATATTTCGCAAAATTTATTTTCAAATATCAGATATGCGTGATTTGAAATTGCAGGAAAACGAAATTACTAAAATAATTTTAATAATTCGAGCCTCGGAAATGTCTTTATTATAAATGGGAACGCTGGTGTACAAATTCGCATTGCAGAACCCAATGTTCTCGCTTCTTATTTATCGCCACCAAACTCCGAACTAGTTAACATTAAAACTAAATATATTGGAAACTATTTCAACTTTGATATTCTTGATACCACTGGCCTAAAGTAAGCTAAACTCGGAATTTTGAGAATAAAGTTCCACTAAGTATCACATTATCCAAGCAACATTGCTCAACTGACTAGAATATGTAGGGTAGTGGTGCAAGGCATAAATATCCTGCTGAGAACCCTTGCCAAACTCGCCTTTTGGAGAAGGGCGTCCTAGAAGCAAACGGAATTAAAGAGCTTCCCCACTCTAAAACGTTTTATATTTCTTGAGTGCAAATTCTCTGGGCCCATTTTTTTTTCAAGTTGACTACATGAACAAATTTATTGACATCAGAACAGGAAAATAAAACAAAAAATAATCAGAAGTACTTCAAAAAGGCAGTCTCCATCTCCATTAGTCTCTTTATTTGAGGCGTTCGAAAATTTCAGTGGTTTTGAGTACATCACTTGAGCTATTTTTACGATTCGATAAAATGGTCTTAATGCAAAGCTCGTGTAGCTACAGCCCGGAAGCGAATGCATTCACATATCCGGAAAATTGTACATATGTTCACCGAATTTTCAGTGCCTCCTACCAATAGCGTTACAGCTTTTAAGCTCTACCTCTGACGGCTATTGAAAATTTTTGAAACAGTTGCCAAATTGAAAACCCATACACCCGTTTATGTAGGGATCCCTTTGGAATAGAACAAAAGTTGTACAGAGGCTGCGAAAGCCGGAAGAAATCTCCATAAAATTGTAGCTCGTTAGTAACAACAGGCATAGTTCTGTTCTGGTTCTGAGCTCCAAGGAATTTTTCACAAAACATTTTTTATCATTTATGGGAACTGGATAGTGGAGAATTTCGCAAAAGTCACCCCGAAAAGACATGAGGTCGGTTCGGTATTCTCCAGCACTCATTTGAAATTTTGGTTCTACTACAGACGGTTTGTACGGAAACTGTTACGCTCGGTCAGACAAAAGATATAAATTACCCCACATTCCGCCCCTTTTTTTTGGCCAAAAATATGCAGAAAATGCATTCATTTTACCCGATTTTCTCTCGTATGCATGTATCTTCGTTGCATTTTAGTAACCAAAATTGCAGATATTTTTGTTGGCTCTTTTATTAGACAGATCGAATTGGAAAATTTTTGTGTGAACCATCAATAAATAGGGGAGGGGGTACTTTACATGTAGGAAATGAACGTATGTGGTTTTCAGAGAAGCATTTTTGTCAATGCTGTTAAATGAAAATTTCTTCGATTTGCTTCGATCTGAAGGGGGAAGTTGTGAAATTATTGTGACTTGCCCGTTGCTTGTAAGTTGGACATTTACAGAATGAATTTCGTTAAATAAATGGCTATTGCAGTTATCGATACTGGGTGGACTTCATAGTGATTCCGGAACCATAAATATGTACAAACATTTGGAAAATTTCATCCAGAGAATTGATTTTTTGAAGTTGTAGATTTCTGTATTAATTCAAAAGGATACTATTGCCAACGAAATTGTTTGGATCAAGCAAACATAAAATAAAAGGCAACAATACCTACACCCTTCCAAAAATCAATGCATAAATAAATTAAATTATTTTTTTCTAAGCAATACCGAAACCCATCCCTGCTAATCTCGGGAACAGCTGTACCAATTTCAATCGCACTGGTTGGTAGAACAACGCCGAGTAAATTAGTTAGTACCTATACAATTAATTTTCTAAAAACTAATTTTCAATGAGTTTTAATTTCAAAATGTTACGTTATTAACAAACCTTTTCTTCTAAAACATCACCATACTCACTTTATCCCTTTCTAAAGAGACATTTCATATCCTTTTCTAATAACTTAGAAATGTCTCTTTCTAGGAAGAAAAACTTCATCCGATGGCAACGATTGCAATTGACTCTACAACTTAAGGTGCAATTCGAACCAGCGGTATGTTTTGTAATCAACAGCGTAATCTTTTGTCAGCGAAAAACAACCATGGATCGCTGCCTCATGGAAGCCCAACAGAGTATTACTTATTTCATCGACGACTTATTAGATTAGAAATGTTAACACTGACTTAATGTAACCCCCCTCCCCCAATTAACTGCTTAATAGTTTAAATATAAGTTATATGCCTTTTTGAGAAACAAAAGAAAAGAAGTGGACCTAGTATAGAACCCTGCAAAAGATCAAATTTAACGTTTCGTCTCGAAGAGTAACAACGATTAATCCCTATCTGTTAAGTCCGTTTCAATAAGCAGTAACGTATTAATGTGACACCGAAACTACTAACGAAAAATTATATGTTGATTTATGCAGAAGTTTTTCGTGACACAATCTGTCGAATGCATTATTAAAATCCTAAAGATGGCGTATTTCGTCCCTATTAACGGCACAGTAAATGCAACGTAATGCGGTAAAACAGATATAATATTTGCAGTAGTTCAATTAGCATGGTTTGATATGATTATTACCCCCAAGATAGATCATAAATATTTCAAAAACTTTGGCTAGGTAGCACAATATGCTACCAGAAACAAAAATCAAAAGCACTCTTAGCGACAAACAATACTATGGCGTGCCCCATGGAAGGAGGGGAAGTGAGAAGTATTTATGTAAGAATATTTAATGCAATTAAATTAATAATAATATATTAAAACATTAATGTCCTACACATCTCAGATTTCACATCACAAAACGTGCCATAACTATTTATACGAAAAAATATATAAAAAGTTTTGTGGATACGTATGTGAGGCAAAATTCCTCAAGTGTACCAGGTGTAATCGGTGTCTCCGATTTTGTTCAAACTACACCAAATTATTGTTACTGGTATAAGTAATTATCGTGCTAAAGAATCTTCAGAAACATAATTTTCTGCAGAAGTTACAGGTGGTAAACTTTTGCATTTTTGCCCTTTTTCTCATGATCATACCTTTTTTGAAAATTCAAAACTATCGTCACCATTGCCGTAGAACGTTGATCTTTAGTGATTTGTAAAGGTCGTTACATGGCCTTCCGAATAAAAATATAATTTTCCGAAAAAAAACTTTGACTTTGAAATATATTTTTTGGTTTTTAAAAAAATACTTGATGAATTTTTTCATATTTTTTCACATAAAAGTGTCATCCCTTAGCTTTAAAATCCTTCGTATCGAATATTTTTCGTTATTCTACAATTAAGCATATAAGCATTAGATATCTCGTACTTTTTTAGATTCCGGGAGTCAATTTCTCACTGTATCCCCATTATCATTAAAAATTAAGTCAAACTTACATCGGGCACTTGTCTGTATCATCATTTCCGGATGAAATTGCACCTTTTTCTTGAGAAATCACTTTCACTTTGTTTTTGCATGATCCACACACTTTTTCGCTGACAGGAAGGAACAGTTTCCTGTTTACGAATTTGTGAGGTCACTTTTTTCAGACCCTTCTTTTTCCACATATGATTCTTCTCCTTCAAAGGATTGCAACAATGCTTTATATCTTTAAACTTGTCTGGCATTTTCACTATTTGTGGCGATATCTGACTGTATACTGACTGTGATACTGATTGACGGTATACTGACTCTGAGATACTCTTTAACGCGCCATCTACAGTTTCTTATGTTATGTTATGTTCATCTGTTTTAAGCAAAAAAAGGCACTTAAGGACTTTCAAAAATTAACAATTTACACTTAACATTGCTTTCTACTCTAAATGATGCATGATTTCGTTTGAAAAAATATGAAAAAAATTCATCAAGTATTTTTTTAAAAACCAAAAATATTTTTCAAAGTCCAAATTTTAAAAAAAAAAAACTTTTTTTCGGAAAATTATATTTTTATTCGGAAGGCCTTGTAACGACCCTTACAAATCACTAAAGATCAACGTTCTACGGCAATGGTGACGATAGTTATGAATTTTCAAAAAAGGTATGATCACGAGAAAAAGGGCAAAAATGCAAAAGTTTACCACACTGTAACTTCTGCACAAAATTATGTTTTTGAAGATTCTTTAGCACGATAATTACTTACACCAGTAACAATAATTTGGTGAAGTTTGAACAAAATCGGAGACATCAAATTTTTTCACCTGGTACACTTGAGCAATTTCGCCCCATGTATGGATGTATGTTTGTCCGTATGTATATATGCATTTATGCACGCATGTACCCTCATAACTCTGTAATTTCTAGGGCAATATCCACCAAAATTGGTGCACATATTAACTACAGTCTTATAAAAAATACTGAGGAAGTAAGACACCGGTAGAACCCCGATGTGTGGGGATGAGTGGGAGATGTAAAAATAATCGAAAATGGCCGATATTAGTGTCAAATCCATAGTTTTCGGAGTCACTGAGATCACAACCTACTCTACTACCCCGGAAGCTGACATTAACCGCTGCGCATTGGCGGTGTAAACAAACCAAAACTCTCCAGAGTAGTCATATGGAAAAGTTTGGGGAATTGTACTTTCTCGTAGTATTTCTCGCAATATATTTAAAGTCTTAAATTGAATTTTATTTGAGGTTAACCTATAAATGTTCTGAACATGTGAAGACGATAAAAAGTGTGTCTTCATGTGTTTTAAAGGGAAAACTCTCTTGTGATCGTTTTGTTGAAGTGTTGAGCTTAAAATGCGTCAATTACATTAGAGATTCTGTTTGGTTTTGGTAACGAGAGTGTGCAGTTTTATTTGTGTGTGCAAGGATTGGTGAATCGGTGGTACAACAAAAATTAAATAATGAAGAAACGCTTGGTGGTGAATTGGCGGAACTGTCATGTTGCTGTGCTGAGATGAATAATGACACTAATGATATCATTAGATACTGTAAGGTAAGACACTCCAAGGGGTGGGGTGGGAAAGGAGTGATATGTCAAAACAATCGAAAATTATCATTATTAGGCTCAAATCCTTAGTTTTCAGGGTCACTTTAGTGAATACTGGCACTCCCGATTAGATAAATGTAAGGCCCTACCTAAGACACTTCTTGAGGTCTGGGTGGCAAGATAACGATATTTAAATTTAAAACGACCCTAACTAAAAGTCCGAGTAAAGCCGGGCACGTGTACCTTGTATTTCAAGAAAAGTAACACATCAAAACTAAAGCCCTCGATTACTGCTAAAGCGATCATTAAGAGTATTACGCTCTAAATTGTATTTCGAGTCAGATCTGCAATGTAAATCAATGTAAAAAATGTAATTTTGATGGTTCGAAAGGGATAAAGTGCAGTACGCTTCCTGAATGATAAGGTTATTCTACGAGGTAGAGCTCAGTGAGCTGGTTCGTATACCAATCCACTTAGTTCCAAAACTAATACACTTAGGTCTTAATTTTTATTAAGAGGAATTCAAGATTTATTTAACACAGGTTATTTAAGTTCATTAACTGCACTCCTAAGTTCGTATTGCATTGTAGCGAGCTTAAAAGAGCCCTTTTACAAATTAAAAAAAAAAATTTTAAAGATTACTTTGTGGATGTGGACCGCTGAGGTTCGTTCAATTCTCACGAACGGTTCGCTAGTATAGTGGTACGCACTGAGTAAGAGATACAACCTATTGAAACTGACTAGGATTCAATGTTCCTGAAAAAAGCATTACTGTACAATAGCTGCTCTAGATGTATTTTTGTATTGTGTCGTGGGGCAGTCAGACTCAAAAAAAAAATCCATCAGGTTGCTGGGTGGTCAAACCATATGGCCACAATAACCTTCTGGATCTACCACCAAGAGAATTAGCCACACCTCTAACAGACAACATCACTTCAAAGCTGAACTTTAGGAACAACTTCGCGATGAAACTCCTCACCAGAGCAGAATGAAAGAACGGCGGAATATATTAAAGTGTTTATTAAAGTGTTACCTCCGGGCGAAGGGTCAACATCTTTTCCGACATCTATGCTGCTATCAACGCTCTCAACTCGGCTACAGTATCTTCCAAGCCAGTGGGATGATGCCGTCCGTGATGATTTTTCTCTAGCTGAGGCCGCCCTCCAAGGCTTACCTGTGAAAACGGTTTACTTTTCTCTAGGAGCTGCAAGGAGTGCCTTTTCTGATAGACATTCTGTTATATCCAGAGCGATCTGGCCCTTCTTTAATAGAAGTAAAAGCCGTGAGCTCATTCAGACGTAACGTGGAGATATTGCAAAGAAGGTCTCAAAAGTGTACACCGGACTTCGTTCAATAATTCCAAAACTATAAAAGCTGGCAATTAAGACGGTTGAATAAGTATATCTGGGAACCGCGACCCGATAGCACGTACAGCGTGCGTGCCCTTCACGATATCTACCCATATCTGTAACAATATTTGCTAACTCTAATATCGACCCAACAACCATGCCCGTTGTCCCCTCGTCTGTTTAGCATGGAAAGATGTATAAGAGCGAGCCTATTAATTTCGTCCAATAGTCCTGTGTCATCCAATAGTCCTGTATGGAGTAAGTAATTACACGCCGGCCCTCCTTAATGGAGGGGAACTAAATCCCTGATGTCAGCCGATTTCAAAGAGACCCTAGATATCGGCCATTGCGATTGGCTACAGGCGGACATTAACAAACGAGATAAAGAATTGTTTACTCTTCTTTCTCATCCTGACAACTCCTGTCAAATTCGTTGAGGGCGCACCGAGTCTGCTATCGTGTCTGCCTATGAGACAATGACTTGTGATGGCAGTAACGACATCTGTAATGATATTTTGCTTAAGTGAAAGAAGCTCTTTTGACGGATTTAGATCGAAGGTCACGCAGATCTGCCGGGTGATTAGGCAGGTATGCTCCCTTTGCTATTTCTTGTTTGTGTTCTTGTGATACCCTATTAATGTACAGCTTTCATGTGGTTAGCAGCTTACATGCCAAGTTTTGCTACCTCGTCAGCTTTACAATTCACCGAATTTTCATTCAGCAGCGATGGGAGGTGTACGTTAAGGTGCTCAGCTATATCGTTCAAAGATGAAGGACCTTTTTAGACAGATTCTTTTCTATATGTTAAGAGACTCTATGCTTACAATCATCACCGGATTTCAGATTGCTATCAGGCTAAGACATCATTTACACCGTCCCGTCTACTGAGACGGAGCGTCGGCTATGTCGATGAAACCACCTTGCACATTACGTGATTTTATCCCAATCTGGCATGACTTAGAAGGAGCATCTTCAGTCGAGAATTTCTGACCCGGCTGATTTTACATCCTTCCCTGTTAAAGATCTCCTTACCTACGTAGGGCTGATTGAGCGTCTTTTACAGTAGAAGGGGGCTTAGCACAAAAAAACTTCTTATTCCACCATATGGCTAATCCATTAAGTAATAATAATAAAACAATGATGGTGTCGCTTAGCGCTACCTGTAAAGACATGACTTCAGCTTGGAGAACACTGCATGAACTGTCCTCCCAATATTTGCATTAATTTGAAAGTCAGTTAATGATCCACTTGATTTAACATAGTATGCGAAAACTTCTATGTTGTGCAGACATTTTACATTTCAAAAGCGACTCTATCAAATCATTCAACTAGAGTCTGCACTTAAACAGTTTTCTACACACCGTTCTAATCCCAAAATGTAAATATTCATCAAACCCAATATAAAGGTTATAAAGGATAAGAAATGTAGGAATTTCCGCAATCCTTACAAGAAAAAACTCCAAAAGCCTTTAATAAAAGGAAAAGGATGTTGTAAATGTAATGTGATTTGCAACTCTGTCAAAGCAACGTAAGGAACCTTTTTCTGTTAAATCCTGCAAAACGACACCAAAAACAGTCAGACTGAACGATAAAATCCCAGTGATGCAATCAAAGCAAAGAATCTTTAATTAAGCACTAAATAGATAAACTCAAAATACCAATCCTTAAATATCCTTGAAGTTGCTATCATGCCACGACAGCTTTAGCAAAGTTATATCTTCCTAAGAGCATAGTATACTGCTGACAGTCGTATTATATGAAATTTCACAGAAGCTTCGTGTAAGTTTTTGCTTAATTAAGAAATGTAAGATGTTTTCAATTAACCCAATTTCGTGAAATCTTTGTTCTAAATAACTTCAAGTTTGTTTCTATCTTTTCAGGACGAGTACATTTATGGTTAATAATGAAACTTAATACAAATCGTGACGTTATTATTGTGAACGACTAGATGGCGGAGTTGCAGCAGGAAATGAAAGAGAAGAAATTTTTAATTAATTTGTGGTCATGTGCAGATACAGCAGACAGTTTAACAGAAAACAAAAAATATACAACCGAATTGAAAATAAGTGTTGAATGTATACATAAACTAATTACAAGTGTGTTGGTGACATCAACAAATTGCACAAAAGCTGAACTAGGAAAAATGAAAAGGACACGACCCGAATGTGACCACAAACAGCCGTGGCGACAAAAACAACTGCAACTGAAAAACTGGACTGTGGCTAAAAGGTGGTCAAGGCACCTGTTGACACTATTTATGGCATTCATTATCACCTCTGTGGATATCTGCGTGGGTAAGTAGTAATTTGCATCCATTAACATTTCTACCTCATGTTACTAAACTTTTGCCCTTACAATACAAAATAGAACAAAAGAATTAATTTTGCTACCCTTCATGCCATGTATAGGAAAACAATTCTCGTTGACCGAAAATTTGTTAGCTAGAAAATGAATTTACTGTTCTGGTTTCAATTAGGCAAATTTGGTTATGGCAAAGTTATTTGATTATTTATATTTGTAACTAAAAAATAATTGAAAACTTAATTGCAAACAAATTTACTACCGGAAAGGTTTTAATCTGTTAATATTCCACACCATATATCTTAGACAGAGCACTATAATATGACGGCATTTTAAACGCCATTGCCTTTAGTTGGAATTTAAACCACCCAGATCTTTGTATAAATCTATTGAGACCCGCTAGTGCTGCCTACGCTAAATTATCAAAGTTATCGAAGAACCGAGCTCCCGGACAAGCAGGTGCACTATGGATTCAATTTCTTCTTTATTCCGTTTTTCTTCGATGCAAATCCTATCTCCAATTCGGCATTGGTCAGTGAGGAAGGACATGGCGAGTCTTCGAATGCGTCCTCTGTCGAAGGAAAGGATGTTTGAAGATCTTTTAAAGTTTATTTTCTGCAATATACTATGTGTTGCTTGATAATAAGTTATATTTTCCCAACGCTTTTGGCTCTTTGCCGGACCTATTAGGGAGAGGAAGAACCCTTTCCATTTGTCAACTTTTTCATTTTCCTCTAGGCCGACATGTCCTGTAATCCAAGAGAACTGAAGGTGCGTGCCCTGATACAGTTTCTAACACATTTCGAATTTATCAAATTGAACTTCAAAGCTTTAAGTGATGATTGGCTGCCCACGCAAATGGTGATCTCAGTCCTTGACATCTGTTTTGCTTGATCAGCGAGTTCAGCTTTGATTATAGCGTATATTTCTGCTTCGAAGACTCTGCATTCATTTGTGAGTCGTCTGAGCACTTCTAAGAAGTCTCCAGCTCCGATGCCCTTTTCTGTGTTTTTTTTTAATTTTTTTTAATTATGATGTTGACCTTAAGAGAACTAGGCTAAGAAGCGATCGTCAGACCGAATTTAACACACAGAATTGGTGGGATTTGGTAAGCAAGCAGTCACATCTCGACTTTCAAAGGAAGGTGCAAAAGCTAGTTTGCTTGGGAACAACCGGTGCGATAAAATTTACACCACAAGCTGGTCTTGAAGCTATCCTACACCTGCACACCAACTAAAAGTCAGTCTTAGCAGCTCCCAGGCTAAGGGAGAATAGCAAATGTTAGCCACAAGGCTTTGCATACGCTGTCATACTGTACCTATTTAATCAAAGTAGGCTACACCCCACAACAGATTATATAAAATCACATTACAATTTCGAAAACACTTTGCTGTTATCATTACTTATAAGAGTATTGGGGAAACATCTATCACAGACAAAGTTGGATCGACGAATGAGTGGCACGATCACCACGTCATGGTTCTGGGGTTGAAGCCTCAGTCTCCCCGTTAGGTTTTAAAAATAAAAATATCTCATCCGTCTCCTGGCTGTTGTGTCTCCTAGCCCTTATTTATTTATTTATTTATTCATTACAGATTCATCAAATACATAGATTACTACAAAATATTTATAAAATCTCTTTACCCTAGTTCCCTTAAGGTCAAAGCCATGCGAACGCATCATAGGGCTGTCCCCTGGACTTTGGCTACATCAGTAAAAAAAATTTTAAAAACCAGTAAAGGTCATCGGAGCTGGAGTCTTCTCGGAAGTGCTCAGAAGACTCACAAATGAATGCAGCATCTTTGAAGCAGAAATATACGCTATAATGAAAGCTGAATTCTCTTTTCAGGGAAAATAGATGCCAGGTACTGAGATCACCATTTGCGTAGACAGCCAAGCATCACTAAAAGCGTTGAACTCCGTTTTAATAAATCTGAAATGTGTTAGAAACTGTATCAAGGCACTAGGTACCGTTTGGCACCTTACGGTTCAGTTCTCTCGGGTTCCAGGACATGTCATCCGTTGTCTGTATATCAGATTTACAATATGCAGTTTCATGCTCCATTTCTTAGTACAGTTTCTTTTGCATGCAAAGCATCTTTTGAGTCCTTTCTGCGTCGTCTTTTCCACATTCCGTTTCCAATATAGTTTGAAGTCAAATATGACGTCCAGAAACTTGGCTTTCCAAGAACACTAGCTCTAAGTTTTGGTGGTTTCCAAATATGTAGGTTGTATTTTTTTGTGAACAGTCCATTTCCGTCTTATGGGTACCAACTGTAAAGCCATTGGTTTCTGCCCATTTTGAAATGCCTTTAAACACAGGGTTCATAACGTAACGGACCGTTTGTAATAATTTTTCTTTCAGTCAGAAGTGCAATGTCACCTGCTTACGTTATCATTTAGACACTCTTGCTGACGAGGGATGTGAGGATTTTGTTAAAAGAGTCGTTCCAAAGCAGAGGTGATAAAACTCCTCCCTGTGGCGTGTCTCTGCTACTTTTTCTCCTGATGCAGAAATCCCCTGAACTGAAGTTAATAACTTTGATATTAAACATCGTCTGTATGCAGTTCGTCAGAATTTTTTTTGTTCCAGCTTCCTCCGTAGAGAAGATAATGAATTCTGTTTTAAATTGTTAAATGCCAGCGTATATTCCTTATCATTGAGAGATTTGTCAATCGTTCTTGTAACCTTATGTAGTGCTGTGTCCAGGGATTAACCTTAAGTGTAAAAGAGTTCTGCGCTACATAGATACTTGGTTGACTCAAGGTATTGCCTGAGGTATAAGCTTCTGTAGCGTTTGTAATAAAAACCACGAGAGGCTGAAAGGCTGCTGTGTAGCTTTGTTTCACAGCATTAGAAATGAAGGCCGCACGCACCTCTCTCCATCTTTTCGGTATGTATCACGTGGTGAGGTATGATTCAGAGAATGCTTTAAGCTTAGGGGTAATACTTCCCAAGGTATTTTGTAACATGACGGGCATGACTCCGTCCGCCCCTGCAGATTTATACGAATGGAAGGATTTTACCGCCCATGATAAATGTTAAAACAAGAGTTTTTGTTTAAATTTTCCAAAAAATAAAAATCTTTAATTGCAATAATCCAACTTTATTCTTATTATAATTTACGTTGACTACAAGTGCTCTGGAGTGCAAGTGAAGCCCGCACTCGTTGATGCGCTAAGAAGACCCAAAAGCTACAAACAATAGCGGGTTTTCTCTTCTATTTACAATGTGTGTACTTGTAATGCAAATTCATATAGCAACCAAAAGAGAATCAAACAAAATTTAATGAGAACTATTATTTAAGATTGTGGAACATTCACAATAAGCAATATAAATGTAATAAAGTTGTTTTTGACTAAATTATTTATTAAACATGCCGCCCGCCTTGAGAGCCTGAAGTGCTCTCAACTGTCATCTGGAGTTGGTAAAGGCGCCAATTTGTGGATATTACGACGAAATACACCAGCTCGTGTCTTCACATCTGCTACACGGACCATGTTGTCTCTGCCTGCAATGACGTTGACTACCTTGCCCAATAGCCATTTCTGCGGTGGGAGAGCATCATCGGATATAAGTACCAATGATCCAACTAGTAAGTTTGGGGAGTTGTCTTCCATTTGTACCTGCAATTAAGAGAAGAAAGATACTCTTTAGACCAACGTTTCCAAAAGTGCTGTTGGACAGTAGAAATACGCCGCCATCTTTGTATATAATTTAAGTTAGACCCTGAAGTATCTGGCTCTAATAAACAGTTTAACGGAGCCTGCCCCCAAAAGTGTGCAGGTGTTAGAACCTTATCATCGTTCGGGTCGGACGATAGCTGGCATATTGGTCGAGAGTTTAATGTAGCCTCAATTTGACAGCATACGGTTGAAAACTCCTCAAAGGTCAGCATTGCACTTTGGAGTGTTCGAAATAGGTGTGCCTTGGCAGACTTCACTGCAGCCTCCCAAATGCCTCCAAAGTGTGGAGCTCGCGGTGAGATGTGGTGGAACTGTACGCCTTCTTCAGCACACCACTGTGCTAAGCTAGCTTGCATGCTTTGGCTTAGAAACGCCGCCTTGAATTCTTCTAACAGCCTCTTGGCACCGACAAAATTAGTTGCGTTGTCGCAATATAAATGCTTGCAAAGTCTACGACGACTGATAAACCGCTTAAGTGCAGCTATGAAGGCCTCTGATGATAAGTCCGACACGACCTCTAGCTGCTGCATAAGCTTAGGCTTGTATCTGAAGCAGTGAAGGCATTCTTTTACCACCCTTCGTGCGAAGTTTCTGGCGCTGATTATCCAAAAATGTTGCCTACTGAGGGCCACTATTCTTCAGCCTTCCACCAACACGAAGAAGATCTAATTCGTCGAGGAAGGGGTTCAAAATTTGTATCGCACCTTTCATTCCTCCGGGAGTGCTTCTTTTCAGCGAGATTATTTCGTCAAGAAATTCCTGATGTTGAATGATTTTGACGATTAGTAGCGTAGCTGCCTTCAGCTCTGACGCAGTCAAATGTCCAGAGTTGAGTTTCTCTGCCTTCTGTTTTTGCCGAATATTGTTTATGAATCGCCCGAGATAAGCAAAAATTCGACGAGTTCGACTGAAGCTACTCCATTTGTAGATGTAATTTACAAAGGAGATCTGTGCCGCACAACTGAGAATTGTTTTCGTTTTCCTTTTTTCCGGTAAGTCATTCAACTTTATCTGCCTGGTTGACCAGTGCTCGTGTGATTCCCGTAAAAACGCTGGACCAGTGAACCAACAAGACTCCTTCAACTCGTTGACTGTGGCGCCTCTAGACACAATGTCAGCTGCATTTGACTTGGTCGAAACGTACCTCCAACTTGCGGTGTGTGTCAGCTCTTGTATCCTAGAGACCCGGTTGGCAACGAAAGGTTTCCAATTGGAGGCATGCGAGGACAGCCACCCTAACACAATCTGCCGCACGCACCTCTCTCCATCTTTTCGGTATGTATCACGTGGTGAGGTATGATTCAGAGAATGCTTTAAGCTTAGGGGTAATACTTCCCAAGGTATTTTGTAACATGACGGGCATCACTCCGTCCGCCCCTGCAGATTTATACGAATGGAAGGATTTTACCGCCCATGCTTCCTTGTCCTCGCTTGTAAAGTCCTTAATTGACGGTGGTCTGTCTTGCATACTCTTTATCATGCACCCAGGGAAATGGGTGAGACGAGCCGTTCGAGGATTTTTTGACTGTCTTCCGTTCAAGAGCTGTCGTCTTTACAGAAGTGTTCTAGCGGAGTTGGGGCTTTGTCTAGAATTTTTCGGAGTCCAGTCGCTTCTTTTGTCGAGTATATATTTGAACAGAAGTTTGTCCAAGATGATCTTTCTGTAGCCCTGGTTATCTTTTTAAAATTTTATAAACTGACATGGTATAGGCTACAGTGTGCTTCTGTTCTTGTTCGCTTGGATTTATTGAGGAGTTTTCTGGTTTGAGTCAAAAGAAGTCGAAGCTTTTCCGTCCAGCATGGTTTATGGCTACGTTTTGGTACTGATAGGCACGATCTCTTAAAAGTGTCCGTTAGCGTATCTGTGGTAAGGTTGAGTGATTTTTCAATTTGTGTGTTATTCAAAATGTCGCCCTTGTGAGGGTGTCTTAAGCGAGTTGTGATAAAATCAGGGAATTCAGTCCAGTCAATTTTGATGGGGTTTCGAAATGGTTTGATGATCTTTTTATCAAAATTAATATTGAAGTTTATCCTAAAATTATCAGGAAGTAAAATTTACGTGTTACCCTAAAATCATTAATTTTCAGATTATTTACTCTAAAATAAATCTATTACTTTCTGCCTAGATTTGTTTTGAAAAGTAGGATGTGTGTAGGATGTGTTTGTCTCGGTTACAAAAATGTAGTCTGGAAAGTACTACGAATTCAAAAGTAAACTCACCTCTAGTTTTTATATCACTGCTCCACACTGCATTTGAGATCTTCCGATGGAGGATTGTCTTCTTTATACGGTAGGTATACGGTTACTAGAATGAGTGCTGGTTCGTTCTTATGGTCGCATACCAACACTGTCAAATCGCTGGTTTTGAAACGATAGGAAACTAAGGAGTTTAGTTTTTTACATTTTCTCAGTTTACTTTTTTTTTTTAATGAAGTAGGTTTTAACGTTTTGATCTGAATTTTTCAGTTGTAGCTCTGAATAGCCACGGGTCTTGGATTAATGCCACATCGATGTCCTCTTCGGCCATAAATGGATGCAGGTCGGCAGTGACTGATCGGGAGTGGTGCAGATTAAAACATCCTTAGCTTTCCGACTTCCGTCATGTGAGGAGGTGATGAAACTTAGACTGCTTAGACTTCACCATCCCTGCAGCTGCTTTTATAACCGACGTTGGGTCTACCACGATCTTCAGGTCGATTTACCTTTGTCTCTGGTTGTGGAAGACAGGACACTCCATCTGCTTGTGCAAATACCTTTGGTTTCCTTTAAAATTAGTCGCAGTATGGTACATACCTCCAGTATTGAAGGTGGGTTCCATACATGAACTAACTCGTGCAATGGTACGTGGGATGGTTTCCAATCTAGCTTCCAGGATCGTTTGCTTCACTTTAAGTCAGTTAACTTTCAACAGCTTTTCATCTAGGTTACTGCGATCCATTACCGCCAGAGTGAGTTCCTCACTACTAGGCCAGTTTTCATCTTTTTACTAAAGTTTCCAGCGGTCTCGTCATCAGCTGAGCGTAAGAGAGTCTTATTCTCCTCCGACTTTACGATCTTTATAATTACAACCTTATACTTAGTGTAAGGGCGCTACCATATTTCTTAATGTATGTAATAATTTCAGATGTAAGAAAATATCTCCGCCCTCGTTCTGGTTAAGCGCATTCCAGAGGAAAATAACCATTTCTTTCTAAACTGTATTTCAAAAAATAAGACGAGTACAGAGAAACATTATATTACAAAAAATAATTTCACAGAAGACAATTTAATCTGTTTTAATTATATGGTTTTTTCCCTCGACAGTATTAACGAAATACTCCAAACAAAAATGCAAGCAAAAAAGGTTTTTCACTAGTGGCCACAAAAGTGGCCTCAAAATGAAATAACATACCAACCTTAGTATCTGACGAAGTACGGTATAGATTGAAAACACAAAACAAACCAAAACCGATTTCAAAAACGATGAATGTACAACAGCTGGGATGTGAAAGTTTCACGACTATTATAAGCGGATGCGCTGTAGCCACTAGTAGTGTTTCTGCGCTCTCATTTGAAACGCTAACCCGTATTTTGCATACATGGGTGCAGTGCAGTCCTAAATCAAAAGAATGAATAAGAAGCATTTTTTTAAAACCCTACAATGGAAACGGTAGGTCTCATTTGTTCAAGGCTCGACACACACAAATGCGATTCCTCCGCGCCAGCAACCATCCATCTGTCATAACCCTTAAAAATTTGATCAATGATGACTTCTCTTCGATTCGATTACTCCTCTTTCGATAAATAAATCCCTCTGATTATACGAAATTTCCTCTCCAAACCCTCGCTCTTGAGAATTAGAACTAAAAACCGTTTAAAAAGAGGGGTTTTCCCTATTTGTGGTGCTTGCTGTGGAGGGGAGGGGTCGCTTATTGTATTATCTTTTTCGCATCCTCTACCCTCGGAAAATGGAGACAAATAGGTTTTTGGCGATGCTTTGAATCTTAAACACACCCCCTACCCACCGTATTTACTGAGCCATCCACTCGTGAAGAATCCCTATGCAATTTTCCCATCAACTAAACTAAGTCATGGCTCTTCTCTTACAGATCTGGCAATTCGTGCAAGTGTGAAACCTTGACTTTGCAGCTATGGGTAAGCTCCTTGGGAATAATGGTGATCTGCCACACCGAAACTTTTCCACAATACCAATTCCAGGAAGTGATCTTCACAATAACGATCATGATAGATGGAATGAACTCCAGTACATAGATTAAATTAATCCCTAGGCAACCTAGCACTGAAGTCATGAAGTGGTGCTTCAGTACATTCACTTCATGTCAAATACGCTATCTGTTTGGAAGAATAAATTCTGTGCAACGCTTTGTTTCAATAGATGGCACGCGCATCTTGAGGTAGATTTCAGAGTAATATGATTTTATGGCAGATACCCTGATGTAGCTTTGAAACTGCTCCATCATAGTCTTATGTATTCAAACCAGGTATCGTCAATGAACTCATAAAGTCTTCACCGTTTGTGGTGGTGAAGGAACTATCGCTCAGGTTCCTGAAACGCTTTGTGGAGAGAAAGACCACTTCAGCCCTACAACGTTTATAAGAGGACAACCTTCATGCCTTTTAGCGTCATCTGTTGTCAAACCATATGTTACCGGCAATTGGGTTTGAACCAGAATCCCTTATACACGTTATCACTTACTCCACTGACGAATTCTACATCTCTTGCATGTTAAATTTTGTTTGCGATATGAGAGAGATTATCTACCCCACTTTCACCATAACTAGAACGTCGTTCCTGCTGGGAGCAAGGCTATGCAACCAGGTAAATTGCTACGTCAATAATTAATTTATATTTTATGAGGAACGCGTTCGCCTAGTATACAGTTTAAAGTATTAAAGACGAACGCGCAGAAATCGGATGCATAGTTTGTTCACAGTGGACTAGAAAAGTGGCGAACGTCTCTGCGAAGAGCGTTTCTACTGGCTAGAAGTTTTCGTTAGAGTAAGCGATAACGTATTAGGCTTCCATTATGGGGGAACAGGTTCGAAACCCACCTGCTTTGACTTAGCTAAAGGTCTCACCTAAAGGTTGGGATCACTTTTTGTTAGCTTAAGTCTTCACATTTTTGAACGCTTTAAGAACCGTATATGTAACTTTAACTAACTAATTTTGCGAACTTCTTGTAAATGGTTTAGGGTACTAGAAAGATTTTAGGGCAGAATTAACGAGGTTTATTCACATAAGAAATTATAATTTACTACAAAAGGCCTTGAAGGCGTCTTAATGGTTTCTTGCATTTAATATCCACAACATAAACATCATTTCTATTACATTAGCTCCAGTACACCACTTAATAATCAACTGACATAAAAGTAGTTAAGTCCTTATTTCATTTATCTTATGAGCATATTACAAAACTCTAACACAATTTTGCGAAATAAAATTTCAAAATAATGTCTGCAAACATAAATTAATAATATAAATTATGAGTTCAGGTAATGACCATCCCTAAATTTATGTAAATATATAGTATCGTCCGAAATGGGGCAATTAACATCTTTAATATGCCCTTAAGAAGACATTTTCAGATAATTACCAAAACCAATTCATTCTAATTTGCTGCTTTACGGTTGTAAACAGTCTACGTTAGATGGCGCGTACTGACTACATGTGGATAGATCCCCGGAGTATCGTATAAGGAAACCATTTCTAGAGCTGTTTAATTATAATAATTAAGCAGACCTATTCCTTAGCAAAGGATTATGGTTATTAAAACACTCTGCCATAACCACTACTGCTTGTTTGCCTGGTTTGTACCTGTGAGACTAAATCGAATAATTCCTGAAATGCTTGCTCACTCACTGGCACAATTAAAGTGGAGTAAGAGAAAACAGATTGCAGAATTACCCTAAGGAAATGGACACACCAATAGATATTGCTTAACCTAGAAGTGGTCATTTAAACAAGTTTTAGTTTGTTAATATACTAATTAAGTTGTTGTCTGGGATTTGACTGAAATATGACGGTTGTGTATGTATGGAGTAGTGAGCTTTTATTGAATCCAATTTGTCATGGATTTTTATTCTTATTACTTCATTTGAGTTTTAAGACAAGTCCGTAGAAAGTCCTTCAATTTTTTTGATGTTGTTTGAAACAATGTTTCCGTTGAAGGAATAACTTTTTTATTACTACCTATTTCTCTAGGATACTCACGAATCTCTCTCTTACCGTATACTACTGAAAAGCATCGTCGTTTCATTAGTGGGCACAATTTATGAATCACCACGAATACAGGGTGTTTCAGATCTGACGTGCCAAAATGAGCAGGATGATAGACCTCAACAAGACAAACAAACAATTGTATGGGTGGGGGGGGGGGGCAAACTCAACCATTTGTGAGTTACAGGGTGATTCATAAATTTCAGTTTTTTATGGTATGCACATTACTCATTTATTTTTATCTTTTGATCTACCCAACGCAGCGATATCAAGCAAACGTTCAAAAACTACATTCTATCGGAGAATATTATAAAAATCAACAATAAAACTCAAATTAATTCTAAAATGCTTTTTATTGAATTTAAAAATAATTACAATTAATCTTGATAACTAATAAAAGCCGTTCAAAATGTTCACCACCACTTTAGATGCATGCCAACAATCTCCTTCTAAATCCCTGATTAAGGCGTATTGCAGAAAGCCTCTCCCGTATTTTCGCTGTATTCCCAATTCGGCTAACTAAATCCTCCCTATTGTAAACTGGGCTTGAAAAAACTTCATCCTTCAGGCCAAGGAATCGGTGCACCTCGTCCAATCCAGCGGTTAGGAAATTTTTCACTTAGTATTTCCTTCACAATGTTAGCCATATGCGCTGGTACTCCATCGTGTTGGTGAAACATTCCCCTAAGATTATCCATAGGGTTCTCCTCTATTAGATCTGGCAGTGTATTGTCCAAAAAGTCCGCATAAATTTAACTATAAAGCGCTTGCGGCAAAATGAATGGTCCTACCAAATGGTTGCCGATGACACTGACACTGAATCTCTGCTGCAATGAGGTTACCTTTGCCCTGTGTGGGTTAGTGTTCGACCGGTTATGGAGGTTATGGAAGTTCGTAATATCATTTCTGGACAATTGACAATCATCTGTTCACATAATTCGGTCCAGAAACGCTCTGTCGTCAATGTTGCGTTCCAGAAGCCAAGTGCTAAATTTCAGTCTTCTCTCGAAATTTCCTTCCAGTAGTCCTTGGGCTGGGTGATGGTGATATGGACGTAATCCTACTCGATGAATAACCCTCCAAACCTTAGATGACGACACTCCTAATTGCCTTGCGACTCGTTTCGTGCTCGCCTCCCGTTCCCGAAGTTTCGGGTCGTGTCTCCCTGTCCTGGGAAGTTACACTTCCTGTTTCTCTTAACCTTTGGAAAGTCCGTGTAATTACCCCTCTTTGGGGTGCTCGCTGGGTAGGGAAACTCCTTTAATATTCCAGTACATAATTCTGTGTCTACCTGGCCAAGTTGCACCTTTTTAGAAAGATAATAAGATGGGAAATCCAACAAAAATAAAATTGAGGTGTACTAAATACATGAATTTCGGAGAAAATTCAAATGCTGGATTTTTGGTATGAGTTAGATCAGTAGTGTTGACATTTTGTGGAAAGGTCATTAGGATAGTTGTTTTTTAGTGTTTGTTTAATGTGGCTATCTTTGGTAGATCAAGAAATAAAAATAAGAGAGTAATGTGCATACCGTGAAAAACTGAAATTTATGAATCACCCTGTAACTCCCAAACGGTTGAGATTGCCCCCCCCCCCCTGCTATTCAATTTTTTATTTGTATAGTTGAGATCTATCACCCCACTCATTTTGGCATGTCAAATCTGAAACACCCTGTATATCCTAAATGATTAAATAAGAATGAACTCAAAATGGATCCTTGAGGCACACCTTGCAGTCAGATTACGGAGTAAGCGGAATCAAGCCGAATCGAAGAAATTATAAAATATATTCTGTAAAAACTATTATATTATTGACTATATTTGGGCTTATCCTTGATCGTTTTTCGGTTATTATATTACTTGCCCTCGAAAACAAACGCTCGGATGTAGCGAACACTGCTGGTATAAAGTTTATTTCTATGTGCGCCGTATATTCAAATTAAAGTTTATTAACACAATAAGCAAAATAAGACATTAATCTGTTACTAGCACAGGTTTGATTTGACTTGATTAAATTGGAGGTGTGAGGTTCTCAAGCGCCGCGGCCACTGGGGTCTATTGTGCTAACCCTCTCAACTCCTTATAGTAAGCCGGTCCCTCTGAAGAGGTTTAACAGCTCCCGCAGTCGGCAGTCATTCAGCTCGCTCGGGACCAGGATTGGTTTCCCAAATAGGCTAAATTTGCGCCTGGCCACACGCCAGCACAGGTAATGGAAAATATAATATTACTTTAAGGAACAATGATAAAAATGCAACTCAAAGACTGTACGCTTAAGATGAATACCAATAGTATACGAGACCTAGCTAAAAGTATAGAAAGCAAGGAGTTCATATAGTATGTTTCACCATAGTAAGAAATTAAGTTTAGAATGAAAATTATATCTCTTATCATAAAAATTTAAAATAGTATTTAAATCACAGAAACTAATAGTAAACCAAAGCTTAAATATAACTAAAACTAAAGCAAAGAACTTAAGCCATTAAGAAAAAAGGATTATTAATTGAGGTGAGTTGTTGCACAAATGCTCACGCTGCCGAGAAATGTTCAAACAGAAGTCTTCGAAATCTACTTGCGTTACCTGCATTCTTAATTTGCGTTGAAATATTGTTGTAAATTTTAACGTCACACATAAAAAATGATCGTCCTGTAACCAATAAAGTATATCGCGTTAGTATAAGGTTACCTGATTTTTCAGATGAGCGCATGACTTGCTATTTTTCACACAAATATTCCGGCCTGCGGCGGCGAAACAGCCTACTGATGAAGAGGCAGACATGATATTTAAAGTATTATTCTAAGGACATTCCAAAATCACGACACCAATACATTGATACATGAGCGTAGAAGAAACACAATTCTCGTGCAGTCATTAAATGCCACCGTCAACTAGCGTAGACTTGCAGAGTCTAGACCAGTATAAATTACATCGCTGTTCGAAATCAGTGGAATAAGAAGAGTTTGGACTAGCCTCAAATGGGTGGATTGAGCGGTATTAAGTAATGAGGCCCAGAGCCTACGCAGCTCACCATAAATTTTATGCATGACTGAGTTCACATGATCAGACCAGTCAAATGTTTTATTCATAATATGCCCAAAATTGTAACCTTTTCCACGTAAAAAATGCTATGAGCATCAAGTACAATAGGAGTAAATCAGAGGTACCAACGCTATGCACAGAAATAACAGTGCTACAGCATTTCTGTAACTTTGAAGTTAGGCCCTTCCTTACTGTCAACAGATAAATAGCAGCCAGATCCTCGTCCATGCAGGCTATGGTGCCTTCAATTAGTACATGGCCTCTATGTCAGTAAAGCTCTATATCATCAGCATACATGTGAAAGGGACAGTATTTGAGAATTTTTTTAATGTCATTGATAATTAGAAAGAAATTAATTGGGCCCAACATCGAACTCTGCAGAACTCCGTTAGTGATTGGTTGCACGTTCGATATATCACAATTAATCTTGACTCTTTGCGCTCTTCCAGATAGCTGCCAAAGAAAGTTATTGCTTTACTAGAAAATCCAAAACAATGCTTCAGTTTGAGAAGAAATATCCCACGATTCACTGTATCAAACGCTTTCGTAAAGTCTAAGAGAGTTAGAACAGTAAACCAGGCATTGTCAATTCATTCTCTAATATCCTCGGTAACCTAACAATTACGGTAGTGGTACTGTGACGTCTACGAAAGCCCGATTGTTATTTGCATAGAAGCTCATTATCATTTAATGATGGCTTAAGCTGTGTTTTTACTGCTTTCTCTAGTACTTTCGACAAAAACGACAGAATACTAATTGAGTGGAAATTATTTGCAGTTTTTGCTGTAAATTTTTTGTGGACCGAAACAACTCTTCCAAAAACTCCTTCCAGACTTGAGGAAAGTATGATGTTGTGAGGCAAGTGTTTATAGTGTATGTTAGCTCCACAATAATAGGGTGCAAGATAATTTTAAGAAATCGGGGACATAGTTTATCTGGTAAAACACATCACGGTAGATTTATACACTCCTGACGAAGATCAGAGGTGCATCAATTTTTATAGTCGCGAAAGAATTTTCGTGCTGTGATATCTCTTTGAATTTGCAGATCATACGTTAGAA
This sequence comes from Leptarthrus brevirostris, assembly GCA_964036015.1. Classification (NCBI taxonomy): domain Eukaryota; kingdom Metazoa; phylum Arthropoda; class Insecta; order Diptera; family Asilidae; genus Leptarthrus; species Leptarthrus brevirostris. The sequence goes on from OZ038371.1 coordinate 22,375,094, forward strand.
ATATTAGGTCATGATCTGATAGACCATTCAGGGAAATCTGATTATTAAATAAAACGAGTTCCCCTTGCGCAGTAATTAGCAAATCAAGTAAAGGGACGGAACCGCTAGTGAAATGAGTTGAAAGGCTACGAACTATATATGTAAATCATTCATCGAGAGAATTTCCTTAAGTATATGGGTTCTAGAATTGCATTGCAATATATTAGAATTAAAATCCCCACTAAAGATTATATATGTATATTATGGGCAATATGTGCAGAGATTCTCCTCCTAAGCGGACCAATTATTACAATTTGGTGGAATATACATGCAGCACAGCAGGAATATTAATTCGACGATGAAGACAAGATATTCACTCTAACACCTTTTCTGATATATATTGCAACTCCACCAACCCTTCGGCTCAGACGATCCTGTCTTATAATGTCCTACCCTGGAATACTAACAAGTTCATCTGGAAAATCACAATTAAGCTATGTTTCAGATACCAATATGGCATATAAGCAACACTTACCTATTTTGTTAAGGATGATTCTAGCGTTTAAGTGGCATATCTTAAATCCTTCACGCTGGTTCGAAAGAATATGTTTATCATTCATTTGGGCAAACTCAGGCGGATTTATCCGAGAGTAGTCACATATACAAAGGGGGAACATCCGTGCAGATAAACAGATATCAGCAACTAGCGAAGTAGTTATTGAAAAGGACAATAAATCACCTATTGCTTGACATATCAACAGCTGTACAACTAATATAAAATCCAATTTTATAATATTAGACACTAAAAAATAATCTAAAACTAATTTGCGTACATGTGATTCTATTCCCATCTGCTTGGTTACAATTGTACAACTCATTTCGTAGTCCCCAAAAATTATTATTATGTGTAACAGTGGGGTTACTGCACTCATTTTGCAACAAGCTGTATTACATCTGCGTTCAAAAAACCCTCCTCGTTGTTTGGCTGCTATCAAGGGCAACGTGAACCATACCGTTTCGAACTGCTAATAATATAAGTATTTCAATGTTCATTTGTGCTCCATTACATTCATATCCTTTTAATTGCCATATTTAAGTATTTTTAGGGCTCCGTACCTCAAAACGAAAAAAGGAACCCTTATAGGATCATATTATCATATTATCTTGTACGTCTGACTGCCAAGACAACGTTATTTCATATGATTGCGCGATAACCCTTGCTCATAAAATTTCTTTGCCAAAAAAATCTCGAAACTAGAAATGTAAGGCTTCAAAATGCTTTTTTTTTATTTCCGTTCGCCCATTTTTCACATAGATACTGACCTTCAGAAAGTAGCAACAAAATAAAAAAATTATCTGCTCTCTTAATTGGTAGTACCGTGATATTAGTTTTAAGGATTTTACTGACATACCTTGAGCCTAAGGACTTGATTTTCGACGAGGATACGGTATTGGAGAAGATCTCTCATCTAGCTGACAGTTTATCGAATGGTCCTGACTGCATCCCCACCTCAGTATTGAAGAGCTGTAGTTCGCCTCTTATCCCTGTTCTTTGTCATTTTTTCAATTTATCCATCCATTGTGTCGTTTTTCCTAAACTCTATAATTACTCTACTGCATAAAAAGGATAAAAAGTGTGATATCACTAATTTTGGGCCTATTGCTAGCCTGTGCTACATTTTCAGGTGACTTGAAGCGTTAATTGTCAACTACAACAAACTTACTTGAGTCCACGAATTTCTGTATCCGTGTCATTGAGTCTGGTGGGCAGGTGCACTGCATTTTTACTGATTTCAGTAAGGCCCTTGACAGAATTAACCACAGGATTCTTATACACAAACTTCATCTCCTAAGATTTGCCTCTCTTTTTGTTGAAATCCTATTTGTCTCATCGTACAAAACGCGTTTTATTTCGAGAGGCTCTCTCCGACATTATTTATAATATTTCAGGTGTCCCATAAGGCAGTCATTTGGGTCCTCTACTTTTCATTATTTATATTAATGACATGTCGAATATTCTGGAAGGTTTCAGAATTCTTTGTTATGTTGACGACGCTAAAATTTTTCGTATGGTTTCTGAAGTAGCCGATTGTGCCCTATTAAATTCCGACCCATTCCATAAGTGGTACTCCACTAATTCGCTACCACTACATATAGACAAGTGCACTACTATTTCCTGTTTACGTAAGAGAACCCATTGGTTATTAGCTATACCATATCTGGAAACCACCTTGCTAGATTTGAGAAAACAAAAGACTTAGGCGTTTAGCCTGTTTCTCTTTTGATGACCACATTGACGCAACAGTCTAATAATAAGGGCTAATGCGACTCTGAGTTTTATTAAAAGGTGGTCCAAGGAAGTCGACAACCCGTATGTCACGAGGCTACGTTATTGAACTTTTGTCAAGTCTATTTTCGAGTATGCTTGTATTGTCTGGTTTCTTTTTTATGCATCATATATTAACCGCATTGAGGCAGTCCAGCGAATATTTGTCAGATTCGCTCTTTGTGGTCTTCCATGGAACGACTCTCTTGTCCTGCCTCCGAAGATAGATAGGCTTAAACTCATCGCTTTAGATACTCTCGAAAACAGACGCAAAGCTTCTCGTATTGTATTTGAATTCCACTGCCTACAGAGCTCTATAAATAGTCCTGAATTTCTTAGTTCTTTCAATGTTTCAGTTCCGGCACGCTCTTCTCCATATCCCGTACTAATTACTGCAAACATGGACCGTTATCGTAACCGTTATTATATTGTCAATTTAATCGTCATTTCGATAGTATCGACTTTCACCTATCTAGGAGTCTTGTTAGGGGTCGGCTTGTTTAATGTAATTAGTTAGAGTTTTGATTTGTTTCTTTTTTTATCTTTTTTTTACTATTATTGTTATTACTATTTTGACTATTTATATTATAATGTAGCATCATATTACAATTAATTTGTATTAATTTTTATTTTGCAGTCTTAAATACAATTTGTATGCATTCGAATGCTTATAATGGCTGCCTTTGCATAAGGGTTGAAACTAAATGCGCATGACTTCTTGAACGTACCCATATTCTGTCATGCACTCTTCTTTTTTCCGAAAAAACCGGAAAAAGAAACTATTTTATTTAATGGAACCTTTGGAACATACACAGCGTTCACAATTTCCCGGTCTTCTTTTATTTGGGTTATGGTTCTTACACAGTTTATGTTATTTTTATTCAAACTCGCAAGCTCTAATTCACTTCGATAACGGAATTAAAAAACATAACAATTGACAATGCTAATTTTACCCAGCCACATTAGTGTCTCTTGATTCTAAAACACGCAAATCTGTTGTGTATTCAACTTTTATGGAAATATACATGCGGAAAATTCTCAAATACATAAACATGTTCAACGAACTTAAACTTTACCAAAATGCAACATTTTCATAAGATTTCACAAAAAAGAGTAAGGGCAAATTTGAAGTTTCAACAATTATTGTGCAAATTCACAACTCAAACAGAAAACTTTGGCTGTGCCAAGGTGCATAAAAACGTCTTACGAGCGAGTTCAGAGAATAGCTATATCGAAACAGCATGCATACATATGGCTATAGTAACGTCTAATATAATACACCTAATGTGGGACACATATCGTTTGAAAATCATTTCAAAGCAAGAGGAATAGCTAAATATAATAATGCAGGACCATTAAGATAACAAAAAGGAATAGCTCGGGAACACAATGGATGAATAGATTGAATAGGATGAGGATGTTCACTGAACAGGGCAGAAGTCGAAAGGTATTTCAATTCAATTTTAGAAGTTATAATAACGACAAAATGTTTCCTCAATACACCTGCGAAAATTTTCCCTGAAGTAAATTTAATTTTCCCAATAATCATGGAATATCATATTCGCCACAATTCAGAGAAACGGACGTTTTCATGCCGCACTGAATTTTTGGCAAATATTCAAATCCCAAGTCTTTTTTTTAAACTGGGTTTTGGGGGGGGGGGGGGGGGGGGAAGGTTTTCTTGGTATCACTCAGTTAAGTTTTTTGTCGTTTTTGTTCGAATAAATTTTATACAAACTTATTTTATGAGAGTATAGCTATACACACATATATCGATTCGACACATATACGATTTCAAACTGGGCTGAATTCCCAGATTCGATGTCCTCTTCCCTTCTTTTGAATGCAAGCTATAAAATGCAATTAAAATGGTTTTGTAAAAAGCCAGATACTTTTTCACGAGATGAGAGTAGGAAATTGTGAAAGTTTTGCGACGAGAAATATCGTGCACTTGCGAAAGTTTTTAGTTTTTTTTTTCGAGTGTGTGGCTGAAATATGCTGCCTCCACTAGCAGCACTGGAGAATTCTGAAAGTTTTCATAAAACTCCTTGGCCAAGCTACCGTAGCATGTTGTAGTAGCAGCAACACAGATTACAGAAAAATGGCTATTGGTATTCAGGAGTATGTTGACAAATTATCTGTTCTGTTCCGAAATGTAAAACAAAAAGGATAACTTATTTTTGGTCGCAACTAAGTTTATGGTTGGACATAGTTCGTTTAATGTTAATTAGCAGGGTTTTCTAAGGTATGTTTGATGGAACATAGTCGAAAGTTGCATAGGGTAAAATTATCGTTAACGTCAGTATTATATATTGTGGAAAACCCACACTCATTAATTGAGGGTATTGCGGAAACAGACCAAGAGAGATATCTATGGAGGGACTACCTTAGAGCTTCTATTATAATAATTTTAATTATAAAATGTTAAGTAAAATTTCCGTGCACATTATATGCTAAAGTTTAGGTAAATTATTTTACATAAGCGTAATGAGACATTCGAAATGCATATTAGTTAAGTTCTTCTTTGTTTTAAAATTAAAACGCAAAAGGACAAAGGTTCTATCTACATTCGTACAGGTGTATCCTTTTTAGTGCAGTTTTCCCTAAATGGTCAGTAAACTTCGGTGTTAAGGTTAATTATCTCACGCTAAGAATTTTTTTAAACTTTATTATTTTAATATTTAATTTGCAAGGTATTCCTTGTTCGTATATATTCTTGAAGACCTCGATCTTTTTAATTATGCTCGAAATAGCTTTCTTCCACCTCCTTCAAGTTTTTTAACTTGTCGTTACATCTGACCTACTTCAGGTAAGTTTTTTCACACGGTTTTCTCTTGAGAATTCATTTATTTTTCTCCTTAACAATTTTTAATTTCCGTATATTTTGTTCTTTTTTTTCGTTTTAAACTATGCATTTATAATTTCATTCGAAACTTGAAAAATGCACTCATTACTGGAGAAAATAGTAACTGGCATGAAATGAGATGTTTCGCTGGTGGGCTACCTTGGCGTTCCCAAGGGGATCGAGGTTAGCGAAGCGGTAAGTTCTTCTTGTTAAAAGAAAAAACAATATTTTATAGCATCGTTTTACAAAATCTTAAATTGTACACAGAACAGTGAAAAATTGAGATTATAACACTAAAACGGACTGGTTTCTGCTCAATCACGTAAAGGAAAATTTTAATTTTCCAAGAGATAACAAAAACTAAAACAAAACGCGAAAATATATGATTTTTCTTTTACTTACCGAGATTCAGATACTTAAATATATTGTAAAGTAATAAATATTGATAATATAATTAGGGGAAGTACGGACAAGATTACATACACGGGTAAATTGACATACTGTGCCTAATTCAAAATTCATAGGCTTTAGCAAGCCATATGCTATCGTATCACATGACCCGAGTGGTATTTATCACTCTGTGAAAAAAACCAGCGCTCTCCTCTCAGGTGCTGTATTGCAGCAAGAACAAACGTATTTCCCGATGTTACAAGTTTATATTTACATAGGTATCTCTCGATTTTCACTAAGTTCTCTGCTATCCTACTTATTTAGTTATAAATAAATTGATAGATTATATCGTTATTTATGATATGAACTAATTTTTAGGGTTCCGTACGTCCGTACGTACTAATTTATAGGGTTCCGTACGGACCCTTATAGGACCACACGTGTGCCTGTGAGTCTATCAGTTTGTCATAGCCAATTTGCTACGACTCTACTGGACCGATTAAGTTGAAATTTGGTACACATATGAATTTCTGTAACCCAAACACTCTACTTCTCTCTAGGGCAATGAGATATTTCTGACGAACTGGATACAGACAATGCTTAACAGCAGGGTCATCAATGCCAGTTTAGGGGACTTTTCCATCAGGAAAACAGTTCACAGAGGTACACCACAGGGAGGAGTATTATTACCCTTGCTTTAGAACATCTCTCTAAACAAAATCCTCAAATCCCTCGTCAACAGAAGTATTAAAACGATAGCGTACGCAGACGACATAGTCTTGCTGACAAAAGGAAAGTTCCTTTTCCCGGAAATTTTCTACGATTCCTTTTTGCCCGGAATCTCACGCGATTCATTTTTGCGCGGAACATTTTCTAAGCCACTTTTGCCCGAACCTTCTAAATAGATCACTTTTACTCTCAGCCGGTCAATTCACTTTAGCAGTTTAACAGCTGATATCTCCAACATAAAAACAATTTTCTTTTATACTTATTTACCTGTAAAAGGCTCAATACATTCTTTTATTATTGTAAGCGAATTAGGTAATTCCGACGAATGCACATTAATGCGCTTAAGCACTTTCAAAGAAGAAAAGACGAAGAGAATTGCAAGTAATGGTGAAATTTTCAAGACCTAATTCCAACGCTTGGCATTACTTTAATACACACGAATTATTAGCACACTATATAACATCAATTAGAGTCTACAGAGTGACTTCCTCTCGAATTAATAACTCTATCTTTATCAATATATCATTATATAAATTTCTATTAAATTGACAACGTCATCGTATTGAAAAGCAATTTTCTCATAAACTAAATCCTCCTAGAAAATACTACGTTATGTCCACCATCGATCATTAATTATAATCAAAGACAGCGCCAAGACGTCTCGTTCCCTTTCGTGCTGGAAATCGGTCATTCAATGTATTGACAGGTTATCAACACTATTCGAAGCCCTTAATACCTGCTGCACTCGAAGAGAGCCATTCCCGAAGGGTGCCCTTTGTGTACACAAGGATCAATCTCAATTTATTTTTGTACCCGAGCATCTTCAACCCGCTCACACTATACATTTGTATTTAGTTGCAGGATTTTCGTTCCAGATCTTTCATCTACGTTTACACACAATTTGACGGGTTTCTGACCTTCCAACCCCTTTATGACCAATTCCATTTCGTGACTTACTCCTTACATCCCCCGCAGCAATTTGATGTACACATAAACCCGCTGAACCTTCTTCATTCATCCCATCATCCCTTAGTGTCGGTCTCTGAGGTTATGTACTCCAGTTCGATTACCTTTCCAGCATCATTCTAGACGAATTCTATTATGTCGGGCGTTCCCACGTTGAGTCCAACGTGCCACACATAGCACATGCTGCCGCAAATGTTTTCTCCTTTTTGTATACTCTTTTATTCCTAAATTGTGTGAAAATGTAAGTTACACCTACGTTCTGATTGCATTCCGTTCCCGTAAAATCTGTTTTATAAAGAAGTCACCAAACGTGGAGTGTATAAATTAACAAATAAATAATGTCAGGATGGGGGGTCTGGGGGACGATATGTATTAATATTTTTTGCTTTACAACGTCCAATTAACTTTTGAATTCCTGTCCAACTGAGCGTAATTCCCGCTCCTAATTAACTTGTAACCTTTTCCATGAACGGGAAAAGCTGTGGTCTATTACTTTTTCGTTAAACAAGTTTCCTTCTGTTGCGCTCCTGCTGCTGTTAATTTAAACGACCGACAGAAATGTGTGCATTTGTGAACTAATTGAAGGAAATTTTTCCAATGTCCTTCTGGTAGATCGCAGGGAGAGGAGAGTCGATGTAGACCGATTGAAGTAGAGGATGTTCGCAATTTAACTCTTTTGGATGGGTAACTTTTCTTTTCTTGTATATTTCCAGTTTCATTACGATTTCATTTTAATTTGTTTTCAAGAATTTTAATTATTTCAATTAGCTTTCTGCGCCAGTAGGACATTAAAGTAGTTTGTTGTAGGATTACAGTCCCCTTAAATACTGTAACGTAGCAGGAGCTATTCGAGGCTCGGCGGATTAATTAAGACACTGATTTTCAATCACAAAAGTTACAGTTCTTATTCATCTCACTAATTAGTTGTTTTTACAATATTTTTAAAGGTTTCCTTCACCATAAAACGTTAAACTTTATTTATTTAAACTTATCCCTTCACTGGTTAAATTAAAACTAATTCAACAAGCTGCTACTCAGCCCTATTTATACTACTTAGCTCAATTCTAGAAAGTTCAACAACTTAGTTCTAGAAGTTTTCGTTATTCATTTTCACCACACCAAGTCACCACAGGATCGAGTCGGCCTTCACTTCATACGGCATCTTATGTTTTTCTGATTTCAAAAATCTGGGACGTTTGCACTACTTGATTTGGTTTTCATCACGTAGCCTATGCCATCCTACAGTGCATGTTACAATATGTTTTTATACAGATGGAGCCTTATGCTTGAACAGAATGCAAAGTAGCCATCCCGTAGCCACCTTAACTGAAAGTCACGTAAAAGTAAGTTGCATGGCAGCTGTATAAAATGAACGGAGTGAACGCAGTCAACGCAACCATAACGCAAAAGTTGGGCAACTTTCAACTTTAAAGCAGCTCAACTACTTGACAGTCGAAACATTACCTACGTCTTTAAAACTTTTAAATTTATTTATTTGCAATTCAGTGATTAGTCGGTCAAAGTTCAATTTCCAGAGCGTTAGACGGATAGTATTTTCTACTCAAAAGGATAGGCAATTGTCTGGCTGTTCTTTTACTTCATCGTTCAGAGTGCTGGTTCTGTAGGATTTACTCCAGGACGTTGTTTTTTCTGAGATTTGGCCCCGCAATTCCGTTGTGCGTGAATTTGTCCCAAGAACTCAACTTGGCTTTGCCGATGCGTCCTCAAAAACTGGATTGCGAAAATGTCAATCTACTACGCAAACGTAACTGGTCTTTGTTCCAAAATGGCTAGGCTCTTTGCTGGCTCCAGCGACTTATGCTAAGACCTTAGAACAGAAAACGAAAGCAAGTGCACCATGCTGATAATGTTTTGGAATTTTCCTTATGTGTTTGAAAGGTGTGAATGTGTGTTAGTTTTCGCCATGGAAGTAGTAAATTTGTGACTTGTTCGAAGTGGTCCTCGCAAACTCGATTGGATGGTATATAATCAGTTCTACCGAGGGATTTTAACCACAGTTCTCTGAAGTCTTTATCTTTTGGAAAACTTAAAATACCTGAAGGTAGAGAAATATTTTAATATAATATTTTTAAAGTACTATTAGAGCCCCTAGGCAAAAATTTCCGTCAGCTGTCGCTGAAACCATCAAGGCGAACCAAAACTCTGATGTATCTCAAATGTAAACAAATGACCACCATCAAGAGAAATGTTTATATTTGTTGGTAATTTAGCTTTTATTTATACAGCTTTTGCACATATTTCAAAGAAAATGCTATATAATTGCTTATTATATTATTAACCTTCCCTGAAAAATGATTTTCCACACACAATGTGTCGATTATTTTTACAACAAAATACCGCACTCTTCATCACGAAATATGTTTAAATTAAGTAAGTCAGATACTTAGTAAACTAAGCCAAAACAGTCTTTTAAATGTTAATTGTCTTGATATGTAAAATAACACCTCTTTTAATAACTTAACAGTGAAAATTATTCAATAAACACTTTCAATGCGCACTCTTCAGAAAGTCCACGTCAAATTGACATTTCGGAAGGCGTATTTTTTTACCCTCTCCAGACACCTTTCCTACGAACAGAAAATCGGAAACTTGGCTGTGCCAGAGAATTTTAGATGTGGAGGTGCTTAGCTCTGAGTACATTGTTTGACGCCCTTGGGGGCGGTGTACTCTGCGCTGTGCGTCGCGATATTTCGTGCAGACTGGTTGACATCCCGAACTCCGAAGAATTATGGGTTTTGCGCACAGCTACTAGACTGTCTGGTAAAATTTTGTACATTTCGACCGCCCATATTCCTCTAGGTTCTCCGTCTAATGTCTATGAAAGATTTGTCTCCTGTGTGGATGAACTCTCACACGCTTTTTTTTTTTTTGTTATACGATGTGGCCAAATCGTAGGGGACAACCCTTTGATGCGTTAGCATGGTTTTGGCCGGAAGGGAATTAGGGTAAGGGAAGTGAGGAAACTTGAGTCTTGTTCTTGCATTGCTGCGAGCTAGACAATAGCCCAGAGACGCTCACGGGGTCATCTGGTCTCGAACCCGGGGCCCATGGCATGGTGGTCGTGCGGCTCAACGCATTGATCCAACTCCGCCTTGTTGCCTTCCGCCTTTAACCTGCCCGAAGTTGACTGGGAGCTCTCTCACTCGGATGACGGCTTGGTTCCTTTTCAGTCTGTCAATCAATTTGCCTTTCCTTTTATGGATGGCCTTGCTTCTTTAGGCTTAAGACAGACTTGCAGCATATTAAACGATCATGGAAGGTTCCTCGACCCCGTCTTTGCTACCGATCCTGCTAGTACACTGGTAAAGCGATGCTTGGTGCCACTTGTTGTTGCACCTCATATTGCTCTTTTAATTGATCCTGTTATAATGTCTTCTTATGTGCCAGATGACGTTGTTGTAACTTCAGTAAGACTGACTTCTCCGTGATTAACAACTGGCTCTCAGCTTGAGTGTAGTGCCTCAACGAACGAGACATTAATGAGGCCGTAAGATCTTTCTATAACTTACTGTCTACCCTTTTTACTTACTTTGTCTCTATTTCTAAATCGAATAACTCACTTTCTAACTGATAGATCCTTAAAATACTTAAAGAATGTTAAATGTAGTGTCTTCTTATAATAATTATATTAACAGAATGAAAGCGCATCGATCCCATGCGATTTTAGAGGTTCGTCAACTTGAAGCGCAATTCTGATGGCTATCCATCTTCTTTGTCTTTTGGATTATAAGTTTTATTAGTTTTAAGGATTTTACCCATTTGACGAAGTTTCCACCGACTTCTCTCGAATCCAAAGACCTTTTAATTGAAGAAGCTGCGATTTTTAAGAAAATTTCTACCTTGGCTGATAGCTTTTCAATTAGTCCTGATGGTATCCGCGCCTCACTCTTGAATATATGTGCTTCCGTTCTTGCTCCTTTTCTGTGTTATTTATTTGATCTAACAACTCGTTATGGTGGTTTTTCGAAAGCTTGGAAAACCTCATTAATTATTCCTCTTCACAAAAAAGGTGTTACATGCGATATTTCGAACTATAGACCAATTACTAATCTTTGCTGTATATCCAAGATTTTTGAGGCACTTTTTACTTCCTATAGTGGAGTAAATCATAAACCACGAATTTATTATAGAATAAATCATAGAATTCTTGTTTTCAAACTCTCCCTTCTCGGGTTTCCGCGGCTTTTTGTAAATTGGATTCATTCGTACTTATCTGAACGTGCTCAGCGAGTTTCTTTTCGTGGAGCTCTGTCTTATGTTATTTTCTTCCATTGTTACTTATAATTTACATTAATGATGTATTTACAATTCTGTCTAACTCAAAGATTCTTTGTTATGCCGACGACGCTAAGATATTTCGCACTGTTTAAGACAATGCCGATTGCCTACTTTCAAATTCTGACTTGAATGCCTTTCAGAATGGGTGTTTCATTAACGTCCTTCCCCTAAATATCGGCAAGTGCACATCTATGTCTTTCTCAAAAAAAAACAGATCTCCCTTGTCCTTTAACAAGGGTTACAAAGACTAAAGACCCATGTGTCTGGCTCAATTCCCAATTTTCTTTGGAGGATCATCTTGATGCCATAGTTACCAAGGCTAATATTATTCTGGGTTTCGTGAAGAGTTGGTCAAAGGAATTTGATGACCCTTACATTACAAAACTTCTATATTCTACTTTTGTCAGGCCTGTTCTGGAATATGCCTTTTCAGTCTGGTCACCGCTCTATGCGACACATGCGCTGTTCAATGAAGGTTCGTTATGTTCGCTCTTCGATGCCTTCCTTGAAATGACTCCCTTATATTACCACCTTATGTTGATAGACTTGGATTACTGCACTTGGATACACTTGAAAAGAGACGCTGTAACTCCAGGATCCTTTTCATCGCACTAATTATGGGGTAAAATAAGCCGATCACATTGGTGTCGCGATTTTTTAATTCCTCTTTTGATCGCATCTTCATCTATCGCGAAATCATGTGAGATGTCAGCTTTGTTGAAGTTACTTTTTAGCATTTTGTAGTAGTCAGCACTTTGATGAAATATTGTTAATAAATAATGGCTTCTGGTCATTAGAGAATAATTTCACCTGTTCGTCAAGACCACCACTCATTTATAGTGGGAATGTTTTAACTTTCTCATTGGACAAGGCCAACCTGTCTGCTGCTAATTTGTACTTGCCACCTTCACTGCAGCCGATTCTATCTCCATCACAGTGAACTTGTAGACAAAAACCGCTAGACTTTCGCACTCGGAAAGTTTTTAGGGTGCTTTTGAAACTCGACGTGTACAAAACTAGTGGGACTGATGGTTTCTCGCCTCTGGAGGTAAAATGATGCGCCTCTGCTTTGGCTAAACGTTTGCGAAAAATATTTCACCTCTCACCTTGCTCATGAACATCCGATACTTAAAAAAGAAGAAGCATGCGACCCCTCTAACTTCACACCAATTGCACCAACTTCGTTCTTATAAGTTTTCGAATCATTCATCAAACAAATCTCAGTTGATGAAATATCTAGAAAATAACCATCTTATCAACGATTTCCAGTACGGTTTCCGCGCTGGCCGCTCAACCGTAGACTTACTAACGGCTCTAACGAAGCATTGAAACCATTGTCATTTGGTCAGTCCGAAATCGTCACTCTTGATATTTTAAAAGCTTTTGATAGAGTCTGGCATGCTGCCCTTCTAGCCAAACTTCAAGCATTTGGTCTGCACCCTCACCTATTAATATCGATAGAGAGTTTTTTGTCAGGCTGTTCAACCGTGTAGAAATTGACGATGTTACATCTGATTGCTACGAAATAAATACCGGTGTACCTCAGGGTTCAGTTCTTTCACCAACCTAATTTATTCCTTTTATTAATGATCTTTTATCCCTTACTCTCAAATCTAGTTTCGCCGACGACAGCACGCTTGATTTTGCGCATTCTTTTGATTTTGGAATGAATTCTCGTGGAAATGCTGCAGAAATAAATCGTGAGCTAATGTTTGGATCATTAAACAACAACATTTCTATGATCCTCGCTTGGGGCAGAGAAAATCATGTTTCGTGCAATGAATCAAAAACTTAATGCTCAACTCAATGCTGTTTAATGTCCCTTAAAAACGCCCACTTCACCAAGGAGTGAATATACCCAATTCGCTCTCTCTAAACATCTTGAGGATGGATATATCCAACACTCTTAGCTGGACTTATCATATATTTGCAATCAATAGAAATTCCATGAAATGCTCGGGTTTTCTACAGAAATGTAAAAAATATTTCACCCGATCTGACTTAGCGCTAATCTGCAAGACTCGAATATAATTCCCATATTTGGGCAGGGGCGAACATGCAGCATTGTTCGCGTAAGACAAACGATCCTTCAATCTCTGAGAACATTTACTATCTGGAGAATCGAAAGAATGTCGGTTGTCTCTCACTCTACTATCGGTTTTTCCACGGTATAAGTAATATTTTTATGAAACAAATTTGGCTTAATTGTCACTTTAACGAAACTATCAAAATTTATTCTGTTCAGCCGTTTGAGTTGCATTATGTTTCAAGGGTTAGAGTTAGGGCTGTGCTGTTTACTCGACGGCACACTTGCTTAGGCTGTGTACGAAATGGTTAAAATGTTGAATTTTTCCCTTAGAGGTGAAAGAGATTTCTTCAAATTTTTTCGGAAGATATTGAATATATTCTAGACATTTAAAATTTAAATATACCACCTTGCTAAAGCATAAAGAATTTGTGACACAAAGAAACTTTCTAATGGTTATAGCTTCAAATTTAGTTCAATAAACGCTACACTATTAAGATTAACTGTAGCATAAACAGATAGCATAAAAGACAAATTTGAAATTCAGTCAAAATACCATCAACTAACTTAAGTTGATAATAACGATATGACAATGACTTTTTAAACAAAATCATAAGCATCTAAATTAAACTCTCAGTGCATTGATCAGATTATTATCAAATTCACATTCCGCAAAAATTCAATATATAAACAAACTGCTTACACTGCAAAAGCAAAAGGTAAATACATTTACAATTAAATTCACGTAAAATAATCGAACTTTGTTAGTTAACAAAAATCATATTATTGTACAAATGTTTAGTTTTAGGAAATGTAGATATATATTGACTGCAATTAAATAAATGATAACAGTTTTTTGGGAATAACGAACCAAGACTTTTATTTAACCGCTTGTCAGTCTGCAATAAATCTGGTCCTTCGAGCCGGATAAGAACCAACGACCTATGGACCATGATTCAGCTCTGTTTCCTTTAGTATACAGTCAAACTATATAATCTGTTAGTATTTCTAATTTGAATTGTATAGTTTTAAATATTTTTTGTAATCTAAGGTCAAAGGAAATATGTGTACATTTAAAAATATGTTTTTTCGCTCGGTTACACGGGTGGCTTTTGCCTTTTATGTATAACCGGACATAGCTTCTTAACGTGTGGACCGATAATTCTTTTTTGTTATATAGGATGTGTTTCCTTATTAGTACCATGTCAAAAACGTTGTCAGTGAGGAAGGGTTTTGATTTTTAAAATGAAAAATCTGTTAAAGACTCTAAGGATCTAAAGGTATGAACCAAGAACTCTGAGTTATCTTCTATATTATGCAAAAGTTCAGAATAATTGAAAAATAGTCTTCTTGATCTATAATATATTCTGGAATTCTGAATAGTTATGAAGCCGTCTTCGCGTTAAAGAAATATTCTAAAATTCAGAATATCTGTACGGACATCTTCGTGATCAAAAAAATTTTTATGGCATTCGAGTAGTCGAAGAAAGTTAATTCGCTGAATAGTTGTACAGTCTTCTTTTAACTAGGTTCCTCCAGGTAGTAGAGTTTTACCGCGGTAATCTCGTCGAAATCTAGATTAAAATCTCAAAATTTCTTTAAGGGAAATGTGCTTCGCTTTATAGGAACTTTAAGTATGGAAAGAGTAAGATATATAAAAATTTAACGTAAAACTTCCTTTTTTAAGTTTAAATATGCAAAAAATAACTTATACAAGACCAACTTGACAGTATGATTCATAATGAATATTATGAATTAATATTAATAATAAAAACACAAAAAAATGAACACTGGACACCTACGGTAGGATATAGCTGCTCGTAAAACCTTTAAACTGAAGGAATCCAAAAGTTGAAAAACTTCAGGCTTCGGACGCAGCAGTACACTAATGGCCTATCATCTGCCAGAGAGCACTGACTAAACCGTTCCTACAATAAGCTTCGAGAAAGCTTTCTTTTCTTTTAGAATACCTAGTAGGGAGGAATGGGGAGATTGGTAGTGGCTGCCAATGCTAGGTTTACCGATCATCACGGTTGGTTCAAAAGTGGAGACCAAGGTGGGAGCGGGGTTTTTCTCCTGCTGCCTTAGCATACGAAACTCGTTTCGACTGCCGGACTACTGCAGTGAATTTCATGCAGAAGTCCTTACCATTGAAAGGTCGACAAGAATTTTGCTGTCGCACAAGGACCTGCTAGGCGCTAGGTTCCCGGTCATAGTAATGTGTCAAGTAATGAGGCGGCTGATGTTTTTGCGAAAGAAAGTTCTCAGAAGAATGCTATACAAATAGACTGATCAATCGAACGGCCTCTAATTTCAGTTAAAGGAGAGATCCACCTGAAAGATGTTTATGTTGCCGAACGCAGATAGAGCGATCTGACAACCTGAAACCTATCAAGAAAAAGGAGGTCTCAGTGGAATGAAAAAGGCGGCGTTTTTACTGATGGAGAGACGCCGGATTCTCCATACTATCACTGCGGCTATAATGGGCCACATCCCTTTTGATTGCAATGCCATCCGCATGCGTTCAGAATTTACTTTGCAAATGCCCGGGACTAGCCAGCAGAAGATTTCAGGCCAATGGCAAGTACTTGCTTAATGTACTAGAAGAGTTCGCTAAAGGACCTAAAAAAATTTTCTTTCAAATCATATTGACACGAACACGCTTCGATTGTCATCCTAACGAAGTTGATATCATTTTTGATTGCAAGATATCGTGCAGGAAATAAATGACCACGGACATACATCCACTAACATACGCACGCACACTCCCGCAAGGAAAGGGAGGAAGAACATTTTGCGAAATGTCGAAAGGGGGTCGATTATACAGCTCCACAAAAAAAAATTTAAAAAATTTATAATGAGGTGTGAGTATATGTTTTCGAGGTCGCTGAATCCAAATCCGAGGTCCGTTTAACCAAATCACATCATTCTTTATGTACTGTCAAACTACCTATCTATCAGATTCAGCGACCTCGAAAACATACAGTAGACATAGTCAGACCTCATTATTAATTTTTAAATTTTTTTGTGTGGAGCTGAGTTATAGACCTAACCTTTACAAAATGTTCTCCACTCCGGAACGCAACATGGTGGGTGAGCGAGGTAGAGAAAAGAAAGAACTATAGCCAAAGACGCCCTAAATTAATAGGTCCAAAGATGGACATGAACGTGTGTCTTAATATGCTAAAGAATCCTGTGAGAAAACTTAAATAATGGAGTGAATGACACACAAAGATCTAAGTATACTCCCGAGTTATCTCGCACACTTATCCTCTTTGTCTTGAAAAGTAAATATCATTAGTTTCATGTTGTTGCTACAAATTGGAAATATGTTTAGTTTTCAAACACTCCATATACGAAAGAGATCTATTTCAAATATATCTTTCTCAAACACTATTAATTCGCTTTTGACCTTGAAAATAAATAAAGAAGTTTCTACCTCATCATTCTTTTACAGCCAAGCAGTAATGATAAAAATCCCAAGAATTTCAAATATTTTCCTTTCTTATCTTTCCAGCAATATCAACGAATCAAGCCGGCATTAAGACTGAACCCTTATTTATATCTACATCGCAGGCATTTAAGTTTGTGACGGGTGAGACGATTTCCTTGCCATGTGAAGTAACACATCCAGGTAAGCAATAAAAAGTTTTTTTCCTTTAAGACATTCTCTAAGGTAACTAGGGACTATGTAGAAGAGGTTTTCTCCTTTGAAAATTCCTTTTGGGGTGGTTTTTCAGGTGGTGTGAAAAGCCATTGTTTGCCTCGTTATCGGATTTGAAGGAAGAAATTGATGTCCTTTGTGTTCTGAGAGATCTAATAAAATAAGGTTACCATGAGAATCCAACGATTTAAGACTTATTTTATAGAATCAACAGGGTAATATACAGATCTTTATTTTGTTATGTGTGGGCACTGTAAAGCTCTCGAATATAAAATCTTTGATTGCTTGTCTTCGGATCTGAACGAAGGATTAGCTTTCAAAGTCAAGTCTTAATAATTTTTAAAAACAAAATGTGTCTCGACACAATTAAACACTTGCTTTTTAGAGTTGAGTACTAGTATATATTTTACCTATTATAGAAAAATCCAAAATTTCGTATCTAGTAAGTTTAAGGAACGAACACATATCTAAAAACACCGGACCTCACAAATTTCAAAGGTTACCCATTAAGAAAACCGGGCAAGAGCGTAAAGGACATGCATGTGAAAGGGTTCTATAGCCATTTCGTAGTACTATCTAAAAGGTGCAGTTGTGAATTTCTGAAGATTTTTGCATCAATAGTTTGGATATTAGAGAGGATTCTTTGAAAGCAAATATCTCGTGCTTGGAGCGTTAAAATTATAAGACCTCAAAACATTTTTTCGAATTTTAGATCTGTCCAAGGACCCCGTACTTTTGAATTCAATTATCTTCGAATGGGAGGAGGGTTGCGGCTTAAAGGAAATATTTTCTCGTTACTGAACGGAATAAATCAAAAGATCCTACAACAGTTTTGTTGCGTTTTTGATATATCTCCACTCAATGGGGTAAGTAAGATAATGTTCAGTAGGTACTCTTTTCATTCTATGGAAAGGGGGCCCAACACATATTTTTCAAAACTCACCTCATTTCTGTTTTTTCGCTATTAATCTACGTCCGCATACAAAACTTCATCATAAAAGGTTTATAAATGGGCTGTGACATACCGAAACTATAGGGGTCCTAGTTAGTTGGCTACCGAATCCCAAAATCTATGTTGAGGAAAGGGCAATATTTTTTACTTTGCGGAAATTATTAATGGACTTTTAACATCATGCTCGCTCTGATGCGTCGCTATAAACGTGTATTTATCAGGACAGCCGAAATTCGCACGTTTATGGTCTAAGCAATCTGCTTTAATCTACGATTGTTAAACTGAGGAGACGTAATGGTTTACATAACATCAAAACTGTTAAATTATTAAAACCATTGCATGCAGTACATACTCCCAATTAAATACCTTGGCTACGTTTCCCGCCCTAATTGGAGCGATGTTGTACGAACGAATAGACACCTGTGCATAAAGTTATTTACAGTACAAAAGTGTCCAAATCCAAAAGTCCAAGCGCGGGTGGAACCTAACTAACGCGTGGACCGATTTGTATGGTTCTTTTTTTGTTGTACAGAGTATGATCCCCCATTGCTAGTAGGAGAAAAAGATTTGGTCTAGGGTGTGGGGAGAGGGGAGGGATAGTCTAACTTCGTCACGCGCGGACCGATTTTGATAATTCGTTTTCTGTTGGGTAGAGTATGTTCCCTGGTTGATGCCACGGGAAAAAAAATTTGGTAGGGTGGGGGTGTGGGTGGGAGTGGAACCTAAATTTGTAACGCGTGGACTGATTTGGATGGTTCTTTTGCTGTTGTATAGAGTGTGATCTCCCATTCCTAATAGGGGAATAATTGCGTCCTATGATGGGGGAGGGGAAGGGTAGTCTAAATTCGTAACGCGTGGACCGATTTCGATGACTCGTTTTCTACAGTAGAGTATGTTCCTTGATCGATTCCGCGAGAAAAATTTTAGTGGGATGTAGTGGGTTCAACCTAACTTTTTAACGCATGGACCGCTTTGGATGGTTCTTTTTTCATTGTATAGAAAAGAAGACATTAAAAAGTGAAAAATAAAATAGTTGTTAAAAAAAGTTGAACCGAATTCACAAAAAGCGCTAAAAAACATAAAATCATTTTTCAATTTTATATCAATTACGACATTTTGAAGTCGGTGCAAATTAAACAAATAAAACAACTACAGAACCACAATTGAAAATAATACATAATACTAACTGAACGTTTTAGCTCACGGGATCATAAGAAAGGACCATTAAATATCTTTGTTGTAGTTGTTTTTTTTAAAAAACTATTTTTTTATGCATGACCGGACATAATTTCGTAATGTGTGGGTGGATTTTGATCATTCTTGTTTTGTTGAGTAGAGCACGTTCCTCGATTGGTATCATTTCAAACATGGTGTTGGAACCTTACTTCGTTATGCATAGACCGATCTGGATTGTTTTTTTTTCTGTTGTACAGAGTATGACCCCCCTTTGCTAATAATTGAGTTTGGTCCTAGGGTGGGTGGGGGTAGTCTAACTTCGTAACGCGTGGAGAGGTTTGGATAATTCTTTTTCTAATGTATGAAGTATTTTCCTCCATTGGTACCCCGACAAATAGTGAGGGGTGGAGTGGGCGTGGGGGAACAGGCCGATCAAAACTTCTTAACGAGCAGCCCGATTTGGATAATACTTTTTTATATAATGAGTATAAGCCCCCATTGCTACTTTGAAGATAAATTTTTATTTAGGATTTGAGTAGGGGAATATTTAGAATATAGACTCATATTAACAATTTTAGGACGGATGGGTTTTTAGGAGGGGTCGGAACCATCTTTCAAACACGTAGGCCGGTTTAGATGATTCTTTTGTTGTTGCATAGAGTATGATCTTCCGTTGCTACTATTAGAAAAAATTTAGACTTTATGTGGGGGCGGGGTAAGATAAATTCTTAGAGTGTGGACCGATTTGAATGATTTTGTTTTTGATGTATAGAATGTGTTTCGGCAGTAAGTAACAAATGTTATGCTGGAGTAGGGGTGATGAAAGAGTGGAGTTTAAATTCGTGTAATGTTGGATGATTCGTTTATCGATGAGTGGAGTATCTATTTGTATCATCACACAAATTGTGGCATAGGGTCAGAGAGGGGAATGAGGTGGCAGCTCGCGTCGTAATGCCTAAGCAATTTTGAAATAGAATACTTAACCTTTTTGGTAAATGATAAAAAATGTTGGACTTAGAGTGACTATGGGAAGAGTAGGGAGCAGGTCCCTTAATTCGGAATGCGTGCCCCGATTTTGATTATTTCCTCTCCCTGTAAAGAGTACGTTGGCGTACTAGCACCAGTTTAAGAATTTTCTATCTAACGTGAGAATATAAATGTTACCGGATTTGATTCTTATTCTGTTTCCTTTTTATACAGCGCAATACCTGTGTAACTATTGAAATTGCCTTCTTATACGAGCAGCATTTTTCGAGTAGCACAACCACAATCGAAGATGCTATGAAAAACACCCTAAAAATTTCAGCTCACGGGATCATAAGACTGAAGGATTAAATGTTTTTGTTGTAGTTGTTTTCTTTGTTTAATTTACAACGACTTTAAAATTTCATAAAAGATATGATATAAAATATTTGTTATGCTTTTTAGCGATTTTTTTTAAGTCGGATTAATTTAAAAAAAACTATTTCACCATTTATTTTCTTAAGTCGGCCCTAAATTATTCATTACGCCAGATATCTCTAGCCAGCGACAACAACAGGCAACAAAGTTAATTTGATTAATTGATTAAATTTAAGTTGAAAGCACTAATCACATTATCTGTTATATGATTGATCTCTGAAAGTAGAGGTTGGGTGGGTCTCCGAATTACAATACTAAATGAGTTTTGCAGAAAAAAGAGCATCAATAAAGCTAGGAAATTGCCGTGTAGCCGAGAAAGTGAAAAGTTTTTGTAAACGCTCATCAGTTGGGTAATATTATCTAAAATGCAATATATTGTTAGTGGGTAAATTTCCTCGGAAAATGCTTTAATAGAACGAGCATACAAGTCAAAGCTTTGTCAAAGCAGACAACCTTGGAGCGGTGCTTTCAGAATAATACAAACAGGTTTCCACATGTTAAAGTAACTATTATGACGATTGATTAGAGACGAGAACATAAAGGCTTAAATCAACCCTTTCGTTTTTCACAAAAACATGTCTCTGTAAAAGGTGCAACATCAAACTTACCTGCCTGAGGAGAGTCAAGGTAGTGAAAGTCCTCTGGTCGAAGCTCTATTTTTGCAAACCAGATACCGCGCTGTTGTAGGAACGAAAACCTTTAAGACGGTAGGAAAACTACTCTCTTTAGGTTTATTAACTTTATAATATAATGTTATTAAGCAAAACAATAGCATCTTTTGAGGGTTTTCTTTTCCAGTTAGAATGAACTCTGTAACATACTTTCAAAAATCCCGCCATGAAAGTTAATGAACTTTCCTTTATCAGTTAATTTAATCTTTGTGAGGCAATCTCATATGGAAGAAGAATTGAACTGAAATTCTTGCGCATAAGTTCTAAATGCATGATGTGGAAGGTGTAAAGAAACAATATGGTGGCGTTCAAAATTGTTTTAGTGTTTTAATTTTAATCGTGTACAGCCAGATGTTCTCATTATCAAAAATCGGAAGCCTTTTTGCATAGATTCTATTGCTTCAACATATTTTCCAGATGACGTCCAAAGAAGTTTCGAAAAGTATTATTAAAGTATCAATCTCTTCCAATGTCTTTCAAAAAAGGCCTGCTTCCTTTTTCAACAGGGTAGAAATTGATAAGATCTTCAATGAGAAGGAATGCCACCAAAAAGCTCATATTTATGGTAGAAGTAGGATGCCAAAACTGTGCATTCTGACGAAAGTATTCATCATGCATGTTGGAACGCTGCAATTTTTCGTTTATAAGCTCCGAGAAAGTTTATAATTCA
Organism: Leptarthrus brevirostris; assembly: GCA_964036015.1. Classification (NCBI taxonomy): domain Eukaryota; kingdom Metazoa; phylum Arthropoda; class Insecta; order Diptera; family Asilidae; genus Leptarthrus; species Leptarthrus brevirostris. The sequence continues at coordinate 22,397,188 of OZ038371.1, forward strand.
TTATTGCGAAATATTTCAGTAAAATATATATAATTATAAGAGGAACATGTCTTAGATAAATTCTTTCAAAAAAGAACAGTTGTCATCACTTGAGCTAAATTCATCACTAGAGTCATCAAAAAGCTGTTGAAGTTGCGAAAGCTGAAGTAGAAATTTCTGTGCAAAAATTGTTTGTGTCTACACCGTAAAATTTCCTGAACTATGAGCCCTGAGTATCTGCTCAGTTTCAAGCGATAATACGGGCATAGATTTCAAATGGCTTAAAAGTATTAAAATTATTAAACCTAGAGCAAAAAAAAACCGATTTAAAAATATACACCGCCGGAGATTCGAACCATAGTAGTCAGCAGCACGCTCCAACGTTCTCGCCAGACACCACTAAGCCGCCGAGCTTCACTTCGAACTATTCACTTCCTAAGAGATTGAAAGACTCTAATAAAATTCACTATTTAGTGACACTTTCAGTAGTTAACAAATTCACTAATATTCACATTGAAAGTCAGAAACATAGAAAACTAAGTTCAATTGAAATTCATACACACACAAAACTAAATCTCACACAACGAAGAAAATAATTTCCAATTTGATTGAAGTTGTGGAGAACCCGTTTCCGGTTATTCCGGAAAAAATTGTGTATTAGGTTGGTCATTTTTTCCTTAATCACGCAATACATTTTGCAGGTTACGTAAATTTTACGGTGCTGTTCCATGAAAATTACCTATGAACACATATAAAAAGGATTGTAAATCTTTTAGTGCGGCTGCCTAAATTTTTACACGATTACGATGAGTAGAACCGTGATATTAACAGTATAATAAGGTGGAACATGGGCAGAAAAGAACTTCATCCAGTTTGATCACAACGATTACAATGTAGAGTGGATTCCGCACCATTGACATTACTTTGCAACCCTTAATTGCTTTTTCGCGAAATATGTTAGTATCAGAACGACCTTCGGGATGGAAGGGCAATACGTTCTCACTTATTCCACAGATGACAACGTTATCTACAGACGTGACTGTAAATTAAAGATGTCATCCTCCAAAGTTCCACAGTCAAATTCAAGCTCGACAGATTATTTACGATAAAGAAACACGCATGCGCATGCACGATACGTGACTTGCTACACGCTGTATCTTCGTCAATTTTGCGAGATTTTGAATGAAATTTTCAGAAAATAAAGTTGAAAGATTTTACAACCAAAAAAAAATATTATATAAGTGTTGTCCTTAACTACGTACTGCATTTGAGATTTCCATTATTTGATTTCTCCCCACCTAGGATTTGTGGATTACTCATCTCACTACTTCATACTACTTCAACAGGATAGAATGATTTCGCGCATACTTTTAGTTTTAAGAATATTAGATAAACTTTGTGTAGCTGCATTCTGTTATTTGATATATTTACAAAAACATCTGTAGAAGTTATTCTTTCCAAAATATTTACTAATAAAATTATTATTGTTATTTTCAGGCTCTTATGTATTAGCATGGAAACGTGGTATAGCGATATTAACAGCGGGTACTGTTAAAGTAACACCCGATCCTAGAGTAAGATTAGTTAATGGATATACGCTGCAAATACGAGATGCAACTCCTCAGGATGCCGGGGATTATATTTGCCAAATTGCAACATTGGATCCAAAAGAAATTATTCATCATGTAGAAATTTTAGGTAAGACAATGGACTACTACAGCTTTAAATTTTTTACGGAATTTTAGGATGTGTTACTACGTATGGTAGTTGTATAGAAACTCATTTTGATTTTTTCTTCATTATATATGAGTACATTGGCGACCGAGCTTCGTTTGGACGCGGCTTTGTTATTTATTTTCCCTATTTCTTATATTTTTAATTACATTAGTATTTAATTTTTCATAGGAATTGATAAGAAAAACGGAATCAACGTCATAAGGAAACATGCACCCTTTTTTCGGTCTGACACAAAAAATCGTTCGAATCAATTCATGCAATACGGATGCAATAGAGCAACAAACTCTAAACACTAGAAAAAATCATCCGAATTAGTGCACGCATTACAAAATTAGATGTCGCCGGATTTCAGTAAATCTTTTGATAGACTTCCTCATTCCGCAATTATATTTAATCTCAATAAGCTGAATTTCTTCCTCTGCTTCTAGACTAGATTTCTTCCTATCTTAAAGACAGAACATATCGGGTGTCTCTCCGTAGTTCCACCTCAAGAATTTTCAGAGCTTCATCTGGTGTGCCACAAGGTAGCCATCTCGACACTCTACTAGTCATTTCTGCCATTGATAACATGGTCTATCTGATCTCGCACTGTTGTTCTGATCTACTCTGACGACTGATGTTAAGGATAGTGGTGACGCTTCAAGCGTAATGACTTACATTTCAATTTTGAGAATTGTGAGGCTGTGTTCTTTTCCGGGTGCCTCAATCCACAAGTTTTTATTTAAATTTTTGCGGGGAATGGCCTCCATCGCGTGCTGTCCGTAACTGACCTTGGGCTAAATCTTGATAGGAAACTTGATTTTGCTCTGCTTATTAATTACTATATTATATCTAGAGGCGGTTTAATCTTAGGCTTTGTAAAGCGTTGGTCTATAGAGTTTTCGAATTTAACAACTTTGATTCATTTGTACTGATCCTTAGTTAGACTTGTTCTAGAATATTCATCTCAGGTCTGGTTGCCCTACTACACTGTTCGTTGCATGCGTATCGAATCGGTGCAGCGTAATTTTGTTAAATTTTCACTAAGAAGGCTACTTTGTGACAACCCGCTTATACTCCCGCCCTACACCGACCGCCTACGTTATCTTATTTGAGAAAAGGCGTAAAGTCGCTGACTTGGCCTTTATTCGCCAACTGCTGAATTCAAATATTGGCCCAAGTACCTTGCTATCCTTTAGGCAGTCCAAACACAGTCTCCATAGACTGTTAACTCATGTCAGAATTTCAATATAACTCTTACATGTTTTCATTACTTTCCTTTCTTTTGCCCGTTCTTTTCCTATGCATGTTGCTGTGAAAGCCGCATTCCACCGACATGATGGAATAGATTTATTTCTTCTTGGCTCCTGCCAAGAAGTGCACTTTTTGTATTAGAAGAGGAATTCTAATTATTTATTTATTTCACTAAACTTCAAGCAATCCCATAAAAAAGTCTAATGGAGTTAGATTGGGTGACCTTGGGAGCCATCTGATTAGTCCATTTATGCCAATTCGTCGGTCTCGATACTGATCGTTCATCCATTCATTGATATTTCGGATAAAGTGCGGCGAAGCTCCATCTTGCTGGAAAATAATGATCTTGTACTTAGTTTGCTGTCTGCCAATAAATCTGAAACTGAGTGTTTCAAAAAATTACTATACTTGGCATCGTTTAAAGTATCTGGAACGATTAGTGGTCGAAGCAGTTCATTTCCGAGGAAATTTCCCACAAATTTACACTAAATTTATTGGATATTATGGGTGCGTCTCGTCCGTCCATTAAATCCTCGAGAGAAAGTTTCCGTCATCTGAGACGCTTTTTCGTAATCAGTCTGAACAGGGTTCAAATGTTAGGGGACTATGCCAAACATGTCAAACACTCTCTAACCTGTTGACAGGCCTAGGTGAAGATCAGTGAAGCGAATGCTAAAGTCTGTGCATCGTTGAAATAGCTGCAGAATCCTCTCTTCGCATTTGCCTCATACTGTTCCGGTCTCCCTAAGTCTCCGTTCTGGTCTCCTAGTGTCTGTGTCTCTTCTGAGTTCACCGGCAATGCCCTTGAATTTTAGGGGCCGTTCAAGTATTACGTAACGCAGTTTTTGAAGATTGGGGAGGGGGGGGGGGCTAAACGTTACGTAACACTCAGATGATTATTTTTACATCCAAATTTTAATTATGTTGCGTAAAATACCGGAATAAGAGACATTAAACGAAATTTCAGACCAGTAGCCAGAATCAACGAGAATGCCAATAGGCTGAATACTTGTTTGGATGCAGTTAAAAATTCTATTAAAGTATTGGAATGGAAATTTAATACTTAGGAGGATTCTAGCGGGGAACTTGATCGCTTAAAGCGGTCCATGGACCTTACAATCCGCAGTATTCTCTCTAAAGCTGGTGAAAATATCAAGAACATTTTTTCTTCCATAGGTGCGAAAGTTGGACATTCTTTATTGACGTATTCAGATGTATTTCGCATTAAACCCAAGCCAAAGCCAAATTCAAATCTGCAAAGTGTAAATAATATGTTTCTGGATGCCCCAATTATTGCCAAATTCTCTTGTGAAATTTTTGCAGGATCTGATGTGCATATGATATTGATTAGTAAAACATGGCTGCACTCTGGTATTTCCTCGACTTTGGTGTCTATTCCTGGTTTTAAGTTACTTCGTAATGACAGATTGGGTAGAGTGGTAATTTATGTCCGAGATGGTTTGAGGTGTTAATAAGTGTTCCGGTTCTGGTCCTCTAGAGTTTATCTGTGTTGAAACATCTACTGATTCTCGTAAATATCTTTTATCTTTTATTTACTTTCCACCAAATAGCTTTAAATTGGAAGAAACGCGTGAGAAAGTTTCTAGTGACTGTTCTCCGCTGTATGAAGATGTAATTATTTATTGCCAATATTCTGCAATCAAACAATGCTACGCATTCCTTCTTGTTCCCTTTACAATCTTTATATTTAATTGTAGAAAATAGTCTCCCAACTTACTTTAACACACCGAATCCTTCTTTATTGGACTTGTTCGTTACCACAAATAGTATTAAGGTATTATATCAGAATTAACTAAGTCCTATATATGATCATGATTTTCTTTTCCTCACGTAGTTTTGTTTTGGGACTTATAAACACTACAACAGCGTTTCTTACAGAAACTATAATGATATGGATTTACTTTCACTTAGTGCCGAGTAAGGATTCCTGAATTGGAATACAAACCTTCTATTCACTTCGGGGGACCCTATGCTGCAATGGTTGTATAATTTTCTAAATTATTTGCATGTCAGATATGTATATCCGTCGCACATATAGAATTGTGTATAGTAGTTGTCTAGTGAAATCAAATGGTTAATAGCTAAGCGTGATTTCTTGTATCGGAGATTCATGCCGGTAAGAACTAATTATAATCATTATCATTATAAGCTTATATGAAACAAGGTTAACTCCAAGATTCGTGCTGCACAAATGCGATAGTGTAGTGTACACCTCAGGAATAAAATATTCCTCAATAACAGTTCACGTCTCAATAACTACGCACGACACTGTTCAACTCCCTCAATAATAGGGTAAAAGTTTATTTTATAGTGTTACACACAACCAGAGTGCAACTGTTGGTTTTGCGATTGCATACCGCAGCTGTTTAGCATTAGGTTAAGTTAGGTTAAAGTGGCTGCCTAAGAAGGCACACTTAGGCCTAAAAGGCCCTTTTTGCTACCACATTGAGGCTTGAAATTAACAACCCCATAGAATTACCATTAGTAATTAAGCATTAAGTAGTTAGGTTGAAGCCGGTATTAGGCTCACCTCGTGTAAAAAATTTAAAGTTTGTTTTAAGTATTTAATGTACACCCAGGGTTTCATTTTAAAGACACCTTTTCAAATTGTGCATATTCATACCAGCGTTCTGATACAGGTACAATTTGGCGACCCAGTACAAATTGGTAACCCCGGCGGTACAATAGTCTGCTTATAAGTTTTCACTTGAACTTCCTGCAAGAAAGTTGTGACTTGCTTTGCCAAAGTCGGGTGTTTATGGTACGGACAAATTTGACTGTGATCTTGATCCCAACTTGTTAAACTCACATTTAATATATATGCATGAGCAAGATGCAGTTTTTGACTCTTTTAATAGCAATTCTATCAAGCGTCCTGAAGATCCGCCTTTTTGTCTTAGGTGTGTTGAGACTGCTGACGTGATTGAAGACATAAATTCCATTAAATCTGAAATCTTGGGTCTAAATGGGATTCCGGCTAAATCTGTAAAAATGTTGTTGCCCTGGGTATTAAATCCTGTAATACATATTTACAACACTTGTATAACTACCTCTTCTTTCCATGCCGACTGGAAAATTGCTACCGCCTAAGAACTTTAGAGCCAAAAACCCGGATTACTTTCGTTCCACTTGTATTTAAAATTCCCATACCAAAATTCTTGAAAAGTTCATGTCTTGGTATTACTTTTAAATGGGAATAATTTGCTGTTTCCTTTCCAATCTGCTCTTATCGACGTTACAACTAAGATTAAAAGGTCACTTCTTAAAAATCACTTAGGAATTTTGATTCTTCTTGATTTCTATAAAGCTATCGACTCTCTCAGTCATCCAAATTTACTTAATAAGTTGCAATTTAAATTTAATTTTTCGCCGACCTCTGTAACTGATAACTTATTTATCAGGGAGATATCAAAAGGTAAAGATTGGTGACATTTGGTCTCATAGACTGCGTCTTAGCAGTGGGGTCCCTTAGGGCTCTGTCTTAGGTCCCCTCTTTTTTGCCTTTACATAAACTACTTCTCTGATATGGTTGATGGGACTGTTATATCCATATGTATGCTGGTAGCGTTCAGCTCTACGTCAGTAGGCCAATCGGGCTCTTAGAGGATTGTGTCAATCTAATTATTTCTGATCTTGGGCAGATATCCGCTTGGGTTGTTGAAAATAATTTGCTGCTATACGCTTCGAAATCTTAATGTATTTATTTCTATAGTCAGGATATCACTGATCTTCATATTCACTCCTCTTCCTAATTCCATCACACTCGAGAATTTTATGTTATGCTGATGATGCCAAGCTATTTCGTTCAACTTCGCAAGATCTTGACTGCAAACTCCTGTACTCTGACTTGGACGCCTTCTGCAACTGGTGTTCCATCAACTGCTTCCCTTAAAACGTTTCCAAATTCACTGTCATATAGTTTTCCCATAAAGAAACCCTCGGCTGTTTAGTTACTCTATGGATGAGCACACTTTAAATAGACTTGACAAATCCAAAGACTTGGGGGTCTTGCTTAATGCTCAATTCTCTTTTAACGATCACATTGATGCTATTGTTGGTAAGGCTAATGCTGCCTTGGGCTTTATAAAGAGGTGGTCTACGGAGTTTAATGATCCCTATATTACTTGAATTCTATATTGTACATCTGTTAGGCCAATTCTTGTATGTGCTAGCCCAGTGTGGTCTCCTTTTTGTGGGGTCTATGTTAAGCGCATTGAGTCCAACCAGCTAAGATTTTTAAGGTCTGCTTTGCGTAACCTTCCATGGAACAATGATCGTCTTTTACCTCCTTACGCTGACAGACTCAGTTTGTTATCCTTGAACTCCCTTGAAACTAGACGAAATAACGCCAGAGCTGTTTTTCCGCTCGAATGTCTGCAGGGTGCTATTTACTCTCCTGAACTGCTAAAATGTTTTAATATATCCGTACCGTCACGATCTTTGAGGAGTCACGACTTGTGTTTCGCATCACCTTACTAACTATGGACTGAACGATCCAGTTACAGCTATGTCCTGTATCTTCAACTCTGTTTATGATCATATGGACTTTCACTTGTCAAAGGGCTTAATAAAATAGCAATTGATGGGTCAGCCTAATTAAAATTTATTCTCATTTGCATTTAGTCTTAAGTTTGATTGTAAGTTCCTTTCATGTAATCAGCATTTGATGAATCCTAAATAAATAACATTAAATTAATTGAGTCGGTATATTTACACCCAAAGCTAGTACGGACATTCATTTTTCAAAAGTATATATGCCCCCAGTTCTATTATGCCCGCTCCCAGGCACAATAATTAAAAAGTACGGTTATGCACGCTCCCGCTACTGGCACAAAATGCTATGAATTCGCCTGTCATAAATACACGCTTTTGTTACTGCATGCTGGCTTTAATATCTTCGAGACTGGTGACTAATCGCGTGGACATCGGACATCGCATAGACACATGTTCTCAGTGTATGTCATCAGCCACCTAATATTAAAATTATTCCCAATATCCGATGACTCACCAGGTTGGTCAGGACAATAATTATGATAACGATTACCCGAAATTGGTTATATTCATTCTTAAATATTTTCCAGTTTTATATATAATCTACGTAAACCCGAGTAAAAATAAGAATCAACTGCGCAAACGTTGCCGGCTACTGCGGAGATAGTTTTGTTATCTCAGACGTCGCGTCGGTCTCGAATGAGTTAATCTAGGAAAATTATTTTATTGTTTTCATTTTAAATTTTAGTCTAGAAAAAGTGTGAGTGTACCGTGCTTGGTTTGGACTATTTCGTGCGTACTTTATTGATATTTAAATGCAGCGGGCTGGCATTTAGAAAAGCATAATTTTTACTCGGGCGTTTGGACGCTGTATGTGCCTCTTTCAGGCTAGGACTGGGCGAGTGTTAGTTTTTCTCGGCAGTAGCTTAATCCGATCGCGTAAAAAACTTGGCCATTTACATCAACTCAGAAATGAAGTGCTGCGATCATGTATGGTACATGATTTGGGGGCTGTGTCGGCTATAGTTATCGGTCGGCTGTCTTACTGTCAATATGCGGTTGATGCTTGTGCGATCTCTTCTTTCTCCTTAGTTATTATAAGGCAGTTTTATTTATCCGCATATAGACTCAAATTGCTTAAGGAGATTGAATTTGGCATTCAATGATTTCATAATATTTATTAACGGCCTTAGGGGGTTCGACCATATCTCCTCACATCGTAACTCATTAGTGGGTTGTTCACTGAAACAATTCTTACAACGCAAACGCCTTCTATCCCTCCATCGTGTATTGTACACGGGTGCACCGAGGTACCTATTTAACAACTTTCCATACCTACGTTCGCTCCAACATAGCAACTTCGTTATTCTTAATTATCGATACTTGGTTATGGTTAGATGACCTACTGATTTATTGATATATAGTGAATTTTATTTGGTACTTATTGGCATTTATCAAATCCTTCCGTTTTTTCTTGGTATATTTCCTTTTTTATATATTTTGTCTTTCTTTGGAACTTTGTTTGTAGCTTACTTTAGTTTTTACTTTAAATAATTTTGAAATTTCGCATTAATTTTAAAGTTTAAGTTTATTCCAGTATTTGCATTGTTTCACTTTTTAAATTCTAGTTTACTTTATTTTATTTTGTATATGTTGTTTCAGTTCTAGTATTAGTTTAATTGAATAACATAAATTTCTTTTCTCTGCAAAATGTGATGTACTTTGAAAAGAATAATTATAATTTGCATGTACATTAGCTTAAACATGTTGACCAAACTCGACTCCCATTATGCCAAATTAGTTGCTAGTTTCTATTCGAAGCTGCACTCGACTTCTGTAATTGGCCCCAATAAGTCTTTAAGAAAAATGATTGGTTATGGAAAATATCGAGTCAACAGATTGAAAAACAAAACCCTTCAATGGATGTACCGAAAGAGTGGTTCAGTGGACGGGGCTGGATTATATCTTTTTGAAAAGGTATGGTGTTAGCTTATGGTAATGGTATCTTAAATATCACTCTATGCTAGGACTAGCCTCTACAAAGGCAAATTCTTAAAATAGCTGTAGCTCGGTAACCACTGAGAATAGACTCCGCTCTCATACAATTTTTTATACATCTGGATCACCTCCTAAAATATTTCCCATTTATTCTGGAACACCCTGTATATATTGAGAGACAATTTATCCCAAATGTCTGAAAATGTGTATCTACCCAACTCCGTTATACTTTCAAAATATCTATCAATTCAAAAGAACACGCCTTAAAATAAAGTGCTCAACTTTTCAACCAGACAATTCAATATGCCACAGCTTCTCACAATACCATTCAAATTATCGATTTCTTTCCAATTATTCGCAAATGTCAGATGTCCTTATAAATGTGCACAATATTCTGTTACACATCCGTCAAGCGTTGAAGTAGCACTGTTTGGTAAGTATTGAATTCATTAGCGCCAGTAAAACATCCCCGACAAATCCCTAGGCATGTCTTCCGCATAATAAATCCTATTACATGACAACGGAAATGAATTGTAAATATAATTTATTAAAGACTCGTCCTTGTGAAGGCAGAAAACGTACTTTGAAAGGGTACCTAGATTTATCATGTAAAGTCGGTAGTAAGATATTCTGCTGCTATTACGCGTCTATTTCCATTTCCATCCACCCTGACAACAGAAAAATTACAAGTCACATGTGAAAAAGTGAACAAGATATGTAGGTGAAATTTTCCTCATCATAATCAGGTAGTCACGCCAAACGCGAAGACACTTAGCAAGAAAGCAATAAACATGCTCCCCCAGGTGATATGGTTTGTTCAGGAAGACTTTATCTTGTTACTCGCACTAACACCCGTCTTTTTCTACCACCCGTTTTTTAGATCCTTTCCAGTTGTTAGCACTCCTTAAGAATCATATTAAGTGAAATATAACTTTGCAGATCCAACCATACATACGTGAGCACGGAAGTTTCCCGTTTTTTATATTAACTTTTGTTTTTGCTGGGACATGAGCCGCGATGATAAATTTTTGGTATTCACATCCTTCGTCCTCAGAATCTTACTTATTTCTTTATATTCCTTTCCAGTGCCCCCAAAAATACATCACGTCACATCCGGCGGCCATTTACAAGTGAAAAAGGGATCACCCGTACGCCTGGAGTGCTCAGCATCTGGGAATCCTACACCGAACATCACATGGACGCGAAAGAACACGGTTCTACCAAACGGTAAGTTTTACGTGTAAATTTTTCTTTTTTCACCCCCAAAAACCTATTTCCCTCAAAACCCATTCACACAAGAAAATTTAGTCAAAAAGCTACCCGAACTGGCTCCAATTTTGATGAATACACAACAGCCGAGATCCGTCTGTGGTTTTGGTTTGTTTCAATAAAGGAAATCCTTTTGACAGGTGAAGATAAGTACGTTTCGCCGGTATACATCATCGAGAACATGGACCGACATAAAGGAGGCGTTTACATTTGTACAGCGAATAATGGTGTCGGACAGACTGCTTCCAGTCAAATTATTCTTCATGTTCTGTGTAAGTAGATCTGTTTTAACATAAATAATTTAACTGCAAAGATATCAACCTTACATGCATGCCATAAATAGTAAACATCCTTATAGTCCTAGTCACAAAACCTCTATACCATATGTACATGTGTACTCATTTGCCAGGGACACTCTGGCAATTATGTTTAAAGTAATAGGGACATTGTTTTCGTAGTATCAGGGATAAAAGCAAGAAGTAGTCTTACAGAATACTTGTAGGTACCTACCCAAGTCGAAACGGAAACTATTATTTGGAAAACCACTAGCACCAAACATGTCCTCTTCTTGTTATGTCAGTTTAAAGTACAGAATGCTATCAGCTTTCCACTTTGAACGTACATTTATGTGCACACGTATGGATATATTACTTGCAAAATGGGTTTCACTTTGAAGTGTACTAGCACAAATGTATGCAAACAATCTATTTACAAAATTTGAATTATTTCTAGAATTTTGGTAAGAGCTAGTAATTTTCCCTTGAAATATAGAGTAAGATTTTAAGATGTTTATGCAAATATGGCTATACAGAAATAAGTGAAGAGGAATGAGATTCCTTTATTGATGTAATAAAATTAAGGCAATTTAAGTTATTTTGTAGGGTCAATTGAACGATCAATCGTTCTCGTTTAACAAAGAAAAATGTGCTTTTTTATCACGATAATGCACTTAATCACTCTTCTCCAATTGCCGCTGAAATATTAAATAATTTGCCCTTTGAATTAATTCCCACGCTTGATTTACACCCACTTTTGCGTTTTTATACACTTGAAGAGTTAGGTCGCGGGAGAAAGAATTGGTTCAGCTACTGAAATTATTGATAAAACTAGCGCCGATCTTTTTTATTATCTCTTGGGTAATCAGGTGGTGTTTCATTGACATAAAAGAAATATAAGGCTAAGGTGAGTGATTTAATGAATTAAGTGAAAAAAGCTACAAAATACTAAAATCATAGGAAAATGAATTCCTTTAGACAGAAAGTTGACTGAACCCTTCAAAATGCTCCGTGTTCAATGCTCGAATGTGCCACTTGCTAGCTATCCACTCATAACGACGAATTATATGAAAACTATTAGAACATTTTTCATGCCTATGTCAGAAGTGGAGATGGAGTTGGATCAATTGGTTGTGTGGCATGATCGTCACATTCCAGATTCCAGGATTCGAGCATCGGCCTCCCCGTGCAAAAACAAGACATTCAAGTTCTTTCAATCGTATTACCCTAAATTCCCTTTCAGCAGAAGGCATGCTAACGCATCATAGGGTTATCCCCTAGGCTTTGGCAACATAAAAAAACAAGCCCGTGTGATATTTATGATCTGCGACCAATTGGAAGATAGTTGTATAACACGGCAAGGGCTTACAAAATGAAAAAAAATACTGAAACAATTATGTAAAACTAAAATAAAGAAAACAGTACCGCCTCCTACTACTGTATTCTTTCTCTCTGCTTTTCTCTATTTGCTGTAACCATTTGTGGGGCATCAAGTAAATTGAAATTGGTGAAGTGTTGGTTGAAGAGGCGAAACACCGACGTGATGTGCTCGTGCATCCTATATAGAGTTCGATGACCAGGGACGTGCAGAAAGTCTAAGTTCTCAAAGAGCGTTGCGGGATCAAGATGTTTACAGCCTCCGGGAGTAGCTTTCCCTGCAATAGATCGAATAAAAATACTACTTTGGCAATATTGCTCCTCTTTTCAAGGGAGTCGTGAGAAATCAATCAGCGAAAGAAAGAAGTAACGACGGATCAAACCATCTTTTACCAAAACCCAACATCGAGTTACCAATAATCGAAGAGGAAATAACGTATTCTACGGGAGAAGGTCATAACGGTGCACTTGACGGTATTCAAAGGAAGGCGATTGCGTAAGTATCAGTCACAGAACGAAACCATGACAGAGTTGAAGAAACCGCCGTCTGATTCATGATAAACTGTCCGAAAAATCTTAGGGGGGATCGAAACATCATTGATATATAGTATAAAAAGGAGAGTGCCAAGAATACTACCCTGAGGCACCCCCGAGGTGACCAGGATTTGGTCGGAAAGAATACCCCAAAATAGGACACGCTGTATATGACCTGACACGTAAGAGGACAGTCAATCGACGAAGCAATGAGAAAACTAGAGAATAGACAGTATAAAGACCAGTATTCGATAGTCAATCATAACGAAGGCTTTGCTGAAATCCGTAAATACCCAGTCCACCGGACTCCGGTGCAGATAAAACAATTTGTGCTGAAGTCTGAATTAGAAAGAGGCGGAGCACTTAAAATAATGATGCGAAATACCATAAACCTCAGCAGCTTTCGACACGTCTAGTGCGATTTTCTATAGATGCAGGAAGATGGAGTTAGAAGGGTCTACGAAGATCATGATAGGTGGGAATTCCCAGAAAATTGGCAGCAAACTAGTTGGTTTTGTCCAGCGAATAAGTGAGGGTGGCGGTGGGGGCGGCTAGGAGCGCCAAAATATCCTTCTGAGAATCAATAGAAATATTTGCATAGTGGAAAGAGGCTGAGGTATTATCACTATCGAACAGACGTTTCAACAACTTTTCTAACTTCCGAAGAATTGGTTTAAAGAAGTTTAGAGTTCTTGCCTGCAGAAGCTACTACGAAGCAAATCTTCGATCTTACTTAATAGATGGCTGCATCGTAAGTTGTGTCATCAGTGACCACGTTACCAACCAGTCAGATTAAACCGGTGACTTGTCGACCCGAGCATGCGTTGTGTGGAGATCAAGATATTAGATGAAAGATAATGGTACAGATTTTAAGCCGTCTGATATGTGTCGAAGTCTGTCTAGTATCAGCAGCTACAAAAAATCACGAAGTGCGCCTCTATCTGTGGTAATCCGAAAACGTCCTGGAGTTTTGTTAATCTTAAGCGCAGGAGTGATGGCTAACCTAGTGGTATGCGTTTTTGTGACACGAGTACCGGCGATCCTTTGACTGCTGCTAACTTCTTTGCCAGTTTCTTTCTATTTCTTGTGAAGCGCATTCTGTTTGTTGTGAAATATCAGTCATTTCTGGTGTGCCCCAGGGCAGTCGTTTGGATCCGCTTCTATTTATTATTTTATTAATAAATGAATGATGAATGGTTAATTGTTCGATCTTAGCGAACTCAATAAATTTCTACTTTGCTGAAGATGCTAAAATTTTTCGTCTTGTGACTCACATTAACGATTGTTTTGCTCTGATCTCTGATGTTCAGTCTTTTAATTCTCGGTATATTGTGAACAGTATGCCTCTGAATGTCGGCAAATGTACTTTTGTCTCCTATTCTATAAGAAAGGATCTGTTTATTTTGATCCACATTTGTCTTGCTTCCTTGGACTTAGTAAAGAGATGGCCTAGGGAGTTTAATAATCCCTTTATCTTTTTTGTAATTTCGTTCGGCCTGTATTAGAATATGCCTGTCTCATTTGATCTTCGTCCTATGCAATATATAGTCCTCGTATTGAGGCTATTCAGCGCAGGTTTCTCAAATTTGCATTGCGTGGCCTTCCATGGAATAACCCAATAATAATGTAGGACGACTATTTATTTCTTCTTTTGTTTAGTGTATTTTAAATTGTAATTGTTTTGATCTGTAAATATGATTTACTCTTTGTTTTTGTTTTTTAATTGTCATTATCACTTCAGTGGACTTTTATTGTACCCATTTGTTATTCTGCTTTTATTTTTATTTTTATTTAAATTTTTTTTATTTTCACTTTAATTTTTTATTTTTTTATTTATTAAGTACTCAGTCTCGATGAAACTTTGTAAATAAATAAATAAAAGTGAAGAGTGAAAAGAATCGTCACAAATTCGAGTGCTTCAGTAACTTCAATTGCTTTATTGGGTTGAGATCAATGATCTAGTAAGATGTTGTTCAAAGTTTAAGGACTTTAATATATGCATAACAGTTATTTCTCAAATCTATATTGCAAATATTATCGGAGCAGACTTTCATCCTGAAAGGGGAGGGGGTGGTTGAATTGATGTAAAAAAGACGACAAAAATCTTCCCAATTTTCATTGTTTACACTCAATTGACTTGAGGGGATTTTTTGCAATTTTTTCCGAATTGTTAACATTGTTCTGAACTTTGATTTGATGAGGGAGCAAACAAAGCTAGACAGTAGAAACACATTGCTCGCCTGAGGGATCGACAAGATACCATCAAATTTAGATATTTATGCTAAAACAATTTTTCCTCCTTGACTTATATAATCAAACAATGAAAATAATCCAAAAAGAAGAGAGAGAGAGAAAAAACAAACATTATTTCAGATCAAAGAAAAGTCTGGAATGCATATAAACATCTTCCGCAACAAAGAAAAGTCTTTATAGACGCTCCACCTGAAAAAGCGATGACTTGGAAGGGAGGAACCTGTAAATCATGGAAAAGACTTTCGCACAGAGCGACTTTCAATTCAATGGTAGACATAAAGTAGCACCGAAAATCTAATATAAGTTCACCAATTTGTCATTGTAGATTTTGTTTTGTTTTGGTAATGGCGAGAAAAAATTGAATAACATACGTTAAAGCTCATTTTCAATACACTCAAAGAAGGAGTATTATTATATTCACTCAACGTTGGCAAAAAGAAACATTTCTGAGCTTGACTCCTTTGTACTGTTTTTAAATCCCCTCGACACAGGGTGGATCGAAACGAGCTCGTTTCCGGCCGTTTTTGAGTTTTCACAACTTGTTTTTTCTGATAAAAATTTTCAAGCGGCTTTATATTAATTTTCAAGAAAATTTCAACGTACATATTGTGGTGGGGGTAAAATCCTTCGAACTTCCTTTTAGCTTTCGCATTTTGGCAGGTATTTTGGTATGCTTGGCTAAGCATCCGGATGGAGTGTGGAAGTGAATAGACAGGTAGATAGAATATACTGTGAGTATGTTAAGACTATGTATAGATAAGTGTATACAAATACCTTTTGGCATAAGTCACGTGCCTAAATCAACGAAGTGACTCAACATTAAATGCTCCTAAAGTGAGCGCTTAAGCTTTCATTCGTAACGTAAACTGTACGTGCTACGTAGCTTGTTGCTTTCAATGCGTACCAGTTTGGGTTAATCTCATTGATGTATGAATTTTGGTGCTAATTTAAATTCTAAGTTTTGTACATGAATGTGCTTATCTAAATCCTTCGGCTGGGTAGTTTATTATCCTTTTGTGTTTTCCAAACTGAATTTGGTATTTGTAAAGCGCGAAAAAGAAGTAATTTTTTAGAAAAGGTTTATATGGTTATTTTTTCTTCCTCTTAAGAACATAATAACGTATCTTATATTTGACACTTTTGATTTAAAAAACTAACAAGAAATTAAAAATGAATAACTAAGTAATTCCTTACTATAGTATATTATTCAACATAAATTAGATACGTAAAGTCGTTTTCTACACCTATACCCTGTTCAATTCTCTCTCTCTCTCTCTCTCTATGGTTTCGATTCGTGACGATTACAAGTGCGCTTAAAATTTAAGGTAGATTCCGAACTACCGAAAATTTTCGCTGAAACCCCTGTTATCCTGTTGTCATTAGCAGGCCCAGGATTTGCTCCTGGTGGGAGGGTTATCTAATTCCATGTACATTTTAGGTTCTTTTTTTAGTATTTCAGTCAAATTTTTCCTAATCAAGAAGTTTAGAAAATTCAAACCTCATTTGGGCAGGGCTATTACAACGAGAAATACAAACCTCTGGAAGAACCTATTATCTAAAAAGACCATTCAACCATTATTCAGAATTTCTGTATATACATATATTGGACAGGATGTCGACACTAACGATGTTTCTACGTCCCTTCAGATAAATTGCACCGTAGTTAGCCAGTGATGTTTCTTACTATTAAAGGATGTCTCAACTTCCTTCACAGTTTTTATTTGTTTTCTTCTTTTTTACATTTGGTAACTATTGTACCGTTGGGACCAAATTGTTGATTTATTCATTCAATATTCATTAATTATTGATTACTACAAGAAAATCACTAATACAATACAAAATAAAAGAAACATAATAACTCCAACCAAGCTGATTCCTGATGAGATTTAGATGCGCTCAATTGGGCAATTGAACAGGTGAGACATTAAAGTTATGGGTTCAACCATATCATAGAAAATGCGATGGTAAACAATATGAAAGAAGAACCTCAAGGAACGAGATGGAACTTCAAAGTATCTAAAAATTCAGGGGAATTAGAAAGATTAGCCGTAACATTTGGTATTAAGCACGGCACCCAAATCTGTGGTTTTGTCAAGTCTACTGAAATCTAAGTGCAGCAGATTCCTTCTACCACACAATGACAAAGTGATGTATAGTTTTAAGGAAATTAATAGAGTACCGCTTAAGTTGGATTTTAAAAGGGTCCAGTCATTATCGTTTGAAACAACAAGGAAAATGTTGGCATTATAAGCATAACAAAGAATTCATGAGTGATTTAGAATCATAGATACATCGTTGAAATAGATGATGAACAGCAAGGTGTGCAGGGTGGGCACTGCGACCAAATAGGTCTACTGTGCGAAAACTGTTTAATGGAAAAATTCTTCGCCTTTAAAAGAAAATGAACGAACTTCAGTCGAGCTTAGAAATTCCTGGTTTAAGACTCTACTTTTAGACCGTGTTAAGGCAGGATAATCATTCAAATTGTGAGTTGTAGTTTTTCTAGCCACAGATGGTAGTCTGTCGCATCAGATATTCCTAACTAATGAAGGTGATACTTAATCCGTGGTGGTAGGTAGCCGACTAGCAACCTGAGCTCCGCGTTGCTTAAGGCGCTGATTTCAGTGCAGGCAAAAGGTCTGATGAGCTGTTTAGCTTAGGGACTTATTCCCAATACAGAGACTCCCAGCCAATTTCCCTATCAGAGTCGATGAACAGTAGAGTTCAGGACTCTGATATTGTGTTGATGAACTTTCCTTAGCTAGTTTATCAACATCCTCGTTTTCCTCAATACCGAAGGGTACCAAACAAAGCGTAACGTTGTCTGATGCAACTAGGTTTTACAAGGCATCACAGCACTCTTTAACGAGTTTTTTGTTGAGTATATTGAGAGGGCCGATTGACTATCGAAAAAGTAATAATTGTACCTTTTTGTTCCCTACTGAAGTTATAAGTCACTGGGTCATTTGTCCATTGCTATCGAAAAAAGCGCCAGTGCATTGTTTTGTGCTTAGCCATCTACAAACCATTTAAGACTTCTGGCGACATCACTTCACAATTAGCATGTTCAGGTGAGAATGCTGAACTTTCTGTCACAAAATAGCTCCTTATAGTATGCTCATGGGATCATTGCCAACAACGGGTATATAAGATGTAAGCTGCACTCTCATGGCACTAATTGCAGCAGATGTCGAGACGAAGTCGTACATATACGGCAAATGGTTGTGTGGCACGGTCACTACGCCATGGTAACAGAGTTCTAGCCTAGACCACCCCGTGAGTTTTTAAAATAAAATTTCAAAAGCCACTTCGTCTCTGTGCTGTTGTCTAGCTGACAGCAATGCAAAAACAAGACGTACAAGTTCCCTTATTTCTCTTACCCTCATTCCCTTCCAGTCGAGGCCATTCCAATGCATTATAGCGTTTGCCCTAGGCATCAGCCACATAAAAAAATATTTTGGACAAATCTGCAGAGCTTCTGTTATTGGGAGGCAAGCAAGCCATTGCAGCTTGTTCTATCTGGCAATTGCCGTCTGTTGTTAAACTTTGGGCCACAATACAGGGGAAGCATTTGCAACAGCTGATTTGGCAATATTATATATATGGTTATATTACCAAAGAATCATCTTTGTGTTAAGACCCTAGGTCCTTCCAAAGGGCCTCCCATAGGCCCCCACAAAGCAATCGTACCCTTGCTTAAGCTGTTTTTCAAATGGTTTCAATTTAGTCATCTATAGAGCTAACTGGCACCCCTAAGGAAATAATAATTTCGTCATAATTTTCGTCGTCCGGTGAAAAAATCCTGATGGAAAGTCTAGAACTGATTGCTTTTATGAGAATCCTTATTACTAATTCAAAAGCCTTACTTAAATCCGTGAAAATGCAATCTACTTATTTACCGGCTTCGATGGCAGATATACAGAAGTTGGAGAATCCTAACAAGTTGGTGAGGTAGTTTAACTCTAGAACCTAGTCGCAAACAACTTAACAACTTTTCCAATTCAAAATAAATTCTTATGAAGGTGAATAATCGCACCTTTCCAGGATTTAGAAAACGCAACAGAACAAATAAACATATTGAATAAATAACACAGAAGAGGAGCCGGAGATATACCGCATTTTTTTTAGAAAATACGTAAGAAATCCATTGAGAAACTAAACAAGAGAAAAATCTCGGTCAAAATTACGGTTACACTCACCGTAATCGTGTTGCAAGTAACACATTCTGCCAACCTTTAAGTTTTTTTTTACAATATGCCCAAATCTTAGGGGACAACTCTTTGATGCGTTAGCATGATTTTGGATGAAAGGGAATTAGGGTAAGGGAAGTGAGGAAACTTGAAAGTCTTGTTTTTGCATTTCTGCGAGTTAGGCAATAGCCCAGAGACGGAGTGGATTATTTTAATTTCTTTATAAAAGCTCACGGGCAGACCTGGTCTCGAGTCCGGGACCCATATCATGGTGGTCGTGCAGCTCAACGAATTGATCCAACTCTGTCTCCACTTTAAAAGTTACTATCGTTACAGTAAATTTTACGGAACAGCACCGCTCTTATTCTACCACCTTATGAGGAGCGCTTAGGGTTACTGCAACTTGTTACACTCGACAAGTGACGTTGGGTTGCTGATTTGATATTTTTGCATCAGCTTCTGCAGGGAAAGCTAGACAGCGCTGAGTTGGCTTCCAAAATTTTGCCTAGAGAACTGTCCTATTCCCTACGCAATCGATCACCTTTACAGATTGCGCTAATTACGGCATGTTCGATCCTATTAACCGCATGTGTAGGTAATATTGGAGACGTTTTTGATACTAATGTGGACAAAGTGACACTTAAAAGGACCATCTACAATTTGTATTTCGTTCTTTTGCTCGCACTGGTTTTGGTCTTAATTTCTCTTTTTCGTTTGTTTTGCATTTTAATCCTTCTGTATTTGAATCCTTCTGTATTTGAATCCTTCTGTATTTGAATCCTTCTGTATTTGAATCCTTCTGTATTTGGTCCTCTTTTTGACCTGACTCTTAACAAGGATTTGCTATAACGATCTCTGTTGTCTAGTTGTGTGTGGGCGTGTTGTGTGTGGGCGTGTTTTAGTGTGTTAATTACTAATGTTTTTTTTGCATGTTAGTGTGGAAGCCTGATTCGCCTCAATATATTGTTATATTCTCGCGAATAGGTCAATTGATTCGAGGCTTCTACCTAAGAAGTGCGCCTTCTGAGTTAGAAGGATTAAATCTACTAAATTTGATTAGCGCATTCTACAAAATATCGCTTATTATGGGAAGGAATTTCCCCGATACCAGTATTGTCAAAGGCGATAGCCTTAACTTTTTTTACGATTCCCCAAAGTAGAGGAGACAGAAGTCCACTCTGAAGCGTACCCCTACAGACGTACCTTAAAACGCGGTTGATACTCCGTTCGGATTATACTACCCATGATCTTAGAAGCCAAACTCGATGAAAAGCTCGAGAATAGATTCAGACCGAACGCCATTGAAGACTTCTTCAATGTCCAAGAACGTCGCAAGAATATATTCATGAAGAGCCGTCTCTGCGGATCTTCGCTTGCAGTAGACATGCTGAGTTCTACACATACGATTGCAGTCCAGAGTTTGGCTAAGATGAACGTCAAGCACATGCACCAGGGTCTTCAGCAAAAAGGATGCAATTGACGAAGGACGGTGCTGAGATGGATAGATCTGGAGCGATCACATATGTGATAAACCCGATTAGCATCCTTAAGGCAGAGATATTATCAGCAACGTTTGTAGTAAGACTAATCATCGGTGGACTAACATTATGATGTATTGGCAGACAAAGCTGTAGGGATTCGGAGGAAATCGAATCACAAGAGGTAGGCTATTGGCCGTTATGCAAAAAAATTAGCAAAAGCTCAGACTGACTATTTTATTTGGAAAAGTGAGACCAATATCACTTTTTCATGTAAACTTCTTCTCTGGTTTTACAGCGTTTTTGAGCATAGAGCTCAAAGCCGTGAAGCAGGATCGCTAAAAGAGCAGAATAAATAGGTTGAATTGCTATGAATCTATGGGGGACAATGATCCATATAGTGGTATAAATGCAATGGGCTAAATATAGCAGCACCTATTATAATAACTGCATGGTTTCAATTTAACAAAATTTTCGCAATTTATACATAAATTAGTAAACAATCCCATCCCGCTAGTTCCACTATCACACTACAGTGTATTAGTTTATATAAAACGATATTTCGACAGCGTATAAAAGTCGTTATTTTGTGTCAGAATTTGTCGAATTTTTATTGATTTTCCTCATACCCTCTTCTAGGGTACTCCTAATCGAAGTAGAGCTTTAAAATTTGAAACATGGATCAGATGGTATCCATGTTTCGAATTTCAAAGCTCTACCTCGATTAGCAGTACCCTAGATAACCAACCCGCATGAAATTTCAAATGCTGCTTCCTTTTGGTAACTTTAACACACTTGAATTCAGTATTCCTGTAACGTACTTAACCACGTTGGTGGCGGGGTGGGGGTGAGGGGAGGTGGTGTGGGTTGTGAGGGGGTTGGGAGGAGGGGTGTCGAGGAGTGTAAATATTGCACAATAAGCGCAGCTCAGTTTTGCGAGAATATGGCTTGGCACACTCTGTGCGCTTAGATCAAATTAATTCTAGATAAATTAATTTGTTAATTAGTTTTTATCTTTCTTGAACTTGGGACTCTCTACAACCCAATTTGTTCACCGAAAAATACCTTTGCTTTGTAACTAGTACATATGTTACATCCCCCGTCAAAAGTTTGATGCACGTTAGTGTTTGTTTTAATTTCGCTTACCAATTTAAAGTCGTTGTTCAAAAACTAATAATTCATTCGAGGAATTTTCCCTTAAAATAGCAGCTTTATATTAAACAACCCACAACCACTAGAAATACTTTGTAAAATGTAATTATGTTTGCCTGAATAACTTTGAAATTTGGCAAATGTATAGGGTGCTTCAAACTTGTGACCAGGATTGTACATATCTTAAGATCAATTAATGGAATTAAAATTACTGTCTGTCCTGTTAGTCCGATTACAATTGACGAGACCCCGCACTACCTCTTGCGTTAATTAAAGAGTTTCAAGATTTGAAAGCCGCAACAAATCTCAAAGTACATTTCCAGAAACTTGTCCTCCTAAGAAATAGTTTAAGGGATAACTTTCAATCTTTTTGGTGAAAGTTCCTAGACTTAAAGCCTTTCGCTTTACACTACGGTTCATGGAAGAAACCGAGAACTTTTGCATATCTTCATTTAATTGCACTGAAGAACTCACTCCTTCAGTCTCGCACTCCTATTAAAAAGGACTGCGACAGAGCTTCGGGATATAATTAATTTTATTCTGCATTCTTTTATTGCAATGTAGAGAAGCATAAAAATGTTGAAAACGTAAGGTCTTTCATTCATAATTATTCCTTAATATTGACGATATTTCTTTGATTGCCAATCGATAATGTAAAAATGGAAAATTCTCTGTACAAATTACCTCTCATTTCAGTTCTTAATATCACAAACGAAACCATAAAAAATTCTCAATCGAAAAATTGATTTCAACTCACCGCGCTACAGGAGAGCACAAAGATAACTAGTCCCTTAATGGAATTAATTTTCCTACTTTATGTCCTCCAACTTTAATTGGGCTCAAATTGAAATACCTTCGAATTGAATTGAGATAGAAAGGAATTTTCATAATTATTATTCATTTTAGGACAATAGTCGTCGTAGAGTCCAGACAATTTATGCATTTGATTGCAGTGTCCAATGATAATTGAACACTTCATGCAAATGAACACACTTTTCTGGTGATGAAACTTTAGATTTACACTAAATTAAGCCAGCAAACTTAATCCAAATAGTTTGAAATTTAATGAATCTTCAAACAAAAACTTTCAACAGATCCTCCGGAAATCACTGTGGAGAAGCCGGTGGTGCATTCTGGTGAGGGTCAAGAGGCGATACTTGTGTGCATTGTCCATGGAGAATCACAGCCCGAGGTAGCTTAATTAGAGACTTTTCATGTAACTTTAATTGGAGACTTCTGTGTCCTTTCACGTCTCTTTGCAGGTCTCCTGGTTCAAAGACACCATGCAAATCGATACGACCGAACGTCACATAATGGAAAATCGAGGAGCACGACACACATTAATCATAAGAAAAGTTCATGCGACAGACTTTGGCAATTATTCATGTGTCGCAGACAATCAGTTAGGAAAGACACGAAAAACCATTACCCTGACGGGAAAACCAAATGTTGCCACTTTCCGTTCTGGACCCATTGGTCAATGGCGGGACAAGTATGTTCAGAATTCGCTATCTTCGAGAATATTCAGGTACAATTCACCAACATCAATCTATTTCACAGGTACAATATATCGTGGATAGTAAATTCGTATGCGCCCATCGAGGAATACAAACTCTACTACAGGACAACACAAAACGCAATTGATGGCACCTTTGACATCCACAATCGAAATTACCATCCGTACTTGAAACGAAACGTACGTCGATTCGTGATGAGAATGTTTCATCGATGGAAGTAATTCATTCATGGCGATACATTCGTTTTTTTTTCTCATTTTTACAGGAAGATGACGGCACTATCCAATTTGATTCATTCACATACCACAACGGCTTTAGCACTGGCGTCCACTGGTCAAGGAACGAATGGAGGGACGTTATTTTACCAGCAATTCCACTGTCACATCGCTACACACAAGGGATGAGTTATGTAATTAGAGGCTTAGAACCGGATCAACAGTACGAAGCCAAAGTGCAATCCAGGTGAGTACCTTACCTATATACATGTGTTATGGACGTCCATTAAAATTGTGTTCTTTCAAAACTGACAAATGTCGAAATTTGTGGCCCAAATTTGTTAGTTTGTTTTTGTGAAACTGTCATATCAGACGTTTAGGCGTTTAGAAATTGACGGTTACGTTTGGAATGAAATTGGCTTTTTACTTTTTGTTTAATTGATGCTATTATTTTCACTCGAATTTGGGTACCTTTTGTGCAACTATAGGATTTGTTCTAGCATTTTTCCCGGAGATAAAGTATTAAAGGTCATTTAGTTCGCTTGTATTTATTAGCTAGTTATGCTAGACTTCAACCATGTTTAAAACTATATCTATATATCTAATCTATATATACTATTAAACGAGGAATATTTATATAGCTAGCTAGCTAGGTTGCGGAATAACACAATATTCTGGGGCCAGTCAGGAGCAACAAGACATCATTAATAAAATGATGAAGGGGAGAGGGCCGAGAATGCTGCCCTGGGGCACTCCGGAGGAAACATAAATTTCGTTGGAAAATTGTATGCTATTTATGTTAACGCTGATCTTTGTATCGTCACCTCTGGTAAATGTTTTCCAGGATTAAAAATTTTTGTAAGTGCTTTGTTTTCGGTTATCACTTTTTTTACGTCAATAATGATGGCAAGGCCTCCTTTTCTATTTGGCTGTACGGGGTCGTTTGGGGTAATAAATAAGTTTTTTTGTACATTTGGTGGCTTGGTTTGGTCGTTAACACATAAGGTTAGGTTAGGTTAGTTGGCAACCAACGGTAGTAAACCAGACGACCTCACATAGGCCTTGATATGGTCCGGTATGTTACCACTACAAAGGAATCTCAAGCTGGACCGCTCTAGCACTGCCATGCAGTGATTAATTGAGACAACCGCAGCTATTGAGGAAACTGGTTAGGTCCTTGATCTTCGCACTGGCGAACACCTCCAAACCGTTTGTTGACAACCCCCTCTCCGAAAATTTGGCCTCCTGGCTCCAACGTCCGTGAGTTTATCCCGAGAGCTCGCTCCGACTCTGGCAGTCGCTCAATAAACTCTTCAGCAAGGTATCCTTTTACGACGCCAACGTAACTGTTAGAGCCGGCATTCCTTGTTCGATCGCGAAGTGTGCTTGTTCTGGCGACCTTGAGCTTCTATTCGTCACCCTAAAGTTCCCTCAGAGATGCTTATATGTCGTGACCGTCTACATTCCCCCCTGCTCACCGACATCTGTGTTTGAGCCGCTTTCTGCATCCCGAAGCTGTTGTTTTCAGCGAATTCAAACTTCCTACTGTCGGCTGGACTCAATCCTCTGAGACCGAAGGTCTTTTGTAGGGCTTCACGGCACCGAGATTTTGGCACATCTCGGTCTTGGTCTCGTCAAAGTGAACACGATCTTGGTCTCGTGCAATATCGGCGAGATAAAGGCCAGTCTCGGTCCGATCTCGCTCTCGGCAAGATAAAAAAAAAATTTAAGTGGGATAAAGGGAAACTAGGACAAGTGATATATCTATGTATATATGCATTTACTTCTTATTCCCCTAACCAAAACAAGGTAGCAAAGGCTCTTCTTTGCTATTGGGGTTAACACGTAAATATCTGAAGAAGGAAATACTGTAGAAAGAAGCGATTGAGGAAAGCAGTGTATACTTATACGCCCCACAAATCACACAATTGACAATTTTCGGAGCGACATAAAAGCTGAAACAACTAAAAAAAATTCCACAATAAAATAATAAAAACTAATATCTCGTCCATTCTCGTCACCTCAATCTCGCTCTCGGTATCGGACTCTTACCAATGATATTGGTCTCGCTCCCAGTCTCGGTATCGTGTCGAGACCGGCACCGGCAGCGAGAATTATCTCGAGTATCGTGAAGCCCTAGTCTTTTGCCTACCTGTTCGTGCTCCCGCCATCATGTTCTGTCCTTTTTGGATACCTGCGCCTCGGTTGATTTTACGCAATGGACAGGTGCCAGTCTCCCTTATTCCCGGAGTCTAACCATCATCCTGCACTCCAGGTTCTCCTCTTCTTCGAGGCACCTGACTGCTCCCCTCCTCCGCTTGGCGGCTGCTCTTTTCTCTTCAAGGCAGCTGACTTCTCTATCCTCAATGACTGGCTTCTGGGCTATGACTAGGCGAATGTATTCGCCGAGTCAGACATCGACCAGGCTGTTTTTTTTATACGATGTGACCAAAGCCTAGGGGACAACCCTTTGATGCGTCGAGCATGGTTTTGGCCAGAAGAGAATTAGGGTACAGGAAGTGAGGAAACTAATGTATTGTTTGCATTGCTGCGAGCAAGAAAACAACCCAGAGACGGAGTGGATTATTTTAATTTTTTAATAAAAGCTCACGGTGAGACCTGGTCTCGAACCCGGGACCCATGGCCTGGTGGTCGTGCCGCTCAACGAATTCATCCAACTCCGTCGTTCACTTTTTGTCGATTTGCTGTCCTCCTACTTGTCCGGACGCGGTCAGCTTGTTCTGTTCCTCGGTGGCCTAACCAAAAAAATTTTTGTTTCTTCTGGGATGCCCCAGGGCAGCATTTTTGGCCCTTTACTCTGCATCATCTTTATTAATGATATCTCATTACTCCTGGCTGGCTCCAGAATATTGTGTTACGCTGATGATGCAACAATTTTCCGAGTCGTCTCATCCGCTGATGATTGTACCCTCTTAAATTCCCAGATCCGCATTTTAACCTTAAATCCTACCAAATGCGCCGTAATGACCTTTACCCGCCGAAGATGTCCCATCCTCCGTGCCTAATCTTTGGACGGTTGCGTTCTGAGTAGGACAGATAAGGTCAAGGATTTGGGGTATTCCTTAATTCCCGCCTATTCTTCGGGAACCACGTGGATTTCGTAGTGAGCAGGACCAATTCCATACTCGGCTTCGTGAAGCGGTGGTCCAAGCACCTTACTTAACTATGCTCCTCTATTGGACATTTGTCAGACCCTTCTTGGAATATGCTTGGGTGGTATGGGACCCTTACTCTGCTGTCCACATCAACCATCCAGCGCAGATTCCTTAAGTTCGCTCTTCGGGGCCTTCCCTGGCGCGATCCTTTTCCCCTTCCTCCATATCATGCTAGACTCGAATTGATCTCGCTCGACTCACTCGTTTTTAAAATCACTTTTTTGTATGTTCTTTTGCAGGGAACGTTCAACTCCCCCGAAGGTCTGAATGATGTTGATATTTGCGTCCCAGCCCGGTCCTTGAGGAGCTCCGACTTTTGCCATGTTCCATTTCATCAAATACTTTACGGAATACATGAGCCGGTTGCGTTGATGTCTCACGCCTCCTTAACAAATGTTCAATTTGCATCGAGCTAGGTTTTTCTAGGTAGCAGTTGAAATACCAATTAAGGCTTTTTTTAAATAATATTTAGTTCTCGTCGTTGCCTTAATATATTGTAATTTTTATTGTAGTAGCCAGCTTAGGCGAATCTGTTTATAAATAAATAAATGATTGTGAAAGGCCTGAAATCTTATCCTGGCTAGTCTAGGGCATTCGCAAAGCAAATTCTAAATGCTTTCAACATCCTCCTCGTTCAGGCAACTCCATGACTAACAAAATGGCAATGACCGCAGCGACATTTCGGAGATTCCGACGGCTTCCCTTCAGTAGAAACGCCGTTCTCCTTTTATTCCACTTCGGAGACATCCTTCTTGACATGTCGCAGGTTGACAGACCGATCCAGCTGCGCTCGGCGAGCTGAACAGCTTTTAGGTCGATCTCTGTTTTTACTGAGATAATAGGCCGTCCGATTGATCTGTTTATTTGTAGCGTTCATCTGCGAATCTTCTTTCGCCAGAACATCGACTGCCTCGTTACCCGTCACATCGCTTTGACCAGGTATCCAGCAGAGAATCACCCTTTGTAGAGCCACCAAGCTTTTGAGACCGGTCTAGCATCTGCGCACCAGCAGTGATTTAATCGTGTTTGAGTCAACCGCTTTGATGGCCGCTTGACTATCGCTATACAAGCAAATTTTGCTACGCTTTTGTAGGTTCTTACACGACAGCGACACTCTCGTCGCCCTTTCAATGGCTAGGACCTATGAGCTTGCTACGCACTTCCTCCTGAGTCCTGAAGGAAGGACCACTTATTATTAAAGGCCTCGTTTGCGGAGCCTGCACAATAACCTTCTGACTAAATCAAGTTATTCCTTTCATTTTCGGTGAGAGATCCCGTATCAGTGGCGGAAGAATCATGCCGCACTAAACGTAAACTTGCAGCGTTCTACTTTCCAATGAGTTGTAACAAGCAAAACAGCGTACTTGTTACAACTCATTGACAATCGACATTGACTTAATCCGTTTTTTTCCCATGAGCAGCGCGAAAAATTAAGAGCCAGCTTAAGAGCTTCGCATTATGTCCTGGAAATCCCATCTATAATCTTTGACGGGTTCAGATCCAACTGGACAACCCACACTCAAGGAGTATTATTTGATATTGTGTCTGATAAAACTAGGGTGTTTTTAAAGTGAGCCATCTCCCAAATTATGAATGTTTTTACGAATATTTCAAGAATAAGTTTATTTTTGACTTCAAGATTTTTCGTGCGCTTTTTTCGAATCATGTATGCAAACTTTTCAATTCTATTTTAGACAACTTTCTAAATTATGTTCAGTAAGTTATCTGCGCCTAATTTCGCAGAATTATATCTTATTCTCCCAAAAGATTTTCGTTTCGTTTTCTCATCCATACAACCTTGGCAGAATTAAATCAAACAAAAATTTAGGCTTTTCTGTAAAAAAAGCCCATGAAATTTTGTGTGAGCTCGAAATGACAAAAATATTGTCTAACAATTAGAGACGAATATTCTGACGTTACTCTACGAGGAGTGGTCCAAAAGTCCGCGGAAGGAAGAGGAAGGGGCGGGGTTAAAAATTCTCACCGTACACCTCGCTAATTAGGGACTCAACATTAGTATATAACCGAAATTTCAAGTCTATGATGTCATTCGTTTAAGAGTTATCGCCCTTCAAACTATGGAAAAAATTGAACTTCGCGCCGTCATAAAGTTCCTGACAAAGCAAGGAAAATCTGCTTAGACTATAATGAGTGAGATAGAAATCGTTTATGGTGATCAGTACCCTGGTAAAACCATGATTTACTAGTGGCATAGTCTTTTTAAACATGATCGAGAGTCGATTGAAGATGATCCGTGCCCTGGACGACCGATCGAGGCCACCTCGTCATCACCGAAACAGTCGAAAAATTTATATTAGAAGATGCTCGTCTGGTAAAAAGAAACAGTTATCTAAATTAGTTGGTGTATTTGATACCACCATTTTGAGAATTCTACACGATCATCTTGGCATGACTAAAGTCAGTGCTCACGCCGCCGCAGAAGCAACAGCGAGTCGACGCGTCTAAAAATTTTGGAACTGTGTGGCGACGCATCTACCCCAATTTTAGAGAAGATTGTTACCGGGGATGAAACCTGGGTTCATCATTTCGAACCTGAGTCCAAACAAGAGTCGATGCAATGGCATACAAAGGGTTCACCACCCCCTAAGGAGTTTAAGGTGTCAGAATCGGCTGGAAAGTTGATGGCTACAGTTTTTTGGGACTGTGAAGGAATTTTATTGGTAGACTACAAAGAAAAAGTTACCACAATTACTGGAGAGTAGGTACTATGCTTCGATATTGGAAAAGTTGAAGGTAGCCATCAAGGAAAAACGTAGACTAAAATTGACGAAGGGTGTGCTGCTCTTGCAAGATAATGCGCCCGTTCACAAAAGCAGAGTTGTGATGGCTGCTCCTACCCACAGGCAAAGGTTCGAATCTTTAGTTCACTTACCCTATAAATTAGACTTGGCTCCTAGTGATTTTTATTTGTTTTCAAATTTGAAAAGAGAGCTAAGGTGAAGACAATTTTGAAACGACAATAAAGTCAAAGATGCTATTTCGGCCCAATTTGAAAGCAAAGACAAAAAATATTTTTTGATGGTATTGAGAAATATTAAAAAAGAAAAATAATTTTGTATTTTTATTTAATTTACAACCCCGTTATACCGCGAATTTGCGGACCTCCCCTAGTATATGCAAAACAAACAAATATATTAACAGGTGTAATAGCTATCAACGAAACAGATGGCTACAAGAACTATGACCCACCCTCTATAATCAGTGCATCGTAAATTTTAGTATGTGGTACGAACATGGTGGAAAGTTATGTTCCAAATGTATTTTTATGCTGCAACTTGAGAATGTGCGCTACAATTTATGTACATAATCTTACTCCAGAAAGTTAAGATTAATAAAAACTCCTGACAAGGATGAATTTTGTGTACATATTTGGTTTAAATGCCGGAACTTATTCATACAGCTAAGCGACTTTCTGAAACACTAAAGAATGAGGTTATGATATTATTTCACTTGGTGTTCGGTCCATTTATTACATTTATCTTCCTTTATTTACTCCACGATGATTGAAATTTTTTGGTTCAGCGATGTATTTTACAGCGTCTCCACTGGGGGATTCATGATAGCTATCATCTCAGTGGTTTGATTTTTTCTGATCCGTTTCTTTCAATGAGTGGATTCGCTTGAACGCTGTTAATGAATGAAGCTCTCAAATAGTAAAGTACGTTTGTAAGTAAAACCACCGAGACTGCCTTAGTTTATTTACAAACTTATAATCCTTCCTGATACCACTGCAAAGGAAATTTCCTATTCTTTCCTACCCACTATTCTCTTTGACGTGGCAGCATATAGCATGATAAATCCGTTAAATGAGCGTGAGGGTTTTGGATCCAGGTTTCTTCGTTTCATCCCCAACAGCGTTTTTGAACAGCATTTCACAAAGCCTAGCGTCCTTTTCAGGTCCTTTTCTGTCTACTAAAAACTAATACATCTTAAGAGCAATCAAGAACAAGAAGATGCCTTCTAAGGTGAAAAAGTCATTCTGCTGCACTTTCTGGTGTGTAAAGGAAGCTAATAGGATACCAATATTGGAGCATTGTCAACATCTCGAGAGACAATTCGGAACAATTTAATATCATTGCCATAAAATATTTCCCTTTCTGGAGTTGAAAAGAAGTAAAAAGGCTAGAATACTGCCCTGGGGTATTCCAGAAGTGATAAAAACTGAACGGAAGCAATGCTGTTTGCGATCAAACAAGTAAAACGAAACCAGTCGGCGAAACGAGAAAGAAACTAAAGCAATGACAATTTCTGACATATTGATCCTATTGAAAATCTGACCCAAATCAGTGAGTGCTCAATCGACATATTTACCTATATAACAGGCGACAAAGGCTGATAAAGGACATTGACGGTAGTTGCTTTTTTTTTTCTTATGTAAAGTCATGGTAGTCGTGTTAATAATGGTATATTATATTATGGCTGAAAGGCAAACAATAAAAGCAAAGCACATCGATTACCAAAAACCTTGAAATATAATATATAAGTCTTGAAGTTGTATGGGGTATAGTGTACGTTTTCCATTGACCTGTAATCGCATTATGTCCCATTGTTGTTGTTATTGGATTGGGGATTATCAAAAATACTTGCGCAGCATTGAAAAACAGCAAACAGTCGAAACAGATTACATTAACAACAGATAAAATGGAGCACAAATAGATTTCCAAACAAAAAACTCGAGTTTCTCAAGCTTCTTTAGCAAATCTTTGTCGAATACTAGGTCCACCGAGTCATCCAATCGATATGGTCGAAGCAAGTTCTGACTTATTTTAGGATTGTGTGAAATAGTGAGGTACTAAATTGCCGCGATCAGGAAGACCTATTGTGCTAACTTTCCCAACTCCTTTGGCTGTTCCATTTGAAAAAAAAAACAGCTTTTAGAGAGAACCACTCTCCAACTCTTAGAACGTGAAGAGGAGTTTCGTCCTTTTTCAGACTTGGGCATATTTTATTTGAATAACAAATTAGGAATAATTAATCAGAATAACCGCTTATTAGTTGAAATCATACATATTATTCGTATAAAATTTTAATTACAAAAAAGATTATTCGTCTTATCAGAATAAAAATTTATTCGACTAAAACGTACTTATGAGGATGACTGACTATTTTTTAAATAAAAGATCATTCGTTTTGCAAAATAAATAAATACTCGAGCTGTTTACCACACAAGTTAGTTTAATAATATTATTTATTTTCATATTTTTTGTAGGAATAACATCTTCTAGAAGATGTTATTCCTACAAAGGAGTCCTAGGTAGTGTAGAATTTCTACCCAGTAAAAACCACTTTACGTCTACGTACACCAAACTGGTATTTGTTCTCGCATTTCATCAGTGTGGTGGCTGTCTGTCTAACTTGCCTATCTGTATAGGTTGCTTAATTCCCTGCCTATACGTCCTACCCATATTAAAGCTACCTATATGTAAGCTAGTTTCTATCTATTCCAAAACTTGCCTCAGGCCTTTCTCTTTGCTTTCTATAATGTACCTCTCTGTTCTGTATATTATTGTCCACTTTCCACCTTCCGTACTTATATTGCCTGCACAGAATGTCTCTGCTGTGTCCTCGCTATATTCTCTCCGGATTTCTGGCCACTTGTCGCATATGAAAATTTGTGTTTGTGGTATCACCGGCGGTGACTCATGGTTATTTTCTGCTGACAACAGATTACGATAAAAAGGCCATGGGGATTACAGAAAAAATGTCAGTGGTTCGGAATCCACTTTAAATTGTACGTCTACTTGGATGAAGTTCTTCTTTCGCCCCATGCCCCACGAGGCGTTACGGGTACTAAAGAGATAGAGAAGTATCTGTTGTAGTGGCCGCCTGCCTATCTTGTCTGCCAGTTTCGCATCATGTTTTGATCGTCTTCAATTCTGTCCATACCAGCTTATTTTAATGACCGGCAGCTTCTGCCGAAATCGTTCTGTAAGCGCTAACGATTCTGATTAGTATCGATCGTTTTGTGCTAGTCATCTTCCTTTTGATTTTCTTGTTCGTTGTGCTATACTAGACAGGCACCGCATACAGTATTTGGGAATGCACAACGGTCGTAAGTGTCCTTTCTTTGATGGTCTTTGATGATGTTGGGTATGATACTGTACAGTTCTGTTGCTGTCCTCCCTGCTTTAAGTAGGACCTTGTCAATGTGTTTTGCGTAGGCCATCCTTTGGTCTACCCAAACTCCTAGGTACCTGATTGCCGGGCTCTTTTTTACACCTTTACGGTGCTATTTTCCTTTTACCAATAAGCAGCTCTACTTTTATTTTCTCCGAGGCAATCTGTAGTTATCGCTTGCTAATCCAGTTCGTCACCCTCTGTAGTGCAGTGACTATGGTAATGATCGTCTCTTCATCTATTGTAGTGGTGACCATGCCACATCATTTGCAAACCCTATCTAGTTAATATCTCCGAGCAGCTCTATATCCCGCAGGTCATCATATAAAAAGTTCCACAGCGTTGGACCCAACACTGAGCCTTGTGAGACACCGCTGTTGATGGCCACTCACCCCTCTGCTTCTAGCATGATTTTTCTTTCAGAGAGGTTGGATGCAATAACGGCTTTCAGCCTTTCGTTTAGCTGTCGCTCTCTTAAAGTATTATCTGCCACGAGGCGCTGTTAAAGGCGTTCTTAACGTCTATGATGACCTTTGCTGATGATTTTCAGCTGAGGAGTAGTGCGCTTCTCTTGCTGGCCTGAGAGCTTCTTTAATGGCGTCGACGGTCTGTCGGCCTTCCCTGAAGCCTGATATCTCCTGATTTCTTGAGCTTATCTTTCAGTCTTATTATCTAGTGGCTTGCCACTATTTTTGACCAGGACCCTCGGTGGCAAGTCTACTCTAGACTTCCAGGACCTAGCATGGCTTCAGCCCAGCTACTTTGTCAAATATTTCTGTTAGAACGTTTCCAAGTTCCGGCGCCTTGTTGGGTTATAGCTTACGACATACTTCCTTGAGTTCGCTTTCTGTGAAGGATTCAAATTCTGTGTCTCTTCTTCTTTGGAATGTAACCTGCTCGTGGATTGGGAAGAGACACTTTGTCAATTCCTCTGTGAAGCTAATCGACATATTTGGCCAGTGCGGGAAATCGATCAGGTCCTACATGGCAATTTTTTAGCCGGTTCTCCATATTCCGTTGTCTATTTCGTTACACAGAGTCTCCACCACGGCTTCGTGGCTTCTTTCTTAGCCTTTTCCTGCTGGCGTTATATCCTTCCCAGATTTCATCCCGAAGGACCCAGGTTCGAACCCCACTGGTGACCCATGGTTGTTTTCTGCTGACAACAGATTACGATAAAAAAGATCCACTGGGGTTACAGATTAATGTCGAGGGTGTGGAATCCACCTTCAATTTTAATTCCACTTGCAACCATTGTCTCGAATCAGGAGAAGTTCTTTCCTCGCCCCATGTCCTGCAAGGGGTTAAAGGAAGGGCTGCGAGATGCACATGCCAGTATGGCATAAACTTCAGCCTAGAAAGCAGTGGGAACCTAACCTAATTGGACTAGAAACACGCACCCTACCCCTCATCGGTTTTCGAATCGTCTGCATGCCAGACAAGCCATCCCAGGGGAATAATGAGGAAGAAAGACCCAGGCATCACTTCTCTCCGCCCGTATGGTGGTGTAAGGGTTGAAAGTCTGGTCAGCATAACTTTTAAATTTATCTTGTAGGCGAGTGTCCTTTTCCTAAGTTCACGACCTTGGGTCCTGTCACTTCTAGCTTATAAGCAATACTGACAGCCACACCCTTTATCTCATTGTGAAGAGAAAAGAGGTTCAACAAAAAAAGGTCAGATTTTGCAGCTCCAGGCTTTTCTGAATATCAGTAAAATCCGCGGTGCCGGGGAATCCAAACAACTACCATAACCATTTTAGGTAATTCTTTTTTCTCAACTGCTTTGAGGAAGTCGTCTTCGGAGCAGATCAGAGTGCAATCTTCTCGGATCACATTCTGATCTCGGCTGTAATACACCACCAACCTGGTATCAATACAGTGGTTGTACCTCCATTTTATTTCCCCTTTTCTTTTTTGTGGAAACGCCACCGGAGAACCACCGTTAGCGACTGCTCTTCGACCCCCTTTGCCCGAACGGTTTCTCTTTGCAGTCACATTCCATAATTGCGGCATTTACTGATGGATGCCATCGGTTGTAACCGGACGATCAGTCCACAATTAAGGCCTGCTTTAGAGTTTGTATGTGTGCACAATCCGCAGCCATAGGGCTATGCCTTTGCTGCGTTGTACCTCAGAAATCCGGACGCTTAGCTAAGCAACGCCTGCTAGTACAACTCTCATGTCATCCCTTTCGGGTAGTGCTGGCTCAGAGGACAGCTCTTTCGTCTCAGGAGTGGACACTTTCGAGCACCTAAGATATTGCGTCCATGTTTCAATTTTTTTTTTTAAATGTATCTCCATAAGTGAGCTTGGCAATAATGGGTGGTCCGCTCTGTCAGAGCCCCCATAGCAGAGTAAGACATAGATGAAGTTGGGTGCGCTTGTTACCCCAGGAAAATAGTTCACTACCGTGTGAATAACTGCTGTGCAGCCTTCGGCAGGATGGCATTTCCTTCTTGGCTTAGTAGTTTTGAGCAGTGTGCCCTCGGAAGAAAAGGAAGGGACAAATAGGAACGTGGTAAGGAAATGGCAACATTGGCTTAGCAAACTAACTACCATTTTTTGGGATAAACCAGCGGCCGCTTGGAGATCATCGCCTATTATTATCGCAGTCAATTTGTGACTTACTTAGACTGCGTCATGAGAGAGCTAGAGAGGGGGGGGGGCTGAAGCATCGTCTTACTAGTGTTCTAAGGTTACCAGAGGATAGACCGAGATTCAAAATGTTTCAGAATCCTACAGAACGGACGGACGGAGCAATGCGCGATAATAAGTTAACAAGAAAGTAGAAAACTTGCTGGGGTGAGGACCAAAATAGCTTCAGCAAAATACTCCCAGGTAACAACAGGCCGGTTAAAGTAACCATAATAATGGTCTCCTCAGCATTCGCCGAAGAGTCAGATTAATAATAGGTATACTTCGGAAAACGTGTAAGCTTTTAGATTTAAAGAGCAAAATGATGCACAAAGAGCTCTTAGTCTCCAAAGTTAGTAACACACTCTGATAGCGCACCACTGTTAACCAGGTCATGCAATTCAGAATAGAGATCACGACAGTATTCCATGGAACTCGGTTCCAAAGAATTCGGCAAGCACAGTGGTTTGTAGGAAATTATAGACCAATGGCGAGGGTTTTACCATGGGTGGAGGGTCTAGATTTTTACTTCGAAACAACAGACAGACAACTGCTTGCTTTACTTTAACAGCAGTAAAGCACTTCCATTATGCTGGATCCCATGGATAATAGAAAAACTACCAAAACAAAAACAAAGTTCTGCTAGAGTCGATAATTTTAGTATAACGCTGGTTTTACATGACTTCATATTTCGAGTTATGGACATCTACGCCCTGAAAGTGTACTTATCATTAAGAACAGGTCTAGTGTGAATGCGATGTTCAAGATGATTTTAATGTACTTCAATAGGTCATCTCTATACTGACCTAGTTAATGACATCTGTCATAATTATCCAGGCTAACATACGTCAATATCTAGAATTATTTACTTAAGTATATATACTCCAACAGATGATAGTCTAATCGATATTAAATCATCGCCAGTGATGAATTAAGGTCAGTGATGAATTAAGGTCGGCCTGCAAAGGACCAACATTGTTTATATTAGTACTGTAATTTAGATGCGAAAACTATCGCCTTACCATATAACTACTAACTTACCCTCTCGTGGATGTAATCGAAGAAATCATCGATTACAAGACACATTATTTAGTAATACCGTGACATGTAAATATTTAAATTCAATTGAACAATGTCCGCTGTAAATGAAACTTACTCAAATTTTCATCCATATCCTTCCGGCAACACAAAATAGCGCAAGGATTATTTCCTCAACAATATGGTGGTGATGGAAAACGAGATAACCATGACTTAAGTGTCTAGGGAAATTGTCTGCTATTCGGTACCGTCAACGAATAGTGTTCTCTCCTTCGCAGTTTCTGTTTGCTTTATTATATGAGTTTTATCTAAGAGAAATAGTACTAAGGCGCTGAGATTAAACTTGCCTGTTACTGTTGAACGGCTGTGGGACCTATTGATTTTCCTCGTTCGATGGCAAAATTGACTTCGGGGAATGGGATGTAAGTCAAACGTGCTGGCAATCACTCAATCATGGCTAAATCTCTAATGGCTTCAAGTACGTTCAGATAATCTGAAGGAGTTCATGGGTGCTATATCGGTTTTCTACGTGAGAGTGAGGGCCACATAATTAAATGCATGCAAAGATTAATTTTGCTTGCTGCAGGAGTATTAAAAGTCAAGTAATGCGCGTCTATGAAATATTGGGAAAATTTCATTAGTGAAATTACATTTTTGCATCTATAAAGATGGTTATACTTTTTCAGTACCTATCGACAGGAAAATTGATTTCTTCGTGATTTATGCAGGTGCTGTGTTTAATCGGCTTATCGAACACAAATAGCTCTCATATGTTTGTATGTAAATACCAGATTGTCATCGTAGTGCGTTAATAATTATTTATGAACTCTGAATCAAGCTGGGCTCCGCAGGACGTATAATTCATAAGAGAGAAACTCAGAGATCACATTAGGAGCATCAATTATTTTCGATAAATTAACAACTGCTCGCTTAGAAAAAGAAATTACTTCAACGACCGAGTTAAACAGAATTTTGAAAAAGTTCGGGTCCAAGCTATTGTCTAAAAAACTTTTATCGAACCAGATATGCGCCATTCAAGCGCTAATTTGAAAAATTCAAGAAAATGATTCCAATCTACAAATTGCCCCCTAATCTGAAAGACATCCAATGGATCTGGATGGAAAAAAGAAGTAGTGTAACCAGTTGTCCAGAAACTCAATCCTGATATGTGCCGGACAGGTCATGGACGTAGATGTAAAGATACGCAGGCCAGCATAAGAAAGTTCACACTTAAATTTGT
Source organism: Leptarthrus brevirostris (assembly GCA_964036015.1). NCBI lineage: Eukaryota > Metazoa > Arthropoda > Insecta > Diptera > Asilidae > Leptarthrus > Leptarthrus brevirostris. Next base: position 22,435,132 of record OZ038371.1, read on the forward strand.
ATCTATATTAAGCATTTGAATTAATCTGCAGAACGGATTTTTAAATACGAAATAGAAAATATTATAGGAAAAAAGTTTGTAGAACGGTGAACATAAATGCAGTGAAACTTCCATAATTGGCACACCGAAAGGACCAGTCTGTTATGGTCCCGATTTCGAAGTGTCCCAATTAGAGAAGTTTTCGAAAAGGTATAGAACAAAACTTACATTTCAGTTATTTAAAAAAAATCTATAAAGCGGGTTTTTTCTGCTATTGCATGTATATCATTTCTCAGAGCGAATTTGGAAAGCGGCATCAATTGCCGTAGTACATATTCGAGCGAAATATTTAACTCTGGTTCTAGTTCGGGATCTGACGAGTCTTCCATTCAAGTTACTACCACTGATGTCCTCAATCTCAGTATTTTCTTGATTACCAAGGGCTTGAATAGAGTCTACCTCCCAGTTTTCAGATAAAGAAACACATAAGTAAGTTGGTTATCTATAGCTGCACACGAAATATCTACTGGTGTAATATTTTTCTTAAAGCACAGCAAATCATCTAAAACTTCACACAAAAATCCTGATTTTTTAAAACCGTTAACAATGGTGTTATCGCAAAAGGTATTCTGAGCTTGTCTCAAATATATTTTTTACAATGTGGCCAAAGCCTAGGGGACAACCCTTTGATTTTTTTGGTTTTGGCCGGAAGGGAATTAGGGTAAGGGTAGTGAGAAAACTTAAGTGTCTTGATTTTGCATTATTGCGAGCTTGACAACAGCCCAGAGACGGAGTGGATTATTCCAATTTCTTAATAAAACCTCACGGGGAGACCTGGTCTCGAACCCATGGCATGGTTGTCGTGCCGCTCAACGAATAGATTCAACTCCGATTCCGACGGACTAACAAGCAGTACGTCGTTTTGATAGCAATATCCGCAAAATTTTGGGCTTCTTCTATGGTGCAAAGCTGTTTTTTCATTAAGAATTTTCGATAGTAGACTTTCATATTCTCAATAATGCCTTAATCTTATGGTTGAGACTAGGAAGTGCAATTAGAGGGCTCTCTTCCACATCATTGATGACATCCGACGCAATATTAGGCTCTTTAAGGATGACCTGGGATCCTGGTCAACTGCTGTCAACAGAAACTCTGAGGTTATCAACACTATCGGCTCTGGTATAAGGAGTTTGAAGTCGCGTGGTGCTGGTATCTCTAACTGCCCTCCTCCTTCTGTCAGCCTGGATGGCTCAGCCTCTTTGCCAGCGGTTGTTTCTCCGAACGAGCCCAACTGGTCTCAAAAGCTCAGCTCTCTGCCTTATGGCAGGTGGCGTAATCGTCTGAAGGGTCGTACCCCTCTACCTACAGCCTCAACTGACAGTGTGGACAGCTCCACCCATGTTCCGACGCTTAGCGATAGGGCCACTGATTCTTGCGTACCCTTACACCCGACGCAGTGTACCAATACTGAGGTTAAGTTAACTTCTGACGCCTCCTTTATAGATTCTACATATCAACATATCTCTGTGGGTTTTACTTCACGTCCTTCGACACGAAGTGGTCTTATTACCTCGAAGCCTGTTGAACTTCCTCGAAGCATTTTTATTTCTCAATATCATCCTGAAACTATTAAAGACGACATTATTGCCCACGTATCATCGCACAATGGGGCTCCATGAAGCTCAATAACCTGCAGAAAGATCACCTCTACACATAGTCTGCTCCTTTTTATCATTATCAAAGGTTCTTGTACCTGAGGACTTGTTTGATGCAGTTGTTTCACCTGACATCTGGTCAATTAACTCTATTGTTCGTAAATTTGTTCCGAATACTCAATACGACTCCTGTGCCACTTCCAAAAACTCATCATATTGCCACTGCGTATATGTCATTTACGATCTGGCCGCCGCACGAATTGACGAGATTACTGATGCTGCTGCCTTCTGACAAGCTTTTGCTTCTTGGTGCCTTCAACATGCGGACACAGCTGATTTGGCTTATGGCTCCGAAGACGACGACAGGTTTCCTTCTTTGTTTATTCCTCCATAATGTTGTTCATCTTTCATCGACAGCAGTGCGGCTTCTGGCTTGACTCAGTGCAGCAGTATTGTGAATGACACCCTAGTCACCCTAGTCACCCTAGTACACGTCTGAATCTGGTATTCTCTACTGATTCTAAAAGAAAAGAGATTCTACTTCTCTCGGAGTGATGTTGGTTACTTATCTTACTCAGATTTACCCAATCAATTTATAGTTTGTTTAAAGTCCTTATAAAACATTTATTTGGATAAAATCAAGTCGACTTTGCATAGTGGGTCTAGGCAGTTGTGAAGGTTTATTAACTGGAAGCGTAACCGTGATGGATATCGTTCTACGTTGAAACTGGAGGACTCGTTGAGTGGTGACCCCCTCGTTATTTCCAATCTCTTCGGACTCTTTTTTAAAACTAGCTTTTAAGACAATGATTGTGATATTAGTGATAAGAATTTTACTCACTTGTCGAAGTTTCCGCCGACTTCTCTTCAGCTGCAGGATCTTGTATTTGACGAATAGCTTCTCAAGTGGCGCAGATGGCATCTCAGCCTCCTTTCTGCAAGCATGTAGCTCGTCACTTATTTCTATAATTTGTTATTTGTTTAACTTATCTACTTGTTGTGGTATCTTTCCGAGACCCTGGCAGCATTATGTTGTTATTCCTCACACAGAAAGGGCATAATGACATAATGATTTATCGAGCTATCGCTGATTAATGTTGCATTGAGATGGTTTTTGAACCCTTAAATTGCGATGTGTTTCAGTTTCACTGTAAACCCTTTCTGGACTCGTTTCAACACAGTTTTATGAAGGCTAAATCTACCACAACCAACTTATTAGATTTCTCAAGTACTGCGTTTTTGCCATTGAACCCGATAAGCAAGTTGATTGCATCTTCACTAACTTTCCTAGAGCGTGCAACTTTTTCATTCAAGAAGTTACACGCTCTAGGTCTTCTTTCGGTTTTTGTAACTTGGTTGTTTTCGTATCTATCTGATCGTACTTAGCGTGTTTTGTTCCGTTGTGCGTTTTCCAAGTAAATATCTAACACCTCAGGGGTGCCACTGGGAACCATCATGGGGCGGTGCTTTTTATCATTTAGATAAATCAACGATCCTCCATCACTCTAAGATTTTTTGATATTTTTTTTTTATACGATGTGGCCAAATCCTACGGGACAACCCTTTGATGCGTTAGCATAGTTTTGGCCGGAAAGGAATTAGGGTAAGGGAAGTGAGGAAACTTGCGTCTTGTTTGCATTGCTGCGAGCTAGACAACAGCCCAGAGACGGAGTGGATTATTTTAATTTCTTAATAAAAGCTCACGGTCATCTGGTCTCAAACCCGGGACCCATGGCATGTTGGTCTTGCCGCTCAACGCATTGATCCAACTCCGTCTCCGACTATGCCGACTATGCAAAAAATTTTTTGTACTGTTGCTTATGAACAGGATTATCTACTTTTAATTTCTGACTTAAAGGCCTTTCATAATTGGTGTTCTATTAACCACCACCCTCTAAACATCCTTATACTGCTATATGCTTTTACGCAAAAGGACTCCACTACACTTTAACTTTTGTATTGATGGTAACTTAGTAACTAGACTTTACAACACGAGAAACTTAGGCATCATAATTGACACTCACTTTTCCTTTCAAGACAGCAAAGATTTCCCTCCCACTCGCCGGCATCACGTAGCTCTTTATGTTTCGTGTACAGCCTTCCTTCTTCTGGGCTTACACAGTGTTCCAGAATTGCGAAAGATTTTGGTAGATCCTTAGAGTTTATGTTTAGCATGGACCCATGCTTTACTTAATTCAGGCGCTGCTTGGTTCCTTTGCTTCCCGAAACATCTCTTCATCATCCTGCCCTTCACATTGCTCTTGCCTTCGATGCAATGTCTGTAGCATCTCGGATTTACAGAAACTACAACTTTAATTTTAAATGGGCTGATTTTTCTATATTCAATAATTCTTTATTGAACTACATCGGGTCTAATGTTTTGTTGAAATGGATACCGATGTGGTAGTATGCGCATTTTGTGGCAATCTATGAAATTGTTTTGTGCAGTGTCTTCCCATTTCTAGAACAAATAATTCTTTTTCGAGTCTAACCTGGCCGAATAGTTCTATAAAACAACTTAAGAACGTAAAAAATCAAGCTTGAAAGCGATCCTGTTTGTCAAGGACTCTATTATGATTTCCGGGCTCGATTTATTTCAGAGTCAGGACTGATATAATAATTATTTGGATAGAATATGGTCTACGGTACACGACAAGCCTAAGCAGTTTTGAAGATTTATTAACTGTTAGCGTTGATGGTTATCCTACGTCTTGAAGCAGGTGATAGTGAGAATATGTAGTGACCCCGTGAGGATTGCGAATCTATTTATTGACTTTTTATGACATGGTTCCTTGATAATATATGTGATACTAGCTTTAAGGATTTTAGTTACTAGAAGATTTCTTCGTTGAAAATGAAGGATTTTATATTTGGTCACGACACAGTCACGAAATACATCAATAGTCTGGCTAATAGTTTTTCGTGCGGTGCTGATTGTGTTCCTGTTCCTTCTAAAGAACTGCTCTTGTTCGTGTTCTCTGTTATTTATTATATTTATCTATTTCTAGTTGGATCTTTCCAAAATCTAGGAAATCATTTCTAATTATTCCTCTTTACAAAAAGGGCAAGCGTTGTGACATTTCAAACTTAGACGCATTGCTAACTTGTGTTGCATTGCTTAAGTTTTTTAGGCATTAGTATGCAATTCATTTTCACAATTTCGTGGTACATTCATCACGGCTTTATGAAAGGAAGGTCCACTACGACAAACTTTCTGGAATTCTCCAACTTCTGCTTATCTGAAATTGAAGCTGGTAAGCAAATGGAATGTATCTTCACTGATTTAAGTACAGCATTTGACCACACTAATCACCATATTTTTATTCACAAGTTAGCCGCGCTCGGCTTTCGATTATTGTTTCTTGACTGGTTCATACTTATTATGTCGAACCCAGCGTGTTTCAGTCCGGGGTTCCCTGTACAAATATATTTATAATACCTCTGGTGTGCCTCAAGAAAGCCATCTCGGCCCAATTTCATTTATTACCTACTTCAGTGATATATCTGTGTTCTTGAAATATTCCAAAATTCTCTGTTACACTGACAATGCCCAAATTTTTCGGTTTGTTTCGTCTGTACTTTACTGTGAAATTTTAAATTCTGCCTTACACACTTACAGTTGGTGTTCTATTAACTATCTTCCCACTAATATTAGTAGGTAAATGTACGTCCATATCGTTTACTTGTAGAAAGAATTCTCTTGATTTCAGCTACACCATACATGGTTGTGTACTGAAAAGACTTATAAAGACCCAGGACTTGGAAATCTACCTCAATAGCCGTTTTACCTTCGATGACCACATTATTGCGATCGTTATTAAAGCTAATTCGACTTTAGACTTTATTAAACGGTGTCCTACTGAATTCGATGATCCTTATACGACACACCTCCTTCATTGTAGCTTCGTCAGACCAATTTTAGAACACGCTAGCTGTGTTTCGCCTCCATGTTATCGCCACCACATTGACAGCGACACTTTGTTCGTTTTGCACCTCACTGGCTTCCTTGGGATAACCATCTTAGATAGGCTGACACTTATCAAGCTTGACCCTCTCAAGTCTAGATGGAATAATTCCAAAACTGTTTTCGCTTTTGATTTTATTCAAGGTGATGCAGACTCCCCGGTCTTACTGACTTATCTTAATATATTGATCCCATATCACTCCTTGAGAAATAGAGATTTTCTTAAGATACCTCAATTTTTTAAGTAGTCAGCCTTAAATGAATGGAAAATAAATAAATCTACTGTCAGTTGCAAGCAATGCCGACGTCGCCAGTTGGTTTAAAACCTTTTATTTATTTAAAATCGAAGCAGGATCGAATCAAGTTATCTCTTAAGGAAGAAGAATGTGACCAGATTAAAAATGGTATTAAAGCATATTAGAAAAACAAGACATTTTGTTATGGTGTGGATTATCGATAGACTTATAAAAGAGTCTATTAAGAATATTATCATAACACGTTCACAAGACTAAGTAGCAAAAAATAAAACAATTCATGCATTTTGCATCACGATAATGCACTGACTGACACTTCAAAACTTGAAGTTAATCAAAGTTCGGCTGCGGGTTTAAAACATACTAGCGGCCATCCATGCTAAAACTAAGTAGAAGCAGTCAACAACCCCAGAAACAGAGAGCCAATCATTCACTAGGTACGCAACACCATAATAGCCAACCAGGGAAAAATAAGGCTAGAATAATTTCCTGGACACCAAGGCATACCCTGTAACGAAGAGGCCGATGAAGAGGCAAGGAAAGCAATTTTAGAAAATAACTGAAACTTGCATACTACTAACGCAAGCTTTCATAAAGAGAATGGCCAAAATGGAAATGGTAAAACGGAAAGCGCAAATGTGGGGAACAAACAATACATTCCTCGCATATAGGGGATTGGCGAAATAATTATCTAGTGTTGCGTAATCTCTCTTTTTCTGAAGATCGCCTTTTTATATTTATCCTCAATTCGTGTGAAGTTGTCTCACAAGAAGTTAAAGAAAGAAGAGGAAGAGGTTATTTTAAACAGATCCAAATATGTATTGCTTTGTATTTTGGTATTTTTTAGAAGATTGGTATTAATTCATTTAAATACTGAGGGCTAACTGAGCAAAAAATAATTTAATAAAATGTAAACAAGTCAATAACAATACGAATTATTCATCTATCATTAACTCAAAATACCTATACAAGAAGTAAATTAAAGATACTATGCACTTAAGTATGCTCAAGATTCACGGGCAATTAGAACAGCTAATAGCCTTTTTCTAAATAAAACAGTTGAGCTGATCATACAGAGGTAAACCATTTCAAAACCTCATAATGTGAACAAAACAAGATCTCTTCCAAACCATAGTATTTTAAGTAAATAATCTTATGCAGAAAAAGAATAGCTCTATAAATTAAATAGGTGTCGATAGAACTTCCAAGGATAGAATAGCGATATTGATTTGATCATGTATCAAATCTCCGCAATTCGTACAAGAATGGTATGCCTGGATAAGCAAATACAGTCCAAAGAAGTATATATTACACTTGCATATGTTAGATGTGGAACTACAAGGGTTCTTACAAGTTTCTTTCGCATTCCAATAGACAACAAGTCACAAGATAAGCATAGTTGGCGGAGACTGCCGTATACCTTAGAAATAATGTTCGACATATTATCAAAGCAACTCAATATGGAATTAAAGTATATTCCCAAACTTTTCACTTTTCTTCGATAAGGTAAAATGGAATTATTTAGAAGTACTGGTGGGAGAACAGATGTATTCACCTCAGACCGACTTATAACAATACAATTGGATTTATTTGGATGTAAAAACAAGACCCCACGATAATGACTATTCGTATATACGAGGCATGTCCAGAAAGTAAGTGTACTAGATTTTTGCAGGTTTCAAAAAATTTATTAAAAAAAAAATTTTACATGGTTACATCAGTACATATGTGAACTATTTTTCCACGTAGTCGCTATCCCTCTTGATGTACGTAATGAGACGAAGGATCAATTTTGTTATGCGTTGGTCAAAGAACTTTGCCGCCAACTCCTTTGCCCACTTGTTCCAACTACCCCTTCACTTTCTCGTCAGTTGAAATTTTTCTCCCACCCATGTGCATCTTCAGGGAGGTAAACAGATGATAATCTGAAAACGCCTGGTCAGGGGAATACACGGGGCGGTTCAAAACATCACATCCGAACGACTACAGAAGTTGCTTTGTTGCGTTGTCCGGGAGGGGTATGGCATTGCCGTGCAGAACGCAGATTCCCCTCTTCAGCAGTCCCCTTCTCTTGTTCTGGATTGCCCTTTTCAATATTTTTAAGGTCTCACAATACCCAGAGGCATTAATGGTTTCTCCCTGAAGGGAAAATTCGATCAAAATGATCCCTTTGTCGTTCCAAAACACGGATGCCATGATTTGTTTGGCCGAAATCGTGGTTTTGAATGTCTTGGCTCGTCGTGCACATCAGTATGATCATTTTTAAATTCACGACACCATTTAAACACACTCATACGATCCATTACTCCTTCGCCATAAACCGATTTGATCTTGTTAAAAATTTCAGACGAAAATTTTCTCTTCACAACGAGATAAAGGATAACGCTGTGAATTTCGCACTTGGCGGCAGATTCTGTCGACATGGTTCACGGGACATGCTGCTGTGACCACAGTTTTAGTTGTACTGACGCGATCTTGGGCTCGCTGGAAGTGGAGGAGCTAAGCTATATGGCAATGTGACCAACATAGCAAAAAAATTCCCTCTGCCCGTGAGGGCCCTAGTACACTTACTTTCTGGACATGCCTCGTACTTGCAAAATCAGTATGTAGACTTCAATTAAGGTAATCAGTGTTTCAATTAGGAAATTCAAGTATAACTGAACGTCATCTGCTTACATGTGCACTATGCTAGCAATAACGTATGCCAGCAAGTCATTTATGTATAAACAAAATAAAAGAGGTACTAAAATCGACCCTTGAGGAACACCCTGTGTAACTGAAGGTTTACTAGAGTTAACATCTTTTACTTTCCTTTGATAAAAAACGCACAAAAGAGGATGAAAACCCATACTGTGAAGTCAGCTTATTTAGGAGACGAGAGTGTACTGCCCTGTCAAAAGCTTTAGAAAAATCCAACAAAGCTAGGATGGAAATGTGACTATTATCAAGGGATTCTCGTATGTATGCTTCGCAACTGTGGTTAAACCTATAACCTGACTGCACATCAGTCACTAACCTATTTGCCCTAATGAAGTCTTTAATTTGAAAGGACATCAATTTTTCCAAAGTCTTAGCATGGTAACACAACAGACTGATAGGTCTAAAATCCTCAGGACAATCAGGCGAAGTTTTTTTAGGTAGAGCTATAACTAGGCCACTTTTCCATGCTGTTGGATGTTGTTGAGGTTAAACTAGTCTTAAAGATGTGAACTATAATGTGTATTATATATGGGAGAAGAATCTTAATAAACTTAGGTAATTGTATTTTTTATATTTTTTTACAGGAACCGTTTTGGATGGAGTGATTTTTCGGACCCCTTTTTGTTTTCCACTTCAAACGTGGGTAAGTTAAACAACTTTTTACCCAAGAAAGCTAAAACTTTAACTTCTAAGAAAATATTATATTCGACGAAGTAAATTTTGCAATTTTCTTAAAGTATCCTTTGTCTATTTTTGTGCAGACACCGAAATGCGGGATCTTAGCGTCACTCATTACAGTACATCGTCCTCATCATCAGCGTCACTTTTGTCATCAGCTGTTGGCTTAGCGCTAATGTACAAAAGCGCTTTACTTAAAATATTCATCTTCACAATATTTAAAATTTTATAATAGAAATTATGAAAATGAGGGAATTGTAACCAGTAAAAGTTGAAACTGAGAGAAAGCAAAAAAAAAAGGAACAAATTATAAGACGCTTCACTATTAAGTTGGCAACGAGCTAAATAAATTTAAGGAAGAATGGTGTTTTGCGTTCACCGTCTGGCTATCAAAATGTGCAATTGCATTTATAAAATCTCAATTAAATTCAACCTATTTTCGCTTCACATCGTAACCTCTGATTGCCGACATAATTCCCAGATTTTCACCAACTTATTTTCTATTTCCTTCGCAATTTTCGTGAGCTTTCTTCGAACCGAAATTCAATTTTCCCGGTTAAATTCAGGAATGAGACCAACAATTCAACAACCAACAACCAAGTCAGAAGCTGATAAAGTACTTTCAAGAAAGCAACCATGCACAAACATAGCCAATTGAGGAAGGGACTTTCCATTTTCGAGCGGAAATGAATTCGATTAATGACTTCTCCTTCCGGTGATAAAAAACAAGAACAATTATTCGTCGCTTATTTCATTAATGTGAAACAATAGAAATTCTCGTTTAGGAAATTTCTAAGCAATTTTGTTAATTGATTGCCAAAAAAGAAAAACAAAAAACGGTTGCGTACCCTCTTGGAATTTATTTTGTGATTTTTTTAAAAATTGTTTGCGCTTTAATATTATGTAGAAATTCTGTTAAGAACTTAAGGTAAATGTTTTTAAACTCAACTAACTTTAATATACGTTACGGATTTATAATATAAGCTTAAGAGATTACGTAGATATGTATATTTACCAATAAACAAAGGATATTTATGTACTGATGTTCAAACAGATAATTTAGAGCTTCTTCGAGGGAAATCTTTAATCTTTTTGCCGAAATTTATGGTAAACCCAAGGTTCTTAGCATTATCCGCTAGCGATTTTTTACAAACAAACATATATCTTAATTCTTGACATAACGTACCTCAGACTTTCACATCGTGCACCAGTGCACAAATTTTTTAAACAAACTGAAGAAGCTTTGAAATATCTTCAAATTTTTTAGAATCACAAAACTTAAGGGACTGACTAATTTGTGTTAGAAAGTGTAAAATAATATTTTATTTATTTATAAATAAAAATCTATAGAAATGTAAAGAAGATAAAAAACATATTTTAGCAACAAAAGTAATTTCTGTCATCTCGTCAATACTCTCAGATGTAAACTAGGCACTGGACTCGTATCAGAATAATATTAAATCTCCTTGTAAAATATTTTTGTTTACAACTTCTAATGTTACACATTAAATCTTACACACAGAATATATCAATCAGAGATACAAAATGAAACACTTTTATTGCAAAAACCTCCTGTTATAAATATTTTTTGTAAATACAGTAAAACATAGGACAAATTGTAAAAGCAACTCACAAATTTTTCGATGCAACCTTATGAGCCTTGACGTTTTTAATATTTTCATTTTACAATATGTTCTCATACTTGAATGTTATAAAGATTTAAAAAAAAACACTAATATCGATATAAATAAGAGAAAAATATTTTATAAATGTAGTAAGATAAAATACTTATATGGAAAGTATTTGAGAGATGTTTTTAAGGACGAAATAAACGTATTTAAAAAGGAAACAGACTAGCTTTAATCTCCAGTTGAAATCATACTTTTATCGTTTAATTCACAAATTTTAATTTAATTTTTCTTAACATTATATCTTATTGTATTTATTTTATTGTAAATTTTTATACATTAAGGTACCTACGTGTATTTGTAGAGCTATGCATCCGCAGGACTTAAGCGAAGCAGAGAGAGTGACAAGGTACGTATTTAGCCACAAGAATCTGCCAATTTCATATATATAATATATTTACATCTTCATCTTTTCTTTTCGACTGGATTTCTCCCTATCTAAGAGACAGGACATATCATGTGTCATTCCGTAGCTCTACCTCAAGAATCTTCAGGGCTTCATCTGGTGTACCACAAGGCAGTCAACTCGGCCCTCTACTATTCGTTCTTACCATTGACGACATTATCCATCTGATCTCGTAGTCTAATGTTCTAATATACGCTGATGACATGAAGATCTTCTCTTATGTTACGGATGGTGGTGATGCCGCCGCTATTCAAAAGGATTTAGATACGTTTTGGCTTACACCTCAATTTTGAGAAATGTGAGGCTATGACTTTTTCCAGGAGCCCTAATCTACAAGCTTAGGAGTGGTAAGGTTAGGCATCTGTCAACAACGCCTCATCATTATATTTGTGACTTTTTATCGGTTTTAAATATTGTTTTGTGCGTACATATGTCGAAATTGAAGCCAAATAAGCGTCATTTGGACTTTTTGCCTTGAAATGGTTTTAATGCTACAAAAATGGTTATTTAAACGTGTAAGGCAAGGAGCGCCCCGGACCGGTGAAAAAGCTTTAAGACTTGGAATGGGAGGCATTACTGAATGAAGATCCATAACAAACGTAACAAGAACTTACAGATTCATTAAGTGTGACGCAGCAGGCCATTTCCCATCGTTTTAAAGCCTTGGGAATGAACTAAAAGCACGGAAATTGGGTGCCACACGATTCTAAGCCAAGAGACGTCGAACAGAGTTTTTTTCACGGGCGAACGCCTGCTCCAATCAAAACAGGAAGAGTTTTTGTTAATTGCATTGTAACTGGCGGTGAAAAGTGGATCCATTACGATAAACTAAAATTAATGGTGGAGGGCACCGCGGCCATGCATCAACATCGCCGACCAAGCGCTAGCCAAACATCCATGGTTTAAAGCTCATGCTGTGTATTGGGTGGGACCAACTCGACCTGGTATATTACGAGCTGTTAAATACTAAGGAAACAACCAGAACTAAACATTATTTAAAAAAAGCCTTAATTGGTATTTCAATTGCTGCCTAGAGGAACCTCAATCGGCTCATTTATTCCGTAAAATGTTCGGTCGAATGGAACATGGCCAAAGTCGGAGCTCCTCAAGGACCGGGCCGGGATGGAAATACTAACATCATTTAGAAGTTCAGATGAGTTGATCGGACCTTGCAAAAGATCGAACAAAAAAGTGATTTTAAAAACCCTGCGCCTCATCTCGAGTGAGTCGAATGAGATTAGTTCGAGGCTAGCATGATAGGGAGGAAGGAAAAAAGAATCTTGCCAAGTAAGGCCCCGAAGAGCAAACTTAAGGAGTCTACGCTGGATGGCCTCGATACGGTTGATATGGACAGCGGAGTAAGGGTTCCATACCATGCAAGCATATTCCAGGAGGGGTCTGACAAAAAGAGTCTAGTTAAGTAGGGGTAGTCGGGCTTCTTGGACCACCGTTTCACGAAGCCGAGCACGGAATTATCCCTGCTCACTACGAAATCCACGTGGTTCTCGAAGGATAGGCGGCAATTAAGGACTATCCCCAAATCATTGACCTTATTTGGCGTACTAAGGATGCAACCATTCAAAGAGTAGTTAAAGAGGATCTTCTGCGGGTAAAGGTCATTACGGCGCATTTGGTAGAATTAAGGGGGAGATGGTTTCTGGAGCACCAGTCGCGGCAAATGCGGATCTCGGAACTTAAGAGGGCACGAGACGGAACGGAAAATTTTTGCATCATCAGCGTAACACAATATTTTGGAGCCAGCGAGGAGTAATGAGACATTATTAATAAAGATGATAAAGAGTAGACGGCCAAGAATGCTGCCCTGGGGACGCCAGAAGGAACAAAAATTTCTTTGGATAGCGCATCGCGGAACAGAACACGCTGAATGAGTCCGGACAAGTAGGAGGACAGCCAATCGACGAAATGTGGAAAAAAAACCAAGAATATGAAGCTTGTGGTCAGTTCTGTCAAAGGCCTTGCTGAAGTCAGTAAAGATGCAGTCAACCTGAAAGCCTGACTCAATCAGGGACAGACAGTAATGTACGAATTCGAGCAAGTTGGTGGTGATAGACTTACCCTTGATAAAGCCATGCAGAAAAGAGCCAATAAAGGGTCTGCAGTGAAAGCTAAGCCCTTCTAGTGAAGAGGGATTATCGCAGAATCCTTCCAATGCGAGGGGAAACGGCTGATGCATAGAGACAGGCTAAACAGATAACAGAGAACAGAATTAATCAAAGAACAGCACTTTTTCAAGAAAGATGAAGGGATACTATCGGGGTCACACGCCAATTCGTCAGGCAAAATCGACAAATACTCAGCGATCGGGGCGTCGTCGAAGACTAAGTCCATGGGTTCCAAGATCACCGAACCTGAGAGAGGAAGGGTAGCCGTCAGAGTGTCGCTTAGAGTTAATAAAACTCCAAAACTTTTTGAGGATAGAATGCAGAGTGTATCGTATGTTCGACAGAAATCGGTTGTAGGACGTCTGCAATACGCGAGAGTACCAAATATGAAGATCGTGGTAGGCCTGGTAGTCTACGTCGCACATAGAGGAGCAGAATATTTTCCAGGCCTTACTCTTTAGGTTTTTAAGATGTCGTTGGGTCTGAGACAAACGGGGTGAATCAGAAGAGTAAACCGGTACAAATTGGGTAAACCATGTATTGAGGACAAGATAAAATGAACAAACAGCCTGGTCGATATCGGACTCGGCGAATACATCCGCCCAGTTATAGTCCAGAAGCCAGTCATTGAGGATAGAGAAGTCAGCTGCCTTTCATTTATTTTATTTATTTATTGGAGTACTGTACAGAAGATTAACAATCTTGTTTCGTACTAACTTATTTAGGTTTTTTACAGAGATAACAAAATAGTGTGCCAAAAATTAAAGATAAAAATATATAACAAAGAAAAAATAAGAAAAAAACAGAAATATATGGAGTGAAAGAAATTAAATAGAATAAAATTAAACTTAAATAAAATTTATAAAATGTATACAGGATTGAATGATATGCTAAGATTGAAAGAAATTAAAGTATAAAAGAGAAGAAAAACAATAATAACAAGAAGAATAAGAATGTGAACCACTCATCTGCGATTGACCAAAAGAATATAATAATTTTTTGAAACCTCTGCCGGATCCTATCAGCTGTATATTTCAAGGCAAGGAATTCCATTTATGAACAACTTGGACAAAGTAAGATCGCTCCCCAAACTATGAGTAGAATCTAGGCAATCGGAACTGAAGAACCCTGTTCGAATGCAAGAACTGAAGTTTTTCGTATAGATATGTTGGCCTTTTAGTGGTTAATATCCCATGAAAAGAAAAGAGCAGCCGCCAAGTGAAGGAAAGGAGCAGTCAGGGGCCTCGAAATAGAGGAGAACCTGGAGTGCAGGATGATGGTTTGAGTCGAGCATTGGCGGAAGAACGGCCACAATACGAGCAAAGACACCGCAAAGGGATTTTGCAGCACGACAATGCTCGGCGACATGTTGCTCAGGTCGTCACCTGGAAATACTGAAATGCGACGTCCTACCCCACCCACCGTATTCTTCGGACATTTTCCTTCCGACTACTACCAGTTCCGTTCGACGACGCATGGCTGGTTAACCAGCACTCTTTTCTTACGGAACGACCAAAAATGAGGTCGATTCGTGGATCAGTTTTTTCGACGTAGAATCCATATGCTGCCAGAAAGTAGGGAAGAAGTTGTGGCTAGGGATGACCAATACTTTCAATAATATAGCCTGAAATTTTGAAAAAAAGAAATGTGTACAATGTGTGTATAATTTGTATACAAATTAGTGAACTTCCCTGTTCCCCTGTACTATGCGAAAGATTAATGAAATTTTGGAGTATTAACGACATAATAGTAGAATTCTTTAAAAAATTCCTAAAATTCAAAGGTAATCAGAATTTCGGCTATGCTCTAGTTTCCTTAACTTTCTGTATGTTTCGTACTTCACGCTACACTGAAATTTTATAAGACAAAAAATTCCTGATATTCTATAGCAGCTTTCTATTGTCACAGAAAATCATCAGTTTCCGTTCCAAAAAGCAAAAAATTCTCATGATTTCTACATGACTGCCAAAATATTTATTAAAAGGTGGAAATGTGCACAAAATCACACTACTCTCCATCTTTGTGTGCAATGTTAATTAATCTTTAGAGCAATATCGTCGACCTGATTGTGTGATATTAGCACTATCTCATAGAAGGGTTCACATTTCACATATATTCACACGTAGGGGGAAACAAAGCGACAAAGGCAAAGCTATCCAGATAAAGGATATCGTACATCTTGACGTACAAATCAGAACAGTGTATTGTATTCGAGCCTTTTGTGTTTGTGCAAAGCTACCTGAAATACATTTTTGCGAAAACAATGACTTTGAAGCTCTTTTTAAGATTTAATACTTGTCTGAAGAGGTGAGTTATGTGCCTTTTCAACAATGTGTATAATTTAAAGGTGACTGCAAAAAAGTTTTGTTTTGCACTGACAAAGTATTTTATTGTTAAGGAGCTAATTGTCGACAATACAATTGTGTATGGCACTGATATTGAAGAAATATTTACAAGAAAATTAGGTTTAGTAAACATTTTTATAAGTTATGTATCTATCGCAAGTTGTTCGTGTGAACATATTATTTGTATGCTTTGGGGCGAATCGTGCTGATCAAATACTACACCAGTACAAGGAATCAGCTGATTTTTAATTAATAGTTGTTGTTTTAGGCACTTGTTGGAACTTCTTCATCATAATAATTACACTTAAGAAGTGAATAAAAAAACACTTGTTTAGTTCCAAAAATTTTATAATTTATTTTAACTATTTTAACAAATTTCGACGCGTTTCGCCCTATCGAGGCATCATCAGGATAGTGACTGACTTTCAAAGTTACGTTACGTTACCTTTAAAATAAGTTTGCGGATCTTTTAACGGGCTACAATTGATACAATCTAGTTGATCGTTCAAAATGTTTTTCCTTAATTTTAGAGCTTTTTGAATTTGAAAAACTTCAAATCTATCCATAACAATCCCTCCATCGCAATTAATTACAATTTTTGCATTTTTTAAACCGATAAAGGATGACTCGGAAAAAAGTGGAATATACCAAATCGGCTGCGATGACTGTTCAGGTATATATATTGGCAAAACAAAAAAAAAATTAAAAACTAGGTTCTCTGAGCATATGCTATATAGCTGGAGCTAAAAATAATAATCCACACTCAGCTTTGGCTAAACATCTTATAAATACAGGGCACAGTACAAGTTTAAAAATGCAAAAATTGTAATTAATTGCGATGGAGGGATTGTTATGGATAGATTTGAAGTTTTTCAAATTCAAAAAGCTCTAAAATTAAGGAAAAACATTTTGAACGATCAACTAGATTGTATCAATTGTAGCCCGTTATTAGATCCGCAAACTTATTTTAAAGGTAACGTAACGTAACTTTGAAAGTCAGTCACTATCCTGATGATGCCTCGATAGGGCGAAACGCGTCGAAATTTGTTAAAATAGTTAAAATAAATTATAAAATTTTTGGAACTAAACAAGTGTTTTTTTATTCACTTCTTAAGTGTAATTATTATGATTTTTAATGTTTGATTTGAAAAGGGTTGTTCTAAATAGTAGTTCCACGGTGAACCTTTGATTCATTAAAAGTAATAATTTAAACTTTGTTATTATTGTTAATGAAACAAAAGTGCACTATGGAATACTACTAAAACAGAAGCAACCTTTTTCAAATCAAACACTAAATCAGCTGATTTCTTGTGCTGAGGTAAGATTCGTTCAGCACTATTCGCCCCAAAGCATAGAGATAATTTCACTGCTTGATATAAGACGATATTGATTTGTTTCCTTAAACGAAATTAACATGATAGAAACCCTCTGCCAACGTCTAGAGAACTCCAGATCTGTGCAATAATTTCTGATGATCGCCATGTTGCACGATTTAACTGTCGTTTGGATTGAAAATTGAATTTAAATATTTTGAATTAAGGGGGTCCGCTCATGGTTTTATCGAATTTTTTTTTTCGCTCCAATCGTTAGATTCGTGTTCTGAGAATGTTGTCTTAAAGTTTCAAAGTCTGAATCCGTATAGTTACAAAGCTATCCCCAAGAGAATGGTTGCCGGACGAGCGAGCGCGAGGCATGCCGCGACTCTTAGGTGGGATGCTAGCCGCCCACTTTCGACGGCCACGTTGGCTATTTCAGTATAGCTGCGATCATTGACGAAAATAGTAATGTATACGTTCAAACGAGTTATTTGAGGAAGCCGAGGGCTTACTCTACGGGCCGGGTATAGCTGATTAACATCTAATCCTCGTAAGTCTATTTTTCTCATATATAAAACTTTAAACCCCGTTTTCTCTTTATTTTCTTTTTTAAGACGGTGTGCAGGATTTAAAAAAAACTATTGAATATATTTGAATAATTTTTTTTTATTTTGTAGATAATTTAAATGCCCACAAAGTAGACCCATAACATTCATAAAAATATCGTTTAAAATATATTTTTAGGGCAATAATAACTAGAAAAATATAGTCAAAAATTGAACTTTTTTTTAAACAATGGTTTTATGAGTAGATCTTTTACTTTTATATGATATTATAGGTCTACTTTGTGCGGTAAGGTCTTCCGATTAAGAATGTGTTTTCCTTTTTTGCTTCAGATAAAAACTTCGGGCTGCATCATGCACACCGTTTTAATTTTCTACGACGAGGCGTTGCTAGAAATCTTATCATAAGTCCGCCATTTTGAACTTTTTTTTACCCACAAAAATTTATTTTAAATCTTGAATCTTCAGTAAATAACATGATGTAAAATTCTTACGTGTTGTTTTTCCTTACTCCTAAAAAAAATTTTCCTTAAAACCACCTTTTTTTTCGAGCAATCCATGAGCGGACCCCCTTAAAGGAGTATTAATTTTGAACGAATTAAGCGTTTATAGACCAGATAAATTTTCTAAAAAATTTTCAGCTTATTCAAGGTCTGTTAACGATATGAACGAATTAGTTAGTTAGAATTAGAACTACAGCGACGAAAATACGGCAGAGCTAATCTTAAACAGAGAATTAGAAGCAGGGTATTGGCAAACATCAAAAGTGACGGAGCACATTTGAAACAGCTTTTGTAACATAATGATATTAATTGTAATACGTTTTGAATTCACTTAAAACGGTTTTAGGTTTAGTATGAATTTTGTTTCTTTTTAGATTTTTATATTATCCCCCGATAGCTTTTCTACGTATAAATTTCTACATCCCTTCTCTACGTCGACATGTTCTACCTTTTTGGAAATATAATGAGCTTGGCAATTTTATAAAAATAAAAACCTATATATTAATTACATAAGTTTTGGAGCAAATTTAGGAAAACTCTGAATTTGTGGTAATTTCAAAACATTTATCACTTTTGGAAGTGACCGTACCCGCAGTGGTAGAAGTGAGGTCAACATTGTTGAGAATTTTGAAAAGGTCATTGAGATAGTTCTTTTTTACGTCTGTTTGATGTCACTACATTGAGTAGATCAAAAGATAAAAATTAAAGAGTGATGTACATACCAAATTTATGAATGATTCCCCCCCCCCCCCAATTTTTTTTTTACTAGGTGAGACCTAGCACTTCTTTCATTCGGACACCCCAGATCTTAAACACTTTCTCTTACTATTACATGTGCTTTCTTGTTTTCAATGTGCTTACAAAGCTACCAACAGAAGAAAGCAATTATAATTTTCTGGCGGCAATTTGAAAACTTGAAAAATCCAGATCGAAAATTTAATTAATAAAATAGTTTTAAAAAAAATTGAACCGACTTTACAAAATGCGCTAAAATGCATAAAATAATTTTCAATTTTATATCTATTACGACATTTTGAATTCGGTGCAAATCAAACGAACCAAAAAACTACAACAAAAGTACTTAATCGTTCTTTCTTATGATCCCCTGAGTTAAAACGTTTAGGTAGTATTATGTATTATTTTCAATTGTGGTTTTGTAGTTGTTTTATTTGTTTAATTTGCACCGGCTTCAAAATGCCGTAAAAGATATAAAATTGAAAATTATTTTATGCTTTTTAGCACATTTTGTGAAGTCGGTTCAAATTTTTTTTAAAAACTATTTTATTTTACAGTTTTTAGTGTCTTCTACTCTATACAATGAAAACAGAACCATCCAAATCGGTCGACGCGTTAAAAAGTTAGGTTCAACCCGTTACCCCTCCCAATCCCACAAAATTTTTTTTCGTAGTATCAATCAAGGAGCATACTCTACCCAACGGAAAAGAAAACATCGAAATTGGTCCACGCGTTTCGAAGTAACTATCCCAACCCCCCATCTCCTACCACCATCATAGAACCAAATTATTCTCCTTTAAGCAATGGCGGATGACATTCTATACAGCAGCAGCAAAAGAACCATCTAAATCAGTCCACGCGTTACAAAGTTAGGTTCCCCCCCCCCCCTTTTCAAACAAGTCAACATTTTTTCTCCTGGTATTAACCAGGGAGCATACTCTACCCAACAGAAAAAGAATTATCCAAATCGGTCCACCCGTTACGCAGTTAGACTACTCTCCTCCCCCCACCATAGCAGCACATTATTCTCCTATTAGCAATTAGGGATGACTATACAACAGCAAAAGAACTATCCAAATTGGTCCACGCGTTACAAAGTCAGGTTCCCCCTCCCCCCACCCCACAACATGTTTTTTGGGTAGTCGGTTAAAAACATTACGAGAAAGTACAATTTCCCAAAGTTTTCCAATTGTGTGCTGGGGCAGGTTTCGGTTTCTTTACACCACCAATACTCAGCTGTTCGTGTCAGCTTCCAGGCTTGTATTTAGAGAAGGCTGTGTTTCAATCTATTGCGACAGTACCAGCCCAGCGGGAAATAATATAAGAAGCTTAGAGGAAGCGCTTCCTCAGTATAGTTAATTAGGAGCTCTTTTGAAGCTTTGTCGTTTTCTAGTGCCTCGTAAGCACACTATGACAAAAGTTTCCTAGTAATTCTGAAATTTTTGCATTTCATGAGAATTGCTCAGTCGTGTTTTTGCAATTGAAGTAAGCACTTAGAGTACTTTAGTGGAAATAATATAATAATTAACATTATTGGAAGGTAGGTTCTTTAGAAATCAAAAAAAAAAAGTTTAATTTATTTGAGTAAAATATTTAATCAATGGGGATAAGTTTAAGTCAAATGCGAAAATTGAGTAAATGGGAGAAGGTATACTTAAAACTATGGAACTTTCTTTTTCAAATGATTTCTTTTTATCCTTGTCATAATTTATATGAATTTAAATTTATTTTTTTATTTATAAAATATTCATTTATTTCGTTATGAAAACTTTTCTCTTTGACATTCCCGTAATAAAGTCTTTTTAAACCCGCAGTAGCTTGAAAACTAATTCCTATGAAGATCCTCAGAAGCGCTTTCAAAGAAGGTTCATTGCAGTGTTTGCTTCTGCAGACATGCAATGTTAAAAAAGATATGTACTGGGATACGAGGGTGAAGCACTCCAAGCTTTCAAAAAAGCGCAAGGCTTCTGAAGTGCTTTTTTTCCCGCTGGGAGAAACTATAGCAAGTTAAGTATTTGCGCATTTTACGAATACGCTAAGAATCCGTCTACTATAGAAATTAATAATAATAAAAAGGCCGTGTCTATTCTGGCAGCTTGAACCACGAAATTCGTGAAACACGAAATTCGTGAACCACAAAATTCGTGAACCACGAAATTCATGAACCACGAATTTCGTGAGCCGCATTATTCGTGAATCTCAACATTCGTGAACCACGAAATTCGTTGTTCACGAATTTCTTGAACCGCAACATTCGTGAACCACGGCATTCGTGAACCGCGAAATACTTGAACCAACATGTGTAAATAGCAGTTCTTGTCCAGCAGTCGCCCCGAAGTAGTGATTGTCGGAAAAAATGGATTATTTTTGTATCTTTGCGTTTCGCAAACACTCAAAAATATGTCTTAAAGAGGGTTTCGGAAAATTCTTTGAAATTCTGTAAATTGCTCAATAGCAAATTACAGAACTTTGAAGTCCGACACGCACGGAAGTTTGCTTCTGTGGAATCATGTCCTAAAATCTGAAACCCGTTTTTCTCGAAACCGCGTTTTTCGATTCGGTGATCACGATATCATGAGTTCTAGTGAACCGATTTACTTGAAACTTTTGCAGTACCTTCAGTACAATTTCCGCTATGGTCGGTAGTGCGCTTGTGTTGATACACTGTTTTGAGTTCTTTTTGCAAGAGTTTAAATGGGAAAAAAGAAGCCAAAAATCGGACTTGCTCTATCTAATGTAGTCGGATAACAAAATTCATAGTCGTTTACTCCATTTTATATCTTAACAGACCAATAATCAATATAATAAACCAATTTTTTGGCTTCTTTTTTTCAGAAAGCTTCCTTTCAGCAACACTTGATGGAAGTCATTTATTTAAAAATGAAAGTAATAGCGCTTGTTTTACTTCCACAAATAGGAGTGATTATTTTATCTTTGGGATGGTGATCGCTGAAAAATATCAGCGCTCAAAGAAAAATGATGGAGAGCGAACTGCTATTTACACATGTTGGTTCAAGTATTTCGAGGTTCACGAATGTCGTGGTTCACGAATGTTGAGATTCACGAATGTTGCGGTTCACAAAATTCGTGAACCACGAATTTCGTGGTTAACGAATTTCGCGGTTTACGAATTCCGTGAGCCACGAAATTCGTGATTCACGAAATTCGTGGTTCACGAATGGACACGGCATAATAAAAAATGTACACTGCCAACAGAAAACTTATACTAAACTATTCTTAACCGTAACATTCACCGCTTTTAATGTGACGGCAATACTAAATTACGTTACGGTGTGCAGCGCCGTTCTCTCAGAAACCAATTCCATTTTAATGTACGCATTTTTACAGCCGCTATATGATGGTACCGCTCGCGAAGAAAATAGAACTTTGGCGAATCATCTTTTGCTTAACTTAGCCACTCAGAAACAAAACAATCAATTTTTTTTGGACCACCCCTTTTGCAACAACCCATCTCACCCATTCACTAACCCACCACCAAACTACTCACCCCCTCCCATCAAATTTAATTTGGACCTAATAAACGAACTTAGGATTTATAGAGTGACTTAACACAATTTTTTTTATACGATGTGGCCAAATCCTAGGGGACAACCCTTTGATGCGTTAGCATGGTTTTGGCCGGAAGGGAATTAGGGTATGGGAAGTGGGGAAACTTAAGTCTTGTTTTTTGCATTGCTGCGAGCTAAACAGCAGCCCAGAGACGGAGTGCATTATTTTAATTTCTTAATAAAAGCCGGGACCCATGGATTTGGTCGTGCCGCTTAACGAATTGATCCAACTCCGTCTTTATTATAGGATCTCGTCACAAAAGATAAATTTCTGGTCGAAGTGATTCAAGGGTAATATAAATGTATCTCCTCACATCCATATTTGAGAGGAATATTGCGGAATACCTGATTGGAAGGGAAGCACTTGTTGCCTGTTTGTCTCTCTGTTTACGCCTATTCTAGTGTTCAAAAGAAACAAACAATTTTTTTCTGTAATCCTGGAAGTAAGTTTAGTTGTTCCTAAATTCTTAGTTGATATGTTTGCTGCTAGGGGAGATTTTCTTTCCAAAGCTGTTAGATCAACTACAGTAGACTCTTCAAAATAATTATAGAAGATTGTTCGTTCTAAGTTTTTCGGAAATGAAAGTACCCCGCACAAGCATTCTAACAATTTGTCACCTTTTCTCGCACTAGGTCAACTGCAAAAAAGCTTTCGTGGTTGACAAAGTGCAAGGCATGCATTCTCGGGTGAAAAATATTCAGGCAAAAGGCTTCTCATAATTCATTAAGTACGAAGTATGCAGACAACTTGACTTGCCACATTTATCAGGACTGCGGTAACGACATTGCTTATCAAGTATTTCCCCCCTTTTTTATTTTACTTTTAAGCTTACGTTGCAGTACCTTTCCTGAGCGAAAACTTATTACGCAAAAAAGTTTAATTGAATGAAAGAAATTATAGCACAGCCCCAGTGTACACCTTTGCCAGGCTCCAATACACGAAGGTTCATTCACACAATCTAGGTACTTACAATTTTCTTTTCGATCTAAAACTTTCTCAACGGTTTCTTAACTTCGAACCTTAATGGCGTGCCTACAAGCAAACAGGACTGGAACAAGCAATATAGTTAACTTTCTTGAATGAATATTCATCATGCTAATTAGGCCGTAAAAGGCACGTTGACATGCAGAAAACCCATAAAGATTAAACCACTTGCTGCTACCAGCGATACCCACGAACACTCGTCTAATTAATGCATGAATTGTTGATGTTTCAATAAAGTGGCGTGCCCGTAGTTAGTTTGGGAAACAAACAGAAACCTTCGTATCCCTGATTGGAATGGTTGAATTTGTGGAAAGATTTTAAAACTACCCGAGGGACCATAGCTGACATCTCTCAACTCCGAGCTTAAGTACTTTGTTACACGAAAATTGTTTGTACAGAGGAAAAGCTAATTTCTAAATGTGTACTAAAAAAATTTGAATGGCCAGGACTAAGTGGTCATTCGCGCCGGAAAATCACTTAGGAAATTAACCAGAAAATTCAGCAAGTGCGTTCACGCTTATGTACTTTAATGGTATTTACTCATTCAAAAAATGGCTATGAAACTGAGAATTGACGACTCAATTTCCTACAGGTTTTATCTGCGTAGAACTCTCCTCAGCTACATTAACACCTTGTTGTGGTGTAGGGGCTTGCGTGTATCTAGTATCTAGATGTTGGCGGTAGCTTTACTTTAGGCGAAGTAGATGCAACCTGGCAGAAGGTATACAATGTTTTATGAACAATGGAAAAGTCCGTTAAAGAAAAAACTCGATAGGGCTATCTACCAAAACGTCGGCAGGGGTCAGTGCTGCGACTGTCAGAGCACAAAGACTGTCTTGGGCAAGGGATACCGTTTCCAAAGGCAGAGCTTTCTTCGTAGCTAAGAACCCGAGCTTTTACAACAAAGTAGGAGAGGATGTGACGAGGAAAATGGCAGTGAAGGCAGAGGTCAGCTGAGGATGGAAATTCTTCGGCTAACCCCAGCAAAAGGCCGAAACCGGCAGAAAAGACGAAAAGTCAAAGCCGGCACCAGAACCATCGACGTCCATGGCACCGGCAAAGTTGGCTAATGAGGTTGCGAGGAACAATCTCATAGTGACGATAATCGATCGGAACAACCCCCATGGCAAGATGTCATTGTAGAAGCTTGGAGAGAAAAACGGGCCAACTAATCTGCTGGCACCAAATGAAAAGGTATACATACCCCGCGTGGTGCCACCGGAAAGCACATGTAAACTCTTCCAGAGGCAGAATTCGTCGATACCAATGGCGGATTGGAACGTGCTGAAAATGAATAAACCGGTCGCTGCATGAGGGCCAGGTATATATCCTCCAGACAACAAGGAGGCGGAAGAGCTGCTATACCCCAAGTTCGGAAAGATGGCGTGGGGCGTATGCTGCGTATACCTACGTCTTAAGAAGCGACACCCCAAAGGTTAGGTTAGGTTAAAGTTAGGTTAAAAGGTTAGGTTAGTCCTAAGTAATAGGAGGGTGGACATGTACCACCCTGTGCACCGAGCCAGCTCCCTGTTTCCAGTGCGGCCAGCTCTAGGTAAACCAAACTAGATTTACCTAGGTTGGGAAGGGTGTACGGCCCTAACTCGTCGTCGGGAACCTCGCCTATGAGGTAGTGACCCGTGATAACGGCCACCGTACTGCTAATTGTTAGCGGCTGATAAGGTGAAAAGGGACCTGGGTCTGGAAACCCTCAAAGAAGCAGCCACAAGAATGGCTATTACCCCGTCCTCAACGGGGAAATGGTGGACTTGCCCTTTGCCCAGAAACCGTAGATAGTAGCAGCGGCAGCATTAAGGGGCTTGCTTCAAGATACTAAAACCTCTTTTAGCGCAACATGAAAATAAGGAGCGTTTGGCCATGTTCTCTAGAAAAGAACGTGATATTAACCTTTGCTCTAGTTTCAGTAACAATGAATTAACAGTTGTGCTATGTGGAACATGACAGGGAAGCGCGTCGGAAGAATTCCAGACACTAGTGGAAGAAGCGAAGCACAGAAAGCTCAACCTAGTGATAGGAGGAGATGCTAATGCACACCATGTAAAATGGTGTAAGGGTGTAAACGAAATAGGTGAGTCTTTGTTGCACTATTTATTAAACACTAACATAAGCATTGGTCAAAGGAGCAAAGTATCAATGTATAGGGACCACAACCAGTAAGAATGTGCTCGATGTGACGTTTTTCACAGACACTGAGAGATTGCAACTGATGGACAACAGGTTGCTTGAGAGGCGCTCGCTATCGGATTACAGTTATATTAGCGACTATTAAAAAGGAAAAGTAGTAACAAACTTTAAGTACAGCTCTATGATTCTCCTTCAGGACAGGGTCAGATGGGCAATCAATTCCTTTGATCCGGAAAAGTGATCGGCACCAGTGATGCTACAGAAGGTCCCTGAGTTAATAACATCCTGGTTGACGACGATTTTCAGAGGATATTTGAAGTTAAGCCATTTACCCGAGTTCATTTATATACGAAGGGCAAGTCGGTTGACACTGCTCTACATGAGGTGGGTCCTTTACAGATATAGAAGGGGCATTTAACAATGTAACCAACGAAGCGATCGTAGACGCGAAGCAGCTAAGGTCAACAAGCCACGATGCTAAAAGCAGAGTGATACCCTCGGAACGAAAGGACTTTCGGCAAGCAAAGATTGCCCCTTGATGCTTCGGTTGATGACGAGCCAAAACAATTTAGCTTTTTTTTTATTAGAAACGCCGATCGTAACTTACAGTTGTGTTAGAAAGTGTGCAATAAAGGGTGTAAAATAAACTTTATCCTGTAGAATGTATGTACAATGTCAGGCAATTCTAATTAAAACTCTTTCACCATTGACACCTTTAGCGAACATCTACAAAAAATATCACGGTTTGTATGCGGGTGGGGTCCCTGTAGATCTATCACTGGTCAGACACGAGGTACTATTGCTTTTTAACCGACTTCCCAAAAACAAAGAGGTTCTAAGTTCGACGCGTATTTTTTTTTATTTTGTAAGTCATTAGTGCAGTCAAAATAGACAAACAAATGCCAGTTCGAAGTAAAGTACTTAACGAATTTATTTACGTGACTTAACCTGTATGTATAAATTATGATCTATTTTTGATGAAACAAGATTGATTATGATTAATCTTCCAATTCTTCCTTAACACTTATATGTTCTCCGTCATTTTCTTCTTCTGCTCCCCCTTTTCCTCCATCCTTTCATGGTTGGATTTCTATAGATTCGTCTTGAAAAAAAGTTGGATTAGATATCATAGAGCCAAAGCACAATGCACTTCAAACTTCTTTCCGTAAGCCGGTTTATGTATGTGAATCCGAAGTACCCCGAGGAAAAATAAGACTCACCCATTCCTAGCCTCAAACAAGCACGCACAGCATCAAAATGCCTGAATGGTACACAAATGAGGCACAGCACGCCTCAGTAAAAATTATACTTTCCAAATGCCTGTCCGCTGCAGGCAGGTATCAATAAAAGACGCACGAAATATTCCAATCCAAGCACGATTCGCTCACACTTTTTCTAGACTAAAATTTAAAATGAAAAAAATAAAATTATTTTCGTAGATTAACTCATTCGAGACCGACGTCCAAAATAACTAAACTAACTCTACAGTAGCCGGCAACATTTGTGCAGTTGAGTCTTATTCGTACTCGGATTACGATTATAACTGAAACTGGAAAATACATAATAATAAAAATAACAAATTTTACATAATTGTTTGTCGGTTATTGGGAACAATGATAATATCAGATGTCCAATAACCCACACAATGAACAGACGTCTATGCGAGTGAGAATTTTTTTACGGGTGAGATCCTTTACGCATCTATACAAGTGAGATGAGTCACCAATCTCGAATATGTTAAAGCCAGAACGCAGTAACAGAGGTGTGCATTTATGGCGGGCGTACTTATAGATTTTTGTGCCCGCAGCGGGAGCGTGCATACCCGTGTGGTGGCCGTATTTTTCAATTTTTGCGCGAGGAGCGTGCATAATACCAGCAGGCGCATTTATTTGCTATGCGTGCTCGCAACGGGTGCGTATATACTTTTTACAATAATAACGTCTGTACTTGGTTTCGGCGTGAATTTACTAACTCAATTATTTTTACTCGGGCTTGCCGGCATTTCAGGGAAGGTGATTACGAGAACACCAATCACAAAACGTAGCCAGATCAGAAATCAAGAGACTACAATCGGAGTCCTTAGAATCAGTGTGAAATATTTTGGCGTCGTCTGCATAACACAGAATTATCTCACTAGAGAGGAGAACCAAGATATCTTTGATATACTGTATGAAAATCATAGGGCCAAGAACACTACCCAAAGGAACCGCTGAGGTAACAATACGACTTGCCACGTAGGAGGACAATCAATCAGCGAAGCGGAAAGGAAAACCGAAAAGAGACAATTTGTAGATCAAGATTACATCGTCAATCCTATCGAAAGCCTTGCTGAAATCCGTAAACACACAATCCACTGTTTACCTGACTCGATTGTCGGTAGAGAGTAATTAAGTTATTTGAGAAAGTTGGTGGTTGTTGATTCACCCTTAAGAAAGCCATGCTGAAAAGAACTCATAAAATGCCTGCAGTGAAAGCCAAGTATATCGCTGAAAAGGTCCTCGAAAACCTTCCCAACATGACACAGGTTAGCAATTGGTAGATCATTAGAAACATCGGACTTATTACCCATTTTTGTGGAGAGGAATTATATCAAAGAGCTCGGAAAAGCGTCCGGAGCGCAAGGACAAGTTGAATAAGTAACAGATTAACAGATAATACAAGACTATTCGCAATGGAAGCAATATAATTGGTACAGAATCAATTTTAAATTGTAAGTCCACTTGCAATTTTGTCACCGCATAACGTGAAGTTCTTCTCCCGCCATATATCCTTGGGTTACAGAACCGAGATTCATCCTTCAAAATCAGCCTAACTGCGATCCCCAAAACTCATCTACGAAGATAGTATGTACGACACCCTTGGTCCCTTGTTATCGACGATCTCCTGGTAAAACTGACTAATGCTGGCTACGATTGCCAGGGCTACGCTGATGACCTGGTCATTACCATCAAGGGCAAGCAGGATAGAACCCTATCAGTAAGACTGCAAAATGCTCTGAATATGGTACAATCCTGGTGTACTAGGGAACGGCTCAGAGTCAACCATAATAAAACAACCATTATACCATTCACAAGAAAAAGGAACCTAAGGCTAGAGGCTCCTACTCCTGAAGGAACAAGGATAGAATTCTCAAGTGAGGTCAAATATCTAGGAGTAGTTCTAGATCAAAGACTCACATGGAATCCTCAACTCAATAGGGTTACAGGAAAGGCTATGACTGCCCTATGGTCCTGCCGAAGACTCTTTGGAAAAACCTGGGGACTAAGGCCCAAAATGGCCCTTTCGGCATATGAAACAATCATAAGACCCATGGTCACATATGCAGCTCTAGTGTGGTGGCCAAAAGTAGAACAAAAGACAGCGCGATCCACACTGCTAAAACTACAGAGGTCAGCATGTCTAGGAGTTACTGGTGCCATGCGCACATGCCCCACGGCAGCTATGGAGGCCCTATTAGACCTCCCCCTTTACATCTGCATTTAAAGAAGGAGGCTGCCTCAAGCGCAATAAGGCTGAATGGCACCAATCTCCTCTCATCAGGAGACTAGTCTGGCCATAGGAAAATCCTTAAAGAATTCATGGGTGATCCGGTGATCAACGCAATATCGGATATTATGCCGAAGAGGCATAACTTTGATATACCATTCAAGCTGATCCTTGAGAGCAGAGATTATTGCCTCAATAATAGACATATCTTTGAAAGAGGATCTCTGGTATGGTACACGGACGGATCCAAGATGGAAGACAGAACGGGCATTGGGGTCTATGGACCAAGATTAAAGCTGTACAAATCGCTCGGTTCTACACCAACCATCTTTCAAGCAGAGATACATGCTGTCAAAATCTGCGCACGTGAAATTACCAAGAGAGGAATACGCGGTGCGAAAATATATATCATGTCCGACAGTCAGGCGGCACTTAAGGCTCTGGGATCCTACACCTTTGAGTCTAAAATCATCTGGGACTGTTTCACTGCTCTTAAAGAACTGGTCCAGAGCAACAGCATCACGCTAGCATGGGTACCACGGCACGAGGGCATTGAAGGCAACGAGAAGGCGGATTTCCTAGCAAAAAAAAGATGCGGATTCTCAGTTTATTGGACCGGAGCCATTCTGTGGCTACTCAAAGAGCCGAATAGTAATGCGCATCCGGTCATGGGAGGACGAATGCAAGCACTCACACTGGGCAATTATCCCAGGGTCAAGGCAAGCAAAGAGGTTTATAACATACTCAAAACAGAAAACGAAGGAGATGCTCTTAGTCAGCAGACCAGATTTAAATTTGATAACTGGACTTCTACCTGGTCACTGTCACCGGGGCTACCACCTAAAAAAGTTGGGGCTGGCTGATGATGACACCTGTCGATTCTGTCTAGGAGAGGAAGAGACAGCGGAACATATCCTCTGTCATTGTCAGGCTTAGACACCTTAGTGGGGCTTTCCCATCAACATCAGATATTATCAAGGCAGGCCCCAGAAAAATTTTAGGTCTGATAAGGGAACTAAAAATTGAAGGGGCTTCCTAATACTGAACCTGGATCAGGTCAGAAAAGATCAAATTGGTCGCAGTAACTAAAGATGCGGTTAGTCCTTGATCCAATCCTAATAATAATAATTTATTTAAATTGCTTTAACGTCTAATAACATTGATATGTATTTGGCGGAATAAACACAACTTACCATGTAAATTTACGTTTAGACTGAGTTTACGAACTTCCTTTTTCTGTATTAGTGTGATCACCTCTTACATGCAATATGATAGTCACTATCTTTTATCCATTTCCCATGATAACAGAAAATAGATACATGATATGTCAGATATTGTACAATCCAAAAATCAACTTAATCAGATTTCTGTTATGGCACAATACAATCATAACTACTCAAATATGCCCATACATTACGAAGGCAATTATTAGGTATATCCCGAAGGATTCTCATGTTAGTGTAAGAGCCCCCTTCGAATGGAATTGAGAATTACACAGGTCATGGCTCCTACGATAATTATCACAAAGACGTCATGCTTTCATATTACATCAAAAGCCGTTAATGACTCAAGAGATAAGTACATTTTCCCAAATCCAGTTCCGTTTCGTTTCCATTTACAGAGATGTATTTGAGCATTGAAAAGTTCATGAATTCCTTGAAAGCCTTCGAAACTGTTTCCGACATCATTAGCAAAACTTCAAAGTTCAAAGTCATGCCCTAACTTCATAACACGGCACATCCGTAAAAGGAAGTAAAAATCGACGAACATCAAGTTGTAATCGTTTTATGCCGCAATTTGTAATGAACCAACATTTAAACTGCCAGGACGGGAACGAGGAATTCAATTTGTGCCCTTTAAACGACACCTTAAGAATGTTGGAAGTTCTTGCGAGAAGTGCCGAGGCGGAAATTTGTTTTCATTACGCACGTAGGTCATACGTTATTAAGCGGATCCCTCAAAGGGAACGAGCTATATCAGAAATAATCACCAAATTGCTGGAATACTCGCTCCAGTGTTTTTCACTTTGTGCAACATCGTCCTAGACTCGGGTTCAGAGACTCCGAGAAAAGACGGCACCGGTACCGAAGGAATCGTAAAAAATCTGCACCCCATCGTTAAATTCTTCTCATTAGAAAACGCTGTTTCGCCCCTTTTGATAGGGCCTCCGGTTGGGTACTTTTACGTTGAGGAGCCTATATGTGAGGACTTGTTAGGCACGAAACGCGCACATACTTCCTTCAAACAGGATTTTTCTAGCTCTCTTCTTTCAATTACAAAAGCATGACGGCGGGATAGGTTAAGCCTCTTAAAGCTCACTCAGGGCATAACACTTTGACGGGAAGCAATTAACACAAGGAACAGAGCACGACAAGCCGGGGATTGTTTACATGAACATTCACGATGAACTTGTTACCAGTTTAATTGCCCTTATGACGGAAGTTGACAATTATTGCTGTTAGGGTGGTTTTTAACTTCAGGCGCGAATCGGCTAGTCGGACGGAATTCTCTGTATGACGAGCGGCCTTTTCAAGTGGAAAGACTACTGCTCTACCCTATCATTTTGGATGAAGCCATCCGAGGCTTGCCGTACTTACAACCCCTGCATTCATTCGACATTTGAAATAGTTAACAGCAGGACTCATAACTTCTGGTGTTTTATTGAAGAGGACTGTGGGGGGCCACTTATGTACATGCAGAACGTTATTCTTCACAAAGCCCCCATTTACTTCCCGTGCCTAAAGGTTTTACTTTGTAAATGTTGCTCCACTGTAACAAGGTCAGCTAAATTGTATCACTTCAGTTGGGAAAACATAGAAAATTCTTTTACTCTCATGCATATGCTGCGAATTACTTGGAGTAGTTGACTACATTTTTAGGACCCTGTAAATTAAGATAAATTTTTATAACATCACGCAGGCCTGTAAGAGGATACAATACGTAATTGTTTTGATGAGGATTTGTTGATGGAAGGATCATAACTTTGGGCTGTGATTCAAGGCAGGGGGTAGTCTGTGGCTTCTTGTAGTCTCTTTGGTTAAGGTTTCACATCACATCGGGAGGAATATCATTTTGTATACGACATTATATAGCCCTGTTTGAGCGAAGATCCCAAAATGTTAAAGTACTTTAATTTAATTTAAAAATTCTTTGTAAAAACGAAATATGTATATGCCAAAAGCCCTACCTTACTACGGTAGAGATAGTCTTGCATCATGAAGGCCAAGTCTCGTACTACTATTACCCTAAAAGGCCATTGGGCGTTGCGCAGTAATGTAAGTAAATCAACCGGCAATATTATAGTCGAATCGGGTGAAGTTCTTTTCTCGTCCTATGCCCCACAACGAATCACCCCGAAAAGTTCGGTAACACAGTTTACATCACAGCAAGCCGGGTTTTATGTAAGAGGAGCTTAATGAAGCCCTACTTCATGAATCCTGAGTATTCATAAGGATTATCAGAGGGATCCAGGAGCAAATCGCTAATCCGTTTATCCTACATCGCCTAATCAGGCGATGGGTTTAAGCAGTGTTACTGTCACAACTCAGTACGGCAGACCTTGCAGTTGTTTGTGTTGGATCCTGGGCAGGTACGTCTGTTCTGTCCTCGGGCAACCTCCCATATTCCTCACCGGTTTCGCCAACAGGGAGGCAGGTTTAGAATCTGATGAAGTACTGCCAATAGAGAAGTAAGGGGATAGTATTAGGTTGTGATGCGAATGCCTACAACACAGTGTGGAGTAGCACAAACAGCAACCGTAGAGGCGAAGATATGTTTGAATTCGCGGTAGAAAACAATTTAGCTATTTTAAACAAGGAGATCGAACCCACTTTCATGGACCTAAGGAAGTTATCAACATAACCCTAAGAAATACTTAGTTGTTGTATATAATGCTCAATTGGAGAGCGTCTAATGTGGTGATGCTTTCAGATCATGGAGCCATTGCTTTTGACATTCGATATGGACCATATTAGAGGCGTATCCGGTCAGATTTCCAAGGAATACTAATAGTCAGAAGCACCAGGAGGTGTTAAGGCAAAAACTTACCGCGTAAGCACCAGGAATACCTAAAAATATAGTGCTTGTGGAGAGACAGTTTTGCGCTTTACAGAAGTATGACGAAGAGGCGTATCACAAAGTCTGCACTACAACTGAAGTGGTGAATTAGGAGCTAACCCTCTTCGGACCTGGAAGCACCGTAAAATATGAAAGCTTTCAACCCTGCCATAAGGAGTCAGGATATTGAAGCCTGTGGTAGATACAGAGCCCTAAAGAAAGAGATGATGAAAACTTCACAAGAAGAGAGTCGTGCGGGGATTTCAGTTCGAGCACGAGAAATATCTCTGACATCTATATTAGAATATGGTTTCAAAAGACCCGATCTTCCCACTTAGACTGGTTCGAGATAGTACGAAAAAGATGTCGGAGACCTTGGACGAAAGAAATGAAATCCTGCTAGAACTCAGATCAGACATGCCGTGGCCTTTGAAGAAACGGGGTGCTAATGCTAAGGATCCATCTGAGGCGGAAAGGACTGTGTATCATTAGGGGTCAGACAAGTCGTTTGAACCATTCAAATCAACCGAATTAGGTGGTATATTCCCAGCCTTACTGCAATGGGGCAATGACATTGTAGCAGCAATACTCAGGACAATATATAGCAATGGACAATATTGTACATTCTGGTTTCGCGGAGAGAAACTAAAGTGATATTTCTTCCAAAACCGAGATGACATGGAGCCGAAGTTCTTCAAACCCGTGAGCCTGACTTCCTTTCTGTTTAAAACAATACAAAGGATTACGATCTATCACATCAAAAGAACGACGTTCGTGAAATACCCACTAAGTAGGACCGAGCACGCTTACGATGCTGACATATCTACCGAAACGACATTCCATTAGGTGAAACAGACGAGGAGCTTAATAGAAATGGCACAGAAATAGTTGCCATCATGGACATTGAAGGATCCTTAAATAATGTAAACTTGGGAAGGCTCGAAAATGCTCTTATCGGACGTAGAACTTGTGCTATCGTGAGGAAACGGATTAGCGATATGTGGGAGACGGGCGCAATTAGCATCCAAAGAGAAGAATCGAGACTGCATGAATGGGTTGGCAGAGGATGTCCACGGGGAGGAGTATTATCTGCCATTCTGTAAAACATTACTGCCGACTCATTGTTGCGCAAACTTAATTAAGAGGGCAACGAGGTATGCTGATGAGATTGCGGTCATGGCAACCTTATGTAGAGGTCTAAGGTGATGGCAGCGTTACAGAAGCTCTTCATAAATGCAAAGAATTTTCAATAGGCAAAGTAAGAATCTAGACTTTAGACCAGTAGAACTCTTTGAAGAGTAATCTACGTTCTCGGGGTCAGTCAAATATCTGAAGGTATTCGTAAACTCAACACCTACCTTGAAAAGACATCTAAAGGAAAAAATTCAAAGATCCTGCAGAGCCTTACGTGAACGTGGAAGAGTATGTGGTCGAAAGGCCGTATACTGGAATTAAACAATGATGGTAAGATTCATTATCTCTTGGGCTTCGGTGGTCTGGAAGAAAAGGGCATGTAAAAAGGTAAATGAGCAAGGTGCATGGTCTGGCTTATATGAGTATAACGGGCGTCTTTCGAACGACGCCGATATCGGTTTGTTAGGTTTACTGTCATTACACTTATATAATTAGACGTTGACTGCAGCAGTATTTCTCATGGACCGTGGAACAAACTAGCGCAGGTCAAGTGCTGACTACGGGGATCGGAAAATTCTCGTTTTGTTAAAAATAAGATACCGGAATCGGAAATGCTTGTCTACGATACAATCAAAGTAAGGGTAATTAATACATACCTTGAAACCTTTATAAGTGATGGACCACTCCCTGAAAACAGTGTAACTATCATCACAAGAAGCTGGATCAGGAATCTTTAGTGAGGACTTGAATCTGAACACTCATCTAGGACTGGGGTCGTATATTTCAATCTACCAGGCGGAAATGTTGGATGTTGGCCTTGGTCTGGAGAATCATGTGAGGGGTAAAAGAATAGCGGAAGCATTCGGCAACCAAGTGGTGATCAGGTGTTCAGGTGTTTCAGCATAGCTCGGCTTTTTGAATATGTCCACAAACTGAACGCTTGTGCTTCATTGACTGAAGTGACGTAGTGAAAGGAGATGTAGGAATAGTAGGAAATAAAAGAGGAGGCAAAATGGGTAAGCTGGGAACTGCTTCGAGTTTTCAAAGCCTGTTGGAGACGTAAGCCATGAAGGAGCGCTTGGAGCATTGAAAACAATGGACTGCCGCAGACTCGTTGGTAAGTTTTTTTTTTTTTTATACGATGTGGCCAAATCCTAGGGGACAACCCTTTTATGCGTTAGCATGGTTTTGGCCGGGAGGGAATTAGGGTAAGGGAAGTGAGGAAACGTGAGTCTTGTTTGCGTTGCTGCGAGCTAGACAACAGTCCAGAGACGGAGTGGATCATTTTAATTCCTTAATAAAAGCTCACGGTCATCTGGGCTCGAACCCGGGACCCACGGCATGTTGGTCTTGCCGCTCAACGCATTGATCCAACTCCGTCTCCCAATGGCAATTCCATCGTCCAGAAGTGCGGAATAGAGGAGGGTATGTGTAGGAGGGCTGTACGATGGCTGACGCCACTAGTAATGGGACATGGAAACTTCACGTGTCATCTATAGAATATCAACATCGTTGAGGATGATACCTGTAGGCTGTGCCTAGAGAAACAGGAGGCCAACATTAGATCCAGTATATGGCTCCTGACGGATTCCCCACCTTAGACCAAACACCATCGCATATTGATGTAAGGCCCTGCTGGCTCTTCGGATCTTTCAATTTAAGGATTAAGTCTAGCAATACTCCCAGATACTTGACTGAGCCCCAGACAGTAAGTTCTTCTTCAAGGAGTTCCACTAGTCTTAAATATAGATTCTTCCTTTTCTTAGTAAAAATGATTATATCAGACTTCCTAACATTTACGAAGAGCTCCCATTCCTCGCAAAATTGCTTCACCGCCCTAAGCTTCTCCTTATGTTGTCTTTACCTCTTTCCTTATTTTCTTTATTTTCGGCATAACCCATGTATGCCATGCTCTACATCAAGCTTTCGTAGTAATGTGTACAGAATGGTAGATAATATTTCTTCCATCCTCTGCTAACCCTCATAGGTAGCCTTGATCCTCTATCTGGATTGTTTTTA
Organism: Leptarthrus brevirostris; assembly: GCA_964036015.1. Classification (NCBI taxonomy): domain Eukaryota; kingdom Metazoa; phylum Arthropoda; class Insecta; order Diptera; family Asilidae; genus Leptarthrus; species Leptarthrus brevirostris. The sequence continues at coordinate 22,471,432 of OZ038371.1, forward strand.
ACATATTGCTAATCCATCTCCTTACGGTAGGATTAGTTCCACGTCCGATAAGAGCATCTTATAGCCTCCGATTATTATAAGCTCCTTCGATGTGCAGCGTAGCGGCATTAAGCTTCTCTTCTGCTGCTCGAACCACATGAGGAAGTACCGCTTCGGTAGATCTGCCAGGACAATAAGCGTGCTGGTTTCCACTTAATTGGTATCTTAATTGGTACCTCCCTTCCCATTGTTTTGAGCAGAAAGGACTTCGATTCCGTGCAGTTTTGTCTCCCTGGTCTTGGAAAAAATATGACCTTAGCCTGTCTATGAAACCGGGACGTACTCTATTACTGAGCATGCAGTGACCCTGAGTAATGCTGCTACAATCTCACTGTCCACTGGGGTAGGGCTAAGAATATATACAACTTAATTCCGCTGCCTTGAATGGTTCAAACGACTTAATAGATCACTTGATCCCCCTGAAGCGACAAAATCTTTTCAGCTTCTAACCGATCCTTTGAATTGGCACCATGTTTCCTCAGAGGCCACGACATTTCCAATGCGTAGGTTCGCCGAAAGTGAGTTTGCAGTAAGATCTCATTTCTTTTATCTCCAATATCTTTCCTGTCCTATCTCGAACCAGTCCGGAGACCGGGTAATTTGAGACAATTTTTTGAAGTCGGCAGACATCAGAGATATTTCTCGTGCTCAAGCAGAAGTATCTCAATGAATCTCTTCTTTCTTTAAGGCTTTGTTTAATTTATGCCCCAGGTTTCCATATCTTGGCTCCACTTAGCACCGCTGAAAGTCTTCCTACTTTCCTTCTTGAGTGATTACTGCTACGAATCTCTTCCTTCTTTTAAGCTTTGTTTATGCCACAGATTTCCATATTTTGGCTTCTCGTGGCACAGCTCCCTGTCCCTTGGGTCCTGTTCTATCACTTAAGTTGGAGCTCAGGCTTTACGAAACGCTTCTTCGACAGTAAAATGCATAACTGTCCCTCTACATGCACTGTATTTTTTGATATCCGAGGCGTCCATGCCACCTTAACATAATCCGGTACTACTGACTGGGTGCGTTCTTAGGGATCCTGATCAGCCTCCGGTTACGCCTCTCATATGCTCCATATCAAATGTTAAAAGTTACGATTCTATGGTCAGCAGGCGTCGCCACATCAGCCACTCTCCAATTGAGCATTCTATCCAACACCTTAGAATTGTTAAGTGTTACATCGATAACCTTCTTACTTCTACCGTCCACGAAAGTTGTTTCGGTATCCGTGCTTAAAATAGCTAAGTTGTTGCCTACCACGAATACAAGCATATCTTCGCCTCTACGATAATCATTTGTGATACGCCACACTGTGTTTTGGGCATCACATCAAAACCCAGTACTAGCAAAGCATTTCTTTCCTTGCAGTACTACATCAGAATCTCCATTTCCCTACTTGGGGACGAAACCGATAATCGTTTTACAGGTAACACGAGGATAGAACAAACGTACCTGCCCCGGATTCCACACGAACCACTGCAAGGTCTGGCGTACTGAGTTGTGGCAGTAACACTGTCTGAACTACTCGCCTGGCTATAATGCAGAATCTAGTTGTGCTATCTGATTTCACATAAAACATATTAGTGGTACGCTCCGGGAGTTCTCTTTTTCCCCTCCTGAATATCGAGGGTTCCTGCAGCAGCGCTATGTGCATCTTCTCTTCCAAAAACATCGTCACATCATATCCGAACCTTAGTGCGACGCAGATTAAGTTGCCGAACCCTCAGGGTCATCCCACCGATCTCCCTTGGTACCGATAGTTTAGTTAGGAGCTCGTCAATCATAAGTGAGCAGAGAGGGAAGGACAGGAACCCTTCTGGGTAGCAACACTCCTAGCCTTAACAGTAACAGACCCTTCTCCTAGGTTAGCTTTGAGACGTTGGCTTTCGCTTTGATTCATCTTACCTTCGACGGTTCTATTTACCTTTTAACGACAACCTCTTTGATGGCTTCAAAGGTCCAGGCCCCTTCAACATCCATTAAGGCGCAAAGGGCTATTTCTTTTCCCACAAGCGCGATTTCTATGCTTCCGACCAGATGGTGTGAGGGTTAGATGATAGATCGCATTTATCACTTCATTTTTCGACACTTTACGCTATTCATAGGCACAGCTTTACAGGTCAGATATTTTTGAGTTTCAGCAATTAAGCAGACCCTGAACAAGAAATAGACGTGTAATCACCCCAACCAGATGAACCTATTCGACAAGACTTAATTGCAGGCAGAAATACTATGCCAGTCTTCTTTCATCCATTAACAAGTTAATTATTTTTTTTTTTTGCAGACCTAAGCTGTTGCACGAAACCGTGCCAAAGTAAATTGTAAAACTGTAATGGTAACATTTTCATCAGGAGAGCTCGAAAAAAAACTTCAAAGTTAATTAGAATCTAAATTGAACTTTTCACCTTTTCACGGAGGTGTTTTTACATACTTCAGTTCAGGAATTAAGCACGCTTTCAAAGAAAATTGCGCAGGTAAACTTTTTGTTCAATTAGAAGAAAACTTTTCAATTAAAGCTTCAGGGAAAAAATGAGGATATAATGGGTGAGATTCATATCCTCCTTAATGCCGGCAAGTGTGCTTGAGCATGCAATAAGTGGCACATTGTTACAAGAAAAGGAACAACAAGGGGGGGGGGGGGGGCAGGATGTAACAACTGCTCTAAAATTACATAGCTGACAGCCCATTTTGGGCAACAAAAATAATGTAACCAACAAGCGGGCGGACGTTGTCAATTCTTCGTTTTCCTCAAGTATTTTTCTCGCATAAAGTTTGTCGCGACAAATTCAAGGTATAAGTGGATATGGCGAGGCAAGTCTGAAGGATGAGGAATCTTGTATCCAACATCAGGATATGGAGCAGAACTCCCACTCAAATCATCATTATTGTCGTTGACATCGTCAACAATGTCGGGTATCTGAAGTTTCTTGAGAGCAAATAAACCTCTTGGAGAGGAGAGCACCACAAACATTTTCATCTTATATGTTCCATTCTGAATGACTAGGGGCTTCTCCTTTAGCATTCAAAAAGCAGACATAGCAAGGATGTTATGGCGTACGTCGTCAGAACACATTCTAGCGCCAACGCAACAATATGCCTTCTGGGCATGAAACACACTTTCGCCTCGCCTAAATGGGAATATATTGTGATGACTGCTTTTGTGCTTGATGGCTTAGGAAAATTGTTAAAGAAAAGATAAAACGGTTCGCGTTATAAATAAAATTTCCAAATGGATTTACCGCTTGGTTTCAAGATTTTCTCGTTTTCTTTTCCATTTACAGTCAGGGTTGAGTGGTGGACAAGGACAAATCCACCAACACAGTTTGCCATTGTACAACATCAAATCGAGCGCACAGTCCACTACCGATGTACTCATTTTATCTTCGACTTTACAATTTCATTTTCTAATTCGCAGGACATCCGACAAGCTTCTGTACATGCCACTTGCCATTTTTTCATGTGGGAGGAAGATAAGGTGATAGAAAGGATTTTCCAAAAATGTCCCTGTTCATGTTGACCAGTACATGGTTTGTTGAACTGCACCCGACACTGCTTCCTACATCTCTAAAAATACCATATATTCGTTCGGTGTCCTTTCAGGCCAAGCTGACTATAATCCGAGCAGTTTCTTTGGAAATAAATTTTAAGAGTAAACGGGTATGTATGTACGTAAGTGTTGTTACCAACGGTAACAGCGCTGAATACATCCAAATGGGATTTCTCGTGCTTTACAACAAATTTTAAATGAATAAATTTCCGACATGAATACATTTCACAGACACTGCAGCAGGTCGGAGTTCAAGGAATAGATTGGATGAAAAAAAATCGAGAATTTGTACACATGTTACAGGGCGATGAAGAAATCAGAAAAAAAATACAACTGAAATACCTAAATCTCCAGCACGACAAATGAGTTAAAGCTCCTTAATTTTAAGGTTGTCCTAGAGACCCCAACCGGAGCCTCTCAATTCTTGATAAAAAAAAATCCATGGATCTATGTTTCCGAAGATTTCGAAGAAATCGCCAAGCCCTCCGACACACAGTAGATTAAAAATCAATATATTTGTAAAAGATAAGACAAAATTCAAGAATTTCTCAAACACGTTTTTATGTCCTTAGTCAAGAAAGAGGGAGGACCATCCAATTATTCAATCTTTGAAATATTCTTTACACTGCCATGGAAATTTTACGAAACAAATGTTTACCAAACATGAAAACAGTTATCACCCCGGAAAGTCAGAATTGTTCCCAGCAATCTATTCCAAATGAAATGAAAATGCACTCCTGCTCCGTCAAATTGATATTATTTTTATTATTAGGGGAGGTTACCAATATTGTGACACTGCAACCAATAAGGTCTTTCGTGCCAGAACCCCACTACTGAGGTAGGCAAGAAGTTCTTAAACAGAGGAGGATACAAAGCCCGGCTTAGAAATTCCCGACTCGACCGAATTCTAAGCTAAGCTAAGGCAGGACAAAAATACATAATGTACAATGTTGTTTCAGCTACCTCCAGACAGAGCCGATACTCCGTCTCCCTAGACAGACCTAATCGATGAAAGTAATCTCTTAGCAATACCGTGGCCAAAGAGGTAGCCCATAAGCAACCTGATCTCCGCTGTATATAAGGCAGCGGTATCATTGCAGGCACAGGGTCTAACAAATGTCTTGGCCTGGGTAAGCCCGGGCACGATCCTCCAGTCTAGCAACCGCTACTACTAATCTATACCAGTCTAGCGTCTAATAGCCCAAACTTCTATCATAACTCCTGTTGACGACCAGTTGAAGCTGCAATATTATGAGTAGCCAGTGGTGTAGAAGCACTCTTTCGTAAGCCTCGAGGAGAAACTTCACGCGGATAAAGCTTTGAGAGCTTCTTGGCTATCACATATGGATATCATCCCCTCTTAGTGCTTTATTTACATTTATAAGCCACAGATTTCGATAGCGTGAGCCATCTGCCCAGTGCAATCGAGACCCTAGTTATGGGTTCAAAGTTACCAACACCAGCACCGTGTTCCATTTTTGAGCCATCAGTGAACCATTTGAGGCTTTCATGTCAGAGAGACAGATCTTGTAGCAGCTAAGTTTCGCTAATATACGGGCGCAGTACGTCCACGTAACTCTCTGTTGTCTCAGCGTCTAATATGTTACGGCTTAATGTATAGAGGCTTAAAACGCAGAACATCCACAGTACATATACCACTGTATTAGGCCAAAAAGTTGATGCACTGTGCCATAACAGCAAAAACGGGAATGCTTTATAAGCTGTGGTACAAAACACGTGGGACGATTTGAGAGCAAATAGTTACAAGAACGGAAACAAATTAATATCCAAATCAATTCTGCTACCAACGTTGTAGTTAAACAACATCTCAGAACTGGATACCGATCTCTACAGAAAGGCGTCCAAAGAAGTGTTAGACGTTACAAACGCAACTGCATCAATGCGCTAGCAGAAAAGGCAGAAGAAGCGGCCTGCCGCGGTGACAGTGGAGATTTTTATAAGATTGCCAAAAAACTAGCAGGAAAGACTCTTACGATACAACATCATGTAAAAGATTCTAATGAATCCTTTCTAGTTATGGAGGAACATCATCTGCGGTTGTGGTAGTCCTAAACAACACCTTTAGACTATCAAATATTACTAAAAACACCAATCTGAGGAGCTGTAGCAATTGGCGCGATATCTGTCTTTTAATTGCAGTCTCCAAATTGATGGCAAAAATCATCTTATCGCGAACCAAGCAAACTGTCGGGCACAGTCTACAGACTTTTGCAAGGGTTTCTTCTGCACCGATCACATCAACACCCCCCCCCCCCCCCCCCCCTCGAGTTATCATCGAGCATTTCGCCGAATAGAGTAACCTTTACATCGAATTTTCATCGATTACGAGAAGGCGTTTGACAGCGTTGATCGCGAGTATATATCGGAGTGGCATTCCAGAAGAACTTATCACCATCATAAAGAAGTCCTAATCAAAAGTCCAATGTCACGTCCGATGCAAGGAAAAACTGTCGCAGCCCTAGAGAAGAAAGGCACCCAGATCAACAAATCGTGGTAAAAGCTAAAGGTGTAAGGCTGAACCGGGCCAGGTGGAGAGTCGGTGTAGTATGCCTCACAAGAGGTTAACGGACCCAGGAAAATAATGGTCCAGACTTGGGCCACTGCTGTCCCATTCTGCTCGTTTAGGAAAGATACTCCTGAAGATTTGCCACAGCGCAGTTCGTCGGTCATGTGGTCCGTTACGGTAAACACTTCTATGTCAGAAATGCGCCGAAGAATACCCATATAACATTTGTCACTACCTGGTATATTAGACATGAGCTGCACTCTCAAGGCGCTAATTGCGCCCTGTGAGAGTGAGTCCATTACCGTGCTTTCGATCGAAATTGGGGCAAGGTCTAGGTGATGCTTCTGGTTAAGGGCACAAGCAGAGCCTTTTCGAAATTAGTTGTAAGATCCTCAGTGGCACACCAGTTAGAGAGTGGTACGTAACCACAATAGTAGCTAGCTCTAAGCAATTGATCAAAGATACAAATATCGTAACGAGGCAGTTTTGTAAGAGGGTGGGAAAGATACCTCAACCATGTTATTGTCAAAAACGATGCCGGACATGCCTGAGGCCCTATGGCTTAGAGAAAACCCTTTCGTCACAGCGTAACGTATCTGTATTAGGTATAACAGGGTTTCCTTCTGCGTTTTTTTGATTCTTCCTGAGAAACCTACCCCGTTAGAGTCGACCTTAGCTAGTGCCTTTTAAATACGATCTGCCTCTGACTAGGATACAATGCTTTCAATGAACATAATAGTTGCCTTACCTACCTTGGTCGAAATGCGTAATTTCAGATAGCTGTTCACTCCACAACGACACCTTTCATACCATTTCAGGCTGTGACGGCGCTGAAATGGTATGAGGGGATAAGCACATCATTCAACTGATTAGCTCACAGCAGCCCTAAAGATATCCCAGTTTATACTTGATATGATCTCAGCACACCCTGGAATGTCGAATCGGATATGCTGATCATCCAATTATGAGATTTGCAAGTTCCTTATGAACTCAGACAGGACGTTGCTAGCCAGAGTCAGACCAACCAACTCTTCTCTGGCTGCAGTGATTAATGTAGGTTTGGACCCTCAAATTGAGATACTTTCCCATGAAACCTTCTACAATATTATTTTCGACGTACTGTTTCCAGTGAGTCTCATCTTCTTTCGATTTCATTGGAAAATATTGTTTTCGCCCCAAAAAATCGTAGATCGTCGAATTTAGTCGATTTTGGGTGGAAAATATTTTTCGGATATGTCGATACCATTCAAAAGAGCACGTTCACAACTGTGGCGCTGTGTACTGCGAACTCTGGAAGCATGGAAAACATTACAAAAAGGGGTTCCAGGCAATCTTCAGGCCGCCTACATTTTATTAATTCAGTGAATTCCAGTAACATTTCCAATGGCATTGCAAAGGAAGCACCCCAGACTATCAATTTGCATAGTTTTCCAGTAAAAACAGTTCGGCAAATAAAAATGTGTTATTTTCCAAAGCCTTCTGCCATGCCAACGTAATTGGGCTGCGCTCTAAGACCGTTCAACTCTGCTCCGAATCCGGTCATCTAGTTTCGATGTCATCTGTCTGACCGAGACTTAGTTGTACAGCGGAATAACTGAATCTCTTTTGACCGGAATTTCAGGTTTTCCGTTGTGATCGTCACTCCGAATTGTGTGCTCTAGTTGGTATGCTGTATGCTGCTCTGTAGTGCATGTTTCCGACTCTGATGACTTGAAAATCGTATGTTTTATCTTGACGTTTCCCACAGCCTACTCTAGATACAAGTTCGGAAGCTAGCACGAACAGCTGAGCATTGGTGGTGTAAACAAACCAAAACTTGCTACAGAAAAGAAAAGGAGAAGCTTGGGGAATTCTACTTTTTCGTAGTACTTCTCTCAGTATTTTTTAAGTCTCAAGTTGACGTAAGCCTACAAATGTTCTGAATATGTGGTTACGATGAAAAATTTCTCAATTACTCTCTCTGGTGTTCGTTTTGTCGAAGTATTGAGTTCAGAATCCGTCAATGACAGCAGCATTTGTATTTAGTTTTGGTTAAGACAAGTGTATCTAGAGTAGGCAGTGCATTTCTCACAAAAGACTGCTCGCGTTCCCCATCTACATTCCTCCTGGATTCGAGTGTATGATTTGCTTGTTGGGGCTATCTACTGATCGACTGATGCCCTACTGCCTTCTGACGAGGTTATTGGTTTTGATGAATTCAACCTCCTGACTTTCGACCGGGAGCGCTGTTCTATTATTAACGGTTTGCACAGTACAATGACATTATGACCGAGTTCGGAATGTTTCTGGATCTCGATTTTTCATCTAACCCTGATGGCATGTAGGTGAAGAGCTGCCTGACCCCCTTAGTTATGGAGTTCCGTCACCATATTGCCTTCTTGGTTATCTTGTGCTTTGACTGCCCGTCTCAGCTTGAGAATTGGAATTTTACATTCATCTTGCTGTTGATCACAACAGATCAAGCTGGTCGAACTGACATAGGAAGGCGAAGTAATACCTGCACGACCCCTAAATAAAAATAATAACACCCTTTATGCATGTCTCACTTATGGCATTCTAATCTGCTCTTCTAGATCTTCTCTTTTCTCACAACTCTGGCTGTACATGTATATATCTAACAAACTTGAAGAGCAAGGCTTTGACGAAGTTCTGTACCAAAAATAGCGATGTCGATTACCTTGCCTACTCCAATTTCTATCGTTAGTTCTTCTCTGAGCACCAGATATCTTACAACGCACTTACGTCCAACATGAGGTATACTTTAAGCGCTAATCCCATAAAATTGAAACTCACTCAACTCTACGCGTTATTGTGATGGCTTACGGTTCTATGTCTGTGAGTGCAGTGACCCCACTTCGCTCGTTAATCTATTTGCTGAATTCTTTCGTACCGAGTTCTGTGATTCAAAATCCACTACCACCAACCAACTTCCTCAATATATGCTTGCCAGCAATTTAAACGGACAAATAAGTATATATAAGTATATGATATATTCATTGATTTCAAGATTTAAGTAAGGTCTTCGATAGGATCAAACGCTGCGTCCCTATTCAAAAGCTGTCGTAGCTCAGGTTTCCTCCCCGTTTCGTTTATTGGTTGTACCAGTATTTGTCTAATCGCAGACAACGTGTCCCGCCTAGGGGAGCTCTTTCCACCAAGATCTTTGTATCTTCTGGGGTACCACAGGGCGGCATTCTTCGTCCTCTCCTGTTTGTTCTTTATATCAACAAAGTAGCGCTACTTCTTGGTAATTATAGAATTCTGTGTTATACCGATGATGTTAAAATGTTTCGAATCGTTTCTCGAGATACTGATTGCATTCCTTGAACACTACCTTAACTAGATTTTTTCACTTGTTATCTAGAAACCATCTTCTACTGAACATTGGTAAGTGCACTTTCTCCCGCATTCTATTCTCTTTGGCTGCCAAAGAATTGCGCGTTGTTCTCAACTATCACCTATCGGTCGTATAGACTCTTTCGTTAGCAGTTCTTGTCAGTTAGGCTTCGTGAAACGATTGTCCATTTAACCTGATGTTGTTTACTTGTAAAAGCTTCTATATTGCACTTTTTCCATTCAGATTAACAGGCCCTATTGTCTTTCCACAACTGAAAATAAAACAAAACGCAATCCGCCACAGTAAAAGTATTTGACGAACTATTCACGGTTTGGTTTTATTAGTCCACCCAATTTTCCAAATTTCTCGCATACATTAACGTCCGCAGGGAGCAATGAATGGGGCACCGCAAGAGATAGTTACTGTACCAAACTAAAAGTGATAAATTTTACATTAGGTAACCAATAGCAATTAGGGTTCCGTGGAACGACAAGTGCTCTTCTGCTGAAGTATAATTTTGCAACAACTTTAAATATTTCACATGTTCTGGCGCTCATGCATTCACAAAATAGATAAATCGATGAATATATCCGTTGAGCTCATTACTTTTCAGACCCAGGAAAAACCTTTGCTGATGCTTTTGACTAATTAAATAAAATTTTTAATGGCAAGCTGAAAGTGATGGGGTATTTTTAGTGTACTTTACTCTTATGTGGATTTAATTAGCAAATTTATTAATTTAACAACCGCGAGAGCAAATTTGTCCAAAAATTATTAAAGGAAGTATGGAAACTGAAAACTAATGGTTAAATGGATGCGTGTAAATAGGTGAATTGTTTGGATTTAATTCGTTTAATTTTATAGTCAACATTTTGATATTTACGGTCAATAAATACGTATGCAAACGTTTATCAGTTGATCAATATTTTATCTGTTGGGGAGGTGCAAATTTAACATCCTCATTTTCGATTGGCTCAAGTACCCCACCTTCGTGGTACAACACAGAATTGCAAACATTTAGGAATAGAAAAGTAACCTATAGAAGGTCTAGTTGAGCGCTGGCGATAACTTGCCTTGCTCCTTCTTTGTTGCCTGCTGCAACATCTTTAAGTTGTTCTTCTATTCATTGTACAGGAAATATATTATTAACACTTATAATATCTTCTCCCATGCCTCATGTGCGCTTTTCAAATTTCTTAACATCAAAAGGAAGGCTGGCTTTTACCATTCATCTATGTTTTACATGGGATCCGTAGTAATCCTCCTGGCATCTGTAACAGATTTGCTCTATTTTTTATGGTTCATTTACACCAGACGATTTTCTGTCTGATTTTGATAACTTTGAACATATTGTTGACCATTATGGTAGCCTACCGTAACTAAGCTCCACGGGTTAACGTCTGACGTCATCTCGTACTTCGCACAGAGTTACAAACTGATTGTATTTACTCTGACTTCATTAAGGCTTTTGATATGCTCCACATTTCATCCTCAACCGTCATCCATTATAACACTTGCAATTTGGGCTCAAAATAAATCAGAACGACAACTGGGGTTACACACGGCAGTTATTTTGGCCCCTTGCTTTTTATTATTATAACTCGATGACATTAGTTACCTCCTAAAAATCTTATGCAGATGACATGACAATTATCACAAGCTTCAGGAATGTAAACGTATAAAGGATGACTTCAACATTTTATGATGTTGGGTTCTTCAAAAATAGTCTACAGTTAAATCTCGGCAAGTTTGCCGTTATGACATTTTCTTGCCGTCAAGATTTTCTTTATACTTTTCTTATACTTTCTCAAATACCGAAGCTTGTCGCGTATGGAGTCCATGACTGATTTGGGGGTTATAATTGATAGGAAATTGAATTTCGCCTCACATTAGTCGAGGAATTTTTCCGACATACTTCTTATGTTGTTCTATTATGAGACCTACTCACTAGTATGCGTCGCAGTTCGGATCACCATACGTCATGTTCGCTCGCGGCGTATGGGATATGCTCAACGTGAGGACTTTAGGTTTCCTCTTCGTAATCTCCTCTGGATTGACACCCTAACGTTTCTGCCTTACACAGACCATCTTTAATTTCAGAACACTACAGAAACGACTTAAACTTGCTGATTCACCAACTTTAAAATACTAAACTTCAGTGACCATAACCTTACACGAAGAAAAAATTGCAGGAAAAGTTATGGTTCCACTTGCCGTAACCGTTTTGCAAGTATCAAATTTTATCAAAATTTAATCATCCGCACTATAACATTTACGATTCTTCCAATAATTTGTAATGTCTACATAGACGATTTTAAGGAGCGGCACCGTAAAATTTACGCGACTCATAAAATTTACTGTTTAATTTAGGAAAAATCGATTAATGCACAATTTTTCTCGGCAAATTTTACAGTTCTCCACAATTTCAGACAAACCATTTTATGCGTTGTGTGAGACGTAGTTTCCTGTGTTTCTGAATTTCGTATGAATATAAGTGATAAATTACCTTTCAATCAATTTTTAAAAATTGCAAGTGTCAATAAGAACAACTTTTTTAATCTCTTTTTACTCTCAAAAAATACACTAATTTTTTGAATTTAAGATTGGCTTATTGATGAACCCCTTGGAGCCACTGCTGAGTACTAGGGCTCAAATCTCAGACTGTGTACATTATTTATTTAATTTTGTTTTTCCTAAAGGTGAATTATTTTGAATTCAGTGCTCCAAATATTCTTTGAAACCGAAAAAAAAACTGCGCTCATCGTTCAAGAAATTTTACAGTGCTGTTCTGTAAAAATTAAGGTAGATGACAGTTGCAACATGATTGCAGCTGAGCACCATACTTTTTACCAGGATTTTCGTATAAAATTTCCAGAACTTTTTTTTCTGTGGTGCTTTGTATATCTTAGCCGATGTGTAGATTCGCTAACAGAGGGGGTTTCCGAGAGCTCTGGAGTTGTTCATTCGGTATTTTCCTCTTTATCTTCTATGCATCTATTGTTTCTTACAAATAGCTATTTATCGTTATTCCTTGCGGCAAGTGGGATGAGGAGAAGGTGGGGACGGAATCAGTCGACACTTTGAAGAGAGAGAGAGAGAGAGAGATGTGATGTGGTACGGACGGTTGTGCTTGTTTCAGTTGCATGATGCTGTTTCATTTTAAGCGGCGATTGCTTACGTACACTTATAATGAGATGCGTATATTATTCGGGGGAAGTAGACTGACAGGCTAACATCACAGAAAATCTGAACGAAAAGATGACCAAGAGGCTGACACTACATAAGTTCGGTAGGAGCTGTAAACGGATACTACTGAGTGCTACTGGAACGGATTACCAACAGACTGATACCACAGAAGGTCGGTAGGAAAGGAATAGACTGACGGTCTGACACCACAGAAAGTCGAAAAGAACGGATGATCAACAGGCTGACACCACAGTAGGTCGATAGGAACGGTATAGACTGACACCACAATAGGTCGAAGGGAAGGGATGAACAACAGGCTGACACCACAGAAAATAGGTAGGAACGGAAAATGGACAGGCGGATACAACATAATGCTACAAAATCGGATGACCAACACGCTGACACCACCACCAAGGGACAGATAACTAGCAGACTGGCACCACAGAAAAGCTGGTAGTAACGGAAAACGTACAGGTGGAGACTTCTAAACGTCTACATGTAAAACTTACTACTAGAGTCAAGTATAAACCACGAGGGCTTATGTGTGCATAAAGGAGGTTTGACTTTTATTTCATTTAATTTTGTTTGGCGATGTTCACTTTTATACTTTTGGCGAGGCCCAGAATTATTCCCCCACCAAGTAGTTTCTATTCTTAATTGTGGCATTTCTATTCTTACTGGACGGGATGGTACGACGAAGAGGCACATATAAAAACCTGCTTGACTGGTTTTCTGGCCAAGTACATGGTGTGTATGCTACTGAATGGCGACGATGCTAGCAAAAACCTGGTTCTTAAGCACAAGGCCCTTATGATTCTGCCACTAGATGATGTAATGCGCACTTGTACGACATAAAACTTGCCCACAAATTAAACTTCACACTTACCTAGCCAAAACCAAAGAGAAATGCTGCTGGCTGCACTGTGGCAAGTTTCGGTTTGTTTACACCACCAATGTTCAGCTGTTTGTGTCCGCTTCCGGGCTTGTATCTAGAATAGGCTGTAAATGTGGAGAAAATGGCATGAGCGAAGGCGTTTTTCATGTAAGAGTGGAATGTTTCATTACAGCATCTTTGACCGCACCTCATTTAAGGAATTTCCTACGATTATTGATGTTTTTTTAATAAATAATATCTTCCTTATGGATTGAAAGTCTCATTCTATTAACTTTTCTAGTTTGGAATAGGTAAGCATATTGATTATCGGCTTCCAGCCAGGGAGTTCAGCTTTTGTCTTAGAAAGAAGCTTGTCTTGCATTGTCAAATAGTTTTATCTCGGTATGCTCATGCGAGGCATATTTTTTCAATATGTTGTGATATCCTACACAAAACTATCTCTGGAGCATTCTCTCTGTGAAATGCGATAATAAGCAAAAGCGTTATTGGGATTGCTCTTGCATGGTTTTATTGAAATCTGATCAAAGCCCTCGATTACTTACTTATTCCGCTGATGCATCTATTCAAACAATTCTTGACCTCCGACACTAAAAGATGTCACTGCTCTTGGTACTACCCGATTTCATACCAGTACACAGTACCTATATCTCGGTAAGCCCCACATCTGTGATCCACAATTATTTTTTAGCTTTAGTAGATCATCTAATGTTAAATAAAACCGTTTAACTTACAGGTTTTTTCAACCTATCTGTTTTTTTTATTAAATTAAATTGGTAATTCTGTTTTTTTTACATTTATGCGAATTCTAGATGCCCGCCCTCCTCGAGGTAAAAATTCCGGCCTGACTGGTTCACTTTCGGTCACCTGACAAACCTGGCAACATGACAACTGCCGATATTCTTCTTCATTGACACAATGTGATATGCAGTTTATATTATGTTGTAGTTCTTTTATAGTGTATACCTCTGCCAGTGGCAATTCTTTTTATTATTTCTATATTCATGAGCCTTTTAAAATGTCAAATCCCGAGGTTAATATTGTAAATTTCATAAGGGACTGGTGAGTTTCAGAGGAATCTTCGCTATCGGATCATCAGCACGTCCGATTCGATTATCTCCTTTGACAGGCTCCATCCTTGTGGTCTGTCCAATGAAACGGAGTAGCGGCACTGCCTAAAAGACGATGAAAGTGCAATGAACACTATGAGCTTTAGGATGGTTTCTAAGGAGAATCTTCAGTTAAACATTTCTGAAGCCAGCTGACCTACACTTGCCTACCTCACAGTGGCAGAGCGTTTTTCGCAATCCTGGGAACTTTCGTGTCCTTTGCGTCAAAAAAATACCTCCTTGGTCGTAGTACCCACAATATTGGTAATCCTCTAGTAAGTAAACAAATAATGTAATGGCCTATTAATGATAGAAACCTACAGTCCTAGTAAGTGGACTGTAAGTTAATTTGTAATGCTCGATATCAAGATCACATCAAAGTGAAAACGCTTTAGTAAATAATCAAGCAGTATCAACAGACTTTGTAGAAATTAGTATTGGAAACCACCATCTATTAGAAGTTCAATCTCTCTCCGTTACCCCTTTTGCGGCATGGGGCGGGAAAAGAACTATAATCTGTTAGCGTTATGGGATATTGTTGTCTGCTTTATTTTCCCAGCATTTTCCTATGCCTCCATCCCTCTTCCTCAGCACGCTGTTGCCACGATTTCATCTCAGAACATTTTCTTATTTTCCTCTTAAAAGATATAATCTGGCTACACTAAATGTACTTTCCGACCATTCCAGTCACTCGAATTCGTATTGCATCGGAGAACTTCACATGTAAAACCGCCTACCACCCACCACTGAGTGCTGATCACTGTTGGTCGATATCTGGCTGCTGACAGAATCAGTGCCTCTTGATTTCTCGATCAAGAAAGATCGAAAGGATGGCTGTACACGGTTTTTGGCGAGTTTGTGAAATTTGGCATCATAACTTCCCATTTACCGTGTACTGCAAATCTTTTTGGAACAGGGTAAACACCCGCTTCGAGACAACGACTGCAAGTGGACCTACAATTTAAAACGGATTCCGAACCACTAACATTTTCTCTGTAACCCTCATGGCTTTTTTATCTTGTTGTCAACAGAAACAACCATGGGTGGCGGCCGGAGGGATTCAAACCTGGGATCTCCAAAATTGTAGGCCGACATGTTCCACCGATGACTTAAGTTCGACGGGGACTTTTAAAGGTCGTTTAATATAATACTGTTCCGGTGTATTCAAAAAACCAGCCAGGTGGGAATTTTTCTGCTGAGTGGTCCTTCTTTAGTCTAAATAGCAATGTAGAATCTGCGACAGTATTTAAATCACTGAAAGAGATAAAGGCTTTATACCTTTATAATATTTTAGCTGCCCATTGCCTCGAAGTCAATATAGAACTCTTCCAATTTCTTCCCTTCACAATTTGCCTTCATTGTAGAAATTGAATTTGATTATTGCGGAACATGCCGCCATCAAACATGCCCGTGGTAATAAAAGGGCTACCTCAAAACAGTTATAACTGAAGTAAATACGTTTCAAACAAAAGTGAACTAATAAAATCCACCTTTTTCCATCGGTCATATAGTGAAGTGCAGGAAGAAAATTACTTTCAGTACATTTGATAACAATTGAAAGCACTAGCACTCAATGCCATTGCAACTTCTTCCAAGCAGAGTTCTGGGCAATAAAAACCAAAGTTGCGTCTTATTGACCACATAAAAAAGGCGAGAGCTAATTCAGGATCCACAGTTTGTTCACCCAATAGCGTCTGATGTGGAGGAAAATTGCTTAATAAAAACCTGAACGTGACACACATTTGGTCAAAACTAGTTCATATGAGAGCATCATAAAGTAGCCAGGATCATATGAAGAAACCCGAGGAAAGTCCCTCCGCAGAGTAATGAAAGAATATGTAAAATATGTGGAAAACGTATATCTCTTGCACTCGTGGCAGTGACAATGTGTCTCTTTATTAAAAGCACAGACTTTGTTTATCCTTTATAGGAATACTTGGTTTGGTAACTTTTAACGTTATTTATAGTGCTACTAATTAAGAGATTGTATAGATATTGTAAAGGAACATAACAGGTTGTTAATCCGACAATGTCAATTCAACTTACTCAAGGATTCCATTCCAAAACTTCATAAATACTCACATTAATAGTCATGGTAACCTTAAATTATTGAAGCTTACAACGTACCACGTGCAGTTATATTTAGAATTTTTGTTAGATCCTTTAGAAAATTTTTATAAGTAGAATTACTTTCCTGGTAAAAGTGTGTTCTGTAGACCAGATTTAAAATAGGTGAACAAGCTTGTGCAACTTAGGAAGATTTGGATTAGTCGACAAAAGCTTTTGGGATAACCTTCTTAGCATACATGACGTCACTTGTATTCTTTACGTTTTTGTCTACGGAGTTTATTTCCAAAAAATTAAATAACATTTTAAATTTTGTTGAAATTGTAATCCTTATTATCACCACGCACATTATTCTTTTAAAGGTGCCATTCAAGGATTACGTAACGCAGTTTTTGAAGACTGCCCCAATTGTAACGCGCCGTAACGTTTCGTGTTACCCCCCCCCCCCCTCCGCCTGAACGTTACTTAATACTCAAGTGATTATTTTTCCTTAAAAATGTCAATTATGTTGCGCAAAATACCGGAAGAAGAAGCAATGTAAATTAAACGAAATTGCAGCCCACTTTGGTCCTAATGTGTGTGCGTGAAATTGGTAAGTTCATGACTGGGATTTTACTTGCCATATATACACTTCTGTATACTTAGTGACGAGATATACCATATAAACTGAGCCGTGAGTCACGAGTTAAGAGTTTGAACTTTTAATTTTAACAAAAACTTAATGTTTCGTAATGCGTTGCTTGACTGGCTGTATTGTTCCAGGCTCTTCTCGTCCCACATCTTCTCCCACTTTTCTAGGGTATTCCCTCATGCCAGAAGCATATCGCTCAATCTCGCCAAATTGAAGGCGTTTTTGACATTCAGGCGTATTGACATCCATTTATTACCAGTAGAGAGCACCTATATCTCGGTAATCCACATCTATGACTACTTTCACATGTCTAATTATTTTCTAGCTTTTAGTACATCAGCTAATGTTAAATGAAAGTGTGTTTTTTTTCTTGCTTTTAGTACATCATCTAATGCTTAAAAAAACGTTTAACTTAAAAGTTTCTTTTACCTATTCTTTTACATGTCACTCCCTTTCCACACCCACTCCTAAGAACTAGATGTTTCTTAACCCCATAGTTTCTAACGACATTTAGAGTGTGATTGTTCGTCTGAGTAATCCCAAAAACTAAGAATTCAACATTAGCATCGGACAATTTAGATTTTTTTGTTTCTGACAGTTACTTCCCACCGCACGCCTAGGGGAGTTTACTTTGCAATAAACTCTAATTATACCACACCCAAACCATTCTTTAACGCGAAATTTTAATCTTTTTTTCCTGCCAGGTCGGAGTGGTAGGAAGGTCCGTCTCAATGGGTAGAGTCAGTGGTTCTGTATACTGACTGTTCCAAATTGGAAGGTAGAGTGGATGGGGTTGTCTTATCGGAACGGCATTGTCTATTTACCACCCTCAAATTGTCGTGGAATTTCTGTGTAAACGGGAGTACACTGAAATACACGAAAATTACACGGAAATTACACGGAAATAACACGAAAGTACACGATAAGTACACGGAAGTGTACGGAAAGTACACGAGAAATACACGGAAAGTACGCGGAACCAACACGGGAGTACTCCGAAAGTACACGGAAGTACACTGAAAGTACAACTACAAATTTCACGGACTACACGAAACATAAGTATACGATAAGTGCAAATAGTAACGTGTACGCAACACTTTCTGTCAAATTGTTATTAGTCTTTCTGGGAGGAAGAGGTCTATTAATCAGGCTTTTAGTTGCTTTATTAAATGGGGGGCTGCCGCCCCTCTCCCCCCGCCAGGTTTGTATCTAGAACAGGCTGTGATGAACTATTACCAGTAATATGAATATAGAAGAGACTATTTGTACTTATCGTGTACTTTCGTGTAGTTCCGTGTAGTCCGTGAAATTTTCCGTGTACTTTCCGTGTACTTCCCGTGTACTTCCCGTGTACTTTCCGTGTACTTCCGTGTTATTTCCGTGTAAGTTCCGTATACTTTCCGTATAATTTCCGTGTACTTTCCGTGTATTTCTGTGTACTTTCTGAGTATTTCCGCGTACTTTCCGTGTATTTCCGTGTACTTGTACGTGTAATTACATGGCAATTTGAGGGTGGTAAATAGACACTGCCTTTCGGAACACCTGGACCTCGACATTTCATTTCCTTCACTTGATTACTGCAGTGTTTTTCACGTAAAAGTCATGGCTATAAAAGTTGACGTTGACTGTCTGAATCACTTAACGCTGCCTACGGATAACATTCGTATCTTCTCAGGCAGTGAAGCTGCTATTAAATCCTTTACGGAATTGTATATAACCTCCAAAATGGTTATAGCTAATTAGCTAGCGAGAAATGGTACTACTCGTCTCAACTAAAACATTTATCACCAGCTTGGCAAGCCTTTATCCACATGCAAACTGGAGATTTCACAAGCATCCCTCAGGATTGCAAATGTTAGACGGCATAATCTCAGCCCAAAATGAACTATAATAAGTGTTGCCGTGGCCGTAATTTCAGGCATTGCTTCATAGGAAGATACGCTGACAGACTCAGCATTCAAATGAATTTTACAGGAGTTGCCAAGATGAGAAAGAAGAGGAAATTATATACCGCCTTCTCTGCAACCGGTTTTTGGGTTCCCTTTTTTTTAAAGAATTATCTGAATTAGGCTCCACTGATGTTAGGGATCTAGCTCGGTTTATCAGGAGCTCTAAATGGTTCCCGGCTTCGTGATAGGGCAAAAACCTTTTACTTTATGCTGACTATAGGTGGCCTCTCCTCCATCCCTAGGAGTTTATCTTGTTGAGTGCACAGTCTCAACTCTGGTATTACAATGGGCCTTTTTGGTCTAAATGCGCCTTTTTAGATAGCCACCCTAACCTAGCCTTACCTAGACAACAGCATTTTTATATGTACTTTCCAAAAGAATTGAAACATGCAGAATTCGTATTCATTAAAATTGATAAAATGATACCATAGTTACAAAATCCTTACGAAGGACCATTCAAAGTACTAATAATAAAGGGAAAATATTTCTTAATCGATTACTATAGCAAAGAAAACAATATTTCTATCGAACGATTAAAACCAGCATTTATCGAAAATAAAAGCGATCCAATAAAATCAACAACAAAAAAAGTTAAATTCCAATTATGAAAGATTTCTGTTTACGTTTTTAAGATGGACATTTTCACTGTAGCGGTTGCTACAAAGTAATTTGCAAATAAAAAATACTAAACGATAATTTTAAAGATATTTAATTTAAGTAAAATATAATGTGTTACGTTATTTTATTTTCTTCGTATTCTCTTCTGTAGCTACATCCTGAAAGTAGAAATTATAGAAGGGGACAAGAGAACCAAGAAGTTAATTTTTACCTACTTGTGCAGTGTGCTGTCCGAAACGCCAATTTTGAAATGGTACTGCAAATGATTTTTGTTTACTTACCATACAGATAAATAAGGAAATCATTAAATACGTACCTGGTCAGGAAATGAAGTGGTTTCGTATCTCCTCTTTCAAGCATTAAAATTTAATTAGAATTCCTAGGCTCCAGTTTCGTTGTCGTTTAAGCCGTTAAATTCCCACTCAGCTACGCGTTGGTATGATCGTACTGGAGGTTTCAGGGGATGCTGGCTTGATTGTAATTACTTACCTGCTGAAAACATGAGCTGAAACAAATATATACAGGGTGTTTCAGATCTGACTTGCCAAAATAAGTAAGGTGATAGATCTCAACTAGAGAAACAAAAAATTTTATGGCAGGAAGGGGGGGGGGGGGCAGTCTCGAGCGTTTGGGAGTTACATGGTGATTCATAAATTTCAGTTTTTCGTGGTATGCACATTACCCTTTTATTTTTATCTTTTCATTTACCCAACATACCGACATCAAACAAACGCTAAAAAACTACTATCCCAATGGCCTTTCCAAAATTCTCAACAATGTTGATCTAACTCCTACCATTACAGGTACAGTCACTTCCAAAAGTGAAAAAAATGGTTTGCGATTACCTAAAGTCCAGCATTTTCCAAAATTTTCTCCGAAATTTATGTAATTAGTACACCGCTATTTTATTTTTATTGCCCATCTTATTACTTTTATAAAAAGGTGCAACATGTCAACGTAGAGAAAATATGTAGAAATTCATACGTATAAATCCTATCGCAGAATATTATAAAAATCAACAAATTAAAGAAATTAAACTCAAATTAATTCTAAAATGCTTTTAATTTAATTAAAAAATAATTACAATTACTCTTAATAAGTAACAAAAAAAATGTCCACCGCTACTTTGGATGCATGCCAACAATCTCCTTCTAAATCACTGTTTAAGGCGTATTGCAGCCAGCCTCTCCTGTATTTTCGTCGCTCCATTCCCAATTTTACTAACTACATCCTCCTAGTGTTAACAGGGCTTGAATAAACTGCATCCTTCATTGTTCCCCATAAGAAAAAGTCCAATGTGATAAGGTCTGGTGATCCAGCAGGCCAAGGAATCGGTGCACCTCGTCCAATCCAGCGGTTAGAAAATTGTTCACTTAGTATTGCCTTCACAATGTCAGCAGTATGCGCTGGTGCTCCATCGTTTTGGTAAAACATGTCCGTTCGATTATGCACAGGGAACTTCTCTATTAGATCTGGCAGTGTATTGTCCAAAAAGTCCGGATAAATTTCACTTTTATGCACTTGCGACAAAATGAATGGTCCTACCAAATTGTTGCCGATGATACCAGCCCAAACATTCAAACTGAATTTCTGCTGGAATGAGGTCACCTTTGCCCTGTATGGATTAGTGTTCGACCAGGTATAGAGATTATGGAAGTTCGTGATATTATTGCTGGTGAATTTACATCTGTCCACAGAATTCGGTCCAGAAGCGCTCTGTAGTCAATGTCGCGTTCCAGAAGCCAAGTGCTAAATTTCAGTTTTCTCTCAGAATCTCCTTGGGCTGGGTGATGGTGATATGGACGTAATCCTCCTCGAAAAATAACCCTCCAAATCTTAGATGACGACACTCTTAATCGTCTTGTGACTCGTTTCTTCTCGTCTCAAGGTCCTGCCTCACGATGGTGATTATTTGCTGCTCAACGTCTGCAGAAGTTCCCGAAGGTTCGGGTCGTGTCTCTATGTCGTGTGAAGTAACACTTCCTGTTTCTCTTAACCTTCGGAAAGTCCGTGTATATACCCCTTTTTGGGGTGCTCGCCGGTTAGGGAATCTCCTTTGATATTTCAGTACATGTCTACTACACCATAAATGTAAAAACTATCCGCGTATTCCTGAAATATAAATTCTACGATTTTTTAATAATTTTTGCTTAAAAACACCCGTACTTATTGATTTGTTTTTCAACTTTGATAGGTATTCTTGCTGACTGATCTATTTTTATAGCAAAATTTTCATCAGGTACGAGTAACAGGACGCCAGGATACAAGGGTGTGAATTCTGTCTAACACTAGATAATATCGGCAATAAAACAAAATTTTACTAACATTTTTATAACTTTTTTGCAGCAATAATTAAAATGAATTACTTGTTAACCCAAAACAAACATTTTCGACCTTTTATCTTAAAAATTGTGTTTTTTTTTAAAGAATTTCCTACCCAAAATGCAATAACATAATTAGGTACTCAGGGAGTTCTAAGGATGCAGTTTTTCTAATCATATGCCTACCTTGCCATGTTACACATTTTTGGAAAGGTAATAAGATGGGCAATCCAGTAAAAATAAAAGGGAGGTATACTACTTGCATGAATTTCGGAGAAAATTGGGAAAAAGCTAAATTTTAGGTAATCGCAAACCATTTTTTTACCTTTGGAAGTGGCTGTACGTGCAATGGTAGGAGTTAGATCAGTAGTGTTGACATTTTTGTAAAGGATAGTTGTTTTTAAGAGTTTGTTTAATGTGGCTGTGTTGGGTAGGTCAAAGGATAAAAATAAAAGAGTAATGTGCATACCATGGAAAACTGAAATTTGTGAATCACCCTGTAACTCCCTAACGTTTGAGATTGCCCCCCCCCCTTTTGCCCTACAATTTTTTGTTTGTCTAATTAAGATCTATCACCCTACTCATTTTGGCACGTCAGATCTGAAACACCCTGTATATTTCCTGCATCGGCCAACCCTGCATTCAGAACTGTGGAACTGTTTTCCGAGAGAGTTTGTGGATAAGAGCCACGTATTTCTTTTTATTGGTGGTACTTTTTGGTATATTTCTCTCTTCGACAAGATTTGGCGGTACTTTTTTGACAGGAGTCTGTGATTCTCTCCGGATGGGAACATAATTTTGACAGGAGTAAGTGATTCTCTAAACTAATTTTGACAGGAGTAAGTGACTTCACACTACCTGTACTCTTTATTTGCATGTATATTCTTATGACTTTAAAAGCTGGATATATTTCGTTTTACTGTGGTGCCAGTGTTACTTCTTTAAGACCAGCTGGGTAATTTAGGGAGCCGGTTATCTAGTTTTAAGTAATTTTTGACGGCGCATTAAAGTGAAGTTTTTTTAAGAATAATTTAACAGTCAACGAAATAAAATAAAAAGTCAAAAGGGATATTAAGAAAAAGTAGCAGAGCGGATAAAAGGAAGTTCAGGATAAGGAAGGAGTTCAAGGCAGGGAAGATAAGTAGTTTCTTTATTATTTAAGTGAGGATTTTTTTAATGGTTTTCTTTTTTTCCCTTTTTTTTATCTTTTGTTTTCTGCAATTACATGCTCTGCGCGGACTTATTTTAGTTTATAGTTGTCGAAGAATATATATAAGTTGAGTTTAGACTTTTGTTTTGGCAAATTCTGGTTATGTTGAAGTTAGTGTTAAGAATGAGTTGATTTTACAAGCTGTGCTTAAAATTTTTGTTTTGGCAAATTCTACTCCAGCCACATTCGAGTTCGCGGGCTCTAAAACCTCGTGACAAAGAATTTTCCCCCACAACCCTTCGTCCACATAGCTAGCATATTTTATATGCTTAAAGGAAGATATAACCAATGTCTCAACAATGTTGAAAGTTTCTTTCCTGCCAGAATCATAGGTTAGTGGAATTAAAAACAACTATCTAGTCAACAAAAAACTACTCAAATTTTTGAGTTTCAATATTTAAAAATATTTTTACATTTTAATCATACGTTAAAACTCGTAGGTGAGTTGCAGAGACGGAGATATCCCCTCCCTAATGGTCAAGAGGACTGGATGCGCAAATACCAGTAAAAGTCAAAGCGACTATTTTATATTATTTATACTATTTATATTCTAACTTTTGAATTCAAATTTAATTTAAAAGAAACCAAAACTTCCAACACTAGAACCTGCACTTAGTTTCAGTACTGGATGTTCATTATCTAAAAAGGAGTTCAAAACTGAGGGGAGCTTATGACATCAGTCATAAATTAAATACAGGAAAAAACTTTGCTACGTTACCCTTCATTTTTTCAAAGGTCACAAATCTTATATTTTCAAAATTCAGAAATCCTAATAACTCCTTGGTGACCTAAATATTACACAAACACTTCAAGACTAAAATTTAGCCCGAAAGTATCCTTGGTTAGAGTTTACTCGGTTAAAAATATTATGGGGTCTTCTCCCGGGACAATGTAAACATGACATATCTTAAAGCCATTTTCAGATACTTATGTATATACATATTTCGTTTATTTTTTCTGCACGTCTCTCTATGTATTTCTCCTTTGACTTTATTTTATTCCTAAAGCTTTTTCACAAAACAGATTCCAGGAAGAGTCGTTCCATTACATGTGTAAGCGAAAGAAAAATAAAATTAGAACGCAAATAATTGTTTATTGTGATATTCATCTAAGGTTTCGACTGAATAGGGAAAGTCGACAAATGGCATTACGTATCCTAAATAAATAGGGAGTGAATGAAAGATAAACATTTCGCTTAGGGAATAAATGGTGTGCTTTGAACTCGTCTTGAATTAAGGTGGAGACTTCATTCTAATGTTAGAAAAAACAAGCTTAGAGATTTAAATGACTTCTTTTCAAGGATATGAATATGTATGCAACGGGGTGGTCTGATTTCACGACGACATTTAATTCCATTTAAAACCATGTAATCGACTGTTTTTACATTTAATTCCATTTAAAACCATGTAATCGACTGTTTTATTAAATTCTCAAAAGGTTCACACATGTAAGGAGAAATCGACGTGAATTTATTACAGAAAATTCTCTGTACAGTGTAATATTTGTAAAAATGTTAATATCAACATAAAAACCTTTTCAGGTAAACGTAATAATGTTTAAATTATGTAGCAATTAACCTGACATAAATAATACTTAAAATGCAAAAGTTCACAATAACAACTTAATTGTGTCTTGCGTGCACGTACAGAATGAACAACGATAATTAATTTAATTTACATTTAGAACTGGTTCCTTTCAACCCTGATTCGAAATTGATAATATTTCTCGTTTAATTGCGGTCACATCCATTACAGGTCAGCTGCATTTTGAATAATTGTCATTTAATGAAAATACCCACCTGTGATATAGTTAGTATTGCATGAGGAAACTCTGATGCATGGTTGATGTCTACATGAGATAGACGTCCCTTTGTATCGGTCGCACATTATCGACTTGCCACTGAAAACATGTCAATCGCAATTTCTGTGGTTGTACGAAAATTTTGGTATTTAGCACAATGGACAGACATTAAAGGGCACAGAATTGATCAAAAATGTAACACTTAAACGTGCAGAGTAATTGTCAACTACTTCTAAATGTTAAAAGCTATTAAAGCGCAGCCTAATGAATAAATCGGATTTAAATAGCACCAACAAGTGCAATTGGAGAATTTGTGCCTAGGTAGGTACTCCATTTAAGAGTTTTACAATTGGCCCAATCTGGATGTCTACATCCAACGAGGTAATAGTATTTTTCGATACAGGGTGTTTCAGATCTGACGTGCGGAAATGAGTGGTGTGATAGATCTCACCTAGCCAAACAAAAAATTTTATGACCTCGAAAAAACGCCAAAAACTACTTATCCAATGAGCTTTTCAATATTGTCAACAATGTTGATCGAACTTCTATCGTTGCAGATACAGTCACTTCCAAAAATGAAAAAAATGTTTTGAAATTAACAAAAATTCAGCATTTTCCCCGAAATTAATGTAATTAACGCACCTGTTGTTAATTTTGATTAAAAAACCTATCTTATTACCTTTCCTTTGCTGAGCAACCAGTGTTGCTGAGTTGCCGGATACTCCGAGCGAACATGAACAGGTCCACAAGATCCTTGATAAGAGAAAACTGAAATGGGTGATACGAAGTTTCAAGCCCTATGAATCACTGGGATTAGATGGCATCATTCCAGCTGAACTACAATTAGCTTCCGCGATACTGATTCCGTGGCTAATGGTCAATGGCCTGCCTTAATCTCACCTATATTCATTCTCATGGACAAAGGTGATGGTGGTTTTGATTCCTAAAGGAAGAGAAGCTTCACATTCTAAACCCAACGATTTTAGGCCCATTAATCTCTCCTCCTTCCTGCTCAAAACCCTGGAGAGACTCTTAGATATCTATATTAAAGAGACAATGAATCCTTCCAAGCTCTCTCTGTCGAAACATGCTTACACTAAAGGTAAGTCCGTGGAGACAGCCCTGCACGAACTTACCGCAATCATAGAGCATTCGCTACTGTAGAAAGAATACTCACTTGCAGCCTTCCTCGATATTGAGAGTGTTTTTAACAATATCAGGTCAGGGGCGATAATGGAGTCTTTAAGGAGGCATCAAACTTACTGACCTCATGCTAAAAAGCAGGGTCATCGTCTCCAGTTTAGGAGGATCTAATATTCAAAGAGTGGTCACTTTGAGGTACCGCTCAGGGAGGAATCCTTTCAACGCTCTTATGGAACTTAACTCTGAATGAGTTACTCACAGACCTGGAGTTGTCCGGTCACAAGGTTATTGCCTACGCCGATGATATTGCCCTGATATGTTCAGGTAAATACCCCAACACACTGGCTGAAGTGTTACAAGACGCCCTGCCCTCTCCAAGATATTATCATGGAGTGATGGGTGTGGTCTGGGCATAAACTCGAACAAAATAGAGTTAATACTCTTCTCTCGAAGACATAAAATACTTCTTATGAATTGCCCTGCACTAGACGGGGGTAGGCTGAAGCTGTGTAATCAGGTTAAATGTCTAGGTCTAGTCCTAGATATAAAACTTACCTGGAAGCCTAACACCCAGCAAAGAGTACGGAAGGCTACAGTAGCTTTGTACTCGTGTATAAAGGCAATAGGGAAAAGATGGGGTATGGAGCCACGTATTGTGCATTGGCTCTACACAAGGGTCATACGACCTACACTTATGTATGGGGTGAAAAGCCGATCGTGTTAAGAAATTTTTATATTTCTTGCGTTGCTCGAGTATAAAACAGTTTGTTTTGATTTTTTAGTTTGAAAATTCACTCGGGTCATGTGAATATTTCGTGCATTTTGTGCGTTTTTGAAAGTGATTGTCTGTTGGCGGGCACTAAATATATCAACCCATCACAAAACAATGGATAAAGTTCAGAGGATGGCAACACTACTGATAACAGGTTCCCTTAGAACCACACCTTCCAAAGCCCTGAATACTATTCTCCACCTTCTACCGTTATATCTCTTTGGTAAGCAAATCGCATCCTCAGCCGCCATTAGGATTAACTCAATCCAGACCAGGAAACGAACCGACTTCGGTCACTCCAAAATCCTGGACAGAAGAAGTGCCAGCAATATCGACTATACCTCGCCCAAGCCTTTCTTTGAGACTAAATTCGACTCCTTTTTTCCCACCAGATCGGAATGGGTGGAATGTTCTCCCCAATGGGGGGAGTCAGTGCATCTCTTCACTGACGGCTCCAAAGTAGAAGGCTCGATATCTCATTCCGCTTACCTGACTACTGCAGCGTGTTTCAGGTGGAAATCATGGCTATAAAGGTAGCCGCGGACTACCTGAATCATTTAATGCTACCTGGAGACAACATATGTATTTTCAAAGATAGTCAGGCCGCTATTAAATTCCTCACGGGAGTATACACAACCTTCAAAACGGTTGTAACATGTCGTTCAGCACTAAATGACTTAGCTGAGCATCTGAAGGTGCGGCTCATCTGGGTACCTGGACATAGTAATATTTCGGATAACTGTAGAGCCGACGAACTAGCGAGAATCGGTACCACTTGTCCTTATTCGGACATAATCACAAAACTGAAACTCTTACAGCAATCTCTCATAATTGCAAATGTTAATTGGCAGGAGGAACACACCTGCCTGATTACCCGACAGGTATGGCCAAAACTTGACCCTAAACGGTCAAGAGAGCTCATCCTACTTGGACGCAAAACAACTTTGTCACAGTCACGTATAGAAGAAAGAACCCAAGAAATTTTGACTTCGTCAGCATAACAGAGAATTTTAGAATGTCTCAAGAATACAGATACATTATTGTAGATAATAAATAAAACCGGGCCGAGATGGCTTCCTTGAGGCACACCAGAGGTACTGTGAATATATCTAGATAAGGAGCCCCTGAACGACACATGTCAACCAGTCTAACAAACAAGGATGGAAAGCCGAGGGAGGCTAACTTGTGAATCAGAATATGGTGATTAATGCGGTCAAATGATTTACTAAAATCGGTGAAAACACAATCCACTTGTTTACCAGCTTCAATTTCAGATACGCAGCAGTTGGGGAATTCCAGAGGGTACGTCGCGATGGGCCTTCCTTTCACAAAGTCATGCTGGAAAGAATCAAGAAATGGTTTGCAATGAAAATGAAGATGTATTGCAAACTTAAGCCTCAAAAACTTTAGCAATGCAACTCAATTTTTAAGTGTTTCGTACATCTCTTGAGTCAAAGCTGAAAAGTTCGCGAATTGCTGGATTTAGAAATTAAAACACAGTCTACAATACATGTTGACAAAGTATCGTATTAAGATTTCACAGCCTTATCAATGTCACGATCATTCAGAACGCTCAACCACAGGCAGAAAACCATTCGGTAAGTTTACAGAGATCGGTTTTTTAAAGTTATAACAGTAGTTACGAGAATCAAAAGAGGATCAAAACAGTAAAACACATAAAATGCCGGGTGATGACTGGATTCAGGGAACCATGGGCGACAGGTATCGGCTTACAAGAGTATCAGAGGCGACGGAAAAGAACACCAAGTCCAAAAACCTACCACAGTCGTTAAAAACACAACTGACCTGCGACAACCCAGAAGAGGCAGTGCTATCAGTGAAGGCAAGAAAGTAAAATCATATTTTAAGGAAACTTACATATTTCTGTCTTCTCATATGGTATACTGGCGAAAGACCTGCGGACAGCTTTGGAATATGCTGTTCCGATACACCTATCCCTGACGCGCAATACTGATTTACGGTGAATATTGCAATATTGTTAATAATGATAATGATATTGAAATTTATGTAAGCTATATTTATGTACTCTTCATTAGTAAAAGCAGCTGCTTCAGAAACGGCTAATCTGGTTAGACTGAATTTTTAAATAAATTTTTTTAACTTACTTTAGCAACTAATACATAGCTATATAGTTTGGAAATTTAATTGTATGGAGTACAGTCTTGTCTCTCTATATAAAAGCAAATCATCCAAACTGGTCTACGCGTTACAAATTTGGTTCCGCCACCTGCCACCACCTCAAACATCATACAATTGTCAACATTACATTTCAACAAATTTTATACATTAAAAGTAGAATCGTCTAAATCGCTCCACGCATTACAAAGTTAGATTAACCTCCCCCAGCCAACCTAAAGTCCAAATTATTTCTCATATCAGCAATGGATAATCATACTCCACAGAATAAAACAAAAAGAACCATCCAAATCGGTATACGCATTACGAAGTTGGGTTTCACCCCCTTCCACACCCTATCAATTTTTGTAATGGTACCGGTGGGAAACATATACTACCCAACAAAGAAATAATTACCAAAATCGCGTTATAAAGTTAGACTACCTCCAAAATGTGTTCTCATAGTAGCAGTAGTAGGGGTTCATATTGCATACTGAAAAACTAAAACGGAATCATGCAAATTGGTGTATATGTTAAGAAGTTGGTTAACGTCACCTCCTCAACCGACCCCGCGAAGAAATCGCACCCTCACCCTGGATCAAACATTTTCCTCACGATAGTGGGGTTTACACTCTAGATAACAAAAAACCAATAAATAGGTCTTCAAACATGTTCAGAAGCCCCCCCCCCCCACCGCCTTTTAAATTGTTGTCGGGTTGGGGTATCAATGGGGGAACATACTATATATATATATATATATATATATATATATATATATCTACGAGTAAAAAACTAAATGAAGTGGCCCAACAGCAAAGATCTCCGTAGCCAATCCTGAAGATGTGTAAATTGACAGGCGCACAAGTAAAACAGCACAGGACAGGCTGAAGAAAAAACGTTTATATAGAAGTGCTTTGGCCCAATTTTTGAAATTTTTTGGAGAAATCTGTTTAAAAATGCAATTTTAAAGCAGCAATATTTAGTAAAATTTGTAATTTTTATTAGGGTTTTTCTGAACATTTATATATTCTTCAAACAAAAAATTTAACTAATTAATTTGCAAATCAGTAAACACAGCAATAAAATGCTATTCATCTATTAACTCCTTGTAATATTTAATTTCACCTATGCCTTTAGCGATGATTTGAAACGAAAATATGGCTGCCGAGCCAAAGGGTAATAAAGTCAGCAAAAAGCAGGTATTTCACAAGATAATAGTTCGAATTGTTTAAAACTGGGACTTTTCTCAAATATTTTTGACACAGAACGTAATAGCTCTATATTTTTGATCTTCACACTAAATTTTCAATTTTATTTGAAGTCTCAAGCGATAAAATTAACACTTTTTCACCTACAACACTTGGTTAAAAAAAAACATCAAACAAAGTACAGCGGAGTTGAAATATGAGAGCAAAAAAAGTCATAGAAATCGGCACACTCATGTACACGGATTTTATTCATACATTAGAAAAGTAACTCACCAAATCGTTTAACGCGTTACGATATTAAGCTATCCCCCTCTACCCTCTAGAGGGAGATATTTTTTTCATTAATATGCAACAACAACAAAAAACAAAACAAAAAAGCTGCTCAGATCGGCCCATGCGTTACGAAGTCAGATTAAACCCCACCCAGAAAATTTGCACCCAACCTGGGAATATACCCTAAACAACAAAAAGAGAACCATCAAAATCGGTCCACGCGTTACAAAATTATACCCTGTCATACATAAAAAAAATAAAACTCAAAAATTTTAAAAAATATACGTGTCCAACTTAGAACCTTTTCGTTTTTTGGAAGTCTTTACACACATATTACGGAAATCGGTTATGTTTTTATTTGCTTTTATTTTCTGATTTAAAAAAGTGATATATGGCATTATATAAAAAATGGATCCAGGCAGATGAATTTTCGAAAACATTACCAACCCTTCGCATGCTATAATTTGTCTTTGCTAACTGCCAACCATACAATCGAACGCATTCTTCGCAATGAACAAGAAGGCTTTCGTGAGGGTTTCTCCTGCAACAATCACAACAACAACCTCCGAATTACTATCGAGCAATCCGCCGAATGGACGCCCTCTTTACATTTAATGTTCTTTTTTTTGTATATACATATGACGTTGCCAATGCTCCGGGGATGCCCTATGTTGCTAAAGCACAGCCTTGGCAGGAAAGGCATTAAGGATGGGGGAAATGGGTTAGGAGGTTAAGTGAATGAGGTGTCGATGTACGCCCCATTTAAATGTTTGGAAATAGCGATAGAAGAATGAGGGCTCGTCGATCTTGAGAGGGCGTTCGACAGCGTTGATCGCGAATACGAGTATACTACCCAACCACAAAGGTATTGGGACACTTGCGTTTTTTTTTTTACATTTTCAACTTCATGTGTATATAAAGAAGTGTTTAATATTTATAAAAGAAAATTTCGTTACAGCAATAATTATTTTATTGATTTTGTTGAAAATTTTTTTCACAGTTACAAAAAATTCAAATAAATAACAAAAAAATAACGAAAATATTACATATTCATTGGAAAAATTGGAAACAATAAATTTAATTTACTGTAGATATCTTAATGTTCAGTATTTCGTTGCATTACGTTTTTGTTTTACAACCTCTTTAACACGGAGTGGTATTGATTTAACAAGTCTTATCCTCGGCGGTAAAAGAATTCTAAATTTCCTTTATTTTTTCACGAAGAACAGTTTTAGTCCTCCTGGATGGATCAACCCCAAGTCTTTTCTTGATAACTCCCCATAAATTCTCTATAGGGAAAAGATCTGGACTATTAGCGGGCCAGTCCATTGTTGGTACTCCATTGACCTGTAACCAGGCTTTACTGGATTTTGTAGTATGGCTTGATGCTCCATCCTGTTGAAACACGAACTCCCTTCAGGCGTCTGAAGGAGAGGTATTAATGGCAACACATTTTGGAATTTTTCGGAGTTAATTGCACCCTCAACAAAATGAAGGGACTAAACTCCATATTTGGACATGCAGCCCCAAACCATTACAGAAGTAGGAAATTTGACAGGGTGCTTCAAGCTTTCTCTCTGGTTGCTTCGGACTTTTTCCGCATAACATGACGACGGTTGTCTTTCTGCCATTGTGCATTATTTTCGTTATTTTTTATTTTGTTTTTAAAGTTTTTGTAACTTTGAAAAACATTTCGAACAAAACAAATAAAGTAATTATTACCATAACGAAATTTACTTTTACAAATAAACACTTTTTTATATACCCACAAAGTCACGTACTACACAAGGAAAACTGTCGGAGCCCTTCCAAGTGATGAATAGAGTGAGACAAGAATACATACTGTCACCTTTGTTTTTCCTGATCGTCATTAATGATGTATTGTGCAGCTCCCTAGACGAGCACCCATCGCGAAGAATTAGATGGAAACTCTTTAACGAGCTTGCGCACCTGGACTATTCCGACGATGTATGTGTCCTATTCAGTAAACAAAGTAATGTAGCCCAAATGTCCGAAGCCCTGAGCAGAGAAGGATGCAGAGCAGGGCTTAAGATCAATAATACCTAAACCAAACTTATAAGTTTGGACTCCAGGAGACAACATGAAATTTATCTGGAAAAGCAGCAAATAGAGCAAGTGGATAATTTTTACTATCTCAGAAGCATAGTTACAGCAGGCGGCGGATCTAAAGCTGATGTACAAACTTGCATCAATAAGGCTTGAGTTGCATTTCATACTCTTGTTGAGATCTGGCGCAATAGCAACATCTTCAGATGCACAAAACACCGGATCTTCGAACATAAAATATGTTCTGTTGTACGTCAGTTCAACATGGAAAGTGAGCTGTCAAATACATCTAAGCTATAAGCCTTTGTAAACCGTTGTCTCCGGCGTAACCTTAACATCCATTGGTCGAAGGTTATAACCAACGAAGACCTACACAGCCTTACAGACCAAGGCGAGATAGACATCAATATTCGCAGGCGAAAGTGGCAATTGATATGCCACATACTAAGAAAAGAGCCGAACAATATCGCACAGCAGACTCTAGATTGGAATCCCCACGGAAACCAAGGAAGACGCCGAATTGGACGACCGCAATACATGGAGAAGATCAATAAATCGAAGATACTCAGATCAATAAATCGTGTACACAGTTGAAGGCGTTGGCGCAGAACTGAACCGTCGGAGGCGGTGTCATATACGCCTTATGCCCCAGAAAGGGTTAAAGGAACCAAAGAGAGAGAGAGAGAGAGGGAGAGAGCTCTCAATAAGTAAATTATGAAGTTCGTTATTGGTAAACTTAATTTTCCCTAACACAGTTTAAACCTTTAATGATTCTCACCTTATGCTAGAAATTGATCTTTTTCCACATGAAGACCAAAAAGCATAATATCAAGTTGAGAATGCAAATGACAGTTTTATTCGTAATGTTAAACTTAAAATTTTATCTTATTAGAAATACAATTTATCAGCGCGATGAGCAGGAGAAATAGAAGGAACTGAAGCTTCCCTTTTGCGGGAGACATCATAACCGAGTCATCCGTAAGCTCCCAGTTTCAGCGGCATGACATCTTCCATGTATAAATCATTCATAATAAATGCAATTCAAGATTGCAAGAACTTTGAAAACTGCAGGAAATTTCATCTTGATATCTTGAGTCCTGACAATGTCACAACTGCATAAACTGGAGGATGATTTTTGTCAATAGTGTACTGCAGTACCCAGGCGACATATCCGGAGTTGTCTCACGTATGTTAGCTTATTATAAACTGATATTACATAGCAAATTTATTTATAGGAGAGAAATGTCTTCTTCTGCAGTGCTTTATGGAAATGTTTTGCTCAACTACGTTAAGTAGTAGACAATTTCTGTTACTCTGAGTACTGATGCTGTTCCTTAACTTATTAAAAACTAAAGTTAGAAGTTCTTAATTATGCTTTGATGGAAGTTTAATAAAACTAAATGGTATTTAGGACATAAATTGTTTCAAGAAAGTTGACTACCTTAATTATTAAATCTAATGAAGAATATAAATGTTTCGCTCCTACTTTTAATGCAAAATATTTACGGCGAACAAGTATAATTTATAATCCATCAACGGTGGCATCCTAAAAGCTTTAAAAATTTTTATCTCGTCCTAAGCAGAATAAATTTAAATTTGGACAAAACCAATATAATACTTTTGCGTTGTTGCTTAGAATCTCCCTTTTCCAATTTCGTTTCTCTTAAAAGTTTTCCGGAGTAACCTGACAGACAACTTGATAAACCATTTCACCTGGAAAATATAAAGATCAAACTTTTTAGAAGGTGATTATGCAAATCACTTGCTACCCATAATATCATTATACTGAACTTAATGGCAAAAGTATTAGATTTTAACAGTTTTATACCCCTCGGACAGAAAATTGACTGTTTCACGGGCCATTGAGTGAGGGACAACAGTTTCGATGTTCAAAAGAAAAAGTAAACTTTTTGAATTTTTATGTGAAAAGATTTTTATTTTAGGCTTGGACACGCAGGCTGGAAATGAGATATCTTTTATTTTTTACGGATGTGACGTCAATCTAGAATTAGATAAGTAAAACAGATTCACAGCCTTCCTAAAGACATTGCACGATTTTACTAAAAAAATATTTCGTAAATCCAAAAAGCAAAGGAATCAAAACATGTTAATTTATAGGCACGACAAATCAACAAATATTTTATATAATTTCTTCAATCAAAATTACAATCAAAAGTCACCTAAAATGTCCAGTTCTTTGAACTTGTTGCTCAAAAACTCTATTTTTCGATTCTGCAGGAATCTGTTTATTTATGTATTTAAGCTTAATACAAGCTACAACATAATAGTACAAAAAATAAAAATACAAGCTATAACGTAATACTAATAATACAAGCTCTTACAGACGGGCTCAGGGTAAAAGTAATCTATTTATAAGGTTCGGGCAAAAGTGGCTTAGAAAATGTTCCGCGCATAAAAGAATAGCGTGAGATTCCGGGCAAAAACGAATTGTAGAAAATTTCCGGGCAAAAACGATTTAACTACAAAAAGTAATGCAAAGTCAATGCAGTTAAGTAGTAAAGTCGTTTTTACCCGGAAATTTTCTACGATTCGTTTTTGCCCGGAATCTCACGCGATTCGTTTTTGCACGGAACATTTTCTAAGCCACTTTTACCCGAACCTTATAAATAGGTCACTTTTACTCTCAGCCCGTCAATTATACCTACTAAATACAAACTGGAAAGAAGAAGAACTAAGAGAAGAGATCAAGATGGTCGGGATCAAGATATAAGGCTTTGTGAAGGGATGATTTACTCAGATGAAAGTCAAAGGAGGAAATTTCGTTGACTTTTCGTAACATCCTGGTAATTGGTTCGCGTTGACAGTAGTTCGTGCGATGACGGTCGAGTCGGAAAAGGGGAGTGGACCTAAGGTTGCGGGGATGGGCATAGATGGGTAAAGATTGCAGGATTTAAGGACAGTCTATGGCACCAGTTAATAATTGATAAATGACGAGAATATCGGAAACATCACGACGTTTACTTAAGGGTTGTAAGTCAATCAGTTTTAGAAGATTTTCCGTCTACCGACGGAAGATCACATAGAGCGAAGCGAATGAACCTACGCTGGACAGATTCAATCCTGTTAATGTGGGTTGTTTGTGTAGGTGGCCATACCTGGCTGGCATCTTCAAGAAGAGGTCTAACAAAGGAGATATAGAGAGATTTGGAAACATAAGGATTGGAGGACTCTCTATACCAACGCTTCACAAACCCTAGCGCGGAGTTAGCTCTGTTAATTATGCTATCAATATGGAACGGAAATTGAGTTCGCTATCACAGATTATTCCCAAGTCACAGAAAGAGGTAACAATAGGGACTGGTACGTCGGTTGACATATAGACTCTCGGGGTGGTGGTAAGACGCTTGCGGGAATAAGAAATGGACTGGCATTTGGAGAAATTGAGGTCTAGAAAGTTTTTCATGCACCATGTGGTGAACGGATCGAGGTCTTTTTGCAGGAGAAGAGAGTTGGTTGTAGAGGAGATATGTTTGATTATTTTCATGTCATCAGCATAAATGGACAGCTCTGAGACAGTTGATGACACATTCAACATCATTTATTGTAAGGATAAAAATCAATAGGCCGAGGTTGCTGCTCTGAGGGACGCCGGAACGAGCGACAATATGGTTAGAAATAGATGAGCTGATAAGAATATTGTACTGACGGTTGTTGAGGTAGGATCGAATCCAGGAGATGAAACTGGGGGGGGGGGAGCCAAGGCGAGCAAGTTTGAACAAGATAACGTTATGGGAGATCTTGTCGAAGGCTTTACTAAAATCGGTGGCGATAACATCAACATCTTTACCGTTTTCCAGGGCACATAGTGTTTAAGAGACGAAGTCAGTTAGGCTGGTGGTTGTAGATCTACCTTTAAGGTAGCCATGCTGAGAGAGAGAAAAGATAGACTTACAGTGGAAGAACATGGAATCATAGACCAATTTTTCGAAAAATTTAGGTATGGATGATAATTTAGCAATGGGTCTGTAGTTGGACACATCATTCTTGCAGCCTTTTTTGAAGATGGGAATCATATACGAATTTTTCCATAATTGAGGGAAAACCCCTTGAGTGACCGAGAGGCGGAAGAGCAAAGTAAGGGGTTGAACTAGATGCATAGCTCACTTTTTAAGAACTATGGCCCGAATGCCATCGGGACCTTGGCGAAAGTCGTCCTCAAGCCCGTTAATACTGGCGGCGATTAGTTCGGGATCAGGGTCGAAAGATATAAATGACGTTTGAGTGCATTTGTCCATGAATTAAAAGTAGTTAAGGTCAGGTTGTAGGGAATTTTCGCTGAAAGATTTACTGAAGAAGTGTGCAAAGAGGTTGGTGATTACCTTAGGATCAGACGAAGAGGTATTCTCGAGCTTAAGGGTGGAAGGGTAACCATTGGATTTCTTCCTGGAATTAATAAAGCTATAAAAACGCTTGGGGTCGGATATGAGGCTAGTTCCCATGCGTTGGAGGTACTCATAGTAGTGGGTATCACAACGTTCCGAAAAAGACGTATAAGCAGGTAGGTAGGAAGAATAGTCAGACTTGGTCAGACAGTTTGGTCAGACAGTTTGTCAACGTTTATTTCTCCTGTTGCGAAGAGAGCGTAATTCTTTGTAGTACCATACGGGGGATGAGGAGTAGTTTTTACGAGGAAGAAGAGGGATAGATTGTGTAATACATGCGTGTATTTCCGAATAGAACGCCTCTAAAGCAACGTCAATTGGGAGATGTTGAGGGATACCGCCAATATTAGAGCTGAGGAGCAAGTGATTTAATTTGTCAAAGTCGCCTTTACAAAAATTTAAGGATAAAGAAGACTCGGAGCTTGAAACGGAGGCGTAAGCGTTTCCGGGGTTCAAAAGCAATCTGTTCACAATTGACCAATCATATATTCTACCAAGATCGACATTTACCCGTTCGATGCAGTCTTCAAGGAGTACAATAGGCCTACCTAAATCAACCTGAACATCATCAGCATAAAAATGAAGTTTCACATCACGCACCACACTGGTCAAATCATTGATGAAGAGGCTGAATAAAAGCGGTCCTAGTATTGATCCCTGTGGTACGCCACGTGAAAGAACCAAAAGACCAGAAATTATGCCATCGTTCTGCACTCTTTGTGAACGATCTGACAAGAAACATATGCTATCATAGAGGCAGCACACGAGCTAAAGTTGAAACACGTGTGTAATTTGTGAATAAGTAAGCAACACGTGTGTAATTTGCGAATAAGTGGTCAACGCAATCGAAAGCTTTAGAAAAATCCAGTAAGGTTCGAGACTTTAATGTTTAAGTCACACTCTAACATCATCGGTTTTTTTCTACAATTGTACTTCTAAAACTATTTAAAACTCTACAAAGTTGTTTAATATTAAATATTTTATATTATGATATCATCACCCATTCTCGGTTATTCAATTTTAATACAAAATCGTTGAGATCTTTCTATTCATTATTTTTTCCTTTTAAGATTGTATGCACAATTTTAGAATAATCGGTTAAACAATTGAGAAACTGCAGTGTTTAAACATGCACATAGGGATGCCCAAACATACGAAATGTCCAAATGGATTTAGAATACCTCGAAAAGTGTATATTCGTTGAAATCTCAATTTTAAAAATTAATGAGCAATTTCAATCTTTATTCCACGAAGCTTTCCCTTTACGATTTGAAAAAGCAAAAGCTCAGATACATTTTCTAAATATATACAAGATACATAACTACAATACATGTATATTCCTCCTCCCTCATTTTCATTGAACCGTCAATAACTCTTCCCTAATCTGTTTCCACCTCATTTACATACATCTTAACTTTATGATTAAATCCTTCGACTTAAATCCAAACAGATTAGTTTACTGAGATATGATAGTATTCCCCCAAATTAGCTTCTTAGTTTGCTCCTATCCAGGAGCGACTTGGTCTCGGATTATCTTATTTCAAAAATCATTTCATCTCAACAAATATTTCTCACTTCCTTATTCAATTACAGAGCTTCGCCGGGTGTTAATGTTTGTTTAGAAAAATCCTATTTACACTGACTTTAGTCAAGCTCAAAAAAAGGGAGCCCCTCAGTGCTGAACAATGGCATATCTTATGTCCTTAAAGCTTTTTTTTACAAGAAAATCTCCTGGAGCCATCAATCATCCACTTTGTGGGGAATTTACTAACCGCACAACAACAAGTTGGCAGCAAAAAGGGAAAATTTAATATTTAAGAAGTAATAAAAGTCGCTTTTTTTGCTTAGGCGAGTAACAGTACGAAATATTGCTACTGTTTCATTTTGGAATCAGGAGATTTCATAAGATCCGATCAAATAATGAGATTTGAACTTCAGTTTCCTGGTGTGGACCTTTGTTCTTTGATAACTCGACCGGAGGAATATTAGACAGGAAGGGAAATCAATAACACTCGGAACCATACGTTCCGTCCCCTGTGATCCATCCTTGAGGAATTTATCTTTTCTCGGATAATATCAAATATCGAATGAAATTCTCTCAAATATATAAATCCAATGGGGTCAAATTACAAATATAATTTCACGGAAGGTTTCATTCATAATCCTCTGCAAATCCAGGATGCTATTTTGAGGACGACTTAATAAATTCCTCGACGACATTTACGATGACATTCTATTAAACGAATATTTTCTCATTTCTTGCTGTTAAAGAAATATATGTGGATCGATATTAAAAAAGTCAAGACTTAAGTACTTTGAATGTAATAACAGTATGAGTGTTTGATGACACAATATCTGGGCGTTTTATTGTAGCTTTTTATTCTTACTAATTTACAAATTTTATTAAATTTGAAAAGGGAAGCAATGTTCTCATGCATAAACTATAGCTCAAATAAAGGTTTTTTTTAGCGGGAGAGGTGAAAATCTTCCAAAAGACAGCCCGTGCCCTCCGGTAGTGTGAGATTCTTACTAACTAAAACACCTCTCTGGGGATTAGCCGAAACAGACCACATGGAATCGGGGCCCTTTTCGTCCTCTACCTGTTGTGTTGTGGGTACCGTGGGTATAGCCAACCTGTTAGGGTCTACCATACCCTAAACCACCACTCCCACAGAAGTGCCTGAGGAAACGCCATTCGCGACCCAATTACCCCTGGGTCCTGCAGAGTTAGAAGGATGTCTCAATAGGATATCTCCTCCCGCATTAGTTACTTGGCTACGTTCTAGGATACATTGCCCGGTTGGTACCACTTGGAGCTGTAACTAACACTTGAGAATGTCCAGATGAGGATCACCGTATCCTAGAAGGCTTCAACTCGTTCGTCCAATCTCCAGCAACCGCAAAGAAAGGTTACTACAATACTAAATCATTCTGAAATGAATAGGTAAAAATTTGTAGAAGAGTAAAAAAGTTTGACAGTTGTTCTACCCATTTCATTTAAAAAGAAATGAAAGCTTCAAATAATGTGCAAATGTTCAAATAAAACAAATGCGATTCAATGCCAATTTTGGCACAATTAATTTCACACCATTAGCATTTCTCCGTGTAGTTCTTTTGTCTTTTGTAGGCCGTGGGAAAAGGGCTACTGCTACCTTTTTCGGTCTGTCTGTTTACTTTTGGGTGTAAAACGTGGGTAAAAATCAAGTAAAAATCGTTCTTTTGATGGAGGGGAGGAAAATGCGAAAGTTAACAGACGCTGGGTAAATTGATGGCAATTGAAGATCTGTCAAAAGTAAATTTCAATGCAAAGATCAGTGCGTTCACAAGAAATCATAAAAATAAATAAAAATG
Source organism: Leptarthrus brevirostris (assembly GCA_964036015.1). Taxonomy (NCBI): domain Eukaryota; kingdom Metazoa; phylum Arthropoda; class Insecta; order Diptera; family Asilidae; genus Leptarthrus; species Leptarthrus brevirostris. The sequence goes on from OZ038371.1 coordinate 22,512,009, forward strand.
AATAAAAATTTACTCAAAAGTTAATAATTTATTTCAATTTTTAATTCTAAGCTGTAACTTGCCAAACATCATGTGGACGAAAACTTTCGGTTTTGTGTAAAAACTTTCGAGTAAACAGACAGTTTAGTTTTCTACTTTTCCAATTAGAATTTTATATGAAATAGCTAAAATCCTATTTCATACGCCCACCATTGTAGCTAGTGATGAGCACTATCGAATGCTTCCAACTATCGATAGTTAGTAACTGAACGATTTTATAGTACTCAGCTTAATTCCAGAAACTTCTGCCATTTAGTTTTAGATGTTTCCTTACACATTTTCACCTTACATATTCACCGTACGAGTCGTACTTGATTTGCCACGTTTCACATTTCCTACCCTTTTAGAATTGTTCATCCTGAACAGCTTTCATCCTTTCTGCAGTTCTTCCGTCATAATAATCCTACACTGGCCTTTGTACCTTCTGGCAACTGCTCCTCAGATCTCACTTACTTTTCTAGTTCCATCGGATTGCTCTTTTTGGAACATACAATTAAGGTTGGCCCTCTCTTTGCGCTTTTCTTGCATATTTGCACATTCCCTTCTAGCTAACTAATATGTAGCTGAAGATCCCTGTAACACCATGACAGCTTTTTTTTCTAAGTCGACTTTTAATGCATCTTCTGCGTCCTTCAATTTCCGGTGTGGTGAAGAATCTCATCTTCCTCCATTTGAGCGTTAATTGGCTTACATTCTGGAATTTCCAACTCCTCAGTCAATTCAGGGCTTTCTTCCATTGAAGTTTCCATTGCCTTGTCAAAATCTTGCAATTCCTGATCCACAGCCTGGAGTTTCCGCTTTCCTTTGCTCGATGTCAGTAAGATAGTCAGTCTTCGTACAGGTTCAATCTTCTCGTCTGGTGGCGCATTCCCACTATTCACATGTCCTAATTTATCTTGCACCCGGCATATCCAGCACGCTCTTGACTCATTTTTATTTTGTAACTTTTATTTTTTCAATCGTTGCTCTTCATTAGTCCTTCGCCATTGAAGTTCCCTCAAAACACCTCCGTCGCTTCTAGCACCTTCCATTGGACCGTACTTCTCTGAAAAGTGGTCAGGGGTCTTCCTTCTGTAATCGCTTTGCAGGTGACCTTCTTTACCGCAGAACCAGCATCTGTACTTGCGACAGGGCATTTTAGCTTTGTTGATCCTGTGGCTATCCCTCTTCAATCCAAATTCTTCCCGATCTATTTTGCTGCACTTTTCACTACCAGTCTTCCTGGTGCCATATTCCATAAGGTTTGGTCTGCAAGTGAATTAAAAAATACCCCTCTGGCGACCTCGTTAACATAATCCTGCCTAATCGTGGGATAAGTCAAATGTGTTAACCTTTATATGTTCCCAAATAACTGCTGCAAAATCTCTACATGCTTCTGTGTTCGGCTCCGTAGCTGTAGATCTCTTGCATGTGCTGGTCGCCATATCGTAACTCTTAGGCTTGTATTAGAGATGAATAATCGTACCTTAGGTCTGCCGGTAAAGTCTGTACCAGTTCTGCGGCTGCGCCTCTGCGTGCCAAAATTAAAGCTGTAGCGTTTTCTTCGTCATTCCCAAAGTTCATTGCCGCTGCTGTCTCGAACTGAAGTCTTTATATTTGCCAGGGCGTTTGGCCGTCAAATGTTGGAGGATGAAGTCTTTTATTAACAGTCACATCTGTAGCTAAAGTCGCTGAATGCCGTTTTTGGACACTTTCTAGTTCAATCCAAATCTCTTCGAAATTTTTTTTATTTACACTTCCATTTCACATTTAGCTTCTCTTATTTTGAGCTGTCCAGAAACTTCCACCTCTTCCAATCTGTTTTTAATATCTGACTTTATCTTTACTATTTTATTATCCACATGGCTTTCTAGGTTGATAGTTTTCTATGGTCTCCAATTTCTTCTCTACTTCTTGGTTCCAGCCTTTCAAACTGTTTCTGCATACATTCCAATATACTTTCTCTTATTCAACCGAGGCTTTAATTTCCGCTACTGATGACATCTGTTCTTCCAGCGATGCCTTTAACTCAGTTACGGACGCTTCCATCGTTGATTTCAACTCAGCTGATGAAGTCTTTTGTTCTTCCATCGATATTTTCTGTTCTTCCATTGATGAGATAAGTTTCAACAGAGCATTGAAAAGATCTGTCATGCTTGGAGTAATTTCTTCTTCTAGGTCGTCTTCATAACCAAAAGTCTATGGGTTCTTTCCCTCGTGTTCCATGGCTTCTTTTAGTAACGCTACCAGGGCATTTTTATTTCCATTTGTAGGTAGGGAATGTTTACTTAATTCCATTTTAGATTGACTGCACTATTTCCCTTTAATTTCACAATCACACTTTTTTTCAAGTTCACTTTTTAGTCTTTCTTAATTAATCCCACTTCTGACACCAATTGTAACGTAAATTGGGCTCTACGGGCTTGACGGATTAATTAAGACACTTATATTCAATCCCAAATTTTCGCACTTTTATTCACTTCGCTTACTTAGTTCGTTTCACAATTTCCTTTATACGTTACGCACAATATAACGTTTCACTTCACGGGTTGAAATACAATTAACTCTTCACAGAATCACATGTAATCTCGCAGTCTAAATCACGACCGAACAACTCAGCTTAATTTTTGAAATTTCTGCCACTTAGTTCTAGATGTTTCGTTACACGTTTACCCTTACATATTCACCATAGGTTCGAGTCGTCCTTAACTTTTCACATTTGACATTTCCTTCCAACTGGGGCATGCGTAGCCTATCTCGTACACGTTACAATATTTATCATTTATAAATCAGGGAACGTATTCTGTACAACGGAGTCAAAATCATCAACATTGGTATATGCCTTACGTAAAGCTAGGCGCCACCTATTCTCCAACTCTCACCACAAGCCAGAATGCAAATATATACTTTATGCTTTAGAGTCATCTAAATCACACCACGTTTTACAATTAGACTACCCCTCCCCACACCGCAACATTATTCATCATAGTAGCAATGGGGGATCATGTATTCAACAAAAAAGAATCACGTCTATGCATTAAGAAGTTGGATAACGCCCCCTTCATAAATTTTGTCGTGGTACCAGTGGGGTAACATATTCAAAAGAAGAATCACCTAAACTTTACCAAGTTAGACTACTCCTCCCCCCATCACCACCCTAGAACAAAATTTATCCTCATGTTAGCAATGGGGTGAGTATACTCTATACAACATGAAAGGAATCATCCAAATCGGTCTACGTGTTTAGAAGTTGACATCTACCCCCTCCCCCACTACAATCGTTATTTGCGATAGTGTACACAGTGTCGGTGCGATCAAGTGAAAAGTTGGTGTTGAGAACAAACCTCAACTCTTCGGGTTTATCAAGTCTGATTAACGAACTACCGTCGATGGTAGAGTTGAAGTGAAAGGTTATTTCTTTTCAATAAAACGACATTGTGGCGCACTTGCTCGTGTAAATCAGACTTTAAAAGGGCAGAATCATTTTCATTTAAAACGATATGGAAAATGTTGGCGTCGTCAGCATAACAAAGAATTCTCAAATAAGTCATTATCTGAAATAAATAATTGATGTTAATGATAAATAGCAATGGTCCGAAATGGCTGCCCTGGGAGACACTTGAGCTATTTATTTTTATTTATTTTGAAAGTGCACCATAAAATAAAACAAGCTGAGTATGTCCTGACAGACAAAATATACCAAGTTGGTGAAGACTAAAGTCGGTGTCGACTTGCTTACCAGTTTCAATGGAAGAAACTTAGATGTGGTGTATTTACCCTTCACAAAACCATGGTGGCAAGAAACCAAAAAGAGCTTGCAGCGAAAGTCCAGGTCATCGTAACTATCAAACCTTCAAAAAATTTACCAATACAACATAAATTAAATCAGAGATAGAGATAGATTAAATAGGTGACAAAGGATAGCAACAAGAGACAAGCTACAACTTTTCAAAAAAAAAACCTGACAGTCAATTTTCTAGAACTAAGACTTAGAGAGGTCACAAAAGTGATTGGCGGTCGTCATTACTTTTATTATCACCAAGACTGAACACATGCGGTTATCCATATAATAGTTATTATAAGAAGCTTTAAGAGCACAGCAAAATTGGCTGCGCAACTGGTAATAGGTTAAGTAGCCAGAATCACTCCTTCAGAAGCAAAACCTCTTCCAAACTTTGTTCTTTAAGCTTTTCAAATAAGTCCTTTGTTAGAACCATTAAATCAAGGCTGAAAAATGCATGAGCTGCAAAGTCACTCTTATTAAAAACATTCGACCAATTCCAGGCAAGAAGCCATTCCTTACGATTAAAAAGGTCAGCTTTTGTATACCAGAGATACATATGTCAACCTGATCCTGCAGTACTTATGGTAAAATGTTTGAAAAGTCAACACGTTATCCCTTATATCAGCGACAATACAAATAGTATTTAAAATTCACTAATATGAAAGTAAATCAGTTTTACTTGTTTTTAGGCAAAGTTTTTAATAAATGTTCTCCGCGGCAGATAATTGATTAAACTTTCACGGATAACATGCTATTTTAATGGCCATCAAGATCACATGGTTCGATTCGGAGAGTGCACATCATAAATATCACGCTTCCTGAACGTGGTGTACCACAAGGTTCAATTTTAAGGACCCTTTTATATTTTCATTTTACAAATAATTTTCCCGTTGTAGTTATGAATACATCTATAAACTTATGCCGGATTTACACGAGTGACATATACGTCAAAATTTATGTCATAAATTGTCACTCCCGTGGAAACGGTCCTTCTTTTGTCTATATTTCGGTCATAAAAAATGGCGAAAAACTTTTGTCACAATGTTGTCATCATATTGACCTCGTGTAAGTGCCGTGTTGTACATTATGACTGAATAGTGACAAGCCGCGAAACAAAAATGAATTTTCTCACTCTTTTATGACAAGTTGTCATTGATACAAGTGCGGTTGCGGTTAATTAATGAAAGAAATTCAAAATTGTTCACTGTGTTTCAGTATACTATGTATAGTAGTCAGAATGTTGAGGGTGAATAGTTATGTAACTAGGTGGGTTAGTGAATAGGTGAGATGGGTTTTGGCAAAAAAGGTGGTAAAGACATAATGATTGGTTTATATGAGAATGGCAGAGGTAAGGCAAAGTCGTTATGTCACGGTTGATATTGAGTGCGGGAATAGTGCCAACGTTGACTTACAGTGGTTGTATAAGTGAGTGTGGGTGATAGGTGAAGCCGAAAGGATGCATTTTGTAATAGAGTGGCTGAGGTAAGGCAAAGGATGAGTCGATAAGTGACCGTGGAGCTGTGTAGCAGAATGGTAGTGAGTGAGTGGGTGGGGGGTGAGCGGAGGAGAGGTGGTAGTGAAAAATTAATTGTTTATTATCGAAATGATAAAAGCAACGTTGATTTTAAGAGGTTGGATAAGTGGAGGTCGATGGTGGCTGGTTGGTGGGCGGAGGAGGGGTAGTAATGAAAAAATGAATTGTTTCGTATCGGATTGGTACAGAGAGCGTTGGCATTATGTTGTTGGATGGGAATGGGCAGGTGGTGAGTGGATTTTCGTCTTCCAAGTTATGCCGTGAAACCTCCGGAATATGGGAACTTAGGTAAACACTACCATTTAACCCGCCACTGCCACCTAACGCATCCTAGTCGTGTAAATGCGTTTCGCACGTGAACAATGCCAAGGTCGAAAAAAATTAACTTGCTTATTATGTTATGAGAATTTTTTTCACTGCAAGTGCAACAAAGGTTTATATGGAATTCCAACCAGCACACAGCAATGTTATTCAACCAGCATACAGGAATTCCAGATTATAGAACAACTACCATATGTCTCTCAAACAGAAGAGGCAAACCAATTGTTACATACCATCGACGAAGATTTGTTTAATTAACTCGTTACATAAAATTTTTTTTTAATTAAAATTATCTGTAAATTGTTACTTTTAAATTTTTTAATTAAATTTTACCCGCAGAATTGTAATTTGACTTTACCTTTGAATATTCCTCCTTCAATGCAGAGTGCAGAGAGAGTACTGCTGTAGGTATCATCACACGTAAGAAAACGAAGCGTAATCGCAAGACGTTCTACTGCACATATTGATTCCCGCATGTTTGTGTCTGTCTTTTGGATTAGTCGCACGATTCTTTCAAGCAAGAAATCGAAACCACCAGAAGACATTCTAAAAAAATTTGTGTCTAGGTCTAGATAATTTTTTCGAAGCTTAACACGTAAGGACTTATAGAAACCGCTTTCTTCTGAAAAGAAGGGACGAACCCATTCAGCCTTTCTTTTCTTGGTCGTTGAGCACGTGAAGAATACCAGGCTCTCTTCCTCTTTTTTGCCTCTTTCATAATTATTTAACCAAAATATATGTGTATATAGCCAAATAATTGTGCAATTCTGCACAAATTACAAATTGCGGCTTTCGTCTCTTTTGTCATTACCCAAATAATGTTGTCACAATATGCCTCGTCACTATCTATCATTCATGTAAATTCTCCGGTTGCTACGCTTGTCATTCACCTTAAAGTGATGAAACGTAGTGAATAAGCTCTCAGTCAGTAATTTATTTGTCATAAGTTGGCGTCGGGTAATTGGTAAGTCCCACCCCAATGACTTGAAGTCATAATTATTGACATTTTGTGTCATTCGTGTAAATGCGGCATTACATGCTGAAGATTGTCATAAATATATGTAGAAGTACTGAGTTTACTTAAGTAAGAAAAAAATTCGAATAATAATAATTCACTTTATTTACTCTAATTAACAGTGTTTAAAGAATACTTCGTGCGTTAAAATGAGAGATGGATTGGTGGATGCGCGAGCTGTAACAGTCGGTCGTCAAGTGTCTGGATCGGGTGCGTTCACTGCTGAAAAAGCTGTCATGGTCAACTTGTCAGTGTTTATCTGGGATGGGGTTTGACGTGTCAGTGTTTATCTGGGATGAAGCCATTATTAGGCAGGACAACATTTCTTAATTGTTACCTGTAATAATGGTAAAGTGACCATAAGTAAAAGTTGACTGCTCCAAGTTCTAAGTTTTAAAAAATTTTATCTTTTAAGTCGGTGAAGCTGAGCGCTTCTTTTTTTAGTGTAAACAGCTGCAGGATTAAGGCAACTAGGACTAAGTATGGATTATTATGAAAAGCTCATTTAAACATGTATTGTTTAATTTGCTCCCCCCCACATAACATTATCCTATCAAATCAAATTAGTCATCTGTTTACCGAAATGGTATTGATTCTAATATTTTTGCGCCAATACAACATTATATCGGAAATATTGCGCATTTTTGGAGCAAATCTAAAGTGTACGTATTCCATATTGTGCATAATATCACTTTTCCTGGCATATTATACCATCCTGGCTTGTATTCTTTTCGAGGGGTTAATAAATTAATGTAGGTTGACCCACTAATTAATTCTATATGAATCATGTCCTGGGCAATCTTTATACTAATTCCTTAATTGTTCTTCATTTAGCCGCGATGATATTTATCCCACCGCACTTTGCCTGTATGAGTGCTATACTAGCTTCACCTGGTATGTCCTTAAATTCATATCGAAATTTGCAATTCAAGGAAGAAAGATGATTGGGAATTCCTAGATTAGGCAAACAAGTCAATTGAATTTGAATTGCCACTTAAAATGTGTAATGCTCTGAATGTAGAACAAATCGTACCTTAGGTACTCGTAAATGTAATAACTCATTCGTTGAGTGGTTTATCAAAGGACTACCCTGAATGTGACTGCGACGCGAGCCATCAAATGTTAGGTCACATATTTTACACCTGTGACTTACGAAGGCAACCTACCCTTTGGGCTTTTACCCAGAGCTATAGAAGGGGTTGAAGTCGTTGGACGTCGTCCCGTAATGGGCCAGAATAAATGGAGCCACATAGCCATAAGGCGTCACAACGTAAAAGGATAGCCAATACCATAAATTTAGATGTAATGGATAGACAGTACAGAATGCATTACGAATTGCTTGATTTAGTATTTGCCGTCCGTACTACAAGATAAGCTACTATAATAGTAGTAAGTTTTGAACACCATCGGCGGCTGCACTGTAATGATTTTACACACTCTCATCCTACATAACCTTTAAATTAAATATTTTTTGTTCTTCACAATTTTAACTCTTGCAAACTCTGAATTGGAAATATTTAAGTAAAAGGTACGTTTAACTACAAAAGCAAATTCCATGAATCATTTGTCCCTGATGATATAGCCTCCCTTGTCCACAAGTCAGTGAGCAAAAATGTCTCAAGAATTTTTCATATCTAAAGAAAAGGGAAATATTTTGCCTTCGGGAGATAACGTGGCTAAGAAGGCATCCAATAATAGCATTCCACATTTAGTTCAGAGTGCTCGAAATAGTGGCATGATCTGCAGGATAGCAAAGGCTACGGAGTCTGGAGACGCGTAAGCTCCAGCACAACAGAATATGTTCGTATATGGAGAACTTTGGCTAAGACAAAGAATCCTCCCCGCAGCGATTTTGTTGGTTGCTGGTGTTGCACTAAAGAACTTTACAAAATGTTTTTGCAGGATTCGACCCGCTTTTAAAGTTAACTTGGCGTAACAGTGAGACACAAAGGATTACAAATGGAAAGTTTTGAGAAAAATTCCTTTGTCTTGACCCAGTTTTGTTTATTTAAGAAAAGTTTTAATTTAAATCTCAAAGTTGATTCCAATTTGAATTTCTTAGTAGGTGCTTTTAAATGCATGGTTTTTGTTTTGAGAAAGCTTTGCTAGTAACTTTGGGAATGCCGCAATTGTAGTGAAATTTTGTAACACGCTGTAAGTATGTTATGTAAATAAGAGTTTTGGCGCAGTTGTGGAGATTTAATTATTTTGCGAAACTTCGTTGTTAACTACAGGACCCTAAAAAAAATTTTAAGGTTAGTTTAAGTTAAATTTCTTTAAATTGCAGATTTTTATAATATTTATGAATTATATATATATGAATTTCTGCATCCCTTTTCCACCTGGACAAGTTGTACCCTTTTGGAAAGGTAAAACAATGAGCAATTTAATAAAAATAAAAAAGTTTTGTAATTACATTACATTAATTACATATTGGGATGACAACAAACTAAACCAAAATTGTTTTCTTTAAATTTTTTTTATTTAACACACAAATCTCCTCGGTGATTGCTTTCGCGCCAACTATTTTCCCTCTGGATCTGTAAAAGGAAGAAAACGACTCGTGAGTTTACAACTCAATGGGTTAACTGCCTAAACTATGCAATACCGCACTCACATTAGATCAGCAAAGCGGACATACCATCAGAGCTGACCTAATCCTGTGATTTGGAGGATTGATACCTGGACATACCAACTTAATCAATTCCTCCTTCATCGGACATACCAGATGATCAATAGGACTTACTCTGGTTTTATTACAATTCCGGACATACCACAGATAAATAATAAAACCACCCAATAAGCGGACATACCAGCTATATTGGGATAATTCATAGGAGTGCTCTTCAGCTTCACCGGACACACCACGACCCGCTGAAGTCACTTCCCTCCAATGTGCGGACACACCAGCACTATTGGCACAACCATACCATGTTCCCCAACTTCACCGGACATACCACGTTCCATTGGGGAGCACTTTGACGGATTCATCATCACACACACACAAATACTCAAACGACAACCTACGATTAGAGGAACTACCACTCATAACGATTGCCGATTGTCATTACAGAGAGTGGAGACGACTCAGGACTATCCGCAGTCATTCCTTCTATAGGGCTGCACGAAATAGAGTTACTTTGTCTATTCGCAATGCAAAGCGTGATTATTTTGCTTCCAGACTAGATCCTTCTCTACCTCCTAAAACCCTTTGGGGTAATCTGAAGAGGCTTAGCATCCATTAAGAATCTGGTGCGGAGTGTAATCTCGATCCGGACGAAATGAACCAGTTTTTTACTTACCCTACTGAAATTGCGTCCAATTCATGCAGCTTGATACGTCTTCCTTTACATATGGTGTGAGTAGTTCTTCTCGCGTTCATCAATCTGGATCTGATGCATTTTTAACCGACTTCCCAAAAACACAGAGGTTCTAAGTTCGACGCGTATTTTTTTTTTTTTTTTTTTTTTTTTTTTTTTTTTTTTTTTTTATGTCTGACCCGGCATACCTTCGTAGCGCGTCGACCGATTTTGATGATTCTTTTTTTGTTGGGTAGAGTATGTTCACCGATTGGTACCATGTCAAAAAAATTTTTGGTAGGGTGGGTGGGGGTGAAACCTAACTTTGTAACGCGTGGTCCGATTTGGATGGTTCTTTTTTTGTTGTACAGAGTATGATCCCCCATTGCTAATAGGAGAAAAAAATTTGGCCTAGGGTGGGGGGAGGGGGGAGGGGTAGGCTAACTTGTAACGAGTGGACCGATTTGGATAATTCTTTTTCTGTTGGGTAGAGTATGTTCCGTGGTTGATTCTAGGAGACCAAATTTTTGGAGGGATTGTGGTGGGGGGTGGGGGTGGAACCTTACTTTGAAACGCGTGGTCCGATTTCGATGCTTCTTTTTCTGTTGTATAGAGTATGATCCCCCATTGCTAATAGGAGAATAATTTGGTCCTATGGTGAAAGGTGTGGGTGGGGGGGAGGGGTTGCCTAACTTCGTAACGTGTGGACCGATTTGGATAATTCTTTTTCTATTGGGTAGAATATGATACTTGGTTGATACTACGAGAAAACAAATGTTGCTGGGGTGAGGAGGGGGGGGGGGGGAGGGTGGACCCTAACTTTTTACCACGTGGACCGATTTGGATGGTTCTTTTGCTGTTGTATAGAGTGTGATCACCCATTGCTAATAGAAGAATAATTTGGGCCATGGTGGGGGTTGGGCGAGGGGAGGAGTAGTCTAACTTCGTAACGCGTGGACCGATTTGGATATTTCTTTTTCTTTTGGGTACAGTATGCTCGCTGGTTGATACCACGAGAAAAAAAATTGTTGGTGTGGTTGGGGTGGGAGAAGGGGGGTGGAACCTAACTTTGTAACGCGTGGACCGATTTGGATGGTTCTTTTGCTGTTGTATAGTGTGATCACCCATTGCTAATAGGAGAATAATTTGGTCCTATGGTGGTGGTGGGGGAGGGGGAGGGGTAGTAACTTCGTAATACGTGGACCGATTTCGATGATTCCTTTTCTGTTCAGTAGAGTATGTTCCTTGATTGATACCATGAGAAAAAAAGTTTAGTGGAATGGGGGTGGGGTAGGGGGTTATAACTAACTTTTACCGCGTGGACCGATTTGGATGGTTCTTTTCATTGTGTAGAGTCGAAGACACTAAAAAGTGAAAAATAAAATAGTTTTTAAAAAAATGGTTGAACCGACTTCACAAAAAGCGCTAAAAAGCATAAAATAATTTTTAATTTTATATCTATTACGACATTTTGAAGTCGGTGCAAATTAAACAAATAAAACAACTACAGAACCACAATTGAAAATTTACGTAATTCTACCTGAACGTTTCAGCTCACGGAATCAAAAGGAATGACGATTTAATACTTTTGTTGTAGTTGTTTGGTTTGTTTGATTTGCACCTAATTCAAAATGTCGTAATAGATATAAAATTAAAAATTATTTTGTGCTTTTTAGCGCTTTTTGTGAAGTCGGTTCAACTTTTTTTTTAAAAACTATTTTCATTCCGATGTATTGATTATCTTGAACTTTTGCGAGCTATATATTCTATTAAATCGAATGCTGTTGGCTCTGATCAAGTGGATCCTCGTTTCATTAAATTGATATTGCCATGTATTTCACCATATCTAGTTAACATAATAAACTGTTGCCTAATGTCGTCTTCCTTCCCGGATGCGTGCAAAATAGCGTTTGTTTCACCAGTTGCTAAGAAAACTTCCCCCAGTATCCATTCTGACTATAGGCCTATTGGAAAAGTAATGGAGAAAATAATGGTGGTTCAAATTCAACAGTTTTTGAGTAGTAATGACCTTTTATGTAGATTTCAATCTGGTTTTCGGTCGAAGCATAGTTGTGAATCTGCTTTGTAGAAGGTGTCAACGGATCTTCGAATTGCACTTGATGCAGGAAATGTTGTTGTTCTGGTTCTGCTTGAAAAGCTTTATAGTAAATTTGGTTTCTCTACTTCTGCTGCAGCTCTGATAAATAATTTTCTCGCACACAGGTTTCAGCGAGTAAGAATAAGGGACAAGTTATCATCGTTGTTACCTCTACGTCGCGGAGTTCCGCAAGGGTCTGTTCTTGGACCTTTATTATTTTGTATGTACATTAATGATCTCCCTACAGCTTCATCTTTATGCTGATGATGTTCAGCTTTAATTGAGTAGACCGGTTGGATTATTGGAGGATTTATCTGCTAGAGTTAATGATGACCTCGAGGGAATTTCTGCTTGGTCATTGAACAATCACCTCATACTAAATCCTAGTAAGTCCCAATGTATAGCTTTATATGGCAACACAACGCTTAGGGTAAATGAATTACCGTCTGTTATTCTTAATAATAGTGTTTTGCCTTTTGTAACCAAAATTAATAATCTTCGATCATGTCAGTGCTACTCTTGGAAGGATATATGGTGGATTGAGAAGGCTGTGGTTGTCTGCCGTATTGTATTGCCACTTGAAATGCGCTTAAAGTTGGTTAGAAGTCTTATTCTGCCTTATTTCACATATGGTAGCTTAATTTACCCAAAACTTGACTCAACTTGCAGGCGCAGGGTAGAGGTTGCATTTAATGACTGCATTCGATTTGTTTTTAAACTGAGCCGATCGGATCACATTACTCCCTTGAAGCTTTTTTTACTGGGTTGTAATATTGATGTGTACTTAAAGCGTAAGGCCTTATAATTTTTGTTTAATTTAATTCATTCTAGAGAACCAATATATCTTGCTGAGCACATTCAACTTTTACAGTCGTGGAGAGGTCGCAGGTTGCTTATTCCTTGGCATCATTCGTCAGTCCTTGAGGGTTCTTACTTTGTCCAGCTCGCCCGACTTTGGAATTCTCTTCCTGCAAGAGTTCAGGATGCTTCTTCTGTCAATGAGTTCAAACGTCTTATTTCTTTTTGTGAATTATAACTTCTGGTTCGTGTGTGAAAGGTTGTACAGTATTTTTTATATTTATATGAATTTTTTAAAACTACACATTTAATTTATTTATAAGATTATTTTCTTATTTCTTATTATTTACAAATTCAATTTTCGCTTGCTTTACTTTCAAATTATTTATATTTGCTTTATGATATGTAGTAGACTTTTATTTGATTTAATTCTTAGTAGCTTCATTGTTCACCATAAATTGATTTATTTCCTAAATTGACTGTAGCGTACTGTTAAAAGTTTTTTAAACTTGTGTATGCACTTTTATATTTGAATAAATGAAATGAAATGACCTCTAACTTTAACTACTCAGTACCTACCCACTACACAGTACCCACTAACATTACAAACTGCACAGTACACAGTACCCACCTTTATAAATTATGAATTTAATAACTGAAATCACTGTATGTATAGATTAAGATCTTTAAACTACTTTTCACTTTGCACGTTTAAATAAAACTGAGGTTCTTTCTTAAGGAGAATGAAAGCAAACCTCAGGAAACTAAAGGGTTGGTCTATACCTACGAGGTAACGCTAATTATTTTAGGAATTTTTGGGTGAGGGTCATAACTTACGAAATTTTAAAAGACATGCACAATTTTACGCAAGCGTTTAAATCATTTACTTCAACGGGGGAATCCCACAATAATCGATGTACATACGATACGATGATAAACCACGGAGAGCAGTGTTTATTGACGCGTTTTATTTAATTGTGCATTACATTGTAATACAATACAAACAATTGTTCTTCTGGTTTAGTAGTATTAGTAGCGATTTGTAAAAAACAATGAGTGAAAGGAAAAGAGATTATCCCAGCGGAGCTACGAAAAGAAAAAGTAAACAGAAAAGGGAGGAGGTCATAAAAAGAGTGCCCAAATATTCTTCATTTTTCAGACACCAGCTCCTGTGAGTGATTTAGATTGCAAAGGTAAGTACTACCCAACCCATTTATCCTATCTACCTGTAGCGAAGGGTGAATTTTGTTTTTAGGGTTCCGTACCTCAAAACGAAAAAAACGGAACTCTTACTTACCTATAGGATCAATTTGTTGTCTGTTTGTCTATCAGTCCATATCGTAAATTGCGTGTTCAGGCGTACGCGAGCTCGGGTTCTGTTCGTTTTGTATGGCCACGCGCCACGTTCGGATCGCACGCGGGTGTAACGAATGGGCTGGGCGCAGGTGATTTTGTACTAAACGCACACAACCCGCGTAGAGCCTGCGTACGTCTGAACACTCTCTAACCGTAACCTTACGTATAGTAATTTATTAACATATATTTTTGAAATTTATCAAACATTCGCTTTTATTTTTTAACAATTATATTTTAAGATTCTTCTGAAGCACATTCTTCATCAGATGTCCATCCGGAAATAGAAGAAACCCAAATCGACGATTCTGAGTTATCTGAAGATTGTAATATAGTTTCATCAGATAGAGGAAATTTTGGTGACCGTCCAACTGAATGCGAACGAAAAATAATTTTTAAATTTGGTCCATTTAAACCACAAGGACCGTTTCCAAAAGATTCAGTAAGTAACCGACCTTTTTCGGCCTATTATTATTCATATTTCAATAAGGCAGGCATAAAAATTCCAAGACCTTTTTCGGCCTATTATTATTCATATTTCAATAAGGCAGGCATAAAAATTCCAAGACCATGGTTATGTTATTCTAATGTTTTAAACAAACCGTATTGCCACTTCTGTTGGTTATTAACAGATCGTCAAAGCAAATCGTAGGTACTCCTCTGCATGGGTTAACGGTGTTTCCGTTAGAAGCAATTTTACGCAAACTATACTTGACCATGAAAAGTCACAGCAGCATATTAATGCATCCCTATCTTATAATAATTGGTTACAAGGAAATACCATCGATACTCTATTGCAAAGTGAAATCAATAGTAAAATTACATTCTGGAGAGATGTATTGCATCGTATAATTAATGTTATAATTACTTTAACATCTTGTAATCTACCTTTAAGAGGCCATGATTCTGAGTCTGGAAATTTTATGACAATTTTACGTTTGCTATCTAATTATAATTCAACTTTAAAAGAACTTCTTCTAAAACAAAAAGGCAAAATAAATTATTTAAGCCCTACGATTCAAAATGAAATTATTAATTTGCTTGGTACCGCAGTTAGGAACAATATTATCTCAGAAATTAAAAAAGCTCCATTTCTGACAATAATTCTAGATACAACACAAGACTTGTCAAAAATTGACCAACTTTCTGTAGTTTTTCGATACATCTCGATTACAGAAAATGATGATAATGTGCCTAAAGAATTAAAAATCTGTGAGTCCTTTTTGGGGTTTACAGCAGTATCCGATTGCAGAGCTGAAGGACTTAAAACTGAAATTTTAAATACGATTAAAGAATATGGAATTGATTTGACTAAATGTAGAGGACAGGATTACGATGAAGCAAATGTTATGTCGGGTGTTTATGGAGGATTACAAACCCTAATAAAAGAGCATGCTCCGAATGCCGATTATGTTCATTGTGCTGCGCACGCATTAAATTTAGTTTTAAACGATGCTGCGAAACATGTTGGTGAAGTGTCGACTTTTGTCGATAATTTACAAAAAAATATATACTTTTTTTGGCAATAGTATACAACGCTGAGCAATGTTAAGTGACGATTCATCTGAAAAATAATTACCCTTAAAAAGGTATGTCCTACCAGATGGTCTTCAAGGAACGATGCTTTATCAGCGGTAAAGAAAAATTATTTATTAATCATGAAAACTTTGTACCAACGAAATTTAATTTCGAAAAAAAGATGAACGTGAAGAATGTAAAAATATAATTAACATTTTAGAGAGTTATGATTTCTGATCATGATGATCATTAATCCTGTTTCTAAAGCTCTACAGCATGAAAATAATGACTTACAGAAAACTAGTATTTTATTAAGTAATCTTTTGAATAGACTGTGCGAATTAAGAAATCAAAATTCATTCAATAGTTTGCTAAATGAGTCCAAAGATTTAGCAAAAGAGTGGAGGGTAACAACTGTTTTTATAAACAAAAGGCGAAAGATAACGAAGCGTTTTTTTGATGAGTTATCACAAGATGAGAGAATTTCAGACCGGGAATCCTATTTTAAAGTCAATGTATACTATTGCTGTTTAGATATATTAATTTCTCAAACTAAACAAAGATTTCAGAGCCTTTGCGACCTGAGTAGTATGTTCGAAATATTACAACCGGAGAAACTCCTGTCTTCTTCAAACGAAGAGATATTAAACGCTTCTGGAAAACTGTCGGCTAAATACAGTAAAGACATCTCAGTTAATCTTTATGACCAATTAAAGGCTCTAAAAACATGCCTAAAATCTGAAATTCAAAAAATTCATTCCATTAAGGAACTCATTGAATTATTGCTGATAAAATTCAATAGTCTTGCATCCAGTTTTCCGGAGGTAATAACAGCATGCTTTTTATTCTTGACCCTTCCAGTTACAACCGCAACTGCTCAAAGAAGTTTTTCAAAATTAAAACTGATAAAAAATTACCTAAGAACTTCGTTGGGGCAGGAACGCCTGTCAGACCTGTCACTATTGTCCATAGAGGCAGAAACTTTAGAAAAACTAAAGTCATCATCAGCTATAAATGATTTAATAAATCAGTTTGCCGAAAAAAAGGCAAGGAGAGTGTATATTTAATTTGAATTGTTTGTAAAAATTTTGGAAAAAGTGACAGATAGATAATTATGATGAATAAATATTTCTTTTAATTTTATGCAAACATTTTTTTTTCTTTTGTGAGAAATCTTTACCCTTCCTAAGGGCCCCCAAGCAAATTTTTATACGGGGCCCCGCCAAGGCACGCTACGCTTCTGCCATTAGGATATAGTTTTTTGGCGTTTGTTTGAAGTCGCTTTTGTGAGCAGGTCAAAAATAAAAATATAATTATGATGCGCATACCGTGAAAATTGCACATTTATGAATCACCCTATAATTTCCAAGCTATTGAATTGCCCCCCACCCCCACTACAATTTGTTCTAGGTTAGGTGAGATCTATCGCCAAACTTTTTTTGGTACACCTTATGTGTAACACCCTATGGATATACGAAATCTAAGTTTAATAATTTCTGAAATAGGCGTAACATCAAAACTTGTCCAAAATCATCGACTTTGAAGCCCTCAAATGTCATCCTTTTTGAGTTATTGTAATTTTACAAATGCATTCATCTACTCTATAAGATCTTTACTATAATAGGAAAATATTTCATATGCTCGCCCCCATTTACATGTGTACGATATTAAAAATCTAAATTCAAAAAAAAAAAGTTTAAAAGTGTTTAACATAAATAGTCTGAAAAGTCTAATGTTGAAAGCAATGTTCAAAATCCAACTTGACCCCGAAAAATATGGAGACAAGTAGCTCAAGTAAAAGCGCCTAAAATATTAAAAACTTTTATGTGTTAATCTCAAAAAGTTTTCAAACATTTTCTGCACTTTCTGTTAAATCCGAGCCCGTAAAGTGCTTCGCAAAGTGAATCAGAAATGGCATTTTAAAAAAGTTTCAAAGGAAAATTAAATTTCCAGTAAAACTAAGTAGATACTAAACTAATGCTTAATGTACGTTCAGTATTAAAATTTTGCATTATGTTTACATTTATGTGTGCATTAGTGCACCTGTACAGTCCTTTAAATGTTTCATTTAACACAAGTGGCGAAAAGTGACAAGAATTAAAAACATCAGAGCATACACGCGAACGTGACTTTCACGCAAATGTCTCTTCAAGATAATAGGGAGAGGGAAAATAAAAAATGCAAAAATGCTGCATTTTTATCGCACCGGTGCCAGAACGATTAAAAGTACTTTAATGCCATGGAAATAGAGAAAATGCTTTAATATTCCGCAGTGAGATGTCGCCATCCCTTAACTCAAGTGGAACACGGTAATACTAAATCTGACACGAACCACATCTGAGAACGACAGCTAAACGAGCGTTGGAAATGGATAAGATTTTGACGAAAACTACCTCAGCCCTTTGGGCTTAAAGTCACGTTGAAACCAAACTTCCGGATTCTGTTCGTTGAAAAGAGTTATACGTACGCAAATAGAAATTTGTATCCTTTTTATTGTTCAGAGAATTAGCGAAAATTCCATGGGATATTTTAGTTTTCGACTATAAAAGTGGGGTTTAACTGTCAGGTCAAAAGCAAATTATAACCGACCCCTCCCAGAATGTGCAGATCCATACAGACGGCAAAATAAACTTTTCCTCCATTTGGATTGCAAGTACAAACGATATGGTGCAATTTTCAAATTAGGTCGAATGAACAGATGGAACTAGTTTTTATTGATTAAATTTTGTTTAATGAGCACCAGGATGAGAGATATCAGATATATGTATTACTCGACAAACAGTTAACATAGGTTTCCTATTCGTGGGTTTGTTAGAAAGTGAAAATTTGTACGTTCTTGTTCGAAAATGCTGGCAATGTAAAATTGCCAGAAAACTTTAAAACTTGGCTTCAGACTTTCCACGAGTAATTATGCTACAAAAAAAAACTTTGAAAATTGTTAAAGTAGTTTGACAGTTAATTCTACAGCTCCAGTAAATTTTAACTCGATTTTATAAAAGAAGAATAAAAGAGAATTTATTAGCTACTCGAATATTCATAAATCAAAATTAACCTCATGCATTCGACTCTTTATTAGTTTATTCCGTTGTGATCGCACAGTAGTTAAATATCCCACAACTCCTTCCTGAAGCAATAAGGAGCTTTCAATGAAGCGCCAAAGATTTCTTACACCCGTATTTTGGAGATCGCAGAGATTATCCAGGCAATAATCACCCAGGTATCTCCGAAAAAAATTACCAACGAAGACCTACACAGACTTACAGGCCAAGACGAGATAGACAACAGTATTCGCAAGCGAAAGTGGCAATAGATATGTCGCACACTAATAAAGAGCCAAACAACATCGCACAATAGGCTCTAGATTGGAACCCGTACGGGACCCAAGGAAGACGTCGAATTGGACGACCGCGCAACACCTAGAGAAAATCCGTAGATCAGGAAGGCACACAGATCAACAAATCGTGGCAACAGTTTAAGGGGTTGGCGCAGAACCAGCCAAAGTGGATAGTCAATATAGTAAATCCTCTATGCCCCATAAAATGGTAAACTAACCAGAAAGAGAGGGCTGCCTTCCGCGTGTGTGGCAAGGCAGAGTACAAGCAGGGGAAGTGAGATATAATCTCTTCCTCTCTCTCGTCCCTGTAGCTTCTGCAGAAGTCATTTGAAAAGAGTCACAATCTCTTCGCATTCTTACCAATTAGGCATTAAGCAGTGATGACCCCTATGCTTACACCTGTGGACGGTTTAGATCAAAAATGAAACAACAACGTTCACTTATTTAATGTATTCCACTATTTAGATATAATCCATAAATTCCAAAAACTTATAATATAAAAAATGTAATTTCGAGTTGTTAGATCGCGACGTTAGTCTGGTCGGTGGTCAAGCGAGACTAACTGAAGAGTTGCACTGCGTGATGCGTTGTTAGTATGTGTTGAGAGTATGTGTTGAGAGTGTGTGTTGCCAGTATGTGTAGTGAGTCCTCCACACACCTATGTAGATTGGTTCTTTACATCGAAACAAGACCCTTGGCGCTTAAGACCCTGCTTAAGCCAGATCCCTCCGTTCGTATGGCAAGTATTGCCATTTGCTCACCCCTAGTTCGCTTGATTAGCTGCCCCCATGCTAAGAAGCAGCTTACAGTTGGCTATAGGCCTACCTAAAGAAGCTTTATCCGATTTCATCTTTACACTATTCACATCACTAGCAAGCGCATCTGCTAAACAGTTTCCTAGCGCTTCCTTAATTTCCATTACTTCCGCTTGGAACACACTACAGTGGTGCGGAAGACGGCAAAATGGATCAATATTTAATTTTTCTGAGAAAACCACACCCTTTACCACGTAGTTTAGAACCGTCCGTGCAGATCTATTCGGATTCTCCGTGAGGCAATGTGACGGTTTCCCAGCCTTGCCTTTCTGCGATCGTTCATATAAACCACTTGACAAAGTAAAAGCTAAGATGGTATAATCAAGGATTCCCAAAGATAATGGTAAGGAGTTCAAAATTGTAAAGTGTCCAACACGAGCCTTGGACCAGAAGTGGCTTCGAGTCGAAGAGCAGCGTTTACTTCCATATTAAGTTTCGTGGCCTTCAGGATGGGATAGCCATCGGACGAGCCTGCCATGCAGCAGAAGTGGCCATTTCCCACCTTTTGGCCATATTCCACCAACAGCTCTTTCACAAGCGTACATAGCTACCGTTTCTTTCTTAACCCTCTCCTGAGTGTTCGGGTTTCAGCTTAATTTCCTCTCCAGGATAATGGTTACACATTCTCTACTTTAGATATAACCGCCAGTCTGAATCCTATATTTCCTTGTGAAAAGAACTAGCTTGGTCTTTCCAGGGATAACCTCCCGGCCCTTACCACCCATCTAGAGAGCCGAGTGAAAGCATTTAGTGTGGAATCGTTGAACACAAATAAGTACTTTCTGGAGGTAGCTATAGCGATGTCATCTACATAAGCAATCAGGACGCAGCATTCCCCCTCCAGCATTAGAAGTTATTCGTTGTCCACAAGATTTTAAAAAAGAGGAGACAGAACACCAAACTTGCACTATGCCACTTATAGTAGCAAGAACCATTTTCAGCCTTATGCTGATAGTCCTACCCTGAAGAGTCAGACTAATCAGCGACACATGATTGGCTTCTACATCAAGAGAAGCGAGTGAACTTGTGATAGCTTTCGTTGCTAAAAGCTCCCTAAACATCAATTAAGGTAAAGTGATTTACTTGCATTCCACCAATTTCTCTATAGTGCGTATCAGAGAGATAAGTTTCAGTTTCTATAGATTTACATTTACAATAAACGTATTGTGACACCGAAAATAAATGCTGTGCAATACTACAACGTAGATGTACATATGAAAACTAATCTTTCCAACGTTTGGAGGAAAAAACATAATAAACTGGTACGTCTGGCGACTTTAGAGGTTGCATGTGTGCCGTTATGTTAACACGTTTCAATAACCTTGGGATGTGACCTAGGCAAGGCAGCCCTTATTCAGCGCAATTAACAAATGAAGGCGTAAATCGAGGTTGCGTTGTAGTTTGGCAGAAATAATACCATCATGCCCTGGTGAATTGAATGGTTTAAAACGACCTATAGCCCAACGTAGTTTGGTCTCCTTAACTAATTCTACCATTGAAAGGGAAGGGAGAGGAGTTGAGGAGATCATTCGTTAGAGAACTCCCCCCCCCCCCCCCCCCCCCACACAGAGCTGACTGGATTTCCAAGAAAATGTTGAGAGACTCTTCCTCGATGAATTCCAAGTACGATCGGTTTTTTAGGTGATAGCTGGGTATACTGGAATTTTTCGATAAAGTCTTCCTGAGCCTTGGGTCATCAGACGAAGTACATTTTTCACAATTTCCTCTGCGGCCTTTTGAGTTCACTTTTATAGGCCTTTAAGTAGTCCTGCCTTATAGCAAAAGTGAGATAAAATCGCGCGCAATCGCCATTGGCCTTTGTCATATCAAAGACTACCAAGTTGTACAGTCCGCCATGGTATTTTCTTTTGCATTTAATACTATTGCCTGAGATAGTGCGCCATAAGAACATCTCCAGATGCAGGATCTTTGAATCGAACATAAAATATGTTCTGTCGTATGGCTGTTAAACATGGAAAGTATTACTAAGCTACAAGTTTTTGCCAGTCGTGTCTTCTTCACATCTTTAATATCTATTGACCGGAGATAATTACCAGCGAAGACCTATCCTGACGCATAGACCGATAACACGGAATAGACATCGGTATTAGAATGGCAATGGATAGGCCACAAGAAAAGAGTTAAATAACATCGCTCAATAGTCTCTAGATTGGAACCCGCAGGGGATCCAAGGAAGACGCTGAGTTGGAGACCGCTAAACACATGGAGAAGAGTCGTAGAGCAGGAAGGTATTCAGTTAAAAAATTGTAATAGTAGTTAAAGGCGTTGGTGCAAGACGCCCTATGTCCCACAAGGGGTTAAAGGAATGAGAGAGATTTAGTAAAAGTGCTTTTTCATCATGATACTCGTAATGCACCCGACACCTTTTCTTCAGTTTCAGTCTGAAAATTACGTGAATTTCTTTACTGATTAGCCACGTACCGTAACTATGAGAACTTTCTTGCAGTTCAAATCCAAAAGGAAAAAGAAACTACTTATGGCGAAATATGAAAATTCCGATTTGAATTTTAGCATTAATTTCACTATAAGTAAGTAATTTCGGTTAAGTCGTCGGTGATGTAAAAAATAACGTATTAAATCTCCATAATAAGCGTCCCAGGTTCGAACACTATCGACCCATGTTTGTCTTCTGATGACAACAGAACGCCTTAAGAAGCCATAGGCCGGTATTTACTATTCCACCACAAATTGTTGTCCCAAAGGGCTTTTTTTTTTATACGATGTGGCCAAATCCCAGGGGACAACCCTTTGATGCGTTAGCATGGTTTTGGGAACTAGTGAGTTTCGTTTGAATACGGCATCAGATTCCCGCCACAATAACTTTTCCTTGATTCCATGAGTACAATTGTAAACTACGGCCTACAATTTAAGGTGGACTCCGAACCATCAACATTACTCTGTCACCCCAATGATCTTTTAGCGTAACCTGTTGTCAACAATAAACATTCATGGGTTACCACCGATGGGATTTGATCCTGCGATAAAAGGTCAATGTGTTATATCTTAGTACTACGACGATATTTTGTCCTTTTTTTACAAAAAATCGATATTACTATTGGTATATTTTTATTTAGCTCGCTGCGTTCTCGGTTGCCACAAGGCATCCATCTGCGACCTCCCCTTTTTATTATAATTTATTAAAAGTTACCAAAGTTACTCTCAGACTTTTAATAGTCAATAGCCGCAAACGCGCTGAATTTTTGTTTGGTAATTTCTTTTGGATATCAAGGACCTGAGGAGGTCAAATATAAAATATATAAGACATTCAACGCAAAATGTGGCGAAGACAATTTTCAAAAGATGGAATTGCTTGAGTTATTCACAACACTACTTGAATTTCTACCATAACCTTTAAATATCGCTGTGTTTCATGAAATATACATAAACATAAAATTTAATATTATTGCTCAAAGTATGTTTGCCATTATTTCCTTTTTTACCCTAGAAAACAAAGCATTCGTGTAATCCTTTTTCTTGTGAAAAACATTTATTACCCTTTTTACTATGCGAAGGTATTTTATAACTCCCCAAATATTTCTGAGGGAAACTCTTTAAACGGCCTTATCAGATGAAAGCGGGGAATAACGTCAAGATGACCATAAAGCGTATTCAAACCATTGTTGGTCTTAATATTTTCTTGCCTCCATGGATGAAAGCTGAACACACATACATGCTTTCTTTTGGGTCCTTTATTGTGCAAGATAAGTAAAAATATTACCTAAGAGACCCGCAAGAAATAATCGAAGTGATCAGATAAGTTTATTTATATAAATCAGGATATACGTTATGCTGTTACGCATCCATGAGCATCATATACATTTACCTTATACATAGGACTTGATAAACATATCCTGCCCAACGTATCATGCAATCAAAAACTCAAAATGGTTTATTGTAATGGTCAGGGACATTTACATTTATTTGGTTTTTGATTGCTTTTTGTTTCGCATTAACTTTCTCATTAACGTTGGTCGGGAATATTATGAAAAGCTCAAGCTCAATCTCTGAATTTCACTATCCTGTATATGATAAAAGCGCAGAGAAGGTTTTAAAAACTTGAAATTAATTTGAATTCTATGATAAAGTTACGATCTTCTGTCTCATCTCATAAAATTAACTCTAAGCGAAATATGCGATAAATTACGAATTAGGAGTCATCAAAAATTTTAAAGTTAAGACTAAGATCTCCATTCGTACGCCGAAAAGCTGGGAAGCCACTACATTAAAGTTCGGATATGTAACAGCCTGGCTTGGTTTTCATGCATGTATACGTCAGGTGTTAGAGTTTTGAACAAACCTATGAAGTTGTGCCTCAAGAAATTATTTCGAAACATAATAGGACATAATATTGCAATAAGATAATGGTCCAAGCTTAGAATATAGGACTAATAAGGAAGTGCCATAGGCTCAGAAAACTTCGGCATACTTCTTTATTATATTTACTTATTGTGGGAGTACACCAACAAGTAACACAAATTTAGAATTTTGGTAAAGATTTAGGGGGAAAAATTCCAAATGAGAATGCAGAAAAGGCATTTTGAGAGACATTTTGGCTTTCTCTCTCTCTAGTTCCCGTAACCCTTGTGGGGCATTAGGCGGGAGAGGAATTTCACCCGATTCGAGAAAACGTTTGCAAGTGAACCTAGAATTTAAAGTGGATTCCGAACCACAGGCATTTTCCTGCAACCCCTATGACCTTTTTATCGTAATCTATTGTCAGCAGAAAACAACCACGGATCGCCGCCGGTGGGATTCGAACCTGGGACCTACTTATTGGCAGGCCGACACGTTATCATTTACTCCGCCAACGACAAGATTGCCTTTAATCTTGTGATGATTCCGAGGAAATGTTGCTATTATCCCTTGATAGCTATCGTCTTTATTATTAGCGCTAGAAACTGTTTACAGTATGCACAAAACTGGAGCAGGCATTATGTTCAAGAGGTGTTAAAATTCTAAAGAAATTTTCATCTCGCATGAGTTTCTAATTTGGGGACCAACAAACATATTGTAAGATGCACTGTAGTCTGCCAAAGACTACGTGATGAAAACGAAATCAAGTTTTGCAATGCTTATAACCCGAATTGCGGAAACCAGGTAAACGTCAGATGCTGTATAAAGTCAAGGCCGACTCGAACCTGGAGTTGGATCAATTCGTTCGTTCGTTGAGCAGCTCGACCACCACGCCATGTGTGCCGGGTTCGAGTCCATGTCTCCCCGTGAGGTTTTATTAAGAAATTAAAATAATCCACGAGAATTTCGACCTACGGGCCTAATAGACAATCCACCG
This sequence comes from Leptarthrus brevirostris, assembly GCA_964036015.1. NCBI lineage: Eukaryota > Metazoa > Arthropoda > Insecta > Diptera > Asilidae > Leptarthrus > Leptarthrus brevirostris. The sequence continues at coordinate 22,537,207 of OZ038371.1, forward strand.
CAGCGTTGCAGTCAGTCCTTGACCAGCGATCGGACGGGCCATATTAACCAGGGCGAGAGTACTGCAAGTGTTATGATAAGGCCAGGATCAGTTCGAACCCAGTGATACTATGTAAGATTAGTATTTTTATCTCCGTCACTAGAGTCCCTTCCTATTCCCGTTCTCTCTCTCTCTTACACTAGCGGGCCTCCCTGATTATCTAGTTATCTCTCTTATGCTAGCATGCCTTCCTGGTACAAAACATTCCCATAACTAGTCTGCCTTCCTGGCTATTCTTATCTCCGCCACTAGTGTAGCTCACTGCTGACTGGAACTCGCTTTATCTCTTACACTAGCGTGCCTCCTTGTACTAGCGTGCCTCCTTGTACTAGCGTGCCTCCATGGTGCAAGACACTCATTCCTCTTACACTAACGTACCTACCTGGTGTAATGAACTCGCCTAACCAGAGTACTAGCGAGCTCTCTGCTTCATCAGCGTGCTTCTCTGGTGCTGGACACTCGTTCATTTCCACTCTCAGCAGCGTGCTTCAATGACTGTACTATACCATACTAAATACCGGCCAAAGTTACAGTGGGTCCCCCTGAAGATAAGGTAACCAGTGCCCGCGAAGCAGAGCAGTACCTTGATACATACCGTCCGTTGTCAGTGTGGAACAGAGCAAATCAACGATATTACCAAACGGGACAGTATCCCGACTAGCTAGTTTTCCGGCGTTTAAACCACCACAGCGAAGAGGAGTACAAACATCCTAGCACAGGTGACAAAAGAAGACCTTCCGTCTAGTTTATTTGAAGACAACCATAGTATAAGTGATACTCGTTGAGGTATTAAATAAATCTTTTATTATATTCCCTAAGGAAAACCAAAACTGCCCATACCCCAAAACTCGTTACAAATGAGAACATAAATAAACGGTTTTCCTACAACCTAGGGGTTGTTACAGCCCTACCCCTATCAAAAACCTTCCCTTAACATTAAAACCCTCTAAAAATACGAGTTATTCCCCTAAGGACACGCGTTACCGAGTATTATAACGAAAAAATATTTTTTTAAAAAAAGTTGAACCTTTCTGAAGCTTTTTGTGAGTTCAGTTTTATACGACTCCAAAAATGCTGCTCATCCGAACAAACAAATTTCATCAGTTGCAGAGATAGTGCACTCTATAGAAAGGAGCTCCGGCATCTCAAATCGAACTCCGGCATCTCAAATCGAAATCCGGCAACATATTCTGAAATTAGTCACGGTCTACCTTTCATACGCTTTCCTTAGATACAAATTTTTACCATCGCGCTAGTGCCCCTCCGTACTCTATGCAGCAAGAGGGAGTCATCATAGTAAGAGTAGTTAATCTAAGTACAAAATTTTTATCATTTCCTAATCAGGAATCGTATTCTGTAGAACAGAATCAAAATCACATTTTTTTCATGACACAAATAGATACTCAGTCCACGCCTTACAAATTAGACTACGCCCACCAAAAACCTTGGTAAAAATTTTTCTTTATAGTAGCAATGTATACAAGAAAAAAGAATCATCCAAATACGCCTATGCGTTAAGGTGGTGGGTAACGATCTCTTCCCACCCTATAAAATTTTGTCGTGGTACCAATGTGGCAACATATTCAACACATTAGAAGAAGAAGCATCCAAATCGATCTACGCGTTTAGAAGTTACCATCCACCTCCTTTCCCACTTCAATCTTAGTCCAATCCCAGCGATTAAAATTTTATGGTGTTACCAATGGGGTAACATACTCTATACATCAGAAAAATAATCAACCAAATCGATCCACGAGTTACGAAGTTATACTAGCCCCCCCCCCCCTCCTTTCCCCGCCCCACCACAGAAGATCTTTTTCCATTATTAACAATAGGCGATCATATTCTATACAACAAAAAAATAACCATCCAAATCGGTACACGCATTAAGAAATTCCACCCCTACCCCATCAAAAATTTCTTTGACGTGGTACCAATCGGGGAACATAGCCACTAAAGAACGAATCATCCAAATCGGTCTACGCGTTACGAAGTTAGACTACCCCTCCTCACCCCACCCAACCGGTCATACATAAAAAATTAAAAAAAATAACAAATACGTGGGGAACTTATAACTTCTTGGTTTTTGGGAAAGCGGGTAAAAAATGATAAAAAAAGGTAGTTTTTGCCTGTTTGCGTGGCTTGTTGGAGGTGACAACGAAACGGGGATGGAATTAGGTTTTGCAGGTGCAGTAAATATTAACGTGTTCTTCTGGATCATTCAGTCCACTATTAACCCCTCATAAGAAAAGCAATTCATAACAGTTTGAATCAAAACTATTAACTTTCAAATTTGCTTTTTCTTATTCCCTTAAATCCTTAAGCCCAATCTATAGGAGACCAATATGTCCTTATGAATGAATTTGAGCTAGAAATACAATACACCCCAACCGCTTTAAAAAATTTTGTTTGTTGTATTTATGTTTAACCCTATAAAAAATTTCTCGGTCATAAATATATTAAACGAGCGATTGGAATTGAAACAGAATTATGGGGTACTTTATTGCACCGTCATAAGGATGAAATAAGAAAAAGTTATTTTCATATGTAATTAATGGTAATGATAAGAATTTGTAGAAGGGGTACACAAAGAAACCAATACAACTAAACTTATTTATGATTATTTATTTTTGTGGAAAAAAACCAGAAACTACTTTAGAAAAATGTCCGGTTTCTTCTTTTCAGTACTGTATAAGTTTTGAATAGAAATATGCTGCAACAAAAAGGAAAAACAAAAATTTAAAAATACTGGAATGACGACTCGCCAGACCTCAGTTCTATGAAAAACCAGGACCTTATGAGAAAATAAATATAATAAGCCTCAATCAGTCGAACACCTAATTATAAGTAATGATGTGCTATTCTCCCTTCTCCCTCAATTCTCTTCTACTACTCCAGTATTTAATTATGTCTGGATTAGATTTAAACTGTATCAGCACATCATTCACTTCTGCTGTCTTCCGATATTCATAAGTTTTGGAAATATCCCCATCTTCTGGAATCGTTCTTGCTGGTGATTTCAACGTCCACAACACACAATGGCTCAGGCATTCTTCTCCGTCCGATTCTCCACCTCCTTTTTGACAACCACTAACCTAAATTCCACCAAAAGATTAGTGTGGCATTATAAAAATGCTAATTGGGTGAGACTTAATAAATAGCTCAGAGAGCTGCACTGGCCTGATTGCTTTTCTATGAGAGACGTTAACAAAAGCACCGATTACATCTTGAACATCCTATGGTTTGGAATGCATCGCTTTGTCCCTCATAGCTTCAAAAACATCAAACCAACTAAGACCATAATAATGACTGTTTCGCAGCCATTAACAACAAGGAAGCAGCCTTCCAGATATATAAATTGTGCCCTTCAGAGGAATTGAGACGGGGAAAATGCAATTTCGACCAGAGCATTAGACGGAAGGTATTTTCTACTCAAAAGGGTAGTAAGGGCTTCTGGTCTCTAGTAAGAACCGTAAAGAATAATTTCACCTGTTCGTCAACACCACTCATTTATAATGGGAATGTTTTTACTGACTCATTGCACAAGGCCAACCTGTTTGCTTACTTACGTACTTACCACCTTCATCGCAGCCACTCCCATCTCCATCACAGTGCACTAGTAGGCAAAAGCTGTAACACTTTCCCACTTGGGAAGTTTTTAGGGTACTTTCGAAACTCGACGTGTCCAAAGCTACTGGGCCTAATAGTTTCTCGCCCCTGGTTTTAAAATGCTGCTCCTCTGCTTTGGCTAAACCTCTGCGCAAACTTTTTCACCTGTCATATTCAACAGGAATGTTTTCAAGTGCATGGAAACTTGCTCATGTCCAGCCAATACTTAAAAACGGAGAGGCATGTGACCCCTCTAATTATAGGCCAATTGCACTAACTACGAGCATACCTAAACTTTCACTCAGCAGCTCTCATTTAATTAAATATCTAGAAAATAACCATCTTATCAACGATTGCCAACCGGAGACTTACAAACGGCTCTAAAAGAGCGTTGAAATCACTGTCTCCATACTTTTGTTGAGTCTGAAATCGTCGCTCTTGATATTTCAAAGGCATTCGGTCTGCACTCTACCCTCAATAAATCGATAGAGAGTTTTTGTCAGCCCGTTCAATCCGTGTAGTAATTGACGGAGTTACTTCTGATTCCTACGAAATAAATGCCGGTGTACCTCAGGGTTGAGTCCTTTCACCAACCCTATTTCTTCTTTTTATTAATGATCTTTTATCCCTTACTCTCAATACTCTTCATAGTTTCGTTGATTTTGCTAACTCATTTGATTCTGTAATGAATTCAGGTGGAAATGCGACAAAAGTCAATCGAGAACGCATGTTTAGATCAATAAACAACGACATTTCTATGGTCCTCGCTTGGGACAGAGCATTCGTTTAATGCATCCAAAACTCAATGCCGTTTAGTGTCCCTTAAAAAGCGCCCAGTTCACCCCAAACCTATTTCAGTAGACGGAGTGAATATACCCAATTCGCCCTCCCTTAACATCTTGGGTATTGAGTTATCCAGCCATCTTAGCTGAACTGATCATATATTTGCAATCGCCAAAAATGCGACGAAATGCTTGGGTTTTCTACAGATATTTAAGAATAATTTCACCCCACCTGACTTAGCGTTTATCTACAATTCCCATATTAAGCCTAGACTTGAATATAGTTCCCATATTTGGGCAAGGGCCGGACACACCGCATTGTCCGCCTTAGGCAATGTCCAGCGAAAGGCTATTAAAGTTATTGGCGATTCCTCAATCTCCGAGGGCCTTGACTCTCTGGAGCATCGAAGGAATGTCGGTTGTCTCACTCTCACTCTTCTATCGCTATTTCCATCGCCATTGTTTTAACGAAATTGCTAGCCTGATTCCTTGTAGACACATGACAACGCGCGATACAAGAGCTACAAGTCGCTCCCACCCCTATACTCTCCAGGTCAAATTTGGAAGTAACGTCAGATTTCGCGAATCTTTTCAAAGCCGAGCAACACGAATGTGGAACAGTTTACCATCTTCTGCTTTTCCCTGGTCATATGAGCCCAAAATTTTCAAAGGCCGCGTACATCGACACCTCCTTCTCTCAACCTCCTAACCCATTTCCCTCATCCTTAAATCCTTTTCTGCCAAGGCGGTGCTTTAGCATTATAGAGCATCCCCAGACCTTTGGCAACATCAGATATAAAAAAAATTAAGTATGAGCGAAAACAGTAAAATTAATAATTATTTTAAATGCAAATGGTTCAAGTTAGATACTAATGGTGGTGTTACTCTTGAAAAATAAAACGGAAAAACTAACCTAGTACTGGAAAAAATTTAATAAAAATTAATAATGATCCAAATAATTTCATGACCCAAAAATAGCTGTAATTGTAAAAATATTTACTGATGTAATATATAAGTTACAAAAAAATATATAAAATAAATCGTTCATTTGGAAATGGTATAAGTGCGGAGCTCTTGATAAATAAACAGTTTCATTTTCTCTTCTATTTGTCACGGAAAAAATTCCTAACCAAATAATTCATTAGTTATATAAAACCACAGCTTAAAAATATAATGTAATTTAATTTTCTATAGCACGAAATTGTCACTTCCATGTGCCAAAATGGTTGTCATTTCCTTTCTTTGATACGATGTTGCCAAAGCCTAGGGGACAACTCTTCGATGCGAGGCTTTGGCTGGAATGGAATTAGGGTTAGGGACGTGAGGAAACTTGAATGTCTTGGTTTTGCATTACTGCGAGCTAGACAACAGCCCACAGACGAAGTGGATTATTTTTAATTTCTTAATAAAAACCCACAGGGAGACCTGGTCTCGAACCCGGTACCAATGGCATAGTGGTCGTGCTGCTCAACGAATTGATCCAACTCCTATCACCAACTTCACAAATCTATCTGTGTATTGGCTTAAGGTCTATAGACATTAAAGTAGACTTTAGGATTAGTGGTTGTCTGTGGAGTAAGTGATACCGTGTCGGCCTACCAATGCGGAGGTTCCAGGTTCGAATCGCACCGGCGACAACCCATGGTTGTTTTCTGCTGGCAACAGATCACGATATACAGGCCGTGGGGGTTGCAGAGAAAATATTAATGGTTCGGAATCCAATTTAAATTCTAGATCCACTTGCAATAGTTGTCTAGAATCGGGTGAAATTCTTCTCCCGCTCCATGCCCCGCAAGGAGTACGGGAACTACAGAGAGATTAGGAAACGATACTTGTACCTAGGAACTTTTAAGACTTGCTTCAATTAGATGGTAAATGCTTGGTTTAGCAATATCCCAAAGGACGATGTAAGGATAATTGTTTGGTAGTCATTGAAATTACACCCCATGCAAAGTTTATTTATAAAATTTGAATATTTTAATTGAATGTTTCCATCAAGTGAATTTAAAATGAATATAAAAAATGAATAAAATAAAGTTTTAAACTGAATGCTTATCATTTTACAGCAGTCGTAACATTTTTATCTCTTCCATTCGTGACTATTTTATTCAGATCATCCCGAAAACAAAACATGTACACCCGGCTGAGTACAATAGAATCGACTTGAACTAGATTAACAACGAGCAGAGAAAAGCACTTATGTAGACATATACCTTCCGTACCCCAAAAATTTGTTCCTCAATATTAATCTAAAATAATTTCGCCTTAACCAGATTACTGAAGGCATTCACATTTAACTTGATCTAGGGAATATATATGACAGCATATAATCTGTACATGACAGTCTGCATATGAACGTGCTTTAGGATGAGTAGCCTTCATTGAGATGCATAGCACGGTGAACATATTTTCTTCATCGTGAACATCTTAAAAGAAATATGGTCGACAGCATCCGCTACAACTCCCCCTTTATGACATTTCATAAGTGAATACTACTTACGATTCTATATATAGCTGGCTGATATATGCTATGCAGTTGAGGTTACGAATACGCTCCTGATGTTAGCACACCCTTTTTCGCGAAATGTCGAGAGTCACTTAATATATCGACCATAATCTGGGTACACTTCATGCATACAAAATTTATCAAGAGCCATGGGATGTGATCTCTTTACTTCCAGGGAGTGTGAGATGATAATGCTATACATTCACTAGCTCTTTGCATGGGTTAAACCGAATGCAATTACAATTCACCATTTTGCATTTAATGCACTTTGAATTTAAGCTTAACATAAACTTTATTAACTAAACAAAATTTATGTACTTACAAATACTGGCTGCATTTTAGTTGATTAAAATTTTGTTGTAGAACAGATTATTATTTTAAAGTACCTGTATAAAAGCGGTAACTTGTACGTTCATTTAAATTTTGTGTAGTACCTTAAAAGAGATGGATTAGACATAATCATCTTTTAACAGACAACGCCGTGTTGAGTATTTCAGTGTACTCAAAATTTTGTTTCGACTTCCTGGGGGGAAGTGAACAAAGCAACTTAGCATTATTGCCGATAATGCATAGGAAGTTAAATCTGAGCATAATGTAAAATCTATAGAAGTGGCATAATATAACTTTTCGCTGGGAAGGGTATAAAACTTACGGAATAGAATATTGTTCTTTAGCAAAGATGCCGAAGTTCAGGGGATCCCCTATGATGCTATTATATATCTTATTAAGGGTGAGTAAAAGAGTTTAAGCAGGACACGACAGTACAAGCTACGATAAAATAACATAGTTTTTAAAAACAAAGTTGAACCGACTTCACAAAAAGCGCTAAAAAGCATAAAATAATTTTTAATTTTATATCTATTACGACATTTTGAAGTCGGTGCAAATCAAACAAACCAAACAAAAACAACAAAAGTATTAAATCGTCATTCCTTTTGATTCCGTGAGCTGAAACGTTCAGGTAGAATTATGTATTATTTTCAATTGTGGTTTTGTAGTTGTTTTATTTGTTTAATTTGCACCGACTTCAAAATGTCGTAATAGATATAAAATTAAAAATTATTTTATGCTTTTTAGCGCTTTTTGTGAAGTCGGTTCAACTTTGTTTTTAAAAACTATTTTATTTTTCACTTTTTAGTGTCTTCTACTCTATACAACGAAGAAAGAACATTCCAAATCGGTCCACGCGTTAAAAGTTAGTTTTAGCCCCCTACCCCACCCCGATTCCACTAAACTTTTTTTCTCATGGTATCAATCAAGGAACATACTGTACTGAACAGAAAAGGAATCATTGAAATTGGTCCACGCATTACGAAGTTACTACCCCTCCCCCACCACCACCATCATAGGACCAAATGACCAAATTATTCTCCTATTAGCAATGAGGGATCACACTATACAACAGCAAAAGAACCATCCAAATCGGTCGACGCGTTACAAAGTTAGGTTCCACCCCCCTTCTCCCACCCCAACCACACCAAAAAATTTTTTTTCTCGTGGTATCAACCAGCGAGCATACTCTACCCAACAGAAAAAGAAATATTCAAATCGGTCCACGCGTTACGAAGTTAGACTTCTCCTCCCCTCGCCCAACCCCCCACCATGTGCCAAATTATTCTTTTATTAGCAATGGGTGATCACACTCTATACAACAGCAAAAGAACCATCCAAATCGGTCCACGTGTTATAAAGTTAGGTTCCACTCCCGCCCCCCACCCCCATCCCTCCAAAATTTGTTTCTCCTGGTATCAACCACGGAACATACTCTACCCAACAGAAAAAGAATTATCCAAATCGGTCCACTCGTTACAAAATTAGCCTCCGTTACAAAATTAGCCTCCCCTCCCCCCGCCCTAGGCCAAATTTTTTTCTCCTATTAGCAATGGGGGATCATACTCTGTACAACAAAAAAAGAACCATCCGATTCGGACCACGCGTTACAAAGTTAGGTTTCACCCAATCACCAATCGGTGAACATACTCTACCCAACAAAAAAAGAATCATCAAAATCGGTCGACGCGTTACGAAGTTATGCCCGGTCAGACATATAAAAAAAAATAAAATAAATACGCGTCGAACTTAGAACCTCTGTGTGTTTGGGAAGTCGGTTAAAAATTAAACATTATTTTATGCTTTTTTTAGTTTTTTGTGAAGTCAGTTCAATTTTTTTTAACAATTTTATTTTTAGTGTATTTAGATATGCTATTAAAAAAATTCTGCTCGAACAACAACTGTAGAGGTACTGCGCTCTATAGAAAGGAAACAAGATTATCCAAATCCGGGAAGATATAGATATACCATGGCGCTACTACTCCAACGTATCCTATACAGCAAGAAAGAGTCAAGGCCTGCTCCCTCCTATTCCCGTAGTTACTTTAGGTGCAACATTTTTTTATCATTTGCCAATAAGGAAACGTATTCTGTACAACCGAAACAACATCATCAAAACCGATCTACGCCTTATACCCACTCTCACCCTAAATCATAAATTTTGTCACGATAAAAACGGAGGAAGTTAGACTCTACTCCTCCACCAACTCCACCCCACCCTATAAATTGTTGTCATGGTCTAAATGGGTAAAGTAGCGTTAGGATGCTTCCTTGACTTAGAAGGGGTCTTCCGCAACGCCAGAATCAATAAGATTCTCTATAGGTTGAGGGAAAAGGGGACAGATCACAGTATAATCAAGTGGATCCATGCTTTAAGACCGTATCATAATTACAAGTTTCGGAAATGAACAACTGACGACGCGGCTAAATAGAGGATTCTTTCACCATTCCTCTGGCTGATAGTGATTGATGAAGTACTTGAAGCCCTATCGGAGAAAGGTCTCAACGTAACTAATTATGCAGACGACCTAGCGATAGTAGTCAGAGATAAGTTTGAAGAAATCTTGGAATACCTACTTCAAGAAGCAATCGACACGGCAACCTCTTGGGCGCAGGATTGCGGACTGAAGATAAACTCAAATAGAACGGAACTCTCCTGCTTCACAAAAAGACATAAATTAAGAAAGATAGTTCTCCCGTTCAGCGGAAACACGAGATTAACCTAAAGAATGAGACCAAATTTCTGGGTGTGCTGATGGACGGGAAACTAAATTGGGCGAGGCACCTACACGAGAAGAAAATTTAGCGGTAAGAGCTTCCTAGACGTGTAGAAATGCTATAGGTAAAGTATGGGGACTATCACCCTATATTATAAAATAAATATACACATGTGTAATCAGACCCATGATAATGCATGCAGCGGTAGTCTGGTGGAAGGCGATGGAGGTGGGCAGAAGCTAGAAGATTATGAACCAGGCCCAACGTATGTGCTTTCTAGGCATAATGGGGGCTACCAGGTCAACACCGACAAGGGCCTTGGAGGTCATTCTAAATATCACTCCACTAGAATTACATATTAAGCAAGTGGCGCGTAACGCGACTAAACGTTTTACGTATGAATAAACTGTGGAAGGAAAGGGGAATGCAAACCCAACATAAAAAGATCGACCGAGCATGTAACGGTAATAAGATCAAGAGACTGTTTGAGGAAGAAGATTGCTGGGACTTCAAAACTGGTTATCCCAATTTAGAGGCAATCTTCAAAACTCAGTTCCCGACAAAAAGTGAATGGATCAACAATAGGACGATTCAAGAAAACACTTTAGCGATTTACACAGACGGCTCAAAATGCAAGCGTGGCTGTGGCTTTGAAATATCGTGCGAGGAACTTTAGCTGGATTAATGCACATCAATCTGAAAAGATCAGTTGGCTCGACAGTGGACTTAACGGTACGCTGCCGGGCAGAGGGCGTACAACGAGCCACTAAAGGCCTCAGTGCAACGAAGATAGCACATCTTTGCCCCCTCGAAAACCAACCAACCAACCAATGGGTAACATGTGGTATACATTAAAAACAGAGTCATACAAGTCAATATAACTTCCTACCTGCCTCCCCACGTAAGGTCAAATTTTTTCTAATAGTAGTTACGAAGGATCATACTCTATAAAACAAAAAAACAATCATCTCACTCACCTCACCCACAGTCAATTTGGTAACATGAGAACAATGGGGGAATATACTGTATACATCAAAACCATAGTAGTTAAATCGGTCCACGCGTTACAAAGTTAAACTACCCCTACTCCACCTCCATCCAAAGTCTACACTTATTACAAAGTTTGGCTGAAGCCCCCCCCCCCACCCACTTTTCAAACACATAATGCTTGACATGGTATCAACTGGGGAACATACTTTACCCAAGAAAAAAATTCAAGAAAATTGGTCTACGCATTACGATATTATGCCCGGTTATACATAAAAAAATAAAAATAAAAAAGGACGGGTCGAACTTAGAACCTTCTCGTTTTTGGAATGTCGGTTAGGAAGCAAATGTTTACATTTACAGTTTAACAACTGTCACAAGAATAACACAAACTGCTTAAAACACGAAAGCTTCTCGCGAAATTGAGCGAAATAGAAGGAAAACCTGTGGAAGAAAAGCAAAAATAACAGAGCCACCCACACAGGGGGTGAGGGTGTTGGTTGAACCTAACTTTGTAACACGTGGACCGATTAGGATAGTACTTCGTTTATCGTACACTGTATGATCCCAAATTACTACCATAAGATAATAAGTTGAAGGGAGGGAAGGCTAACTTTATATAATTAAATAATATTAATTAATTATAATTGCAACTATGAGAAAAAACTTAAACTAGGGTATGGGGGGGATGATTCTGTTTGTGATGTTATAGTACGTTTCTCCAGTGTCATAACTTCGAATCGCGTGAATCTATTTGGATGATTCGTTTATTGCTCAATAGAGTATGTTGCTACATTTACATCATGCTAGAAATTGTGTTTTACGGTGAGAGTAGGAGGTGGAGTACCACCTGGCTGTCTAAGGCGTATTTCATGATTTTTATTCGGTTGTACAGAATACGTTTCCTCGTAAGTAAATGATATCATGAAATATTTCATCTAGAGTCACTACGGGAAGAGGATGGAGCAGTTGCCTAATTTCGTGATGCATGCCTGATTTTAAAAATGCTCTCTTACTTTATAGAGTACGTTGGCGTACTAGCGCCATGGTAAGGTCTTTGTATCTAACATGAGGGTACAATAGGGTGGATTAACATGGTAATGTGTTGCCGCATTTTGATAATATTTTTTGCAAATATCGCAAATATCTTGTTTTGCGAGCACTTATTATTCGAAGATACTAAAAAGTGAAAAATAAAATAGTTTTATTTAATTTTATATCTATTACGACATTTTTAAGCCGGTGCAAATTAAAAAAAAAAAAAACTACCAAAGCTCAATTGAAGGTACGAGATCACAAGGACCGAGGATTAAATACTTTTGCTGTGTTTGTGACCGGTCGCAGGCATGGCGTACGGGCCGCGAAGACATCTTTGACATTTTACTTTGCTTCTCCCCATTTCAACTCCACAAATACTTGTTAAATCATGAATCATTTCCTCATTTTTTTTTTTGACCAACTAAGGTACCTTTCTACGTAAGCCGCCTGTTCTAACGAAAACAATGTAGCATTCAACGACTACACCAATTCTGTCCTTAGCTTACATCTCCGAGATCATATTTCTTCATATCGCTCTTCCAAAGCGTAATCTAGAGTCTGCAAAAAACAACAATTGCTTGACACTGGTGTTATTCCATGACATAACTCTCCAATTTTTGTACAAAAATTTGGTACAGTTCTTATTCTCACCCATTCCCCAAAAGAGTTTAGAGGAACAAGGGGGCAGACCACTTTATAACCGATCCAGCTGGGGTCAAAACACTGTAAATTTTCAGTCAATGGCTTAGCTTGTATTTGTGTTAAAACTCGGCTTTAAAATGAAATTGGACCTTAAGCCCTGCAGCTGCCAATTCAACAATCTGTCTCTATAATTCTCGTAACCTCTTGTGTAGCATGGAGCGGGAGAAGAACTTTATCCGATTCAAAATGACGGCTGTAAGTGGACCTACAATTTAAAGTGGATTCCGAACGACTGCCTTTTTCTCTACAATCGTCATGGCCTTTTCTTCCTAATCGGTTGTCAGCATGGGGCCTCCAGATTGGTAGACCAACACGTTATCACTTACTCCACAGAAATAAAAATGAAAGAAATCAATAGAAAACACATTTTTAAACAATAATCCACTATACGTATGCATTATAACTCTTTTAATAATATTACCAAAACGACCCTATTGCAAGAAATTTCCCATGATTGCTGCTCGAAAAAATTGAAGTTGGCTACAGTCAATTGTGATCGGGAACAATTTAACTCAATTGATTTGAAGACGAGGTAAACTGCAAAGCCGCCATTTGATCAAATCCCATATAAATCGCATTTGAACAAAGTCGAAGCTGACTGTAAAGCCTTAATTGACCCTAATTCTGTACGTAAATATTGTGCACGAGGTAGACCACGAAAAAGGAAATAAGGAACCGTGTAGTGCGCATGTCCCAGGTGGTCAGAAATCAAGGCAGAAGGGAGATTAACCCTTCCAGCGTATGCCACGAGGAAGACAAAGAATTTGGATTGAAGAAAGGTACCGACCGAAACAGCGAAGCTACAGTGCCCCGCCGTACGTATAGATTCTGGTCCTGCGGTGAAGAAGTGATTATAGCAGAAAGACTCTTGACCACTTCTCAGAGGAGTACGGTTCAACGGAAGGTGCCTGAAGCGATGGGGGTGTTTCGAGAGAACGTCGTGGCGAAGGACTAATGAAAAGGATCGAATGAAGAAAGAAATTTTACAAAATGAAAACGATTCCAGCACGTGCTAGAAATGCTGAGTACAAAAACAATTTGGGCATGTGAATAATGGAAACGCATCACCAGAGTATAAGATTGAACCTGTACGAAGACTGACTGTTCTTGCCAAAGAAAGTGAAAGCTGCAGACTTTGGATCAAGATTTGCAAGATTTCGAGAAGGATATAGAAACTTTATCAGAAGAAAGGCCTGAGTTAAAGAAGGGACTAGAAGTTCAAGTAAGTAACATTAGCAAGCCAACTGACATTCTTACGGTAGGAAGTATTACTCCGAATCATGTTGGGCAAGATGAGATTGTTCAACTACGGCAGAAATGTAAGGACGCAAAAGAATGCAGTAAAAGTCTACGTTCTCAACAGGAGTCGCTTTCGTGGTGTTACAGGGATCTTCAGCAAAGCTACAGCCAACTAGAAGAAGAATGTGCAAATGTGAAAGCTAAGCGTGAAGAGAGGGCGAACAATAAGGAATCCGAGAAAGGCTACTTTAATTGTTTGTTCGAAGAAGAGAAATCCGATGGACGATTAGAAAATCAGTTGAGATTTGAGGAGCAGTTGCCAGAACGTACAAAAGCGAATGTGAGATTATTAAAACAGCAGAACTACAAAAAGGGCATACAAGATGAAAACTGTTCGGGATGAACAGTTCTAAGAGGGGGCAGTGTAACGTGCATGAGGTAGGTCACGAAAAGGGACCGTGTAGTGTGCAAGGAAAGGCAAGGAAATGTCAAACGTAGAAAGTCAAGAACGAACCAAACCTATGGTGAATAAGTATGGTGAAAATGTATAACGGAAACATCTGGAACTAAGTGCTTTAAGTTTCTAAAACTAAGCTGAGTAGTGTGAATAGGGTCCAGTAGTAGCCTGGTTAGTTTTAGTCGTGATTTAGACTGCAAAGTGTTTAAATGTATTTGATACTGCGAATAGTAAATTGTGTTATAATGAGTGAAGTGAATAAGATCTGTGAACATTTGTGACTGAAAATAAGTGTCTTAATTAATCCGCCGAACCCGAAGAGCCCCATTTACCTTACAATATAAATAGGCCCACTGTTTTAAAATAATATCGTAGACCTACCGCGTTCAAGGTCACGGATTTAAGCCCGAACTGCTAATGGACGTAGAATGAAATGCACAAAAGATCTCTCACTTCCTTTTAAATTTTACCCACAGTGAGAACTTCACAGTCGGCCTTTCAAAATTACTGTAGGCCTTGATGCGATTCACACACGAAGTAGTTTTAACAAAGAATCAAGTTGCACAACCAATTAGCAAAATTCCGTCATCCGCTAAACGCGCTTATGAAACAAGTATAGGGCCCAAATGCACCTGAATTCGCAATTAACACCACAAAAAGGTGTGAGTGTAAAAGCAAGCAATCGACCATAATATGGGACCTTGCACTATTTTTAATCGTTCAGAGTAATATGCTAATTTTCCGCCCCAATTCACGCCTTTATTTTAAATTGTTTTGCATTTCCACTATGAGTCCTTAGCTCGTAACTCGAGATAAAATTAATTTTAAGCGCGGAGAACGGCAAATGAAAAAGGCCATCAAAAAGTGAAAAGTGCATTCATTCACAGTGCCAACGACTATACTTAGCTTTCACCACAAAGTAGGGTAGCGAAACATTTGATATTCGTGTCATGCTTGGAAACCGCAATTAGAATCGCAGAAAACTATTTTGGCCCTCTCATACGTGACGTACATTTTTACTGTTCGCTGAACCGAACTGCATTTGCATAGCTTTGAACATTATGGCGAATATTGGAATACCATCCACCATACCATATCCTCATACATATATTCATCAGATTAGTTTGGGGGATGCTGGATGCATCTAGCCGGCTCTGATAAGGGGAGATAAATCAATAATCAATCGACGATCCGCCGAAAGCCAGGCAAGATGTAATATTATATCTTGCCCAAGGCATGTGAGGTAGACACACGGAAAAACCTGGTGTATCGTGAAAGTGGAACGAGCAGTAAACAAATTTCCCAGCGGTGAAACGTATTAATTACATGCAAATTAAGCGACGACACACGAGTATTAGAATTGACGGAATATCTGCAATAATGTATCGTGTCATGATTATTAATGAGATGGTTGGCTAGGAGATAGGGTACAGCGCTGATGATACAGATACCTATATATTACGTCATTACCACATCCTGGAGAGATACATTCCGCTTCCTTATAGATAAAGGCGATAGACATTAATTAGAGTCCCCACTATTGATTTACGTCCCGAAAGCGATTCCAATCGGCGCTCTGCGGTGTCCTGAATTAATTTACCACTCTATGATAGTAATGCAGAGGTTTTTAGGCTCCGTTAGATAAGCCGATTTGATTTATCTCAAATATGGAATAGTGCGCGTACATTTTATATGGAATTCTAATTAATTCGGAAATGTGCCATCTCGGCAAAAAATCTAAAGTAAGTGCTTACCTGTTCAGTCTGTCTGAAAACTGAAGTGGAACCCAGCACTCTCTCGTATGTATCATAATTAATGAATGCGAAATTTGCTTATTAATAAATCTCATTAAAATTCATTTATGTGCAAAATACAGTGCTCGAACACTAAACAGGACTTTAGTTGAGTACATTTAACTTTAGAAACTCCCTCTACACCAGGAAGGAGGATACTTATCGAGTCAGTTTTCGCAAAAGCAACTCCGAAGCGATTACCGCGCTGCCACAATGGATCATAGCTTCCGAGGCTGTCCAAGTTTTCCTATCTTATCATAAAAATATAAAAAAAAAAAAAGATTCCGACGTAGTTTGAAACAAGTAAGTGTGTCACGGTAGATATAAATCAGGCAGGTTTTATCACAGTTTCTTTTTTCTAAGAAAGTCGCATAAATAAATTCATACGAAGAATCTATGGAAAATCTTTTGGTGGATTTAGGATACTTTAGGGAGAATTGGTTATGCAAATTTTTGATATAAAATTAGCATATAAATAATTTCTGTTCCGCACTTTGGCATCAACTTGAAAATATCTTGCGAACACTGCCCAAGTCTAGACCCTGGGGAGCTCCGTTTTTCAGTGAACTTCTCTAAACTTTTCGCTGTAAATAAACATGCCGGGAATGGAAGAAAGGACAGAGGGAAATAGTAAATAATCATTTTGTCCTGACTTTCTGGCATAATGGTTTTCAGATTAACGTAAGGCGAATAAGAGTAAGTAAATTGAAGTTCAAAATAAGAAAAAAAAAACAACAAAACGAAGATTAAAGAAATTGCTTCGTTTCTGCACGACTTAAACTTGCTTTACTATCGATTTTTGATTCTTTAATCAACTTCCCAATTACAGAAGTGTAAATGAACCTCTTGCCCACCTCCATAAATTTAATGAAGGATGCTGCTATCTCAACAAACTTGACTGAGTGGATCTGACGTTGATTTTGTGTGACTTACCTTAAGGGCTTTCAGATTTTCACTCTACGGAATTTTTTTTTCTCTCCTTAAGGTCATGTCACATTTAATTTTCAGACAAACTCTTTACGAAGTCTAATTACTTTTTATAAGTGAGTTAGTTAATGTTTAATTTTTCTAGGTAGAAGCTTCTGTTTAAGATCGCAAGAAAAAAAGAAAAAATCAACGAAGGTTTAAGATAATTACTTGACGCCAATTTAATGAAGAATGCAAAATTTACTTAAATGATAACCCAGAAACATTAGAATTTTATAAGAACCACCTTCGCCATTAGAAGAAACATCCAAAAAGTCCCCATTGAGATAGTGTTAAAAAAAAATTATTCGTGGTTTTTGACACGATCTTGCTTCTTGTTGATCTGACGACAGTATTTATTTTTTATTTATTCATTTACAATATTTCATCCATGTGCTGATTACTACAAAAAAGAACTAAACAATAAACTAAATAAAAAAAAACTAAATAAAAACACTATGACAAATCATATAAAAACAAAGAACAAGAAGAGAATTCGCAAAATATAAATTCAGAAAACAAAAGTGCTAAAGTGAATTAAAAGCAAATAAAAAGTAAAACGCACAACAAAAACCAAAAAGTAACCTCAACAAAGCTGACTTGATTACGCGATAGATGAAAATCGATGCAATTAAAAGCGGAATTAAAAAATCGCGACATCGACGTTATAGGTTCATTTAATCCATAATTAGTACGATGAAAGGGTAACCGAAGAAAGTCATGATTCCTCAGGGAGCGAGCTGGAACCGATATGCCAAAACGACCCAAGAGAACAGAAGAATCAATGGACCCACGAATGCAGTCGAAAGCAAAAAGGATCCCGGCGTTACGGCGTCTCTTTTCAAGTGTGTCCAAGTGCAGAAGTTTAAGTCTATTAGCATAAGGAGGTAATATAAGGGAGTTATTCCAAGGAAGGCCTCGAAGGGCAAACCTAACGAACCTCCGTTGAACAGCTTCAATGCGATTGATATGTGACACATAGAGCGGTGACCAGACTGGAGAGGCATATTCCAGAATAGGTCAGACAAAAGTGGAATATAAGAGCTTTGTAATGTAAGGGTCATCAAATTCCTTTGACCACCTCTTCACGAAACCAAGCCTTGTTGACTTTGGCATCAAAATGATCCTGGAAAGAAAATTGAGAATTGAGCCAAACACCCAGGTCTTTGTCTTAGTAACTCTTGTTAAAGGACAACCCTCTATGGTAAAGTTATATTGAAATGGAGACCTTTTTCGTGAGAAAGACAAAGATGTACACTTGCTAACATTTAGGGGAAGGTCGTTAATGAACACCAATTCTGAAAGGCGTCCAAGTCAGAATTTAAGAGTAGGCAATCGGCATTGTCAGACACAGTGCGAAATATCTTAGCGTCGTAGGCATAACAAAGAATAGTAAAAGTAAAGGACGTTATAAAATTTATGAATCGGACATTTTTCTACAAAAAAGAACTATTGTACACTTTTTACGCACGAGCAATCCTTTTCACGTTATACAGTTGAACTGGCATAAACCGCATAAAATATAAAAAAAATCAAGTATGAACGCGGTTTAGGCTTGGAGGGTTCCGTACTTAAATTATTTTCAAAAGCAAAATGTTCTTTAATATTTTGTCGACCTCACTTAAAAGATTAATTGATTAAGTTTAATTCTTAGTATTGTCACTATAGGCTCGTAATTGGTAGTAGAAATTACGTAACTTTCATGAATAACTCAAAAATTAATAATAATTTAAATATCTCAATATTTCTCCTTACATTTTCCACGTTTCTCTTATAAAGGTTTGGTTGAAGTGGCGAGTGTTATGAAACTACTATAGGTAAGCACTAAAATTAGCGCATTAAGGGCAGTTTTGATTCCACGGACTGAGATAACCCGGTTGTCAGTCAACTGCCTGTCTTAGGCAAGAGGAATAAGAATATTGCTACTCCAACAGGGCATAGAAGCTAACTCCCTAATCTTTACCCCTGAAATTGCTTGAAGATTTTCCAGGAAGTAATCTTTCAGTACCCTCCTTTTGGCACCTGTCAGAGCTGGGCAATTATACAGAAGGTGAAGCACGATTTCTTTTTCACCAATATCGCCGCAGCCGCGACAGTGCGTATTATAAGGAGCGCCAAGCCTGGCCGTATGTTCGCTTATTATGCCGTGGCCTATGCAGATCGCAACTAATTTCGTGACGACAACACGAGACCCGCTAAGCGGCTCCGAATTTCTATTTTCAGTAAAGCTCGGCCATGTCGTTCTAAAGATGGCACAGGTTGCGGACGCACTCCATCTAAAGTTAGCTTTAGATAAGAAGTGCTGAAACAGTTCCCTTTTAATACAGTTAAACGAAATATGAACGTCATCTGCTCTGGCTAAGTGAAGATCAGTGAGAGGCGAGTTCCTCTTTAGACTCTCTGACTACCTTTCAGGAAGTGGTCGGTTAATCAAGTACCTTAATGAAAGCCTGGCTGTCATCCTTTCAGAATTGCAAGCACTTCTGCTTGCGATACGATTGAGCTGTTCGGCAGCCTATAGTACTCCGATATGTGTAAAGTTGCGGAGTAAACTCCTACTCCGATACCACAGTCCATCTTTGAGACAACGGTGAACAAGAAGATGTCATGTCGTAGCAACTTAAGAGTTCAGTGACCCTCCATTCCCTTCTGGTTGAAACTCACTGTAATTCCTTGTAAAGCTAAGATCATTTATTGTGTAGCTAGCTCTATCCGTGCTTAGTTGAGGAAGCTACAATAGCCATAGGGTTTGGTAATCCAGTGTCCATATTCTTTCAGTCTGATGGCACTGCATGACGACTGACAGATAATGTGATGATCAGTGGGAGAAGATGCAACAGAACATTAGGAGCAGGGTCGCCGCGACGGGGTGGGCGAAGGGGTAAACCCCCGGCCCCGGCCTTTCAAAGGGGACCCCGTCATCTAAGTCATTAACAGAAATTTTTTTCCATTTTAATTATATATACATATAAAAAAAATTTTTACGATCGAAAAAGTGTAATATACAAGACAGATTTTAAATTGAAAATCACTTATTCGATTGTATATGGGCCCGTAAACGCTTAGTCCCGGGCCCGAAATTCCTTTCGCGGGGGCCCGTATGTGGTACCCACCGGGCCCGAATTTTGTCTCTACGGGCCTGATTAGGAGCATCAGTAGGGGTGATACGTAGCACCCCAGTAGTACCAAAACAGACAGCTATCTACTCAATTTAGCCTTGCTATAAGCTACCCCCATGGCCGGCCCCCAAACTGTGGAGCCATAAGTGAGGATACGTCGTACCACCGCCGTGTACAACCATAAGGTAATTTTAGGTTGCAGCCCCCACCTTTTACCAAGGCATAAAAATCCAGATTTACCGTGTTAACTCGCTCTTCTATAGTCTACTTCCCGGACCCGTGATGACACCCACGCCATCGCTTATAATATTTCGTTTAAACGAGATAAGCACTTTTGGCCGCTTTAGGTCGAACGTCGGTAAAATCTGTGATTAAACAGGTGGTTCCTCTTGCCATTTCTCGTTTGCATTTTTGATCAATGTTCTTATAATGTCCAGCTTGCATATGACTATCGGCTTGCCTGGTGAGTTACTCTTCCCCCGCCGTACGGGCCTGCCTATATCACTATGATTTCTGCTAGGAAAACACTGCAGTGGTCTTTCAAACGAAAACAAGTATTTATGTCCAGGTGTTCCTGTCTACTTAGAACAGGAACAGGAACCAACCTTACTTCCGTCGGTATGGTGTAGTCAATGTTTTTTATATACTTTAATTGAGAATTTTTGAGTATCCTTAGTCGATACATCTCCATGTCTAGCATGAATTGCTTGCTGAAGAGAATAGTGTTAGGGGTTTTAGAGGATGTTGTTTCGAGGGCAACTGTTATTAGCAAAACTACCATCCTCTGAATTTTCTCTACTGTTCCAAATCGGTTACATTTTCTGGTTCAGGCCACCAGATAAATCAAATAGTCCATGAAACAGTTTGCCAAGTTGTATTACATACAACAAATCTTATCTCGTCATCGAATTATTTTTTATTACCCTCAATTAAGTTAGTTAATTTAACAATAAACTTGTTAATTATTAGTTACGGATTGAAAGTTTTCGGGTTATCATAGAAGGCATTGCATCTGATCCCTAAATAAATGCCGGTGTACCTCAGAGTTCAGTTATTTTACCAACCTTATTTCTACTCTTTAGGTCGTCTGTGAAGTAAGTGAGGAGGTCCCAGGTTTATTTTTTTCGAGTTCTGATGAATTGTAGACAGCACAAAATTATTTATTATTTTTTCCTGTTTTGAGAATTTTTGAGTATCCTTAGTCGATACATCTCCATGTCTAGCATGAATTGCTTGCTGAAGAGAATAGTGTTAGGGGTTTTAGAGGATGTTGTTTCGAGGGCAACTGTTATTAGCAAAACTACCATCCTCTGAATTTTCTCTACTGTTCCAAATCGGTTACATTTTCTGGTTCAGGCCACCAGATAAATCAAATAGTCCATGAAACAGTTTGCCAAGTTGTATTACATACAACAAATCTTATCTCGTCATCGAATTATTTTTTATTACCCTCAATTAAGTTAGTTAATTTAACAATAAACTTGTTAATTATTAGTTACGGATTGAAAGTTTTCGGGTTATCATAGAAGGCATTGCACCTGATCCCTAAATAAATGCCGGTGTACCTCAGAGTTCAGTTATTTTACCAACCTTATTTCTACTCTTTAGGTCGTCTGTGAAGTAAGTGAGGAGGTCCCAGGTTTATTTTTTTCGAGTTCTGATGAATTGTAGACAGCACAAAATTATTTATTATTTTTTCCTGTTTAGAAAGGACATGTTTAAAGTAGGAAAGCCATTAAGAAATAATGATCTCTAATAATGAACCGTTATTAATGAGTTTTACAAATTTACATAAAAAGAGGATGCTGTAAAAAGGTGTAGTCTCCATAAATGGTCGGAGAAAAGGGGCTCGTCACACATATTAGGTAGGCAGAGATTATTTGCTGAGATCTTGTTGAAGTTGTTTCAAAAGAACAGACCAGCCTTACTTTATACAATTTTTCTAAATAAAGAGCCAAACTTTGCTAAAAATTGGTAAAACCATAAATGTTGAAAAAAAAATTTGTTAGACTATCATTTACTCGAATTCAATTTGAATATTTGGTTAGGGATCAGACTTGTTCCATTGTTCGCGGTAGACAAAGTTAAAAGAAAAACTGTTAAGCTTATTGACCACTCGACAATCTCCGAGTACATCGACTCTCTAAAAAGCATCAAAAGAATGTGGCTTGTCGCTCACTCTTCTTTCGGTATTTTCACAGCTATTGTTTTAACAAAGCCGATGTTCATGTTGCGGTTGTTGGCCCCGGCTTGGTCTCGTCGATGCCCTCCTCGCCTGTATTGTCAGTCATGGCAGTCAGACATTCGCCAAAATGTGAAGAAGGTGAAGCTTGACATTTCCGCTTGGTCTGCGGCTGTTTTAGCCAACGCTGACATGATCGGCTCTATTGCCGTGAAAGCTCTCTCTGCTTGCTACGGGTCCTCTTCTATACTTCTACATAGTAGCTTGTGCTTTCTGCCCCAGTTGTGATCTGCATAAGCATGAACTTACATCTGGCTAGGTTCCTGTGCTCCAGGCTGCCCCAGTTGCTCTGACATTCTTGGATCATCAGGCCGCCACTCTTAATGAATCCGCTTCGTCGATTGCGAATTCGAGTGTTGACCCTCTTCTTGTTCAATGTGGGGCCCAAACAGAATCTGGCGTATGGCACTTCCCTTCTCACCATTGTGTCTCTATTCCTAGACCTGCACAGCGGTCCTAATGCATCTCCGTGTCCCGATACTGTTGAGGGTAGTAAAGTTGATCTCGGGCAGGTGTTCCTGATAGTATGATGGCTTCTAGAAGGATCAACCCAATACACGGTCGTGATAGCCGCACATTTACATATCTCTTCGGATATATGGTCCTCCGGAATTATTGTTTGTTCTTTGGGTCCTACTTCTAAACGAAAACACTTCCCAGTCAGTTCTCCTTCTCTTACGCCATCCTATTGGGGTTGCGGACTAAGACTGCACTGTTTTTCTCTTCTGCATCCAGCGCCGATGTTATCTGCCTGATTAAGACTTGGTTGTGTTCCGGGTTTCTGACTGCGAACTCTTCGTCCCCAAGTTCCAGAACTTTCGCCAGGATCGTCACCTATACGGCCTATGTGCTCCTGTCGGTGGTGGTCTTCTATGTGCGGTTAGGGAGGGTATCCCGTACTCAACTGTTCATATTTCTGACTAACGTGATCTTAGCTCTTGTGCGTGGTCTGCTAGAAGACTGTTTCTTTTGATCATTTATATTCCTCCTTGTTCACCCTGTTCAGTATACGAACTGCTCGCCGTGTCTATTGAGAGTTTGTCTTACAAGCTGCTTCCCAAGGAAAACCTTATGATTTTTAGCGATTTCAATCTTCCTGTCATTGGTTGGGTTTCTTCTCCTAACGCTGATGGTCTTAACCCTAATTCATATCTACTCGGAAAGATTTTTGAGTTTTGTGTCCGACCCAGACGGTACGATAGTGAGGAAATGCCTGACCCCCTAGGCTCCTGGATGGTGTCATCTGTACTATAGGTTGTCATGCATTTCGCCACCGCGGACGCATCTTCTTTACTTGGGGACCTCTTGTTCGACTTTAAGCGGGCTGGCTTTCTATCCATTAATGACTGCTTCCTTTCTTGCACTGCTGGAAGAGTGAAACGTCGATCTGTCTGTGGACGCTTTTTGCGACGTTTGTAATGCTTGTTTTAGAAGAGGACGAGGACTACCTATCGTACTCCGATCTCTCTCGTCGGTTTTCAGATCGGCTTTAGGATGCATATTGTAAGAGAATTGTCGAGTACCTGCCTGATATGGGAGCCAGCAATTCCAATCAGTAATGGCGGTTTATTAACTCGGAGTCCAACTGTGACGCTTATCATTCCTCTCGGAAGTAAAGTGATTCGGAGAGCGACGATTCTCTTACAATTGCCAATTTTTTACGGAATTCTTCTGAATTTCCTTCTGCGATTCCTACTGTGATTTTTTCACTTCCGATTTTACCCATTTGTTGCGACCCCCGCCTATTTCCCTTGAGCCCAAGTACTTAATATTTGACGATACACTTATTGTTGATCAATTATCTGTCCGATAGCTTCTCGGGTTGTCCCGATGGCATTCCTGATTCCCTCTTGAAGAAATTTCAATCGTCTCTTATTTGTGTTATTTATTCAATCTGTTCTTGCGCTCCGGCCGTTTTTCTGAGCTTTGGACGGATTCTGTGTTTATTCCTCTCCATAAGAAAAGCAGTAAGTCTTATTTTTTTAATTACCGACCTATCACTACCCTTACTACGAAGGTTTTCGAGTCTCTCGTCAGCGACGTACTTTGATTTAACATCTTTTCAGCATGGCTTCCTCAAGGGTAAATCCACAACCATCAATCTTCTTGAATCCCTTTATTATTCTTTGCCGACCATTGAATAAGGCAAACGATCCACCATGAAATCCTGGTCTATCAGCTGTCTCTTCTCGGGTTTCCATCTTGCTTGGTTTTCCTCTTACCTTTCGGGTCGCACACAGCGTGTCCTATTCCACGGAGCTCTTTCCAGCCAAATCCTTTTCAGTTCGAGGATGACTCAGAGTTATATTCTTGGCCCACTCCTTTTCATCCTACATATCAATCATGTGTCGCTTAACCTTTTTCACACTGAAGTTTCCTGAACTCGATTTGACTATGTTTTGCAATTGGTGTTCACGCAATCGCCTTCCCCTAAAAGTCCGGTAAGTGGTTTTCTCCCGTAGAAGATGTCCTTTTCTCTTCGCGTACACCGTTAATGGTATTGTCTTGAGCAGAGTTGACCGGGTGAGATATTTGGTCGTGGCCCTCAGCTTTCATTTTTTTTGTTAAGCGAATTTTGGACTACGCTAACCGTGTACGGACTCCCTAATTCCACATCAACCGCATGGAAGCAGTACAGTATCAGATTTTTTAGGTTTGCAATCCGCGGACTTCCCTGTAATGATCCTTGGATCCTTTCCTCTTATGCTGACCGACTGGGATTAATTTCTATTAACTTCCCTGAAAAAAGGCGTAATATTTCGAAAATAGTATTTCTCTTAAATTTATTGCAGGGAACGATAAATTCACACGAATTACTGGGTGCTGCTAAGATCTCCATCCTGCCCCACTCCCTGAAGCGCCATGACTTCCTGTACTTTTCTGGCAATTGAGCTCTGTTTGGCATGCTCTAGTCTATCACGTCGATGTCTCGTCTCTTCAATGAACACTTCGCCAACTTCGAAATGAATCCCTCTGAGCTGCGCTTGAAGAGCTTACTCAAGTAGTGTCTTCGCTGATGCGGTGCTTGTGTGAATTTACAGCCAAAGGTTAAATAACATTTTATTAATTTTTATTTCTTATTATTAACTACAGAATACAAGTTTTGCAATTCTCTTGAACCCCTATAATATCGATGTAAAATTGAAATAAACATATCTTTAAAATTCACAAACACTTCCTAAACAAAACAACACGAATGTGGAACAGTTTACCATCATCAGTTTCTTCCTCCGCTTAATCCCCTAACCACTTACCATAAGTCTTAATGCTTCTCTTTCAAGAACTTAACAATAACATCATAGGGAATCCCCTGGACAACATCGTAAAAAAACCAAATCCATATAACGATAAACCAAATAGTAGAGGCCTTAAACTTGTTTCCTGTGGCACATTGGATATTTTTGTTACTATGGAAAACGATGATTAAATTCAACTTCCTAGAATTGATGAGATAACAAATTATAATTTGATATTTTGTTGAAGTAATTAAAGAGAATCGAGAGGAGCTCTACAGATAGCTTTATTGCCTTTAGTTATCAATGCTGAAACATATGCAAATTTCAAGAATGCAATTTTCAAATGGTTTAACATAAAGTTTATACAGGAAGAGAAAATGATAAATGGAATTTCTTCTAATCTAGTTACTTTATGGTAGGGTAACTTTTATAGAGAACTGACATCATTCATGTATTTTCATTGCTTAATGCAGATTAGTCATGAAAAAACCAGAAAATTCTTTGGAAGCAATTTTGGATCCGAGCACTTTGTTCGTTTAACCACGAACGCTTTGAGATTATCTTATTTCCTGAATGACTTGTAGACCTCTGATGCAAATACGAACTTATAAAGCAATCGTTATCAATCTAAGGCAAAGGCGGTGACAAGGTCAATGAAAATGTGCCTTGCTCGTAGCTGAATAATCGTTTGCGTTGTAAATAAGATCGGAATTAGATTAGTTGGATTAGTACATGCACACAATTAGACGAAACAATCTTGTCAGTTTCTTAAGACGTGGTGCCGCGCGTCAGTCAGAATGTTCTTACGTTCAGTGTTAATAGTGTTGCTCGCGATTTTTACATCAAAGGGCTTAACATCTCCGTTTGATGTTTTCGAAACAAATGGATACCGGTTGCCCAATAATACCCTACCTGTGTCATATGATATTCATATAACAACCGACCTTAATAAAGATGATAATAGGATATTTTTTGGAACAACAATTATTACGTTAAGAGCTCAAGTTGACACCGACAAAATTATTCTTCATGCAGCTGACTTGGATAATATTAAAATCAGTTTAATTGAAAAAGAAAGTGGTTTAGAATTTGAAGATATTCGTTACACTTTGAATATAAACAATAATTTTTTTACGATTTCATCAAAATCGGGGTCATTAAAACTTAAGGCAGGAAAGGAATACTTGCTGACAGTGTCTTATTCAGGAATTCACACCCGCCGAGCTAAAGGTTTCTTTACATCGAGTTACAAGAATGGCGAAAACAATCGAGTGTAAATCATAGTGAATTCGAGTTATGTGCGAGAATAGCTAATTTTATATTTTTCATATGGCATTACGTATTTTATTTTATCTCAAGAGGTTAAAGTTCAAAATTGCTTCGAAATATAACGCAATCTTAGTGAACAATCAGGACACTTTTGTAAATACAACTTGCATGCACTTCTAAATCTATTAAATTGATAGGTATTTATATTTACTGAATTACTAATAGATAAATTTTCACTATACAGGGTATTTCACAGAGTGTGTGCAAAAATTAAGGATCTTGTAGATCTAGGTGCTAAACGAAAAGAATTGTATGGGTGCCTTCTAAATCATTGATCGTTTTTACTCTTTCTGTTAAAATGTGGTTGAATTTTTGCTTAAAATGGCAGGTATAAGCTGGACGCTTGGTCATGTAACTTGAGAACCGTAAAACATTTTTGTTCGCTTTAAGTTTCCTTGGAAAGAAATTTCATTAGCCACTATTTTAAAACCAAAAATAAAAAATCAGGCAATTTTTCAACCCTTTGAAGTGAAAAAATAGATTTTTTTCAAAAAGTTAAGTTTGAAAAATAATCTGTTTTAAATCGTTAGCACAGTCTTTGGCACCATTGTATTACCTGTGAACTGAGATATTAATAATGCATCTATCAAGATAAACGTTAAAATGTAAGGCTTTTTTCAACGTAAAAAAATTTCAAACCTCTATAGGTAGCCAAGGTATATGCAATTTTTTCCGTTCTAACCTAGATCTACCAGTTGCTTTATTTTTGCACATGCGCTGTGTAACACCCTGTATACGAGCTTCACGAATACACCTATAAGATCAACACTTTACATTAAACACTGTTCGAAGAAAGCTAAAAGTATTGCTGCTCTCTCAAAATGACTTGGGGCTTGGAAATATTATCCCCTGAAAAGCACAATAATTTGCATAAATATGTATAATTGCTGTGTCAAGGCATACTGTCTACGCCACCGGTCTTCAATTACCAGGCGTCGGGTATTTTTTAGTTACAAGTTCACCTACCTCGCTGAAATTTTGCATGTGGTTTTATTGCCCCCTGGAAACACTAAATCCAAATTTTTCTATATTTTTTCTGTTTCGTGGTATGGGTGGGGGGGGGGGGGTGGGGGTGGGGGGTGAACAGGTGGAAAACTTGTATCGCATATACCTCGACCGCTTTTCATCGTACGGCGATAAAAAAAGATACGATCATGGAGGGCGCTTCAAGCGCTAGAACTTTGCCCCTGACGACTTTTGCGCTATCGTCAACCCTTATCACCGAGGAGGCGGAGGAAACATTTTCGCACAATTGTTTTTCATTGAAATTTACCATTTGTTATTCATTATTAAACATTTCATGCATTTTCATGAATTGTGATCTCAAACATCGTGTAATCTTCATAAAAATGGAAAAATCTTTTTTTTCCAACTGTTTATTTTTTTATCACTTTTATGCATCAGTAACTTGGTAAATTAAAAAAAAAATTTTAAAATCGAAAATTAAAAAAAAACATTTGACACTTTTTAGATAAATGAAATACTGAGATGTTGCTGCCTCGGCTTTTAATCACTGCCTCCAACCTGTCACGCATATTCGAAATACAGTTTCGAATTATGGACTGCGGAAACCTCCAATAACTGTTTTGTAAGAACATCTCAGTATTTAATTTTCTAAAAAATTTCAAAAATTTTTATTTTAATTTTCGATTTCCAAATTTTTTTTTTTTAATTTACGATTTTTTTCAATTTGCTTTTTTTTTTAATTTACCAAGTAGCTGATGCATTTTTGTGAGAAAAGTCGAAAAAAAATGATTTTTCCATTTTAATGAAGATTACACGATGTTTGAGATCACAATTCTTGTTCCTTTAATTTTTTCCAAAACTTTGACCGATCGGGCCGAAGGAACCGTCCAATAGATCGATCTGCGGGCTATTGTGTGTACATTGAGGTGTAAAAATTCCTACAAACCTTAGCCTTTCCATCAGTATTTGCAAAGATGCGGTCAATTTACCAAAACAAGGAAAAAAGTCACTTTTTTGACTTTTTCAAAATTGAAATTACGGATAAAAAAAAATTCTTATTTTTTATGTCTTGACGGATTCTTTTAGGAAATTTATTCCAGTTTCCGAAACTGCCCTTAAATTTTCTGTACGATCATTGGTTGCTGAGATATCCCTGGTTGAATACAAAAGTGTCCTTTTTCGATTAATATCGGATATCTCCGCGACAAATCGACGTATCAAGGATTTCAAAAAAGATAATTAAAGCTGAATTAACAGGCTATCTGGGTCATAGGGTGGTCAAATAAAAAAAAAATCTCCGAGTCCGTGCACCAAAAAAAACAATGACTAAAAATTTTGAAATTTATTTCTTCCGCTATTCCTTTGGATTGCGTGAGCACCGTGGCCTCTAAAATTTTTTGGCTGAAAGTTTCAAAAACTAGAGTTTTGGAGCTTTAACACGTTTTTTTCAGATCCTCGATACGATTATTTCTCGCTTAGATACAGCCCGCCAAAAATCACTAAACAATTTAGATATTTTTTTTGTTCCCTTAATTGTTTTGATTAGTGTATTAAACGTATTATATTCAGACGCGTCGACTTTTTCTGCGCCTATGAAGGAAGCATGATTTTTTAAAATCCCACTCTTTCCTCCAGAAAAGATGCAAAAATGGTTGAAGATTCCACTTAAGCTTTTCGACGTGCAGCTGCCGCAATCGAAGTCGGATAGACGTAGGTTTTATAGCAGCGTAAATGTAGACTTACATTTTCCGTTGATTCGAAATAATGATGTTGCTTGGTGTCTCCTCTTTGGTCGGCAGCAGATTTCAGCGTGGACATTCCTCGCGCTCCCGGCGAGTATTTTTGACCTTCCAGCAATAGTTTGTCGCAGATGATGCACCCTGTATCGGATATTGCATGAAAACAATGTTCCAAGGGCTAACAGGGAAAGGCATAAACGTGGCACAGGTAGTCAAAAAAAGTGCTGTACTTTGCCACTCCGATATGACTGAGACCTACCTGTCCCAAACCTTCGGCAGGGTTGCACAGGTAGCGCGTAAAAGCGTGTTTCTAATGCAGGGAAATTCTAGAAAGACTAGAATTTATATACTTATACAGGATTAGTAAAGAAAGAAGCAAAAGGATTATAATATTTGCCTATGTTCACAGTAGTATTAAAAAGGAATTATGAGCTTAAGTTCATAAATTGTTCTTACAAAGTCACGAAATAATCATAGCACTGTTAAAAACATTATTAATGCATAGCAAATAGTCAATTTCAATGAAAAAAAATGTGCGCTCCGAAAATGTTTCCCCCGCCTCCTCGGTGATAAGGGTTGACGATAGCGCAAAAGTCGTCAGGGGCAAAGTTGTAGCGCTTGAAGCGCCCTCTACGATCGTATATTTTTTGTCGCCGTACGATGAAAAGCGGCCGAGATATTTCCACCTATTCGCCTCCCCCTCCCCCCCCCTCTCACCGGCCGACGAAACAGAAAATAAATGTAGAAAAATGTGGATTTAGTCTTTCCAGGGGACCCTAAAACCACATGCAAAAATTCAGCGAGCTAGGTGAACTTATAATTAAAAGGTAAAGCTAAATGCTCCCTGACGCCTGGACTAATATAAGTCCACACAAGTCGTCTATGGTGCAAGTTAACTTAATAGTTAGTATGCATGTTTTCCGATTTTTTAGATCTACCTTTTTTTTATACCATGTAGCCAGAGCATAGGGGACAACCCTTTGATGCGTTAGCATTACTTTGTCCGGAAGGAAATTAGGGTAAGGGGGTTGAGGAAGCTTGAATGTCTTATTTTATGCTTTGCTGCGAGCTAAACAACAGCCCAGAGACGAAGTGGATATTTTATTTAATTTTTTTTTGGCCGCGGACCATGGCATGGTGGTCGTGCCGCTCAAGCAATAGATCCAACTTTACTGAATTAGGAGTGAAACATATTTGGGGACGAAAGTACCAAGCCACAAGAACCAGTATCAAATGTAAATTTAAGACAACGAAAATTTACGAGAGCTTTAACATTCACGGTAGCAAATATCATTTGGTACCAGTATCAAATGATGCTTGCTATCCATGTGTGTAAAAGTTTAAATTTTGATACTGATACCCCAGGAGTGCCAACAGAGGAAATGTTAATACATTTTAAAACTAATTACGTAGCTGTCAACGGAGCGAGAATTCTGAAAATTTTAAATGTAAGTAAAAGGTTTTTAATTTAGGAAGGAAAATAATTTTATGCATAATATAAATTCCACGGATTATCACTTTTTTTATCAAATTTCACTTTACAAATCTGAATATTTTAAGTTGTCACTTCTGTATGGTACTTTGAATGTGAATGCTTTGGTATCATTAGTCGGTATCAAATACTTGGTACTTGCGGCTCTGAATGTGTTTCGAATCTTAAAATCAAAAATCAATCAAAAAAATCAAATCAAAAATTCTTAAAATTAAGAATTCTGATTTATTACAATCCCTCTTTGAAACAATAGTGCGGGACTTAAACCCACTAAAACCACCTCTTCCAAACCGCCCAGCGGGTAATTTGACCAAGCCTTCTAAGGTAAAGCTGTTGGAATCAGTAATCCCAATTAAATCTCGGAGGAAGGTATGTGTGCATTAATTTAATCGACTTTGAAGTAAAGCCTTAATAATTCCTGTGACAAGTATGGACCCGATTGAAATTGCTGACTTTTGGTGTTGGACAAATAGACGGAACAGTTCGAGAACTATGTGCGTGCATCCTTTTTAAG
Source organism: Leptarthrus brevirostris (assembly GCA_964036015.1). Lineage (NCBI taxonomy): Eukaryota > Metazoa > Arthropoda > Insecta > Diptera > Asilidae > Leptarthrus > Leptarthrus brevirostris. Next base: position 22,569,010 of record OZ038371.1, read on the forward strand.
GAATCATAATAGGAAGGAACATTTTTATTTATTTTTCAATGATGTGATGAAAAAAAATTCTTCTATTATTTTCGTATGTCTCTTAAATCCTTCGAGGAGGTATTAAGTATTTTAAAAATTAAAATTAGAAGAAACGAAACAAATATGAGAGAGGCAGTTCTTCCTGAAGTAAAGCTCGCTATAACAAAAGAATCGAATTCGTTTCTTCAGCAGGTGTAAGAATTTCTTCCATTTTAAAAACCTCTATTACGTCTTTCCATTGCTTTCTTTTAATATCCTGTCTGCTGTACTCTTAGCACTCCTTATTCCGTACTATAGGACGACGTTTCCTTCACAAATAAATTTTTCAACATAAAACTGTGCGCACTCATTTTTCTTTATTTTAAAGGGTCAGTTCCTGAAAAATACAGGAAAAAAGACCTAATTTAAAAATAGAATTACAAAACAAGTTGTGTATGTATCCAAAAAAATTTTTTTTATTTTTCTACAATTTTTTCCTGTTTTACATTGGATCTCCGCCTGTCGCGCTGCGCCCCTTGCGCATGCGCACATCTGCCGTTGTAGCTTCGATAGAGATCTAGAACAAAAACATAGAAACACCCGTATAAGATGGCGGAAAATCATTATTTTGTAAAAAGCCTACGTCATTCCGTAAGCATTTGAGTAAGGAACAGAACCAAACAAGAATTTTTGAAATCGATCGAAAATGTCTCCTCTTATCGCGCCTACCGTTCGAAAAAAACACGTTTCGAGATAAACACAATTAAACTCTCCAGCGGGTCGCATGACGCTGTAAAAATAGTTCTATGAGAGATACGATCATAATTTTTGAGTTACATGCTCTCAAGACCCCACGTAATCGGAATATGATTTTTCAAATATTTTTTAGGAACAAACCCCCTTAATTTTACACCAATTTCACAAAAAGTCGCGTGATCGATCGGTTTAATAAGGCAGTGAACGACCAAAACAGTCGCAACTAAATCGCTTGAGTAGCCGCGCGGCTAGCTCCCGATTTTGTCTGCCATGGGAAGAACACGTATTATTGCACCATCTCACGCGTCGTATGAAACTACTCTAACAGTTATTTTCTTAGATTCTTACTTCGCGGGGCGGATATCACGTCTACAAAATTCTAATTCCTTCTTATTCTTAGCGCATTTTCCGCCCTTATAAGCTCATTTTTAACCGACTTCCCAAAAACAAAGAGGTTCTAAGTTCGACGCGTATTTTTTTTTTATGTCTGACCGGGCATAACTTCGTAACGCGTCGACCGATTTTGATGATTCTTTTTTTGTTGGATAGAGTATGTTCACCGATTGGTACCATGTCAAAAAAATTTTTGGTAGAGTGGGGGTGGGGTGAAACCTAACTTTGTAACGCGTGGACCAATTTGGATGGTTCTTTTTTTGTTGTACAGAGTATGATGCCGCATTGCTAATAGGAGAAAAAAATTTGGCCTAGGGTGGGGGAGGGGGGAGGGGCACTCTAACTTCGTAGCTCTTGGACCGATTTGGATAATTCTTTTTCTGTTGGGTAGAGTATGCTCCCTGGCGGATACCACGAAAAAAAACTTTGTAGGGGTTGTGGGGGGGGTGGAACATAACTTTGTAACGCGTAGTCCGATTTCGATGGTTCTTTTTCTGTTGTATAGAGTGTGATCTTCCATTGCTAATAGCAGATTAATTTGGTCCCAAGGTGAGGGGTGGGGATGGAGGGGGGGGGGCACTCTAACTTCGCAATACGTGGCCCGATTTGGATGATTTTTTTCTGTTGGTTAGAGTATGCTCCCTGGTTGATACCACGAGAAAAAAAAATTTTGTTGGTGTTGGGGTGGAGGAAGGGGGGTGGAACCTAAGTTTATAACGCGTAGACCGATTTGGATGGATCTTTTGTTGTTGTACAGAATGTGATCCCCCATTGCTAATAGGGGAATAATTTGGTCCTATGGTGGTGGTGGGAGAGGGATAGTAACTTCGTAACGCGTGGACCGATTTCGGTGATTCTTTTTCTGTTCGGTAGAGTACGTTCCTTGATTGATACCATGAGAAAAAATTTTAGTGAAATGGAAGTGGGGTGGGTTTAACCTAACTTTTTAACGCGTGGACCGTTTGGATGGTTTTTTCTTCGTTTTATAGAGTAGAAGACACTAAAAAGTGAAAAATAAAATAGTTTTTAAAAAAAAAGTTGAACCGACTTCACAAAAAGCACTAAAAAGCATAAAATAATTTTTAATTTTATATCTATTACGACATTTTGAAGTCGGTGCAAATCAAACAAACCAAACAACTACAACAAAAGTATTTAATCGTCATTTCTTATGATCCCGTGAGCTGAAACGTTCAGTTAGTATTATGAATTATGTTCAATTGTGGTTGAGTAGTTGTTTGGTTTGTTTGATTTGCACCGACTTCAAAATGTCGTAATAGATATAAAATTGAAAATTATTTTATGCTTTTTAGCGCTTTTTGTGAAGTCGGTTCAACTTTTTTTTAAAAACTATTTTATGAATGCAACTGATGGCAATATCTCCTGTTATCCAAACCTGATGGAATTGGAGCATTTTAACTGTTGACGTTGGTACCTACATTTAATAGGAAGCCATGCCCGGAACGGTTTACTTGAACCTTCGTCCTCTAACCCCTTGTGAGGCATAGGGCGTCACGTTAGTAATTGCGTGTGCATATCAGTGGTCTACAAGATTATGTTGTTGGGCAGCTGGGGGTCATATCCGAAGTAGTCCGAATTCGAGGTCAGAATTGGGCCATCACCAGGCCCGCGCGCACAGGGAGGGAGGGTTGGTGGTTCAAATCCCCTCCAGGAGGGTTTTTTAAATTTTCTGTATTTCTTGATTAGGAAAAATTTGACTGAAATACTAAAAATATAACCTAGAATGTATAAGACCATATTTTTTAATTGCATAATATATCATATTTTCTGTACCTACATTTTTTGATAGTTTTCTTTGAAGGATAAGAAGAATAGTATTAAATAATGCAACTAGGAAAAAGACCAAAACAAATTTTTACATCCTGTACGTAACCTGAAAAGTAGCAACAACAAACATTGTCGATTACATAACCTCAAATATCTCAAAACCCTGACGTTATGGCCCAATTCTAACCTCGGATTTGAATTCTACGCAGAAAAGTACATTCTCCTTATGTTGAAAGTGGGAAGAGGCCGGCACCTGGCTTCATAAGGCGTAGACCGATTTTAATAATGTTGCACAGAATACGTTTCCTCATTGGTAAATGATTAAAAATGTTGCGCCTACAGTGACTACGGGAAAAGGAGGGAGCAGTCTCCTTACTTCATAATGCGTGCCCCGATTTGGTGATTCTTTGTTGCTGTATGAGTACATTGGCGTACTATGGACATTATGAAGACGATGCAAATAAAACAAAATAACTACCTAACCGCAGAACGTACATATTTGCGTGAGACTTGTAGATACTTAAACAATACTTATATTAATTAAGGCGGAGGCTGATATACAGTAGAAACACAATATGCCAAACCACTTTAATTGGAAAACCTGTGTAGGTCTATGACTGGAACTCTATTACTCAAAAACTTAACTTCTTTCACAATTGATTTTATTGTCATATACGATTACACCTCCTTTTAAGATAAGGTACAATTATTTGGACAAATTTGACTATTTAGCTAATCTCGCACATCACTGAAGTGATGGTTGACGGTTTTAAAACTTAAAAATTTTAGATGGCTTGCGACAACTCATTTTGAACCAACATATGCTCGATATGCATTTCCATGCTATGACGAACCAGCACTTAAGGCTAAGTTTAGGATTTCTCTTACACATCCCAGTAATTACTCAGCTTTGTCGAATATGCCGGCAGAAGGAGAACCAGTAACAGAGTAAGTAAATTTATATGTAGTGAAAATTCTAGGGTATGATATTGAGTTATTTTGAATTTGTCCGAACTCTCGAAAGACTGGAGTCCAAGTCTAATTTGACTAGGTGTCAACCGGAACAGAAGTCATCACAAATATCTCTCATTTCAATATCGTCGTGCCTTGAAAAGAACGGAAGAAAATTAATAAATAAAATTATAATAATAATAAAAAAAAACGAATAAAAACAAGGAAAATGATCACTACTCTTAACTTTTCGACGGGAGATAATCATTCTTCTCTGCTCCCGCCAGCTGCTGGCGGATTAAAAGTCCTCAATGAGTAGCGCTGCATAAACTGACTGACAATGAACAACAAAGAAACATGAAAGGTCCCTGTATCGAAAGCACGGATAACTGCATCAATTCCGTAACGACTTCCCCCAGTAGCAAAAGAACGGATTACTGCATCAATTCCGTAACGACTTCTCGGTATAGGGAACTAATTCCACCTTGGATTACGGCGAATGCTAAGAATGCCTTAATTTTACATTGGCATGTCATAGGCAGGAGGTGATCGACGTCTCCCTGCATTACAGGGAACTAGTCACCTCATTGATTACATGCAACCAGTTCACTCATTCATTACATGGGTCTAGTTACTTCATTGATTACACGCAATCAGTTCATTCATTCATTCTATGAAATCAGTTGAAACGAATGCATTACCATCTTCATTACTCTCGGTGAAAAGTAATCAGTCATTTCAGTACTTACTAGTAATCGAAATATTAAGCGTAGGTAGTGTGGGTGACTTACATGGGCATAAGTGAAGTAATCAATTCTACAAGTAATGATTTTCAGCTTCGCTACTGGGGTCATGCTTAGTTTATGGTAATATTTTATGGTTCCGTTGAGCTCTGCGTTATGTGTAGATCGCTACGCCGTATGCAACAATGGGTATTTGAAGTTCTGCGTATTCCATAGTGGTCCAAAAGAAGTTAGGAGAGGAGGAGCAAGATCATGATAAAATTGTTTTTAATAGGTAAAAGTTTGGAACATGGTTGTCCGAGAACTTTTAAATCACCCACCTATAGAAAATTACTAAAAGTAAAGGTGAGGTTAGGGTTTGGTTAGATTGGCTGCCTAAAAAGACACACTTAGGCCAAAATGGCCCATTGTTATATCATAGTTGTGGCTGACCCCCAGAGCTTACCTAATTACTTTCTGTGAACCGGGATTCATTTAGAGCTCCTGGTGAACTGAACTAGATCCCTAACGCCGGTGGAGCCTATTTCGGTTAACTCTTGAAAAAAGGGGGAGCCCAAAAACCGTTTCCTACGGTTGGCTATGACCAGCTAGTTGCAGAGGAGTTGGAGTATGCTTCCTCTTCCTCTTCGTCTTGGCAACTCCTACATAAGTCGTTATCAACCGGCCAACAAATTGGTGAGTCATTTGTTAGTTTCATTTCAAAGTGCATGTTATTTCCATCCTTGATACACTAAAGCGTTTTACGTTTAATTAGCCCTTTGAAATATTGAAAAATTATTTCAAAAGCGCTGAGTTGCAGAAACTGTACGAAATTAGAAGTGAATTTTTGGTCGAAATGGAAACCTTTCTGACGAAGCTTATTTCCACCTCGGAGACTATGTCAACAAGGAAGACTGTGAAATTTGGGGTTCCGAAAAACCACACGTAATCGTAGAAAAGCATTCCTTATCCTCAAACAGATAAAGAATCAATGTTTAGTTTGCATTTTAGAGATGTGGCACTAGTGGTCCCTTCTTCTTATAAAACGACGATTTTAAATTAGACGAGCTGCAGTTTAGGATGATACAAAGTGTCACACTGCCGTCTAGAGAATACTACAAACATGCACGAAAAAATGTCAAATGAATTGGCGAAAATTGACATGCTGCTGTAGGGAAAATATTCTTCATAGAAGAAGTTCAATGAAAGTGTTGTTTAAGTGAAATTTAAAGACTCTTACCTACTAGGTGTAGTGAAATCCCATACATTTTACCAATACCAGGACAAGTTTTCAAGAAGTCGGATATCACCTAAATTCACTTTACAAAAAGTACTACTGGTTCATAAAAGACTTAATTCATACAAAATTCATAATCCTTTAATTCAAAATATTTAAAAAAAACATTTAATATTAAAATCGCTCTTTACAATTCACTCCAAAAGTTTGTCAACAGAATTATTGCATCTCTCTCTCTGGTTCCTTTAACCACTTGTGGGGCATTGGGCGTCTATTACACTGACTCTCCACCTGGTACGGTTCTGCGGCAACGCCGCCGTTATTTGTGGCCACGATTTTTTTATCTGGGTACCTTCCCTCTCATCAGATCTTCTCCATGGGTTGTCCAATCCCGCGCCTTTCTTGGATTCCGTAGGGGTTCTAAGCTAGAGCCTGCTGTGCGGTGTAAAGTGACTCTTTTCTTAGTATGTGGCCTCTCCATTGTACTTTCGCCTGCGAATACTGGTGTCTATACCGTCTTGGCCTATCAGTATGTGTAAGTCTTCATTGGTAATGACCTCCGGCCAATGGATGTTAAGAATGCGCCGGAGACACCGGTTGACACTGTTATTTGACAGGTTACTTGCGTGTTGAGCCATACAACAAAACATATTTTATGTTCGACTCGAAGATCCGGAGTTTTTGCGTCTAGAGATGTTGTTATTGCACCAGATCTCAGCCTCGGGCCTTATTGATGCGAGCCTGTACATCAGCTTCAGCTCCGCCGTCTGCTTTAACATATGCTTCCGAAATAGCCACATGCTCTATATTCTGCTCTTCCAGATAAATTTCATGTTATCTTCTAAAATAGAAAATTGTTTTTAGCAGCATTGATCTTAAGCCCTGCTCTTCGACCTTCTCTGCTCAGAGCTTCAGACATTTAGGATATTTGACTTTGTTTGTTGCATAGGAGACCTACATCGTCGGCTTAGTCCATGTGCGTAAGGTGGTTAAAGAGTTTCCATCTAACCCCTCGCGATGAGTGGTCGTCTAGAGCGATGCTCAATACGTTATTAATGACGATCAGGAAAAGCAAAGGTGACAGTATGCATCCTTGTCTCACTCCACTCAGCACTTGGAAGGGCTCCGATAGTTCTCCCCTTTGTAGGACATGGCATTGGGCTCCTGAGTAGAATTCCTTTATGATGTAATAATTTTTTCTTCGATGCCTCTCCTACGTAAAGCTGCCCACATACATATATTCGCGATCAACGCTGTCAAACGCCTTATCAAAATTGACGAACATTAGATGTAAAGGGGACCTCCATTCGAAAGATTGCTAGATGATAATTCGGAGGGTGTTGATGTGATCGATTATATGCTTAATTGACATTAACATGATTTTAGTCATCAATTTGGAGACTGCAGTTAAAAGAGATACCACGCCAATTACTACAACTCCTCAGGTCGCCATTTTGGGAATCTTTACAATTACGCCTGTTTTACATTCACATGCGATAGGTCTCGGTTTCCAAACATTCCAGGATTATAGGGAAAAGAATATCAGCCACATCAATTAATCCGCTTTAAGTAGTTCCACTGGTATTCCCTCAATCCCTGGGGCTTAACCGAGGTCCATCGACTTAATTGCGTCAGCCAACTCCAATCTAGTCAGGGTTCTGGTGTTAATGTCGGCTGCAGGCGGCGGGTGTTCAGGCTCTTGTGAAGATTTATTTGACGGTCCGAAGATATTGTTTAGGACTTTAGCAAAATATTCTGTCCACCTCCACAGTTGATGTTCCTTCGTGACAAGAAGGGATCCATTAGTATCACTTAAAGGGTGTTGTGTTGTAAGAGTCTTTCCTACCAGTTTTTTGGCAATCTTCGCGTACAGCTGTTTGACGACATTAGACTCTTTAATATGGGGAACTGTTAGAAACCGTTGTTACTAAAACGATTCACAATCAATTAACAATCGACACTGTACTACACAATTGGGTTGACCGGTTTGACTAACGCCAAGCTGGCCGCAGCAGCCATTTCAGCGAAATAATTATTTTTATAAACAGAAGATATACTTTTTCAGTTAAGCAGAAATCATTGAAAAATTTTAACATTATAGTTGTAAGGGCAATTTCAAAATTAAACCAACAGATGGGCCACCCTATCCGTATACATACTTTATACTTGACCTATCCGATCTTCCTAAGCCGAAACCAATCGTGAGAGAAAAATTTCAGCAATCTTAACTTAAACTAAGTACTTACAATTTTTATTTAATTTTAAAAATATTTATATAAATTTCAGCGATGGTATGTCAACAACAAATTTTCAGGAGACTCCACTTATGTCAACATATACGGTAGCCTTTTTGATAACAAATTACGAGCACATTTCTGTGGATACAAAAAATACAACGCATCGGGTTTTTTCTCCTTCAATTGCAAAGAAAAAGGGCAAGTTTTCCTTAGATGTATCAACAAAGACGTTGCAACATCTAGAAGACTATTTTGGAATTGATTACCCTTTACCTAAAATGGATCATATTAGTGTGCCAGCTCTTCCTTTTAGCGCAATGGAAAATTGGGGTCTTATCATTTATCAATACGGATATCTATTGCCCAGCTCAGAAACATCCGCTCTATATAATTTGGCAACAGCAAATGTTGTTGTACATGAATTAACTCATCAATGGTTTGGAAATTTAGTTTCACCAAAATGGTGGAAATGGACTTGGTTAAATGAAGGTTTAACAACATTTTATTCCGATAAGGTTTTAAATACTGTATGTACACATGCATAATTACATTTTTGAAAATACATTTGATTAATTTAAGATTTTTTGCAGATATTTCCAGAATGGGATTCAGTTGAATACAGTTTGTTCAAAGAAGGAAGCTGGGTTGTATGGGGCACCACTGAAAAAAGACCTTTAACTCATGATGTAGAAACAACCACCGAAATTCTAAACACATTCAGTCAATTTTCGTACTACAAAGGTAAGATTTTTAATACTTCTAGTATATTTTAGAACAGATTCTTTTATAAGGGTCAAAATCTTCTTCTTAATTTTTAATAGATACATGAAATTATCTGAGTAGAATTTCTAGGAAAATAGCAAGATAATAACAACAACTAAAAAGGGAGTTATGTTAGATTAAAGTGGCGGCCTCGAAAGCCTCGAATAGAGCACACCGGGTTCATGGCAAAACCACATTCGGGTGTAATATATCCTAGAGATGTCAGTTCTCTTACGATCATAGGTTTTCCTACATGATTCTGCCCATTTTTGTCCCTTCCCATCTTTTCTGCGCACGATCCAAATAGTCGGCGCTGAGGTGTTTAAGAGCGACTTGTATTGGAAGTAGCATTTCCATTGCCTCTAGAGCCTCCGATTTAGATTTTGCACGGCTCTTTAGCAGTTGAGCTTCGTTTTAGATTTTAACTAAAACTGCTTGGCTGTCCAGGTGTAAACAGGTGTAAAGTAGCGTCTGGAAACCGTGAGGACGTGGATTTCAATGCCCCCGAGATACCGATCCCTGCCAGTTTTTGTGTGTGTTCCAGTCTCGAGAGATTTTTTAATCTACAGTTGGAAACCAAACCATAACTCCATAAAGCAGTATTGGTAGCACAATCGCCGTATAAACCCAGTGCGTTTCAAGAGTTCGCTAATCGTCTAATCGTGATCAAGTACTTACCTCACACTAATTTTGCGACATCATCGGCGCACGCGATCACTTTTATGCCCTCTTTTTCGAGCTGTAGAAGTATCTCGTTCAGGAGTAGTAGCCATAGAAGGGCCGAAAGAACTCCTCACTGTGGTGTACCGCTGTGTACCATTTTATTGAGAAATATTACTCCCCACTCGGAGGTTACCGCTCTACTATTCAGCAGTGTGGCTATCCAACTGCAAATAGTTCTGTCCACCTTAGCCATTTTAAGAGCATTAACGATAGCATCGGTGCTGACGTTGTTGAAGGCACCTTATATATCATCAATAAAAGTGCCCAGAGTGAACTCTGTAGTATTGGAAATTTCGACCTCGAGCATAAGTTGTTGAGTTGTGGACAGTAGGCCAGGGTTAATATTCTCTCTAATATACAAATCTAAAACCTTTTCCATAGCTTTCAGTATTCAATGTCAGGCTGATCGGCCTGTAATCCTTTGGTTTGGCGTGACCAAATTTTCCCGCTTTAGCAGTAAAAACCGCGCGAGCTAGTTTCCAGGATTCGGGTACATGGTTTAACCTAATAAATCCTTTAAAAATCACCGCCAACCAGTATAAATCAAGTACTTTTTGTAACATGACTGGCATTATCCCATCTGCCCCCGGTGACTTACCTGAATCAAAGGAGTTTATTGTCCATCTGACCCTGTCCTTAGATATGACTCATGCGCTATTGTATCTCCTAGTTCTACTAGCATTGCTTGTGTAAGCTATTAAATCGTAACTAGGAAAGTGAATGTCTGACAGGACTTCTAGTGTTTCCCTGATGTCCTTGGTCCAAATTCCGCTTGCCCTGCGCAGCAATGGTTGGGTAGGACCCTTTCTTCGGTCTCCCTCTCTCAGAGGTTTTTGCCACAGAAGGAGATCCAACTCTTCTTCTAAGGTGTTCTGATCATCTTCTTAGAAACCTTTAGAACCACCCTCTAGTTCTCCCACTCTATTCGTTAATTACTCGTCTCCTATAGCCTGAATAAAGTACGAACTTTTCGGCGTATCTCCGTTATGTCGCTGTTCCACCAGTGTAGGCGAGATTTGTTTGGGTGCCTGTTTATGGGGCAGGCTTGTGCAAAGGCTTTATTCAGAGATTAAGTAACATGATAGTGGGTACTCCAGATTGTAGCTGGGCACGCCTTCCTCAAATTATCCCCCACTATCCTGTCGAATTTCTCCTAGTCAGTTTTTGCCACGTTATTGAATTACCTGGTGCCTTTTTCCGTAACAATTGACTTTAAATTAAACCAAATGTAATTGTGATGAGAGAATGAGAGTCCATGTAGTACCCTCAAATCCTCTAGGTCACAGCCTTACGTCTCGGTGAAGAACGTAGCATCAAGGATATTCACACTAGTTTGGCGTCTGTACATTAGTACGCAGCCCCGATTACCAATGACTAGGTTAGTAGTTTTAGTATATAGTGAAGCACTGTTTCACCTCTTTCGTTGACATCCCTGCTTCCCCATATTATATTGTGCGCGTTGACGTGCCCTCTAATCCCTAGGTTGAGCTTTTTCTTATTCGGTTCTTCCACTGGTAATCTAAACTCTTCCGGCCATGGCGCCTCTCTCTCATATTACATGTAGACTGATGCTATGAGCGCATAAAGGGGAGTTGGTTACTTCTGAGATTCAAATGGTATACAGTCTTGTAAATAGAATCCAATTATGTAATATAGGGGGTTGACCCTAACTTCGTAACACGTGGATTGATTTAGATGGTTCTTTATTTGTCGTAGAGAATATATATAAAGAAGAGTAGCCTAAATTTATAACGCGTGAGTCGATTTGGATGATTCCTTTTGTGTTGTTTAGAGTATCTTCTGCCATTAGCATAATGGCAAAAATTTATGGGGTGAGTGGGGGTGGGAGAGAGGGCGGAACTCAACTCCTTAACGCGTACACCTATTTGGATGATTCTCTTTTTGTTGTATAGAGTATGGTCCTCCATTGCTACTGTGAGGAAGAAATGTAACGTAGAGTGGGAGGGGTGGTTAGGCTAACTTCGTAATAAGTGGACCGATTTGAATGATGCTTAGAGTATGTTTCCCCATTGATATCACGACAAAAATTTATGTGGTGGGGGTGGTTGAGTAGCACTTAGAGCCTAACTTCGTATCGCGTGAGTCCATTTGGTTGATTTTCATTCTGTTGTACAGAACACGTTGGTAAATGATAAAAAAAATTTCCATCTAAAGTTCCTTCAGAAAATTGGTTAAATTTTTGGATGTTTTGATTTTATAGGTAAACAAATTCGAGGAGATTCGTAGAATTTCTCTTATTTCTGGTTTATGGATATTAAGCTATTTTTAAGAGAGTTGCAGCCATTTAATCAGTTTGTACTGTTTCTGCAATATTACGTAAGGGTGGACAAAATCTGAAATGAACTTGTAACGCGTAGTTAGTCCGTTGGTAAGTTAGGAGCAATTCGCCGCTCCGACCAAATACAGTCATTAGTATGCAGCTTAGGAATAGCTCAGAGAGTTACTCAGGGAATGACCGTATCATAAATAGGTTAAGGGCAGTTTGCTGCTCGGACCCTATACGAGAATTGGGCTGGAAAATCCTCAGGGGTTCGCCACACTGTAGCTGTAAGAATAGTAAGAAACATAGCATTAGGTCTTAGAGCACCAGCCAATGTCACCGGCCCTGTGCTCAGCAAAGTTTCATCTTTCTGTTCGAGCTAACGCTGTGCCCCTGTTGCAGTTGAGTAGAGTTTGGATGTGAATTCATTAATCCCAAGTGTTTTTGAAGCTGCTTGGATGTCCAGCAGACTGTGAGTAAATTCCGTCACCTTGTGTATAGCCGGCTTTGAGTTAAAATCTACGAAAATCGACATCGCTTTATAGCCATCTGTGTATGGAGATATTAACGACGTTCGTAAATTCCACTGTACTGGATTCGCAGAATAGCCTATATTACCATTGAACTTCCTGTTGAAGTCTATAGACTATAAACTGTCGGTGACAGTAATACATTTTCTCCCAAGCTAATGTGGCGATACTTAAGTCAGAAATTTTGATTCATTAAGTCGCAGCGTCGCACCACAGAAGGGAGATGTAGAATAGTATCAATTCCTGATAATCTTTGTGTATGTTCCATTCTGAAGAGATATGTTTTCTTATCTATAGATTGCCACCAAACCATTACGCCATAAACAGGGTTCGTTGCACTATCGCCATATACATCCAGTTCGTAATATGAGACCTCAGTCCCCACTTTGTTCCGAAGAGCCTTTTGCACGCGAAGACGATTTTGCTTCTTAACAATCTTTTCTTTCATATTAAGTTTCCACGACAGTTTATAGTCTAGAAAAGTATGCATGCATAAACAAATTGTCTGCGTAGCGTTGGTTCTTAGTAGTTATGTTAGCTTAGCTAGGAGTTCATCAAGTACCAGTGACCATATATGGGGAAACGGGACCCCACCTTGGGGGTAGTCCTTGGTGGCCTTAATAGTTGTTAACTTTTTTCTAAGGCTAGCAATAATTTTATTTGATGCACATCACCGTCGGAGGTCTTTTTGACGGCTTCCTCTTTAATGGATTCAAATGAGGTGTTCTCAAAGGTACCTTGAATGTCCATGATGGCACAGAGTATTGTTTCTTTCTTCTAGTCTTTTAACTAGATGGTGTAAGGCTGTAATTTTGGATTTGTCCGCTTGGAATGCATGGTTCATGCAGGCGTTTCGTTTTTAGTATCCCATATCTGAGGTGACTGCCAATTACGATTTTTTATTATTTTAAGTACGAAAGAATTGAAACTAATGGCGCGATAGCTTTTAATTTGGGAAGGTGACCACCCTCCACATTTGGGTGTAAATGCCACCGTACCGTGTCTCCACAGACTGGGAATATATACCTGAAAATAGTTTTAAAGGTCTTTATTAATATTGACAGTAGTTCCTTCAAAACTTGTTGCAGTAGAGCTGGTAGAATTATTCCATTGCTTCAAGGGGACTTGATGGCCCATATAACTCTCTCCATAATGAATATACGTCCGGAAATAATTTTGGTCCGGAGCGAAACCCGACCAAACCTGCTGTCCACCCCATAAGATATTCACACTTACTATGGACTGTGGAAAATGATTATCCAAAAAAATCTCTCATTGGAATCTCATTTCCTTGAGTAGTACTATTCATGTAGTCAGTAATTCGTGTTCCTTTTGGTTAAAATTGGTTCAGTAGTTTAGAAGAAGATGTAGAACATTCGTACACACATATAACCACTTTCATATATAAAGAAGAAAAGGATTCTGAACAAACTTAACGGCATCGGGAGTGTTATTATTCATCTCAGCGAACCCGAAAACTATTTATTCCCTACTTATATTTGGTTTTTCCATTACTTTGGGGTGTAGGCATATGAAATACAATCCCAAAAACATACTATGGGAGTAAGACACCCCTGGCACCTCTTCCCATTCTTGGGGTGCTAGGGGTGTCTTATTCCCAAAGTATTTTTTCGGGATTGTATTTCATATGCGAACCAACTTTGTGGTATATTTCTCCTTGTATTCCAAAGGTACCTACAGGCCCGTGTGCAATGGGGGGGGTTATAAAAAAGTCCCCCCCCCCCCCCGGAGGGTTTTTAAAATTTTCTAATCTTCTTGATTAGGAAAAATATTTTACTGAAATACTAAAAAAAAATTACCTACAATGTATATGAAATTAGGTAAAACCCCCGCCAGGAGCAAATCCTGTGCACGGGCCTGGGTACTTATGCTGGAATATACACACATATGTACATCCTTTATATATATTATTTAGGTTGATTTTTCTGCAGTTAAAAATTGTACTTAATTATGCTTATTCCTATTTCTAGCTTCATATGTCTTACGAATGTTCGAATACGCTCTTACGGAGAAGACTTTTAAGAAAGGAATAGTGCAATACCTGAACAAATTGTAAGTAGTCATCAACATTTCACTTGGATACAAATTTTCAATTTATCTCTTAAAGCCAGTACTCAACAGCAGATGAAAACGACTTATTTCAGTGTTTACAAAATGCAGCTTTAGAAGACGGAATACCGTTTTACGATAAAGAGGAACAAGTCCAAAAAATGATGTCGTCATGGACAAATCAAAACGGTTATCCTCTCCTAACAGTTACACGTGATTATCAATCCGGAAAATTCACTATCAAACAAAACGATAGTTTGGAAGAGAAATCAAGTTGGTTCTCAAAACTGATAACTTTTTTGAGAACATCTAGCGGTCAGCGTTGGTGGATTCCCATTACATTTGCAACAATGTCAAAACCAAACTTCGACAACACCGCGATTGATGTTATTTTTCCTGATATAAACGAGATTGACGTGGATCCATCTGAACTAGATAAACCACTATTGAAAAACGACTGGTTAATTTTAAACAAACAACAAATAGGAGTTTATCGAGTTAATTATGACGAAAAAAATTGGGAACTAATTTCGAAGGCTTTAAAAGATAATCCAAAATCAATTCATGCCTACAACAAAGCTCAATTGATAAGAGATCTTGAATATTTTGCGGGTAGAGATGAGGTGTCAGAAGATACCTTAATCTCTTACCTAAGTTACTTGACAGACGAGGATGAGATTTTCCCATGGATTGAAGCTACAGGAGCATTATCTCGCATTTATGAACGCCAACAAGAAAGAAGTGACGAAAGTGCAGCCGTTTTTAAAATATTTATCAAAACTGTTATTGGACCAATGTACAAAAAAATTGGTTATGAATCGAAGGCATGGGAATCCCCAATGACAGAATATCTTCGCCCGAAGCTTTTTAATTTGGCATGTGAAGTGGAACTCGAAGACTGTGCAGCACTTGTCAAAGATAAATATGATAAAGTATTGAAAGAAAATGAACCAATAAGTCCATACATGACAACAGCTGTTCTTTGCCAATTCGTGAAAAAGGCAAGTGAAAGGGAAATGGACGATCTCTATGAATATTTGAATAGAAACAAGCCGTATCCGTTTGACAAGCGAGAGGTTTACTTAATTGAGGTACTTGTCTGTAAGCCGAACGCAAAACTTGCGCATTTTCTATTAAACTACTTAGATATTGATATAATGGATCTTTTCTTAAGGGCAATGTCGGAACTTTAACAGTGTTAATTATTTTGGTGCTTTAATATAACTAGTTTAATTTAGATTGAAATGTTTATGTAATTTATTATGTCTTCCCGTATAATTAATTTTACAAAACCAAAATACTAGATCCTGTCCATTCGCCATCATTGAAGCTCTCATTTACCTCCTTCTCCCACACTTCCATATTACACAAAATAGCGCTACCAAACTGCCCCCGATGGTCGTCCTTAAATCAGTTCGAACACTTAAGCAAACTCATTTTGATCTATAGAAACCACATTCTACGCTAAAACAGGCGACATGGAGCCTTGGGTAGGGTGTCCCTTAAAAATCAAATTCGACTTAGACCACTTGTTTTCCTCTTTGACGAAATAGCATCTGTGTAAAATTTCAGCTCTACATTTTGAATTTTCACCCTACGACAAGGCCTTCGAAACTAAATATTTTTCATTAACAACCAAACTTTTGTTAGGCATACGTCTTGCGTTGTTTATAAATCACGTTGAAATGCTCTTGCAGTGCAGATGAGTCTGTCGACTATGATGGATACTGCTGCAAAAAACAATAATCAGAAAACAATTTATCTAATAGAACACTCTACGGAGTCCATAACTGAAGCTAGGTTGCCTTCAAAGATACATATTTTGAGATTAATAGTTCACAATTTGAGGACTCACCTTCACCATTCAAGAAGTCTCAGGTTAAAGCTTACTTAGAGACTGCTTTTGAGCTAATGCGTTTTAGGCTAGGGAGCGTATTCCGACCAAACGGCAGTATACGTCATAAAAATCAGGTGTTTCTAAGAACCAGGCACAGCCTTCTCTAAATACAAGCCTGGACAAGACAGTTCGGTAAAATTATTTCCAAGGATATCGTCATTATTTAATTTATTTTTTTTTTTGTACCACTAATTCACCAAATCTTGCACACAAATAAAACGTCATACTCTTCCAACTAAAACGGATTGAACAAAAATAAATACGTAAAGCGTTTTGCAACGCCAAGATCTCGTAATTACGATCGATAAAAAAATACGCCAAAAACCAACTTCATCATCATCATCACTGATTATAACGAACCTTAATGCTTCTTAGCCACCTCTACAACAGCACCCCTCCAGAGGGCACGATCTCGGGTACGCCCCCACCAGTCTGAAACATGCAACATTTATTTATTTATTTATAAACAGATTCGCCCAAGCTGGCTACTACAAAAAAAATTACAAAATATTAAGGCAACAACTACAACTAAACATTATTTTAAAAAAAGCCTAAATTGGTATTTCAACTGCTGCCTAGAACAACCTAGTTCGATGCAGGCTGAGCATTCATTAAGGATGCGTGACATTGACGCAATCGACTCGTGCATTCCGTAAAGTGTTCGAAGGAATGGAACATGGCAAAAGTCGGAGCTCCTCAAGGACCGAGCCGGGAGGCAAATACCAACATCATGAAAAGTTCGGGGGAGTTGATCGTTCCCTACAAAATATCATACAAAAAGATGATTTTAAAAATCCTGCGCCTCATTTCGAGTGAGTCAAGCGAGATCAATGCGAGTCTAGCATGATAGGGGGGAAGGAAAAAAGGATCGCGCCATGGAAGGCCCCGAAGAGCGAACTTAAGGAATCTGCGCTGTATGGCCTCGATGCGGTTGATGTGGACAGTAAGGGTCCTAAACCACGCAAGCATATGCCAGGAGGGGTCTGACTAAGGTGCAATAGAGGAGCCGTCGAGCTCTTTAGACTACCGCTTAACGAAGCAGGGTACAAAATTAGCCCTGCTCACAACGAAATCCACGTGGTTCTCGAAGGATAGGTGAGAATTAAGAACTAGCCCCAAATCCTTGGCCTTATCTGGCCGTAAAGGTCATTACGGTGCATTTGGTAGGATTAAGGGGGAAACGGTTGCCGGGGCACCAGTCGCGGAAAATACGGATCTCGGAACTTAAGAGGGCACAATCAAGCGCATGAGACGACTCGAAAAAATTTTGCATCTACAGCGTAACACGGAGTAATGAAACATCATTAATAAAGATGATGAAGAGCAGGGGGCCAAGAATACTGCCCTGGGGCACCCCAGTAGAAACAAAATTTCTTTGGATAGGGCACCGCGGAACAGAACACGCTGAGTGCGTCCGGATAAGTAGGAGGACAGCCAATCGACAAAGAGTGGTGGAAATCCAAGAAGATGAAGCTTGCAAACGAGTATCCTGTGTTCAATTCTGTCAAAGACCTTGCTGAAGTCAGTGAAGATGCGGTCAACCTGAAAGCCTGCCTCAATCAGGGGCAGAGAATAATGTACGAATTCGAGCAAATTGGTGGTGGTAGACTTACCCCTGATGAAGCCATGCTGAAAAGAGCCAATAAAGGATCTGCAGGCCTCAAAAACCTTCGCAACATGGCAAAACTTAGCAATGGGTCTATAATTGGAGATGTCAGACTTGTCACTCTTGTGAAGGGAGATTATCGCAGAATCCTTCCAATAGGAGGGGAAACGGCCGCAGCATAGAGACAGGTTGAACAGATAACACAGAGCATAAGAAATCGAAGAACAGCACTTTTTCAAGAAAGACGAAGGGATACCACCGAAGGGGCCACACGCAAATCCGTTAGGCAATTTAGACAAGTATTCAGCGATCGTGGCGACGTCGAAGACTAAGTCCTTGGGTTTAAGGGATGTATGAGGAGGCCTGGTCAAGTGGGAAAAATCCGGTAAAACAATATCACAGTCAGAATCACAGAACGATGTAAAAAAGAAATCGGCGAAAAAATTAGCCACAACATTGGGGTCGCTCCTTTCAAAATCGCCGTGAGAGTGTCGCTTAGATTTAATAAAACTCCAAAACTGTTTGGGGCTAGAATGCAGAGTGTATCGCATGCTTGACAAAAATCGGTTGTAGGATGTCTGCAATTCGTGAGAGTACCGACGATAAAGGTCGTGGTAGGTATGGTAATCCACGTCGCTCCTAGAGGAGCAGAATCTTTGTAAGGCCTTACTCTTGAGGTTTTTAAGATGTCGTAAGAGGCTATCCATCCAGAGCTGAGACGAATGGAGGGAACCAGTAGAGAAGAAATACCGGGTAGAGCATGTGTAGAGGACATTGTAAAATTAGCAAACAGCCTGGTCGATGTCGGACTCGGTGAATACATTCGCCCAGTCATAGCAAAGAAGCCAGTTATTGATGATAGAGAAGTCAGCTGCCTTGAAGAGAAAAGAGCAGCCGCCAAGCGAGGGAGAGGAGCAATCAACGGCTTCAAAACATAGAAGAACCTTGAGTGCTGGATGATGGCTAGACTCGGGGATTAAGAGAGACTGGCACCTGCTCACAAGCGAGCCCTCGGGGCTGGTCAAGAAAGCAAGGTCCAGCAGCCTTCCCGAGCCATTAGCGACATAGCAACACTGCGTAAGACCAACCGAGGCGCAGGTGTCCAAAAAGGACAGAATATTTGGGGGGAGTACGAACAGGAAGGCAACAGACCTTCGACCTCAGAGGATTGAATCCAGCCGACTGCGGGAAGGTTGAAGTCGCCGAAAACAACAGCTTCGTCGCTGCTGGACCGAAGGACGTCGCCCAAACGATCAAAGGATGCAGAAAGCGAAATAAACACACATGAGGGTGAGCAGGAGGGAATGTAGACGGTCACGACGTAAAAGCATCTCTGAGGGAACTTTAGGGTGACGCATAGAAACTCCAGGTCGCCAGAACAAGTAAATTGCGCCACCGAGCAAGGGATGCACACAGCGTAGAGCACTCCCCCGCCAACCGGAGCACACGAATTGGAGTGGCGATCACGTCAAAAGACCTGGAACTGAGGTCCGAAAAGCTCGGCGTCGGAAATATCCCTGCATAGCCAGGCCTCAGTCAGACCAATGACATCGAAGTCGGAGGAGCGACAGGCGGAGAACAGAAGTGAGGCTTTAGAACGCAGCCCAGTTACGTTGGCGTAGTAGAAGGTGTTGGCAGTCGTCTGATCCCTCTCCTGGTTGATGTTGGCGGTGTTATTAACGTTAAAAAAATTTCGATCATTTGCTGGACATGACCCTCTTCCTAAGTCCTATTCTATTATCTAAGGTCCTATCCTATTTCTCTAAGATCGACTCATCATCATTTTGCTAATAATGGTTTTCTGTCGGAGTTTTCGTTCCGTTAGCCTCTTTGAGAGGCTGTAGGCGCTGCCGCTGATCTTACTATTAAATTCATCCGCCTCCGCCTCCGTTGGTAAAGATTCAACGAGGTATGCCTTTTTAGTCGACTCTTACGACAAGAAGAGCAGAAAGAGGGTAATTCTGTACCCCCTCCCAGTGGGTAGAGTACTTAGCAGAACTACTTAAAAGATTATAAATTTGACCTAATGGCTGTCAAGCTTTCAGTGACTAAGCCGTATCAAATGGTACATAATCTATTAAAATCCGTCAAGTGGTTTTGAAATTATAGGAGAACCCAGCCTGTTAAACACATAATCCCCCTTTTGTCTACCCTTAAGTCGAAACAGGGAGATATATTGTGAAAATTTTCTGTGAAAATAAAACTAAATGATAACATAATTTCCACACAAAACGTACGAAAAAGGTTGAACATGAAATCTATGTACTTAAATTATAAATAGAAATTTTCAGTTTCCGTACTGTCTAAATTGAGTATGTCATAACTCTCATGCGTTTCATTTCCTCCACTAAGTTGAACGTCACATGGTAAACTGATTTATTTGAGTTTTTACTTTAAAAAGAAGAAAAAGAAAAACTTTGCTACTCGCTATATGATAAAACCATATGTATAGGATATACGTGAGTAAATTTTATTTGAAATCTGTTTCCCTAGTCTATTTTTTGGTCATAATTCATTTCAACCACATCTTCTTGAATTGCTGTTGAGAAAAATCCACACAACTTTAACGAAATAATGTCGGAAGTTGCGCTGAACTTCTACGAATTATGGGAATAAATCTAAAATCTTTTTCTCAGAAAAAATAAGCTTTGTGTTAAACAGGGGAAATGTAAATGGAATTTTGTAACTTTAAGAATATTACAAATCCAATACTCTGCATAAATACGTCCAATATGTCCGGGACTTTATGAATGAAATGTGAATGTGGATTTTGTAGGTAAGACGAGGATTCAGATAAAGAAATGGCAAAATTCTTTTTCCACTTTTAACTTTTTCGGAATATAAGCGTTGGTGGAACTTAAATCTAGGAACAAGCGGAAGGATACAAGTGGAAGGATACAGATGCGGCAAGAGTGATTTTGTTTCTTAGCAAAAGTATGCCACTGTAAGACTTTATAAGGATTTGCTTTGATTTATTAAGCCTTTAAAAATTATAAAGGTTTTCTGGACGTATAGTGAACATTCATCAACTCCGAACGCAAAACACTACATCATAGAAACATTGAATTTGGTGAATAAATTCCTGTATTTAATCGTTTGTGTCTTATGAGATCACATGCTGACCTTTCCACCAAGGCAGTCACAGATTCTAACCTGACCGGCGGAAACTTATAGTTGCTTTCTCTTGATAAAAAATAACACTACAAAACTGCGGGTAAGATAGTGGTGGGGTGATAATGGAAACTCTCCCTACATACGAACCCGTAAATACTGACGGGGCTATTTGACCACACAGCATTTCTTTGTTCTTATTCTTCTTTTGTGTCTTAGATTTAACATTCATTGCAACAAAATTACAGCTGCACACTCGCATAACCACAAACGGAGAGAATTATTATAATATTGATGCACTATGAGTTTGCTCTTTTAACAAACCGAAAAAGAATCTTTTTTTAAAAAAGTTTACTTGAACTAAAAATGTAAAGTAGAAGTTTTTGACATAACTACATATTAGTAGCGAAAATTCAATTAATAAACTTAAAACAATTTGGAGTTACTACCTATTAATATTATTTATATTTATTCATGGAAGAAATACAAGAAAATTATATTTTAAGCTAGTACCCAAAACAATACTCCAAAAAATATTATAAGCGGAAGAATAAAGATAACAAAAATATATTGATATAATAATAATAATACTTTTTTTTATGTATAATGGCGCTTTATTTCATTCATAGTTATAAAAACGTAAAAATCCGACAAAAACTAGCTACTTTAACAATTGTACAAACATTAAAAGACACAGTTATAAAGATCAAAAAGAAAATAGCAAAAATGACTCAATATACTACGTTACTGCAAATAGGTTAAAGAAAAAGGACTCTAAAGCTTGAAGGCAGAAACCTGTAAAAAAGAGAATACAAAGACATTTTGAAATGCCTCCAAGCGAGTGCCAGCTCTAAGAAAACTTCAGGAAAATTTTGAAAAGAATCCGAAACAAAACCTAGAGCTTAACCTAAAACGAACGAACAAAATAAACCGAAACCGAAAAATCAAACTAGAACATGATTATCTGAGTGTTCCCAGAGGGTAGATGCAGCACCGGGCGAAGTTCCTACTTCGGGAACCACTGCTCCCTAGCAAATGCCCTCTCCGAAGAACCGTTCGCCACTTTTCTAGTCCTCCGGGAGCACACATCCAAACATGTTCTAAGCGAACGCACAAACATTTCGAACCGATTAGAGTCCCGCGGGACCAGTCTGCAGAGTCATTGACGTCTGCAAACTGCTCCCATCATCCTCCCAGTTCTACGATTCCAACGTGAGACTTGTCCTTCCCCCAGCACTTGCAGCAATACCAAAGCGAAGAGAAGCTTCGTGGACAAGCTGCTGCAAGTCTGCGACCTGTTATTCCCAGTGAAAGACGAGGCTTCCGTTCCGCACCGACGATAAAGGTTGCCAGGTGCAGTTCAATATGTCGGCCTTCGTTGCCATGAACTCTAGACGTAATCGCCTCTTTAATCTGGCAATGAAGTGGTTCTTTAGTGCATGTGTGTGAAACTGTGGGTTAGTGGGCTGTTGCCCAGGCTCGATCCGCATGCTGTACAGATGAATTGTCGATTTAGCAAGTGTTAAGATAAAGCTTATCAAGCAATTTACCTGGTTACATGTCCTTGACCCCAGTAAAAACGACGTCGCGAACAAGATTATTAATGTCGCACAAGGTCGGGCATGTGAAGTATCCGTGGAATAGGGTTCCTTCACCACACAAACCGTGCAGCCTCTTTGAATTCGTCGATCGATATGTGACAGCTGGTTTGGATGTACGAGGCTATGATGGAGCAGGTTGAATGCCACAGCAGAGTCTGTGTAATTGGACGGATAGCTATTTATCGCTCTACTAGTTATAGTCCCCATTACTCCCAAATCTTCCCCAAAATGTGTGCGCCATCTGTTAACACCTAAGGATTTAGTTTTACGAAGAGTTGGCGCAGCGGAAGTGAAGGGAGTGTACTGAATGTCGTGTGCGGCAGTCGATTCAGTACGAAAACGTATATCATCTCAGTGCTAGGTTCTATAGTAGAGAGATGACTGAGCTCTTGTGAGTCGTGCTGCATCCACCAATTCCTTGAATTGTGTAGTGTGGGGGTGTATCAGTGTGTTCCCAGAAACATCAATGATATCTCCAAGAACTGTAAGCTATCCTGTTTCGGCCGTTACACTTACAAATGGAATGTTGGTCTTATTCTGCTCCAGGTCGTAATCATGAAGATCAGATCCTTGGATCAGTACTGCGGATATGACGGACGGACCTCTTTGAAAGAACACTCGCGGGAATGCCCGTACCTGAATACAACAACATTTTACGACCATGTCTGTAAGACCCAAACCACCCTCGGCTACTGGTCGGCAGAGCGTGCTTTCAGCGACCATCGTCCCCCCCCCCCCCACACCTCGTCTATCGTGCACCTGTTGAAATTGGAAGGCTTCGTGAAACTTCTACAGGCGAAGCTCGTTGATGCCTTCTGGGGGGGGGGACGATGGTCGCTGAAAGCACGCAAGCAAGTAATTGACAACGACCGCGAGGAGAATCTGTTCGATTCCGTAACCTCCCACGCCATAGGTCTTGACTTTTGCTAAGGTAAACGGTGCCCGCGTCGCTCATATTGTTCGTAAACTCTACGAGGAACTGGAAATGCATAACAATAACAAAAACCGTTTATTTCAATCATTCTAATATTACCCCTTTTCAAAATAGTTCTCCCAGTCAGGAATTTCTTTAAAAAAGTGTGATTAAATTTAATAATTTTTTTATTATTTTAACGCAATTTTCAGGAAGAATATTTATCTAGTACCTTATTCTATGAAAGGTTGATTATTAATTTATTGTAGTTTGAACACCGAAGCAGCCGAAGTATATTAGAACAACAGTCGAGGAAATAAAATTTGAACCGAGAAATGATGTGTCTTCATCTTCATGCATATTGCACATAGAATATTCTGAGCTGCCACTAGATCTAAAAGGGCACGAGTTTAGCTGCAGTAGACCACCTCTACATTTGATAGTATAATAATCTCCGTAGAGTAATTATCCAGGAGTAATTTACTTCACCAAGAGAATAGTCGAGCTTGCTATAAATGTCATGCCGAATACTTTGACGCGGCTTAGCTACTTTTTGATTCCATAGGAAAACTTTCTCGTTATAATTTAGTTCACCAATGCCACTTCCAATAGACTGAAAAGTGATATCCAGCTGGTGTCTATTCATTAGATACTCCCACTCTTCATAGCAATAAGTTTTTTTCGTTATGATTTTAGAAGCTAAAAGTTTCAGATATCTGTACTCTGTCATATATACTTCATATGATATTTCAAGGTTTCAATATAAATATCATTCAGTCTTCTTTCAAACAATAACATAACTATGCGGAAGTCCCAAAATACTCTTTAAAAAAATTTCTGAAGTTTTTTTACTTGTTTTTAATATTGACAGCCCCATACCTGGGAGTCATAGCACATTATAAGCCTTAGAGACGGCCTTAAAGACTTTAGTTGGTGGGGGGTGGAGTCTATGGTCTATTGGTGTATGTATATAAATTCTAAGTAAAGAAAAGAAGAATAGAAGCCAAGAATGGACCCCTAAGGTACACCAGAATAGTGTTAGTGGCATGGCAGAATATTAGACTTGTTGACGTGGTGAAAAAAATATATTTTTACTAATTTCAAAAAGTTGCTTATAATTTTAATATTTTAATATCCTTAGATTTGTATATTAAATATTCTTAATCTACATTGACTATTAATAAGGAAACACGTCACTTTTTCCCCCTAAGACTTAATAATTTTAGGCAAAAATTTAATTAAAAGTCTAATTTTCGGTTCTCATTTTATTTTCTCGACTATTTTGATATACGTAGAGCTTCACATGATTTTTTCGACTTATAGAGGTTTTCGAGTTAGAGAGGTAGTATTGTATTTTTCAATGAAAAATATAAATATAATTTTACTACATATTTTTGCATACTTTTTTTTATATATGATGATGCCAAAGCTCAGGGGATGCCCTATGATGCTTAATCGGCAGGAAAGAAATTAAGCATGAGGGAAATGGGTTAGGAGGTTGGGTGAAGGAGGTGTCGATGTACGCCCCGTTTGAAAGTTTCAGGCTCATAAGACGTACTTACAAGTACATTATAGACATTTATTATTTAACTAGCATTTGCGTGTATTTAAAAAATTCTTTTATTGTTGTTTGTCGCTTTTTAACAGCTACATATTTGCTATGGTTTTGGCTTAGATTATTAAACTAAAATTTGTGAGACACTTTTTCTTGTGGCTCCAAAGCCCGGCAAACGATATTTACTGCATTAATTGCTGATATTTTAGGGTTAGTTGGGATAAGAGTTTTCTCCTCTTCATATCTAGAACAATCGGAATTATAACAGTTTAAAATTGAATTCACAATATCTGCGTCTATTTGGGCTTCCGCAGTAGATAATTCGTTGTCTACATTGACATAATCAAGCAACGAAACGTCTTGGCGTTCACTTAGGTTTCTGCATGCTTCAAAAATTTGTGTCGAAGCAATATAGCAACTTGACGAAAACAGTTTTTTATGGTAAATTTCGTGACATTTTCCATCAATCAATGTAATATTTGGCCAATATTTCCCATTCATAGAGGACAGGGCTAGTTGTTGGAGGGTGTCAAAGCACTAGTTCGTAAGCCTCGAGGAAAAACACCACGAGAATATAGAGGGCTGCTTGGCTACCAGAGAAGATAGTTATATCAGCCCCTTTCAGTCCTTTTTTGACGTTGGAAAGGACGCAAATGTCGATGGCATGAATTTAAACTTGAAAGACACTGAGCCAAGTACCCAAAGCAAGAAACTCTAGTGTTGAGTCCAAAGACACCAGCACCATATTCCATATTTGAGCCATCCGTAAACCATTTAAGGTTTTTGTGGTCCAGACTTGGTCCACCGCTATCCCAGTATGCTCGTTCAGGAAAGAGAGTCCTGAACTTTCTGCCCAAGCGCAGTTGCTTGACCAAGTAGGCTGAGACGGTTCACACATCTATGCCAGCAATGCGCTGAAGGATCCCAATGGGATCCTTGTCACCAGCCGACATATTTTATGTAATCTGCACTCTCGGCGTGCTGATTGCAGCGGATTTCATAATAGAGGTGTGCAAGGGGGTGAGTCCAATTACCGCTCCCATTGCAGCTGTTGGACAAGTCCTAATTGCTCCTATTATGGAGAAGGAACTTTAGGCCACCCGACCAAGAAGAAGTAGGCGACAATCGAATTGTATAATCAGGAAATCATCTTCGTGGTAAGGTACACGTCCTTCCGAAGAATTTTCGACAGGCGGATAGGGTTCGTGTAGCCTTGTTTAGGTTGTAGTCAAATGTCAATGATCGTGCCGTGCATGTAGATTAGACCAAGGCCTAAATGGTGCCTTCTAGTGAACGGCACAAGAACAGTCTTAGCTGGGTTAATAGAGAAGCCTTCGCACCAGTTGGTAACCGTGCCCAGAGCTAACTTAATTAAATCAGTGACAATGAAGTCAAACTTCTCCGTAATAATGATTGCAAGGTCGTCTGCCTCCTGGTGACCAAGCTCACTAAGCTAGTTAAAGAGGTCATCTTCTACTAACGAACAGAGCAACGACAACAGTACACTACCTTGTAGGCACCGGTTAGCTACACTAATGCACACAGAGGTGTTACCAAGGGTAAATGTAATTTCTCGCTCCTTTAGAATAGCATCCACCTACTTAACAGTATGAAAATCCAGACCACTCCGTGCGAGAGCTCTAGATATGAGACATACCTTGTGTTGTCGAAAATACCTTCTATGTCAAGAAAAACACATAATGCCATTTCTTTATAGTGAAGGACTTTCTCGATCTTGCTAACAAGGTTGTGTAAGGTAATCTTTCTTGATCTACTTTTTGAGTAGGCAAACTGAGTAGAGTGAAGGGGAGATGATTGGTCCAGTTTGCACCTGATATGAAGGTATATCGATCTTTTCATAGGCTTAAGAAGAAAGGGTGTGAGACTGATTGATCTAAAACATTAAGGCAGCTCTAGAGGAATATTGCCTTGTTTGAGGATAAATGCCACCACTACTTTCGTCCATGAAAGCGGTGTGTAGCCCCAGTTATAGCTGACTCTAAACAAATTGACAAGGGACAAGGATGGTATCCAAGCAGTTTTGGAGGAGGGCTGGGAAGATACGATCGCCCCAGGGGACTTAAAGATTTAAAGGGTTGAAAGAAGGCCACTGTCCAGCTAACCTTGTCATTGTCAAAAAATACGCTAGACAAGCTTGAATCCCTCCAAGGGATCATTCATCACCGGCCACGTGGTGATTGAGTCTGTTCCTCGAGAAGATCCGGGGAAGTGCATTTCAACATATATGTATATAGTGTTTTGCTTTGGATTTCGATATAGGTACCATCCTGCTTTCTGATAAGCCCTACCCCAGGTGTCCTTGATTAGTACCTTTTGAAGGCGCGCTGGCTCTGGCAAAGATTATATGCTTTCAAAGCGCCTTCTCCAGGACTCGCGATTGGAAGGTCTTATTTCTTTATTATACTCAGTGAGTGCGAATCTGTATTCATCAAACTGTTCGGAGCGTTTAGTTCTATTAAATAAACATCTCACTTGCCTGCGCATTTCAGACAGCCATTCACTTCACCAAGGTACCTTACGTATCGCTTTGGTTGAGATGAAGACTGTGCATGGTAGGAGGAGATGAGCACATCATTTAGTTGGTTAGCCGACACTGCGAGTTCACCAATTGGAGTGATTGTGGTGACCAGCATATCAACTTTCGAGCTAACAACATTTGTCAACTTTTGAGCTCACAACATCTGCAAAGGTATACCAGTTCGTTTTCATGGGAACAGCAGTTCCTAGTAGATTACATTTTAGAACGCCCCGGAATGTGGAATCGGATATGCTGATGTTCCGACAATGAAGCTTCGTCTGAAACTCGCCAGTTTCTTATGAACTCGGAGAGGACTCTGCTAGCCAGAGTGAGATCTAGCATCTCTACAGTGATAAAGGTAGGTTTACATCCTCTAACAACTATATCAATATTTTTATCGATTAGATAGCTTAACAGGTGCTCATCTCTTTCATTGCTGTTGCTGCTGCACCAAACCGTATAATGGGCTTTTGTGCTACAACCAATGATTAACTTTCGGTTCATCCATCGCCAATAACTGATGAGTTCTTAGCCTTCATCGGGTGGAGTGGATGGGCTGCAGGAAAATAGGCAATGACAGGACAATTTCCTGCATACCACCTACTGTAGGGATTTCAGCCCGAATTGCCACAAGGTCCTTGAAAATAATTTATACTTTTGTCAGTTACGATGGCCGCCCGTAGTCTATCCTTTCCCCGGTGGTAAATCAATTTACATAAGTTTGCTTAGAGTACCTGTATGGTGTTGGTAAAGATGTTGATGTTATCGCCACGGATTTTAGTAAAGCCTTCGACAAGATCTCCCATAACGTTATCTTGTTCAAACTTGATCGTCTAGGCTTCCCCCCCCCCCCCCCCCAGATTCATCTCCTGGATTCGATCCTACCTCAACAACCGTCAGTACAATATTCTTATCAGCTCATCCATTTCTAACCCTATTGTCGCTCGTTCCGGCGTCTCTCAGAGCAGCAAAATCGGCCTATTGATTTTTATCCTTACAATAAATGATGTTGAATGTGTCATCAACTGTCTCAGAGCTGTCCATTTATGCTGATGACATGAAAATAATCGAACTTATCTCCTCCACAACCGACTCTCTTCTCCTGCAAAAAGACCTCGATTCCTTCACCACATGGTGCATGAAAAACTTTCTAGAGCTCAATGTCTCCAAATGCCAGTCCATCTCTTATTCCCGCAAGCGTCTTACCACTACCCCGAGAGTCTTTATGTTACCCGACGTACCAGTCCCTATGGTTACCTCTTTCTGTGACTTAGGAATAATCTGTGATAGTGAACTCAATTTCCGTTCCCACATTGACACCATAATTAACAGAGCTAACTCCGCGCTAGGGTTTGTGAAGCGCTGGTCTAGTGAGTTCTCCAATCCTTATGTTTCCAAATCTCTCTACGTCTCCTTTGTTAGACCTCTCCTTGAATATGCCAGCCAGGTATGGTCACCTACACAAACAACTCACATTAATAGGATTGAATCTGTCCAGCGTAGGTTTATATCTGAGTAAATCATCCCTTCACAAAGCCTTATATCTTGACCCCGCTCATCTTGATCCTGATCGCCTACCTTAATTCTTCTTCCTTACGCCTTCTGCCAGTATCTACTGTACATATTTATAGCTCATATTGTAGCTTATACTTTTTATTAATTTATTATTACTTATCATTTATTATAGTTTGTAGAATTCGTATTAAGTTATAGCTTGTATTTTTTTGTATTTTTATGTAATAGCTTGTATTAAGCTTAAATAAAAAAAAGGTGTACCCTACTCTTTACTGTGGTGATGTCTTCTACGACCGTAGCTCTACTGGTCTATTCACAGTTTGATGCAAGTAGAACCGCATCGGGCTGTTTGTTGATTTTGCTAGAATCCATCCATGTGTAAACGGGTATAGGGAGAGTAACCCGCAGCAGAGCCCGTTGCCACGAGAAGTCTTGATTGAAACTGGAGGGCGACAGGTATCCAGAGTCCGCATACTAAAGCTAACGGGTAGCTTGGTTACTGATTTCTCGGCGTATGATGTTCCACATTGGATTTAGGTATTTGATTTAAGAGAGTATCCTTCTCGAAGCCCGACTTAAATTAGCGAGTACACCTGGCAGAGACATGACAGTGCAAGGAGTCTGTTACCAGCCGCCATCACCAGGACGTTCTATTCACACTACCATCAGGTTACACAATTAGGGCACAAGCCATAGTGACGACAGGTACACCAATGTGTTTCGTGTTATTCCCCCTATGTTCATGTGGGTTCCCCCAGTGTACCTGGCGACTGACGGCCTCGTGGTAGTTTATAGATGGGTTTATTTCGTTTTGCATGATCCCTCATTTGTAGATTCACCTCAAACAAACTTTATGTAAAGACTTAAAATATAATATCCTGAAAATATTGTGTGAAGGTTGTATTTTCCAATACATTCCTAATGTTTAATGAATGAGCGAACACACTTCTCTCTGTTTAAAAGTTACTAAAGTTACTAATAAGCAGGCAAGACAAACTAGCTTATGAATAAGATCACAACTAATTTAGTGATTAATTTGCAAATGTATTTCTTATTTAAAATAAAATTCTCAAAGCTCGTCAGAGATAATTTTAATTTTCTTTTTGTAAAATCTTTTATTCAAATATTTCTCTTTCCCCAGACAGTACTTCAAAGCTTTATTTTGATTTCAACTCGAAATGATAAAAGGAAACATTACACCGAAGAGGCCTATTCCTGAAATCATAAATACAGAAAAATCTCGAATTTTTTCCAAAAGTTTTTACGCGAATAAGTATTCTTCTGCCATTTAGCCGTACTTAACCTCAATTTTTTCTCGTTTTGATTATCAAAGAGAGCTTTACTGTAGGGAGTAACTGCTATTACGCCCCTGTGTTTTTTATGGGTGTGCTTAGTGCGTATGTCATTCTGTTTTATTGTAATTTAGAACTACTGGATCCTTAACAAGTGTGTAACTAGCGCTTTCATAGTCCGTCCAGCCTGTAATGTGCCTAACACGAATCAACGAAAACTTGGTTTATAAAGCAATTGAAGTATATCCTGTTTGACCAACCCTTTGATATAGAGAGTGTATTAGTAATGTTTTAACCTTAATTGAGGCGTAACTAACTACGTACGTAATTTAGTAGGAAATACTATGGTATATGGGGTCCTCATTTTTATAACCAGCCATAGAAAAGGTTCTTTCAAACGCAAAGCAACCGCGCTGAAAAGCCTTTCGGAATTGAAAAACAGGACAAAAGCCATTAGCAATATAACTTATACAAAACAAATACTAAAACAGCTCCACAGTCTGCTATTCTTCATAATTTTTTCGTCATTTCAGTTCCGCTCATAAATTATTAATTCTTTTTTTTACTCAGTCCACTCTCATTATATTCTCCTAAGTACACAAGCGGTAAACGGAAGTAAAAAGGAATTTTCCTCATTTTCAACTTCTTTTGAATTGTCCTAATGACTCATTAAACAGGTCATGATACTCATTAAACCATCGAAACAAGGGAAACCCACGGCGAAGAAAAAAAAAGATATTCGCCGCTTTGTTCAAGCTGAAAATGGTTGAAGATAATTCCTGCTCAGATGGTCATTAAAGATTTTCAGTTCCCTTTAAATCATATACTTTAGCAGAAATTGTTTTCGTATTCCAGGCAGATATAATGGAACGGTGTGGAAATTTTCAGATTTCATCTTTATTAAGATTTACTGGCTTTCCGCACGTAAATTAATCAAAAAAATTCATGTTGACTTTGAATTCCGAAAAGCAATTGTGATAGGTGGGATTAAGTGCATTAAAATAGAGTCTGTGCTAAAAATCATTTCCTTAATTTATGCTAATATCTTTGTAAGGCTGGGAAATTAATAAGGCTGGGAAGCTCGTATTGTAGTCGCATGTCAAATTTGTGGAGCGTATTTATTTAAAAAAAGGGAAAGTTAACCAGTTAATAATTGATAGATGAAGAGAATGTCGGAAACATCACGATGTTTGCTTAGAGGTTTTAAGTCAATCAGTTTCAGACGGTTTTCATAGGGTGGAAGGTTGAATCTGTCAACCCACGGAAGATCACGTAGAGCGAAGCGAATAAACCTACGCTGGACAGTTTCAATCCTATTAATGTGAGTTGTTTGTGTAGGTGGCCATACCTGGCTGGCATATTCAAGGAGAAGTCTAACGAAGGAGACGTGGAGAGATTTGGAAACATAAGGATTGGAGAACTCTTTAGACCAGCGCTTCACAAGCCCTAGCGCGGAGTTAGCTCTGTTAATTATGCTGTCAATGTGGGAACGGAAATTGAGTTCACTATCACAGATTATTCCTAAGTCACAGAAAGAGGTAACGATAGGGACTGGTACGTCGGTTAACATATAGACTCTCGGGGTAGCGGTAAGACGCTTGCGGGATTAAGAGATGGACTGGCATTTGGAGACATTGAGCTCTAGAAAGTTTTTCATGCACCAGGTGGTGAACGGATCGAGGTCTTTTTGCAATAGAAGAGAGTCGGTTGTGGAGGAGATATGTTCGATTATTTTCATGTCATCAGCAGAAATGGACAGCTCTGAGTATTTTATGACACATTCAACATCATTTATTGTAAGGATAAAAATCAATGGGCCGAGGTTTCCGTTTTCAGGGCACATAGTGTTTTAGAGACGAAGTCAGTTAGGTTGGTGGTTGTAGATCTACCTTTGAGGAAGCCATGCTGGACGAGTGAGAAGATAGACTTACAGTGGAAGAACATGGAATCATAGACCAATTTTTCGAATAGTTTAGTTATGGATGATAATTTATCAATGGGTCTGTAGTTGGACACATCGTTCTTCAGGCCATTTTTAAAGATGGGAATAATATAAGAATTTTTCCATAATTGTGGGAAAACCCCTTGAGTGACCAAGAGACGAAAAAGCAAAGTAAGAGGTAGAACTAGCTACATGGCACACTTTTTCAGAACGATGGCCGGACTCCCATCTGGACCTGGGTGAAAGTCGTCCTCAAGCCCGTTAATACTGGCTGCGATTAGTTCAGGATCAGGGTCAAAAGATGTAAACGACGTTTAAGTGCATTTGTCCATGAATGCAAAATAGTTAAGGTCGGGTTGTAGAGAATTGTCGCTGAAAGATTTACTGAAGAAGTGTGCAAAGAGGTTAGCGATAACCTTAGGATCAGACGAAGAGGTATTCTAGAGCTTTAGGGTGGAAGGGTAACCATTTCTTCTTGGAATTGATAGTTATAAAAACGCTTGGGGTCGAATATGAGGCTAGTTTCCATCCGTTGAAGGTACTCGTGGTAGAGGGTATCACAACGTTCAGAAAAAGAGGTATAAGCAGATAGATAGGAAGAATAGTCAGACTCAGTCTGGGTTAGAAGAAAAGTTTGCCAACGTTTATTTCTCCTGTTCTGTGTCATAACATAAGGGGGATGAGGAGTAGTTTTTACGAGGAAGAAGAGGGATAGATTGTGTAAGACAAGCGTGTATTTCCGAATAGAACGCCTCTAAAGTAATGTCAATTGGACGATGTTGAGGGATATCGCCAATATTAGAGTTGAGAAGCAAGTGATTTAATTTTTCAAAGTCGCCTTTACGAAGGATAAAGAAGACTCGGAGCTTGTATTGTCCAAAAAGACCGCATAAATTACACTATTAATCACTTGCGGCAAAATGAATGGTCCTAGCAAATGGTTGCCGATGACACCAGCCCAAACATTTACACTGAATCTCTGCTGGAATGAGGTCACCTTTGTCCAGTGTGGGTTAGTGTTCGACCAGGTATGGAGGTTATGGAAGTTTGTGATATCATTCCTGCTGAATTGAAATTCATCTGTCCACAGAATTCGATCCAGAAACGTTCTGTCGTCACTGCGTGTTCCAGAAGCGAAGTGCTAAATTTCAATTTTCTCTCAAAATCTCCTTCCAGTAGTCCTTGCGCTGGTTGATGATAATATGTACGTAATCTCCCTCGATGAATAACCCTCCAAACCTTAGATGACGACACTCCTCATCTCCTTGCGACTCGTTTTGTGCTCGTCTCAAGGTCCTGCCTCACGATGGTGATTATTTGCTTCTCGACGTCAGCAGAAGGTCCCGAAGTTTCGGGTCGTGTGAAGTTACACTTCCTGTTTTCCTTAACCTTTGGAAAGCCAGTGTTAATACCCCTCTTTGGGGTGCTCGCAGGTTAGGGAATCGCCTTTGATATTCCGTTACAGCCGCTCTCTCTTTTCCGTCTACTAACATACACCATAAATGTAAATAATATCCGCGTATTCCTCAAATGTTAATTCTACCATTTTTTAATAATTTTTGCTTAAAAGCACCCGCAGTTATTGACTTGTATTTCGACTTTGATAGGTATTCTTGCTGACTAACTCTTTTTTATAGAAAGAAGTGCGCCTTCTGTGTTAGAAGGGTTAATTCTATATATAAAAAAAAAAAAAAAGTATAGTCTTTTCCGGGTTTTGAAAATTGGTGAAAAGTTTGAAGTGCGGTCAAAAAAAAATGCGCGTTAAAAAAATCCGATATTAAAAAATCATGGAAATTTAAATGAAACTAGCCGTGGAGTGGAATGGGTGTCGTATTACTGGTGCGACCCTTGAGGTCTACACGAACAACTTCCCAGTATGATAAAGAGCAATATTCATGAAAATCAAAAATTTCAACACATTTTTTTGTTTATATTTGATTTTTTTAAATATCGATTCATAACAGAACCACTTAGATCAGATGAAACTTTTTACTACTACTTATTAACAGTCTTTTTGTTTAAACACAGAAAGCGACTCGATCGAATGTTATGAAATTTTCTTCAAATCATTTTCGTTTGTCGCTTCGATCGGCACCTTAACGAAGTCGATAAAAGTTTTTGCTCGCGCTATATCGTGCAGGAAAAAATGACCACAAAGCGCCGGGTCGGATGGGATTCCAAACTAAGCCCTGAGAACAGCGATTCTCAAAAGATCTGAAATTTTCGTAGAAGTTATAAAAAGATGTCTAATAAAAAGAGTGTTTCCGGAACAATGGAAGCTGCAACGCCTAGTACTGCTACTAAAAGGAGATAAACCACCTGGAGAACCTTTATCCTAGCGCCCAATTTGACTCCTTGGCACAATGGGGAAAATATTAAATAAATACACAACAGGTTACTCCCGATAGCTGAGGAGAAAGGTGCTTTATTTAAATATCAATTCGGAATCCGAGATGCGTGCTCCACCGTAGATGCTGTTTTTACCATAGAAGATAAAAGGTGGAGATGGGGAACCAAGGAATACTGCGTAATGGTTACACTTGACGTCAAGAACGCCTTTAACTCGCTCAACTGAGAATTCATAAAGAATTCCCTCGTTAGAATGGAAGCCCCGCCATACATCTTGAAGATCATATCAAGTTACTTCAGGAACAGGAAACTGAGATATAATAGTGATGCGGGAACAAATACTATAACGTCTCCGCAGGGGTACCACAAGGATCTGTCCTAGGACCGCTTCTTTGGAATATTATGTATGATGAAGTTCTCAGACTTCAGATCCCCCAATAGACGAAAATATAAGGCTTCGCAGACGACATTGCGATCGTTACAACAGCAAAATACACCCACTAAATAGAGGCGGCAACAAATGAAGCTATCGCTAAGGTTAAAACTGGATGGAGTCTGCAGGTCTTGAACTAGCAGAACAAAAGACGGAGGCGATCTTAATCACAAGCCGGAAAACGGTGGAATATATTAATGTCAAGGTAAGCAATCAAACAATCAGGTCTAAACAATCACTGAAATACCTAGGAGTAATGCTAGACAATGGCTAAATTTCCAATTTAATCTGGAATATTCGAATAAAAAAACTTCGAACAAACAAGCGGCTCTTTCCAAGAAGAAAACTCTCAAAAGTCAACAGACTCTGTGTTTTAAGAGCTACGAGTACCTCTAGAACGGTATTTGACGAAGCAGCTTGTGTCATCACTAGTATGATCCCGATAGACATCCACGAGGACAAGATGAGATGCATTTATGCGACAATCGCAACGAGCCAGGGAAACCTAAGAAAAAAGGAGCTTAAAAAGGAAGAGAAGCAGATATCGATGTTAATGTGGCAAAACCGATGGGACAACGCTACGAAAGAAAGATGGACGCATCAACTGATTTCATGCATCGAAACTTGGGTCAACCACAAGCTTGGAGAAAAGAACTACCACTGAAAGCAATTCTTTACTGGTCATGGTGGATACCGCAAGTACCTGCACAGATTTTGACATGACAGCTCTCCGATGTGTACAAACTGCTCAGATCAGGAGGAAAATTCTGAAGACGTAGTATTTCATTGCCCAAAGTAACGAAACTTGGTGCGAAGTGACTGAGTTTATAATAAACGTCCAAAAGGAATTGAGCAGACTGGAACGTGTTAGACACCAGATTAATTCGACAGGTTGATCGCATGATGGCTAACCAGCCCCGCGAAGTAATACCTAACGGCAGTTCCACGGGGAGAGTGGTTGAAGAGGATTGGGGAGAGTGGTTGAAGAGGATAGGGGAGGGGTGTGGTTTAGCACGTAGGCGCTACATCGGCGGTGAATCGTACATGCAAGTAGCAAGGGCTTTTGGCACCTTTGAAATATTTCTCACCTACTGGTCGCACAAAAAAAACCACACACACACACTTCTTGACCAAATTATAATGCAATGCTATTAAAGTGAAGTTAAAAAATTGTAGGATGAAAAATTTGCGCATTCAATATTTTGAATTACAACTCAACGTCAAAGGTCATAAATATCGGTTTTTCGCACACATGTCTTGGAGAGTAAGTAATATTCATATTCCTTCATAATCCCGCTGATAGCGGAAGGGAACATCCCCAATATCAGTGGCCAAGACTTTGCTCCACGCCGGGTTTGGTGGGAGATTCTTGAGGTGAGATAGTGAGACTAATCGATCTAAATTCCCTTGATAGCTCGAAGCCTTAATTTTCAGCCTTCGAAATAAAATTCAGCGAGAATTCGGGACGTATCATAGCTGTGTATATCTACAGGATTATTTTGAAATTCTCAACTCTTCCCAAAGGTTTTTTCACAGACATAAAAGGCTATGCACGCATTCTTGGCCCATTCTTACGCATTTAGTAACCAGTTAAGCTTTGTATCCAATATAACGCCAAGAGAATATTGTAATTATTTGTCATGCAGCTTCGGAAACCTGAAGTTTGGTATCTTGGTTATAGTGGCGAACAATAGTAGATCGGACTTTCCTGGATTGATGCCCAGTCCATAAATTGCAACTCAGGCACCAACCTTTCTCAGACTCCCCTCCATTAACTCACTGATAACGGAGGGGAACAGTCTAGATATAATGATCACCACATCGTCCATATACGCGACTACCTTGATCCCTTCTCACTCCAGTTTCAACAAGAATTCATTCATAACCATTAGTCAGAGGAGTGGAGTGGAGGAGTATACCTTAAGGTAAAAGTTTGATAAGAGTGCTGTTTCCGAGGTCGGCTTAAATACACAAACACGCAAAACAATAATTTGGATAAAAAGTTTCAAATTTTAAAGCAATGCCCCCCCCCCCCTCACATTTCAATTAAACCGCTGTTCTTGCAAATATCCCCGAAAGTTAAGATTCGTGATGAACCAAAAGATATGTGTAGCATAAAGAAAGGAGGATCAATAAATGTTTCACTGCCGTAAAGCTGATCGCGAAGTCTGTATCCAAGAGATCGTTTAAGCGATAATGGGAGGCTTGTGGGAAAAAAGTCGGTTGCTCCCTATTTTTTTTAGCTAATTGTAGAATTAATCCTTCAAACTTAGAAGGCGCATTTCTCAGGCAGAAGCCTAGAATTAATTGACCTATTCGCCAGAATATAACAATATGTTGAGGCAAACGAGGCTCCCACACCAACATGCAAAAATCCTTGGTAAGAGTCAGGTCAAAAACAGGACACATATTCACGGCTTTACACATGCGATTTATAGGCTAATGCATACCATAGTTAGACCGAGAGTGAACAACATGCAGTAAAGGCAATCTTCTTAAGCTACACGGGGTATGCCTATAAGAAACCATACCTACGAGAGTGCAAGAATCTATGTTCGAGTTCAAAAGCTGGTGAATAAAGACTAGGTCAGCAACTCTAAGTCGTTCTTCCAACAAGTGCATATTAAGCAATCGGAGGCGGTCCACATAAGGAGAAAGCCTTAGTGGATCATTCCACGGAAGGTCTCTTAGTGCGAACCTAACAAAGTCTCGCTGCAGAGACTCAATGCAACATAGCAGGGAGACCAAACCTGAGATGCATACTCGAGGATTGGCCTAACCAAAGAAAAGTGAATTAAGGTCTTCCGATCAGAAAACTCCCTTGACCACCGCTTTACATAACTCAGAACTGAATTACTCTTAGAAACAATGTAGTTAATGTGCAGAGTTAAATCGAGTTTACGGTCAAGCTTCAGACCAAGGTCAGTAACGGACTCCAGGTTAAGCTGCAGGCCGTTAGATCCACACCAGTTCTTGAAGGTATTTAAATCATCCTGAATGCTGGAAGAATCATAACTGTTTCAAATGCATGAGAATATCTTCATATCGTCTGAGTAGATTAAGACTTTGGAGTGCTTCATCAGAGGGACAATGTCGTCAATGGCAAGACTAAACAACAGCGGCCCCAGATGGCTACCCTGCGGTACGCTAGATGAAGCCCTAGCAACTCCGGATAAAGTATACGGAAAAATACTCGGTATGTCCTATCTTTTAAGTAAGAGTTGATATAGTCGAGCAATAAAGGCGGGAAACCCAACCTTTCAAGTTTAAGCATAATTACAGAGTGAGGGAGCTTATCAAATGCCTTGCTAAAGTCGGTGTAGACGCAGTCAGTCTGGAGACCTTGATGAAAGGCAAAGATTATGTGCGATGTAAATTCAAGCAGGTTAGTTGTCGTCGATCTACCAGGCAGAAAGCCATGTTGATTAGATGAGATTAACCGCTTGCACCGCCCAACAAGCTGTGAATATATAACAGATTCGAACAGCTTGGATATGCCGGAAAGCTTCGCGATTGGCCTATGATTTGTTATTAAGTTTTTATGCCCCTTTTTATAAACAGAAATTATAAAGGAGTTCTTCCATAACGTAGGAAATCTACCAGCCTGAAGAGATTTGTTGAAGATGAGTTCCAGTGGAGTGAGTAAGGCATCAAAACAGGATCTCACGAACGCAGGTGGAACACCATCAGGACCAAAAGAAAAGCCCATTTTAAGTTCCTTGATACCATCCATGATAATATCACGAGATATAATGGGCAAAGCACTGGAGGCAGCGGAACGATCCTGGATATGCCCAAACTCTTCCAGGAAAGGCACAAAATTGCCTGATGAAAAGGCGCCCTCAGAAAACAATGCAAATTTGTCGGCTATATCGGGCGCACTGCAAATAGAGAATCCATTGTACCACATTGTAGATGTATAGCAAACACAATAATATTCTTATTAAATAAAAATTTGTCCCTTTACAATGCTATGCATAACATTTCGAATCTCTGCAATATGTTTTTCGGCTCGTGCCGATTGAAAAAATTAAGAAACTAAATTAAAATCACTCCTCATTTTTTATAGCAGAAAATTAAGGATTCTTAGTCTATCTACATAGTTATATTGAAAACAAGCATTCTTCGTCATTCATAGGCATAGCATATGTACATTATTCTTCTGCATGTTATCAATTATTGAAAAGTACTTCTACATAAACGCCTGCATTGAAAATGTTAAATGGTTTCTTCCTTATCACATATAATTCCTGTACTCTCATTAACTATAAAGCTGCCATAGGTTGAACTGAATATCGTAAATTCTTGCATTGCCATAGCTCTAACTCATTTGCATGGAAATTAAATTCCGCTGAGAATTTTTCTAGGCGTAATTCACTTCAGCTTTTGTCCTTCTTTTGGCTTCTTCGGGCGATGATAAATTGCTTGCAAGCTTTACACTCTTCACATCCTTAAGACTGGAAATTAATTTCTACCAGACTAGCAATTATTCTGGCAATAGATGGGTACTTTCACAAAAGGAGGTGCACAACGAGTAGGTATAAGAAAAGAAGGCCATGAACGGCAATTTTCCATTGTCTCTTTAATTATTTCTTTCTATTGTCCACTAACTAATATTAGAAACTCATCTATGTTGAGTATTGTTCTCACTCTAGTGCCTGGACGTTCCATGGGAAGCTTAGATCTGCTAATGATGGCCTCAATGAACAAGGAACATTTTATTAATGTCTATAACAAGCATTCTAATGATATAAGCGGATGCTATTGTTTTTTGATTTATTTTCAATGATCAGAAGTGACTTTCATCTATTGGACTTAATAACAAGATAATGGTATTAAAATACCTTTTCGTTCAAGCTTATTTGTTAGTGAAATCGGACGTTATTAAAAAAGAAAATTCTCTTAAAATGTTTAAAAAGTTTCCTTTTTCCTTTCAATTTAATCTATTCCTGAAAACAATGTTTCCTGTTGCTTTTACAAAAGCTCTTTTTGGACTTTGCCTTCAACTTCGATCCTGCCTAAAGGTATTACGACGGAATTTCAGTAAAACGTAGCTGTGTACCAAATTGTCTGAATTCTAGCAATTTTAATTATGAGTAAGTATTCAACGTCATTAAGGTTCCTACAATGTGTAAATAATTAGACTGTTTTTACGACATTTTTCGCTTAAAATAAATATCATCGACACGGTAAATGTTTTTACCATAAGGACGAACTGAGAATTAAAAAGGTGTTCCTGAAAACAGACCTTCCATTTAGGAAAAGACGCAGCAGATTTGCATTGAAACAAAAAAGGATTTTGAAACCCAGAATTAGTCAAAAAGCAGAGACGACTAAGAAATTCAGTTTCCAAGAAAAGTTAAAGGAATCTCTTTTT
Organism: Leptarthrus brevirostris; assembly: GCA_964036015.1. NCBI lineage: Eukaryota > Metazoa > Arthropoda > Insecta > Diptera > Asilidae > Leptarthrus > Leptarthrus brevirostris. The sequence goes on from OZ038371.1 coordinate 22,609,590, forward strand.
AGTATGCAAAAAGCAAGGTGAAAATGAATTACAAAGTCTCATTGAAATTCGTGCTAAAGTCCTTTCAAGAAAAAATTATCCCGCGAGGAATTAACCTTGTTTTTACCGTCATGATATTGGGGACATTGGGACGGGTAAGGCTCTTAATACAATTTTGGTTAAGTGTTTCATTCAGAAAGTTGCACTGATAAGATCTCGGACTCTGTCGAACGAAACACTTAACCAAAAGTGCATTAACTGTCGAAAAAAAAGATTTCGAATTTGCACTTTTCTTTGATTTGAACTGTCCTCTCAAGACGAGTACCTTACGTCGAGAATCTTTTAGGTCTTTATAGTGCAGGCGCTGACATTTAATGAATTAGTTATGTAAAGTTAGGTTAAAGGCTTAACAGTTCGGTACTTTTTGGCGACCCTGCGTTATTTATATTGTAGTTGTGACTTGTAGTAGCGAGTCGTTAGAATTATACCCCGAACGAATTCGCCACTGATCAAATTGTTATTATAACTTTTGAAATGTGTTTTATTTATTTAATTAATCATCAACAGGGTACATAACAATCTGACTTTCAGAAAAACACAACATTGAAAAGAATTATCAATGAAGAAAGATCGTCAAAGAATCAACAATCAATTAAGCTTTACTACGCCGCAACTTTTAACTTAATGTTTCTCTGGTTCCTTTAATCCCTTGTGGGGCACAGGGCGTCTATTACACCGACTCTCCAACGCCTTCAACTGTGGCCACGATTTGTTGATCTGGGTACCTTCCCTCTCAAAGGATCTTCTCCATGTCTTCCTTGGGTTCCGTGGGGACTGCTATCTAGAGCCTACTGAGCGATGTTGTTTGGCTCTCTTCTTAGTGCATGGTCTATCCATTGCCACTTTCGCCTACGGATACTGGTGATTATCCCGTCTTAGCCAGTAAGGCTGTGTGGATCTTCGTTGGTAATGACCTCCTGCCAATGATGTTCAGGATGCGCCGGAGACACCGGTTGACAAAAGCTTGTAGCTTAGATATATTGGACAGGTCACTTTCATGTTGAACAGCGGTACAACAGAACAGATTTTACGTTCGACTCGAAGATCATGAAATTTTGGAGATGTTGTTATTGCGCCAGATCTCAACAAGAGTATTAAATGCAACTCGAGGCTTATCGATGCGAGCCTGTACCTTAGCTTCAGCTCCGCTGTCTGCTGTACCTATGCTGCAAGTCAATTCTTTGGAAGTCGCATTACATGATACATTCAAAACGTCCGTTATTGGTACGATGATGATCTAGACGCAAAAAGGAACCCGCTTTAAGTTACGGGCAGGTTCCATAATAGATATCCTACCAAGTATACAGACTGTTTGATATAAGGTGTGCCAAAATAAGTGCGGTAATAGATCTCACCCAGGCAAACAAAACATTGAAGTGGGAGGGGGTTCATCTCAACCGTTTGGCAGTTACATTGTGCTTCACAAATTTGCAATTTTCATGTTATGAACATTACTATTTTATTTTTATCTTTCGATCTACTCAACGAAGTGACATCAAAAAAACTACTATCTCAATGGACCTTTCAAAAATTTTCCACATTTTTGATTTAACTAAGCCCATTGCAGGTACAGTCACTTCCAAGAGTGAAAAAAACATTTAAAAATTTAGGTAAAAATTCAGCATTTTCCCAAATTTCTTCAAAAATTCATATATTATAACTAATATATCTGTTTTTTATTTTTATTAAACTGCCCTCACCGAAAAATTATTACAAAACCTCTTCCGTAGAAATCTCTGCTTAATTATTTTCTTGCACTGTTAGAAAATTGTTTAAATAAACAAAATTTCTAAGAAAATGTCGAAAATGTTTGTTTAGGGTACACAGGTAACTAATTTTAATTACTGCTGCAAAGAAGTTATAAAAAGGTAAGTGTAATTTATCTTCCTCTCATCACAATATCACATATTACCGCCTCAAATCATGGTTCCGAATCGATACAAAATATCGCTCTGCCCCATGTATCGATTCGGCCTGGAGCGTTATGAAAATATCGAACCGGTCCGAAGCGGATCTTTATTTTTCGAGACTGATATCGAACCGCTCCGAAGCGGATCGTTATTTTCCACAAATCTGAAATCGAACCCATCGATTGCACCCACACACCCACAACCCACTCATCCACCCATATACACACCTACAACGCGCATTCACTCCTAACCCGTCTAACCAACTCACTTACTCAAGTACAAGACTCCTTGTAATTAAATTACAGGTTAGGTGTACGTTTTTATAATTACCAGACTTCTTCTTTTCATTCACACACTCACCACCCACATTCCACAACCTACCATGTATCCACCAGCCCACCTACCACCTTTAGCATGAGACACCTCGTAATTAAGTTGCAGGTGGGGATCACTTTCTTGTAATTACCAGACAAATTCCTTTAATTCTAATCGTTCCGGATGGATGCAATAACGCTCCAGGAGCGGTTTAGATCGATTGAAATTAAAAATAATAATGATCCGCTCCGGAGCGATATCAGATTTGGAAAATAACGATCCACTCCGGAGCTATTCAATATCAGGCTTGAAAAATAACGATCCACTCCGGAGCGGTTTGATATTTTCGTAGCGCTCCAGGCTGAATCGATTCAGATATCGCACCGATCGAGCAAATTGGAGCGAAATTTCGTACCGATTCAGAACCCTGCCTCAAAGAACTTCGGAATACAGGAAAGCTTACTTAGAAATGTCAATACGACTGCTCTTCTTAAATAGGAAATTTTTCAGACATCCGAAAATAGAGCACATGATAACGATAAGTTAAATAAATAACACATCGTCAAGTCCTAAACTGAAAGATATCACAGAATCCATACTTAAACTAAGTCAGATGCAGTAAGAGTAGTAGCAGAATATTTTGTCAAGTAATCGAAATATTCAGTATCAATCTAAATATTGTCCTGACCAAATGCTTTCCGTAAAATAATTCGTAAACAAATTAGCAACAAAAGGATTATGGCCAGGGATCCGTTCGTATCTCAAAATCTGAGGATAACCGTCGGATTTTCGTTTGAAGTTCAGTTATTATAAGCATTACATTAGTGCACAGAGGCTGAAAGAGCCTTTTATTGCTGAATTGGCTATATTTTAGATCTAAGGACTCCTTAGCTTTACTCAGTGATGGAAACGTAATCAAGCTTTTAGAGTGAGCTTAGCCCAGACAGGTTCCCCAGAAGCATTTGTACCTTTTAGATGCCAAATTTGTACTTTTTGAATGCCCATGTCCACAAGTGTCACAGCAAAGCCCCGTCTTGTCAGTGCATCCACCTTTTCGTTGTCAGAAAAACCCCAATGCCCCGATAACCAAACCAAGTTAACTCGATTTATTCTTTCTAGTTCAACCAGAGGTTCCTGGAATTCGCAGACAAATTTTGATTTTGTTATGGAAGAGCCGTCTGTCTTTATAGCCGACCGACTTTCTTTCGGAGATAAATATATTCCTCTTCAAGTAAGCCGTCTTTAGTTTCCACGAATATGGAATAAACTTTGGCCTGAAAAACAGTGGCAAACTTCACCTAGTGGCAATGATGCCTTAAATTTAAGTGGCTGGTCCAAGAAACCAAGCACCCATTCCCGCATCAGTCTTTCAAACGTCTGTGTACCATACAAGTCGCCGCGGGAGATAGGGGAAAGGCCAAAGCTTCACTTTTTTCACGCATATGGTTTGTGGTTGTAATGTTGAAAGCCTGACCGAAATGACGTCGGAGGCCATGGCCAGTTCATACACCCTATATAATATTTCTTTTATAGTCGAGCGGCGCTTCCCTAAGTTCGCCCTTGTAAGACCTGCCCCTTTTAACCTAAAAGCATTACATTCGAAGATAGTCTCAAATGTTGCAATCGCAATTTGGCTCTGAACACATTGAGCTTATCTTCATCGTCCCTTTTATCACATTAAAAATATTTTAGAATAAGATGACTTCAGCACTTTAGAGCTACGGGGGTCAGGGCAGGGTCTAAAGTAAGTAAGCCTTACAAACAAGGCAGAATCAATTCGACAAATAATGAAACAATTTCTTTTGCTTTCGCTCATCGTAGAAAACATGTAATTTTTGAAAAAGAGCGCTCAGTCGTGTATATATCACAGTTGTCTTTCGTTGATCAATCAGTTACATAGTTAACAAGACTTATGTTTCCTTGAGCTTTGTAAATAGATGGTCTAAGGAGTTTAAGAATCCCTTTATCACCATGCTTCGTTTTTGTACCTTCGCCTGCCTCGTTTCGAGCATTGCATTGCGTGACCCTCCTTGGAATAACCCTTTCTTTCTGCCCTCGTATAATAACAGACATGGGCTTCACCCTTTGGACTCGCTAGAAGATATACTCAACTGATCTAGGACTTTATCTTCGATGTCTTGCAGGATTTTATTGACTCACCAGGGCCCGTATTTGGTTCCTCGACTCGATGTCGATCTTTGTCGATATCAAGAAATTTGTATTTAGTAACTCGATATCGACAAGGTTGCAGTCGACGGTGATCGACAAAACTCTCGATGAGATTGACGTTGGAGCGGATGTGAAAATGTAAGTAAATATCAATTGCCGGTTGCGAAATTCCAATTAAGTTGGATTCTCTAATAGTCTGCAGTGATCCAGTTGCAAAAAATAGGCGGTATTGATGCAACTCTTTTCTGACTTGGTCACACTTATAAAGTGGTCTAGCAGATAGCAAAAAGCCTTTTTACTTAAGCGAAATTGTTTAACAAATCTACATGAAAAAGTAGTTGTAACAAGGTATTTTGATTATTATGTTGTTTATACCCAGAGTCTCGTAATGATAAGGGGTTGGATGAAGTAGTGGCTCGAAATGCACTCTTTCATTCATTTCGTCCCGTAGAAAATGTATCCCGATTGAGCCCATTTACAAAATTTATTTAAAATTAACCGAACTAAGTGAGGAATATTATAAAATTTTCAGATTAACACTAATTGCAGAACAAATTTTACAGTTCAAATAGATAATACGTTGGTTACAATTCATAATTTAGATAACAAATTGGTGCTTCAAATGGTAACACTTTTTTGTCGACACGATCGAGTTGCCAAATACCAAAAAGTACACAAATCGACAGAAGAATTTTGTCGACTCGATCAATCGAGTCGAGAAACCAAATACGGGCCCAGAACTGTTGTCAATGCTGAACATCCGAGTTCCTTTTCGTTCCGTTTGACATAGTGACTTTTTCCAAGCCCCCTTCGGTCTGAATGAACCTTTGACGTCAATGTCACGTCTTTTGAGTATTGAGTTTTATCGTATTGAGTTTGTATCTTATTTGTCGGCTTTTTTATTTTGATTATAACATCGATGGCGTGAAACTTGATCATCCCGGTGAAATTAATGATCTTGGAGTTGTTTTTTACAGTAAAATAGGGTCATGCTCGCACATCGATTATGTATGTATAACACCTTCCAAGATGCTTCTTTAGCCAGCCGTACACTCAATATCTTATTAATAGGATTGAATCAACTCAGAGGAATATTACACGTTTTGCTCTAAGAAAACATTTCTATTTTTACAACACCAGGTGTATATTAATTGGCCTACAGTCCTTAGAATCTAAAAAAAGAATATAAAAAGTATAATGTTTGTAAGAGATATTTTATGCAATAGAATTTGTTCATCTGATCTCATTTCTTTATTTTGCATTTATGCGTCTGGCACATCGGACCACTTATGGTTAGCACGAACCAATAACATATTACTTTGATGAAACATTTGATGATGTTGATTTATCTTTTGATCGCTTAAAATTTACTCCTACTGCTCCTAATGTAAACTTGTTTATTTGATTAATGTTCTTTGTTAAAATTCATTGGTTATTAACATATGCATAGTCTGTGAGAGATTCTCTGTCGACTTTATAAATAAATGTCTACATCTACAGTACTTACGGTCTAAACAATAGGCATTCATCCCTTTGCACTACTCCATTCGAATATTACATATGCAAAAAGAAATTCTCCCCTATCACTCGAGTTACTTTTCATGGTCATAAATTCTTATTCCATGAGCTTTTTCCTATCAATAAAACTATTTTCGTGCCAATTCCGAGTTGTTCTTCGCATTATCTGTCCCTTTTATCTGTCCTCTCATTGACCACTATCGTAAAATTTAATGAGCCAGTTTACGTTATTATTATCAGATCGGAGTAAAAGTTTGCGCATCTTCCTGACCGTGAAGATAGTCTACGGAATTGAAATAGATGATTTATGCAAATTTATGGTGCGCTCTTTGACAATTCTTGGAGAAATTTCCTGTTTTCTGTGATGAAAATTTGTTTTGTCTTAAAATATTGATTGACGATACAGTTTCAGTAGATAAATTTCCTTACGATTAAAATTTTATTGCAGTAATAAAAATAATTTATAGTTTTTGAAGGAAAATCAATCAACTTTACAAAAAGAAAGCAATAATTCTGTCCTTACATTACGAAATAATTTTAATTAAATTAAAATTAATTAATTAAAATTTATAAGTACTGATACAATACTGGCAAGAATGTTTAATTAAAAACAAGGTGTCTTTGGCTAACTACTCCTAGAACTTTTACAAATACAACAGACTGAGTTATAAATCTACGGACCTAATGATGACGTTTCTCTTAAAAGAAATATCACAGCGTACTTTATATACAAACCCGGAAATACTGACAGTCGTAGCCATTTTGTCATCAATATTTAATTTTTTGTGCCATAGATTAACAATTTCTTACAAGACAATAGTAACTTTAAACACATATAACCAAAAGCAAAAAGAAATACTGATACCATTGGCGCATTGCAAGTTTACTACTTCAACAAATGGAACACAAAATAAAGTCTACTTCAAAACACCGCAACTTGAATAAAAAGTGTAAAGAAAATTTTTATCCCAACCACCTGTTTAGAATGTTTGTAGGTGCACTTCAAACAAATTTCAAGTTGCGTTAATAGTACTCAGAAAAAACATTACAAGAAAATAGAAATTCCCAATCCATTCCTTGGGCTTATTAGAGGCAACTGTGATTCACTTACACCACTAATGCCCAGCTGTTCGTATGTGCTTTCAGAGCACCAATACTCAGGAGCATATACATAGCATGCTTAGCAATAGGGTACGTCCCGGTTTAGTGGAGAGAGGCTAAGGTCATATATCTATGTGGTGAGGTTTTCAAACTCCATCACTTTTAGCAGAGTGATACACCCTGCTAAAAGTGATTCTGAGTATTGCTAACTAGCATCCTATAGACACCTGATTTTGCAACCACACCAGACGCTTCCGTCTTACACCACTCCGATACACCATGAGTCGAAAGGACCATGCAGCAGCATGCATGCAGGGAAACTCGTAGTCTTTGGTGGCGGAGCATCTATAGGAGCGACCTCTTCACCAAAACTTCAAAATTCTTATTGTGCCAGATATACTCCGGCAGCGAGTATAAATTTCGTTTTTTTTCATTTATGTATTCAACAGAAAATTTATCAAAATCAGTTCAAAAAAGTTATTAAAATCAGTTAGACGCCAGGTCAAAAACACCGTTTCAAGAAAATCACGTTTTTTTTTTATATATGATGATGCCAGAGCTCAGGGGATGCCCTATGATGCTTGGAAAGGAATTAAGGATGAGGGAAAGGAGGAAAGGAATTAAGGATGAGGGAAATGGGTTAGGAGGTTGGGTGAAGGAGGTGTCGATGTACGCCCCGTTTGAAAGTTTCAGGCGATGGAAAGTTAAGACGATGGAAAAACAGAAGATGGTAAACTGTTCCACATTCGTGTTGTTCTGCTTAGAAAAGATTCCCGAAATTTGACGGTACGTCCAAATTTGACCTGGAGAGTATAGGGGTGGGAGCGACTTGTTGATCTTGTATCGCGCGTTGTCATGAGTCTACAAGGAATCAGGCTAGCAATTTCGTTAGAACAACGGCCATGGAAATAACGATAGAGTGAGAGACAACCGACATTCCGTCGATGCTCCAGAGAGTCAAGACCCTCACAGATTGAGGGGTTAAGCTTAACAGCTTTACGCTGGACTTTGTGTCTAACGCGGACAGTGCGGTATGTCCGGCCCCTGCCCAAATATGGGAATTATATTCAAGTCTAGGCCTAATGTGGGACTTGTAGATCAGTGCTAAGTCAGGTGGGGTGAAATATTTCTTACATCTCTGTAGAAAACCCAAACATTTCATCGCATTTTTAGCGATTGCAAATATATGATCAGTCCAGCTAAGATTGCTGGATATCTCGATACCCAAGATGTTTAGGGAGGGTGAATTGGGTATATTCACTCCGTCGACTGAAATGGGTTGGGGGTGAACTGGGCGTTTTTTAAGGGACATTAAACAGCATTGGGTTTTGGATGCATTAAACGTAACACGATTTGCTCTGCCCCAAGCAAGGACCTTGGAAATGTCGTTGTTTAATGATCTAAACATGCGTTCCCGATTGGCTTCTGTAGCATTTCCACGTGAATTCATAACAGAATCAAATGAGTACGCAAAATCAAGGGTGCTGTCGTCGGCGAAACTATGAATAGGATTGAGAGTAAGGGATAAGAGATCATTAATAAAAAGAAGAAATAAGGTTGGTGAAAGAACTGAACCCTGAGGTACACCGGCATTTATTTCGTAGGAATCAGATGTAACTCCGTCAATTACTACACGAATTAAACGGCCTGACAAAAAACTCTCTATCCATTTAACGAGGATAGGGTGCAGACCAAATGTTTGAAGTTTGGCTAAAAGGGCAGCATGCCAGACTCTATCAAAAGCCTTTGAAATATCAAGAGCGACGATTTCAGAGTCACCAAAATTATGAAGACAATGATTCCAACGTTCCGTTAGAGCCGTTAGTAAGTCTCCGGTTGAGCGGCCAGTGCGGAAACCGTACTGGCAATCGTTGATAAGATGGTTGTTTTCTAGATATTTCAACAACTGAGAGTTGATGAGTGATTCAAAAACTTTAGATATGATCAAGCTTAGTGCAATTGGTCTGTAGTTAGAGGGGTCGCATGCCTCTCCTTTTTTAAGTATCGGCTGGACATGAGCAAGTTTCCATACACTTGGAAACATTCCTGTTGAATATGACAGGTGAAAAAGTTTGCGCAGAGGTTTAGCCAAAGCAGAGGCGCAGCATTTTAAAACAAGGGGCGAGAAACCATCAGGGCCAGTAGCTTTGGACACGTCGAGTTTTGAAAGTACTCTAAAAACTTCGCGAGTGCGAAAGTGTAGCGTCTTTTGCCTACTAGTACATTGTGATGGAGATGGAAGTGGCTGCGATGAAGGTGGTATGTATGAATTAGCAGCAAAATTAGCAGCAAACAGGTTGGCCTTGTCCAATGAGTCAGTAAAAACATTCCCATTATAAATGAGTGGTGGTTTAGACGAACAGGTGAAATTGTTCTTTACGGTTTTTACTAGAGACCAGAAACCCTTATTACCCTTTTGGGTAGAAAAAACCTTCCGTCTGATGTTCTGGTCGAAATTGAACTTTGCCCGACTAATTGTTGAATTGCAAATATTAAAGTTTTGAATCGGTTATAAGGTTACGTGAACGCGGCAACATAGCTTAGGCTATAACTTCAAAATAGCATTAAATTCTCAAAAACGCTCTTCGTCACAACAATTTAGACCCTATAAGGGTATTAAAAAGCAAACAAATCTATTTTTTCAAACCCTCGGGGGGGGGGGGGGGGGGGGTCCGCTCCTTAGTGAAAATAGAAAACATATTTTAGCTTTTTTCGTTCAACTGTTTCTCAAATTATCTTTCCTTCAGTAATTACTGATCATATCAAACAAACTTTAAATAAAGCAAAAGGCATTTGATAAACAAAAAAATTTACCGTTAGTTTCTAATAATACAACAAGAAATGTTTTCAAATAAAATTACAACTTTTATTGCAATCATATACAAAACCAAAATATTATGTATAACAAATTAGATTTTAAGGTACTTAAAAAGTGGAAAAAGATTGCAAGTAGTTTACACTCTTTCACGTGAGATAAAAAAGTATCTTTAGTTTGTCCTTTAAATTTATCTATATCTTATCTTAAAATAAATTAAAATTGCATACTGTAGTTATGTATGATAATTAGCTGTTTTGAGTTTTTTGTTCCGTCGGCCAATTATCTCATGCTGTTCAGCATCAGAACTATCTGTGTCAGGTTCAGATTTGACTTTTAAATCGGACGGATGATCCCCAACAGCAAAACTTTCTTTGGCTCGTTCTAATTGGCGTACTAAAATATAAATATATCTTCAGGTTTAAAATCAAAAATTTTCTTTATGACACACTTTGAGTCTCCAGAACACTATTCTGCTTTTTCAAATCATCAATATCCTGCTGATGAGCTTGATTTTTTCTTCTCATAAATTGAATATATTCGGCAGCCTTTTTTAATATTTGTGCTCTACTTGCCTAAAAAAATTTATCAAAAAATATGAAATAGAACTTCTTGTTACTATAGTAACTGACTACTTTTTCGCCTTGTAATGAAGGAACAGCTTCTCTGAGACAAGTAAAACTATCTTTTATGTGATCCCTTCTTTTCCTTTCTAATGCGTTATGATGTGCCCTTTTTTCTGCCTGCGATATTAAAAATTAATTTTATATTAAATTTGATTTTTTAATGAAAATTTTAGTTACGTCTGTAAATGATTCTCTCAAGCTGCCGTCTTGATTTCGGGCGACCTAAAAAATATCAAACAATATTTTCAAATAGGATAATGAAAATCCAATTTTAATCTCGGCTGTCGAGCTGACAGAATTATTGCTAAAATTTTAAAAATAAAATCGTTCAGTTACACGTTCCCACATGACTTCTATCGTTTGGTTTTTTAGTTAAACGTAAGTGGTAGAATCTTTGAGGTCCTTAATTCATTGCTTAATTAGAAATAAATAAAGTTGTCTTCGTACTTAATTTGAAAACAGATTTTTGATAACGATACCGCTTCCCTTCTGCATAAAAACATTGAAATATATCAGTTGTTAATACGTCTGTTCCTCTAAGTTTCATGCAATACTTTTCGTGTAACAACTTACATGAGCAAGTTTGTTCAAAATCAAGAAACCGGAGAAACTAATTTCAAGTAAATTCATTAACAACAACAAGAAAAACTAGAATATGACATTAGGTCTGTTCCCCTTTTTCGACAGAAAGCTTTCAAGCACCGAGCACTTCTTCAACAACTGTTTGTACTTTTACAAAAAAAGTTGACCAGTCATACAGCAGCTAAAAATTTTGCTGCAGAGGTACATGTGACGTCAATTTTTCTCCGTCATTTTTCTTTCGAAGAAACGTAAAATTGGTAAGTTCGTGCACACGCAGGAACCCAATTTCTGTTTAAGGAACAGACCTTATGTGCAACAGCTTAATTTATTGCGTAAGTAACGTATTGTGGAAGGAACAGACCTTTCTTTTTTTTTATACGATCTGGGCAAAGCCTAGGGGACAACCCTTTGATGCGTTAGCATGGTTTTGGCCTGAAAAAAGTAGGGTAATGAGGAATTTGAATGTCTTGTTTTTTTGCATTGCTGCGAGCTAGACAACAGCCCAGAGACGGAGTGGATTATTTTAATTTCTTAATAAAAACTCACGGGGAGACCTGGTCTCGAACCCGGGACCCATGGCGGTAGCCGAGATGCTAAACGAATTGATCCAACTCCGTGTCCTGATGGAAAAGCATGGTAGTTTTGTGTTTTTTAATTGCAATGCAATGCGAATTTGACGTAACCGTCACGAGTGCATTTAGGACTTCCAATTCGTACAGGCAAATGCAACAAGAATGGCGACCTTTACTGGTTACTGCACATAGATGTCTATTTATTGTGATAAGTTCCAAAATCAAAGCAAACTTCGTCGGTAATAACTAGTTGAAAAGCAAAGAAATCTGTTTCCTAAAATGCCGAAAAAAAAATATTATTTGCTTAGCATGTAGGGAGATGGAGTTGGATCACAATGGATGCAGTTTCGAGTCCCGGTCTGAGTATGAGCTTTTACTTTGCAGTTTCAATAAATTTAAAAAATACACTCCATTAATGGTTAATGGAAATAAAAAAACAAGACATTCAATTTCCCTTAATCCCCTTACCCTAATTCCCTTCCGGCCTAGCCATGCTAACGCATCTTAGGGTATCATTATAGCTTTCTCATATGGATTAAAAATAAGTGCGGACATAGTAAAATTTGCTTAAATATTTTATAGAAATATTGTAATATTATAAGTCGCAGATGTTCCTCGAACTGCAGTCTTACCTGATACAAAGCTTCTTTTAAACAAGACTAAGGTCGCACAAAAGCACAGTGCATTGCAGTTTCATCCAAAGAAAGCCAACTGACACTGCGTTACACTAGGCAGACCTATCCGGTGTAAATGATACCTTAACTCACAGTGTCTAAATATGCAGCCTGATAAGGCGGTGGTATCATTATAAACATAAAATCTAACAAGCGCCTTGGCCTGGGTAAGCACGAAAATATTTCTCCAGCATAACAGATGTTGACTTCTATCACAATCCTCAATACCCGTGTGGTATCCAACAGATACTGTGAAAATGCTGCTGGAAATGCTATAAAAATCAACCAAGAACGCATGTTTGGATCATTAAACAACGACATTTCTATGATCCTTACTCAAAGAACTAATAACTAAGGAATGGCTACAACATGATTTTCCGTGAAGCATCTCACATACACCGACTAAACTACACTTCTCCAAAGAAAATGATCAATGTAGGCGCAAACATTTGTAAAAAAAGTTCATGTGATTGTTCACGTAACACAAAATTTTAATTTAAAATTAGTTAAATTCTTTCGGAATCTATTACATATACACTTTTTCAAATCATATTAAATTTAGTTTGTTTAGTTCTTCTCCAAAAAATTTTCATAATTTTACATTGACTCCATCGCTATTTAGGATTTCTCTTCAATTAACTACTACACTGGATGGGGTTAAACGTTAAAACAGAAATGCAAACAAAAATCTTTCATCATAATTATTTAATTAAAATAACTTAAACTTTCCTTTAATGTGATTGCTTTTAAATATACGAGTGATTAGAAATATTTATGTTTGTGATTATGGATGATTATTTCGTACGATGACTTATTTTGCTTTCTGACCGATTTGTTCTGTAATTTTAGTTGACAATTATTTTCTTTCAATTTTATTGTCTTATCACAAACGCACTGTCGAGCTTAATGGCTTGACTCTTTATTTTGAAATAGGAAACGCTAGTACACAACTCCTCGTAAAAAAAGAAAACACCGTGTTTCGTGCTGATATTTTTGTGGTGTGTACAGTGCTTACTTATTCTACTGCAGTTCCAACGCCGTCTCCTTTCTTAGTTGTAAACTTCATGCAGTACGTATATTTTCTTTAGCAGCAACTCCGTGTCTCGTGTTTTGGTTGCTGTTATGCTGCTTGATGTAGATATGGCTAAAGAGGTTTGTCATTGTACCTGATCAGCCGTGTTATCTTTCTTCTTCTGGATCTGTTTTTCTTTGGTGTAGTCCAGAGCTGCTCAAATTACCATATACGATTTGCTGCTATCGTATGTTAACCTTATAGGATTTATTAGTAAAAGAAAACTAAGTAGAAATTATTAATTCCTTTATTTAATTAAATTGCTTTTGGGTAAAGCCCTAACCACTGATGGAGGGAACTTTTACCTTTTGGCAACAAACTAGAAGTGACATTTTACTGCTAAATGAATTTACTTTTATAGCAAAAATTATGCAGCCACAGCAGAATTAAAACAATTCAATGAACTTCGATAATATTCAATAAGAAAATTGATGACAAGAAAATTATTGATTGCTTGGTTAGAACTCTACTGTGCATTTTAATAAAGTCAATGAACTTAAGCATTTATTTAACCTAATTACATTGTCTCTGTGCAGAATGTACAGCAATAACAAAATGATTGGTCGACTACAAAAACTATAGAACAAAATAATGCTATATATTATTCAGTGTAGCCAATATACACATATTGTGTCGATGTTAGAAATCCTGCGTTGGATGAGCGTTAAAGAAAGAACGATCTTTAATGTTTTGGTTTTCATTTTCAAAATAAAACATAACGCATTGCCGAAGCTTCGTGGACAAGCTGCTGCAAGTCTGCGGCCTGTTATTCCCAGTTCCCGTTCCGCACCGACGATAAAGGTTGCCAGGTGCAGTTGAACGTGTCGGTCTCCGCTGCCAGGAACTCTAGACGTAATCGGCTCTTCAATCTGGCAACGAAGTGGTTCTTAAGTGCATGTGTGTGAAACTGTAGGTTAGTGGGCTGTTGCTCAGGCTCGATCCGCGCACAGTACAGATGAATTGTCGATTTTGTAATAATAATGTTGGGAAACCAAGATCTATCCCAGTGAATGGAAAACAGGCGAAATTGTAAAGATTTTCAAAGAAGGCTAATCAAGAATACCATCGAGCGAACTATTAGGGATAAATAGGTAGGCTTTCGTCTTCTTAACATCTGATGTTCGTCGATTTTGAGAAGGCGTTAGACAGCGTTTAACGCGAATATATACAGGGTGTAACGTTTCTAGAGGTCAAAACGAGTTTAAATGATAGCTCTCACCGAGGAAACAAAAAATTGTATGGAGTGTGGGGGGGGGGGGTCAATCTCAACCGTTTGCGAGTTACACGGTGATACATAAATTTCAGTTTTTCATGGTATGCACATTACTCTTTTACTTTTATCTTTTAATCTACCCAACACAGCGACATCAAACAATCGCTAAAGAACTACTATCCTAATTACCTTTACAAAATCGTCAAAAATGTTGATCTAACTCCTACCATTGCAGGTACAGTCACTTCCAAAAGTGAACAAAATGGTTTGCGATTACCTAAAATTCAGCATTTTCCCTAATTTTCTCCGAACTTCAAGTAATTAGTACACCTATTTTTTTATTGGATTGCCCATCTTATTACCTTTCCAAAAAAGTACATGCCCATGTAGAGAAAGTATGTAGAAATTTATACGTAGATATCCTATCGGAGAATATTATAAAAATCAACAAATTAAAGAAATTAAACTCAAATTAATTCTAAAATGCTTTTTATTGAATTTTTATTGAATTACAATTAATATTGATAAGTAACAAAAGTCCTTCAAAATGTCCACCGCCACTTTGGATGCATGCCAACAATTTCCTTTTAAGTCCCTGTTTACGTCGTAATTGCAGCCAGCCTCTCCCGTATTTTCGTCGCTGCATTCCCAATTCGGCTAACTAAATCCTCCCTATTGTTAACTGGGCTTGAATAAACTTCATCCTTCATTGTTTCCCATAAGAAAAAGTCCAATTGGGTAAGGTTTGGAGATCTAACCGGCCAAGGAGTCGGTGCACCTAGTATTACCTTCACAATGTTAGCCATATGCGTGTTGGTGAAACATCCCCCTAAGATTATTCAAAGGGTTCTCCTCTATTAGATCTGGCAGTATATTCTCCAAAAAGTCCGCATAAATTTCACTATTAAGCACTTGGGGCAAAATGAATGGTCCTACCAAATGTTTAACGATGATACCAGCCCAAGCATTGACACTGAATCTCTGCTGGAATGAGGTCACCTTTGCGCTGTTTGGGTTAGTGTTTGACCAGGTATGGAGGTTATGGAAGTTCGTGATATCATTCCTGGTGAATTTACATTTATCTGTCTACTAAATTCCAGTCTTCTCTCAGAATCTCCTTCCAGTAGTCCTTGGACTAGCTGATGGTGATACGGACGTAATCCCTCTCGATTAATAACCCTCCAAACCTTAGTTGAAGACACCCCTCTTGGGGTGCTCGCCGGTTAGGGAATCTCCATTGATATTCCAGTACAGCCACTCTCTCGTTTCCGTCTACTACACCATAAATGTAAATAATATCCGCGTATTCCTCAAATGTAAATTCTACCATTTTTTAATAATTTTTGCTTACAAACACCCGTAATAACTGATTTGTTTTTCAACTATTATAGGTATTCTTGCTGACTGACCCTTTTTTTATAGCAAAATTTCCTACAGGTAAGAGTAACAGAACGCCAGGATACAAGGGTGTGAATTCTGGCTTACACTAGCTAATATCAGCAATGAAACAAACAGTTTTTTAACTTTTTTGCAGCAATAATAAAAATTAATTACCTATTCACCCAAAACAAATATTTTCGACCCTTTATCTTAAAAATTTTGTTTATTTAAAGAATTTCCTACCTAAGGTACAATAAAATAGTTAAGTAGTCAGGGATTTCTAAGGATGCGGTTTTTCTAAAGTTATATGATGGGCAATCCAATAAAAATCAAAAAGGGGTGTACTAATTACATAAATTTCGAAGAAATTTTGGGAAAATTCTGACTTTTAGGTAATCGCGAACCATTTTTTCGATTTTGGACTGTACCTGCAGTGGCAAGAGTTAAATCAGTAAAGTTGATAATTTTGGAAAGGTCATTGGGATAGTAGTTTTTTAGCGTTTGTTTGATATCGCTGTGAGGCTTCCCAGAAAAATTATCACCATCATAAATGAGTCCTTCTCACGTCCTACACAAGGAAAAACTGTCGGAGCACTTCCAAGTGCTGAATGGAGTGAGACAAAGATGCATACTGTCACCTTTGCTTTACCTGAACTTCATTAATGACGTATACTGCAGCGCCCTAGACGACCACCCATCGCGAGGGATTAGATAGGAAAACTTCTTTAACCACTTCACTCAGCTGAACTACGCCATCGATGTATTTTTCCTATCCAACAAACAAAATCATGTAGCCCAAATGTCCGAAGCCCTGACCAGAGAAGATCAGAGAGGGGGCTTAAGGTCAATGCTGCTTAAACCAAACTTATGAGCTTGGACTCCAGAAGACAAGAAATTTATCTAGATCAACAAATGGAGCAAGCAGATAAATTTTGCTACCTCTGGAGCATAGTTACAGCAGACGGCGGTGCTGCAGCTGATGTACAGGCTCTCATCAATAAGGCTCGAGTTGAATTTAATACTCTTGCTGAGATCTGGCGCAATAACATCTTCAGACGCAGACAATTCCGGATCTTCGAGTAAAACGTAAATTCCGTTGTTGTATGGGTGTTCAACATGGAATGTAACCTTTCAAATAACATCTAAGCCACAAGCCCTTGTCAACCGGTGTCTCTGGTGCATCCGTAACATCCATTAGCCGGAGGCCATTACCAACGAAGACCTTCACAGACTTACAGGCCAAGACGGGATAGATACCAGTATTCGCAGGCGAAAGTGGCAATGGATAAGGCACACATTAAGAAAAGAGCCAAACAATATCGCACAGCAGGCCCTAGAGTGGCACCCCCACGGAATCCAAGGAAAGTGCCGAATTGGACGACCGCGCAACACAGAGAAGATCCGTTGAGAGGGAAGGTACCCATCTCAACAGAGAGTCGGTGTAATAGACGAGCTAAGCCCTACAAGGGGTTAAAGGGATCAGAGAGTGCTATTAAATGAAGTATTATTGATTATTTATCATATTAATTTAATATTTGGAGTGTATTTTGTAAAACAGAGTATCGCAGACTTAGAATATATAACAACAGGAAAGGCCCTCATCTGTGAAACCGTGTACGTGTGATCGGCATTTGGCTTTTAGGCGAGGTGAGGACGGAGAGCTCTTCTCCTTAGTTTGCGAACTGTCAAAGTGATTATCGTGAATTGTTTGATGGTTTAACAATTTTGTTTTGTAATTCCATATAGTTCCGAGTGTTTTTTACTCTTTATTTTAATGCAATATATTAGAAAACTGTAAAGCTAATAGCTTTCAACTTTTTCAACTGTAGACAGTGTACTTTAATAGTGAAATTGTTTAAATGAAGCGCCCGGTTTTGTGTTGTGCAAACAATCGGCGTTGTACACGTGGAATATCGTTTTTCAGGAAAGTTTTGGATTAAAATAATGTTTTGTTAGTTCTTAAACTTGATATAATTGCATTGACATGCTAAGAACAGCAACGGAACGTAAAGAAAAGTAAAGTTTTCCTGGCGTTCTTACGTTTTGTTTACATTTTCTGAGATCCAGTGGCTCGTAATTTAACTTTTATAAAGGGACACGAAAAACTTACATTCGTAATTAAAATGTTTAAAAGTTTTTATTTAATTTTGTGATATATATTCGCTAAAAAAAGAAAATCATTCGCAATTCCTTGAGGCAATGGTAAAATGCGATTACGCTCTAATTTCCAATTTATTTTGGCCCACCTCTAGAAATGTCGCTGTTTTACTACTGCCATGACGAAAACAAACACAACTCAACGATTCAACTACATCAATTAAAGTGCCGAGGTTTTTTGGCTTTAGGGCCTCTCCTTATTGTTATATACTCTAAGATCGCAGAGCAATATCCAATATGCGGTAGAACATTTACACAACAAATCGTTATCGCGCACTTTTTCAACATAAGTTCTATAGTAAATTGTGAGTTGAAAGAAAAAGGAAATTCGCCTACTTCGTTTAGAAGACGTTCTACAAGAATTTAAGTTGTTTAAATTAATCTGATCGAATGTCTAGTGATTACGATGTTTACCCAATTTAAACTTATTCAATAATTTCCCTTCAAGGCCGATCGTTGACCTCATCGTAATCATTTAGTAAAAAATTTTGTTTTCCTTTTTTATTCGTTTAAAAAACGAGCAAACAAATTGTAGTCTTTTAGATTTTGTTTATCGGGTACAATTTTGATTTTTTCGATCAACTTGGGACCATCATAAAAAATCTGTTAATTATTAAAACTATACTTTTTTCTTGTACATATTTTAGCTCTGTTCTGTATGATGTATCATGTCAAAACTAAGAGAATTTTAAAGAACCCAATTACACGGTATTCGCATAGCCATGAATTGTTATTGATTACCCCGACTTGAAGCAAGTTTATAGCAACAAAACAAACTCACGTTGGTTGGAACACGTGATTTTTTGACAGATAAAGCTGAGGCTCAGACTCAAAATTTCTTCTTATAAGAAATTCACCTTTTATTTACCTGTGAGAAATTTTGATTGTTTGAATGCCTTTGTGGTAATCTGATGTTATCGGAATCGTTATCATCCTGAAATTAATCAAATTCTAATAAATTTTTATCGTTCAATATCAATAGAGAAAAATTTACATCGCTCTCGATATCAATGTCCCTATCATCTTCGCTCATATTTTCATATAATCGATTTGCCGTATGCATCCGAAACCACTTCTTCAAATTGGAATTACAGAAAAAGTATTAAACACGTAAATTTCATTAATTTCAACTTTTAAATTCAGGAATAAGTCGAAAAATCCCACACATTCAGATGCTATTGGACTTCTGTCACACAACTGTCACGTTACATTCCAACCTCAGTAGTAATGCCACGCAAGCCGTTTAACAAGAACTTGTTGTTCTTTAAATATATCATATATTTAATGTTGCTTTAAATATGTCATAAAATGACATATTTACTACTGTTAACAGTATAATTAATATAAGACTTTGTTTAATAACCATTAATTTTATGAAACAATTACTAACGACATCTTGTTGTGAAATTATAGCGCTAAAATACTGCTGAATATTTCGCTGAATATAAAATGAAAACATTTCAAAAGAAAACTCAAAAGTCCGTTGACAGATCCTTGTTTTTCGGCTTTTGGCAATTTATGCCAAGAAAACTATAAAAATGTTAATAAATGATGTCTTAAACAAGGAAGAGTTATCAACTTTAGTTATTGGCGAGCTGAAGGAGCTGGGAGTTAAGTACAGAAGGGAAAAGAAACAAAAACTTGGACAGGTACGTTTGTTGATTGTACTTCTCAAGCTAATTTGATATTATACGTGCTATTTGCTCTCTTAGGAAAAATGCATTAAGAAAAGAATATTTCGCACTCATTTACATTTACTTGAATTAACTGATGTTGTTTTGGCTAATGGTGGTATAGTCCAAATTCCTCAATTTGTGGCAGACGCATGTCAACGTATTTTGGAACAAGTTGGCACGGAGGGATTATTTAGGAAAGCTGGTTCGTCGCTAAGGCAAAGAGAAATAAAGGTTTGTATTAAAGTGTGAATTGTTTATCTTTCTAATTGACAATTATTTTTACTCCTACACTCATTCATTCACAAGAAAATACATAAAACTATTCGGAAGATTTAAGATTTTTACCTACAAGTTAAAGCAGCTCAATAAGAATCAATATAAAGTACAAATGCGAATTATATTTTAAATTGCTTGATATCATACCATCGTCGTACTGTGAAATCTAACTTAGTCCAAAATGTTGCCTTTATTCAATTTAAATCAACAATCAAAAGGCTCAAGAGTTTTATACAAAGATTGTAGAAGTCTGCACAATACTTTGGTTACAACTAAAGAGAAGCAGTATAAAAATAAAATAAAAATGAGTTACTGAGTACAATAACAATGTTAACCAGTACATTACTAATCCTAGAATAACGATAAGCCAAGCTAAACGTAACGCAAAACGTCCGCGCCCCATCCCAGCTCAGTAAGACTGCAAAGCCCCAAGGCGGCGAAGTTTGCCATGAGCGAGCTGGTGAGAAGAATAAGGAGAGGTAAAAAAACGAAATGATAAAAACGGTAGCGTGATAAGTTAACTAGATAATTTTAATAGGAGGGAGGAGGAGGGGAGATCAGGAAAAGCAGAAATATTAGAGTGGCTCGAAATAGATAAGTATAAGCTGTCAGTTTCTGTCAGTCATTAACCCGGAAAAATATCAAGACACCTAGGTTTAAAGGAACCTTGTGACCCCAGGTATCAGAGTGCCAAAGGTAGTCGATTTAACAAACGAACTGCCCTAACCTGGAAGGATAAATTCATAGTGAGAAATCGAAATGGCGGCAATAGCAGCAACCTGGAGAAGCTGAACCTATAGAACAAGCAATTGGTGGGCTTTAAACTTAGCATCCAGTGAAGCAGCTGCAGTGTCGGGTGCAGGGAGAGGACGCCTGAGGTTAAAACAAGTTTTCCGTCTATTTAGCTGGCCTACATTCCACCCCGAAAAGGCTTCACATTCATAGAAAATAATCGGCATTAGTATTGATTTTACCAACAAGGCCCTCAGCCATTGTGGAGTGAAGGACCTAGCGGAGTATAACTTGCGAAGGGCGAAGAACACTCTTTTTCTTACCTGACTGTTGCGGGGGCCCAGGTCAGGCACACACCTAAAGTTAAGCCCAAACTAGTGACGGTTTGGCTGAGAAGAATAAGAGCATTGTCTAACCTAATAGCACCAACGCGATCCCTAATGGGGAAGCGATAGAAAGCCGGCATATTTTAATTTACACCAATTATGATTTTAATGATATATTACTCCAAGTGCTTGAGATTTCTTTAATTGGAAACTCTGTGTTGTGTGGTAAATGGGTTTTAGACCCGTTTTTTGGACTTCAGTTAACTTTTATTTTTTATGTTTTGAATGGTCTCGCTGGCGAATGATTGCTTTGGTTTCTCTGAGTAGTGTAAGAGCGTTGCTAAATATTTTTTCTTCCGGTAAAAATGGCTTTAACTTGTGCCAAATCAATGCAAGTAGTCTGAAGCCGAAGATGCTGGTAATAAGGGAAATGTTTTATTAATTTGAGGATGCTTGTTAAACGATAATATTTCATCGAAGGTAGTACACATCCCAGGCTTCAGACTTCTACGTAAGATAGAGCACTTTGCTCTGGAGTGGAGTAGCGATATTCGTCAAAGATTGCTTTAAGGCTAAAATTGTGAATATCTCGCGTATAAACGAGATCGAATTGTTATGTGTTGAAGTTTCGGTTTTGAAAAAAAATAATACTTTTATCCCGTGTCTATTGTCCACCAAATAACTTTACTTCTGAAGGTAGCGTAGAACTAGAAACCGCACTCTCAGAGTTGAGGCAACGATATACAAATATTGTGGTAGGTGGAGCTTTTAACATGAACTTATTACGGAAAAATGCATTGTTAGATTCCTTCCTGGCACTCTGTTAGTATCTTCACAGTCGTCCCTACTTTTTTAATTTTTTTTTTATTTTATACGATGTGGCCAAATCCTAGGGGACAACCCTTTGATGCGTTAGCATGGTTTTGGACGGAAGGGAATTAGGGTAAGGGAAGTGAGGAAACTTGAGTCTTGTTTTTGCATTGCTGTGAGCTAGACAACAGCCCAGAGACATAGTGGATTATTTTAATTTCTTAATAAAAGCTCACGGGGTCATCTGGTCTCGAACCCGGGGCCCATGGCATGGTGGTCGTGCGGCTTAACGCATTGATCCAACTCCGTCTCTGATGACGCAAACCAGCTTCCCTGGGATATGCAAATGATGACGTTAATGATCAGCTAAGTGCATTTTATGAAATGATGCGCTATATTCACAATAAAGTTTGGTCTTTTCTAATAATATTAAGCGTGCGATATTCACTTGCAGGGGCGGATCCAGGATTTTTTTCTGAAAGGGGCACAACGGCCAGACGGGCAAGAATCGTCGGTTTTTTGTTTTTTTGGAAAGAAAAACGCCTTATGCTCTTTTGTATTTTCCTGTCTTTGTCACCCATTATAATATTACTCGCTATCACTACAATAACTGAACAACAAAATAAAGTTTATTCTAGTTTATTTTATGAAAACCTTACACGATTTGAATAAAATAGTGCGACACTTGCCAACCAACTATCGGCATGCCGACGGTGCTCGAAGAAAGATCGCTCTCCTCGACACTTTACGATTGAGATGCATCCCTTCTCAACCATACTATAGGCTACCCACTCCGATAGAAGATAATGCAAGGCGTCACCTTACCTTTACTTATTTTTCACAATCCATATTCCGCGATACAGCACTTATGGCATGTTTATTGCCCTTTTCGCACAGACTAGAGTTCTTCTGCCGCTCAGTGCATTTTATTAGTCGGCATCCTGATTCCGAAATAATAAGAAATCTTTGATTAAAGGTGAAATTTACCATGGTCTGACAATCGTATTTTTTTAAATTCCACTTCCGCACATTTCCGGGCTCTTAGGCTTACAAATGTCTATTATGGATATGGTGTGGATATTTTTACTTCATTAGAAAGATTGTATTTACTTTAAGTTGAACAAAATAATTTTTTTCATATAAGGAATAGTTTAAGCGCTAGGACGAGTTTAAAGAAAAATCACCACCGGCTGCTATAATAAGCAATGTAAATTTGTCGGAAATTCAGACCACTTGGGCCCTAATGTGTGTGCGTAAAATTTCTTAATTCTTGGCTTGTAGTTTATGGAGGTTTTGCAACTCGCGATAATTTGTTCCTACGTATCTGTACGCAAAACGAAACAAACCTAATTATAGCGGGACCTAATTAATCTCCTTGTGTTTTTTGAATGGTCGGTTTGAGGGGGGGCACGTGCCCCTGTGCCCCCTTCCTAAATCCGCCCTTGTTCATTTGTGTAATCGTATCGAAATTGAATTATATTTGGAAGACTTTTCTGAAATTTAAACTTTTAACCAATTGACATTTTCTTTCTCTTTGTCAATATTTCGACTTTATATTATATTGTCTGCTAACTTTGTTAGGTTAGGGTTGAATTGAAATACAGTTGCCACATATTTGTCTTTTTATTACTTTTCTTCGACCGAGCCAAACGGAAAATATTCAGCCAGTCGTTCATCGTAAATATTTCAGCATTACTTTTTCTTGGATTCAATGGCGCTATGTATACTGTCGCACTCCCATCAGTGTCCTGACTTAAGAAATTTATGTTCAATCCAACATTATTTGAATTTTGATTTACGAAGTACAATAATATGGTAGCTACATTTCTGTTACGGCTTTGACCACCACATGTATCCGAGAAAAGAGACACTTATTTAACATGCTTAGGTAGATCAGTTAAATATTTGTAAACAGGTAGGTTGTGTTCTGTATACTCTAAATGGACTTAGTTTTCACGAAACGACGACGATATATAAAATTGGCAATAAATAATTTCTACAAAAGGATCATATAATGCTATTTAGTGGCTCCTTTTCTCCCACTTTTCTCTATCCATAGTGATAAATTCTTA
Source organism: Leptarthrus brevirostris (assembly GCA_964036015.1). NCBI lineage: Eukaryota > Metazoa > Arthropoda > Insecta > Diptera > Asilidae > Leptarthrus > Leptarthrus brevirostris. Next base: position 22,633,625 of record OZ038371.1, read on the forward strand.
AAAATATGATACTTAGAGACCTTTTTTTACATTATTATTATTTTCAGTTATCTCTTGAAGCCGGATTGCAACTAGGAAGAGCTCATCATATTATTGATGTGGCAAATGTTCTAAAATCATTTTTCCGTGAATTGCCAGAACCCCTATTACCTGCCGGTATTCAAGAAGCACTTCTCCGAAGTCTATTAATTAGTGGATGCAGAATTAAAGCAATATTAATGACATGCTTGCTACTTCCGCCTTTAACAATAAACACACTTGCATTTTTCATGCAATTTTTATATACAGTATCTTTAAGCGCTGAAGAAAACAAAATGACTATAGAAAACTTGGCGATTATTTTTACTCCGGGACTTATGCCATTCACAGACATCACAGGCGTACGATTTAATAATCATGTTAAAGTTGTTCAGAAATTAATTGAAAATGCAGAAATGATTGGAGTATTACCTGAAAGTATAATTGGAAAACTTCATCATTCGGCACTAACACCTTCCAAATCAATCATGGATTTCGATAAGAAGAAAAAGAAGAGACGTAGTGGTTCGCTAACTCGTAATTAATTATTCAAACATTTCTTTTTATTATCTACTTTACGTTCTCTTAGGCATGTTTAATGGATTAAAGAAAATTGTTGGTGCTATTGGTTCATCGGAGGACTTGGAAAATAGTCCTGATAACTTGCATGCCACGCCATGTCTTACAAAATCTGCAAAAAAACGAAAAATTGCCGAAACAACTTCAGCTTTCAGTGCCAAGAAAAAGTAAGTAAATAATTTGTTGTATATTTAATCTAGTAGAAGTTTTTTATTAAAATTCCAACCTTGAGAAAATTTTAATCGTTGGTTGGTTTTACAGGCCCGTTGTACGCCTCTGCTCGGCAGCGTTCCCTAAAGTCCATTACCGAGCTAGCTAACACCTATAACGAGTCTGATAATGTATCCTTTACTGTACACTTCTGCTAAATATGTTCCAATGATTCTATATCTTCTTTGCGTTAAAGCCAGTCATTGTCCGAGCGTAAAATGCAGTCTCGTATTTTTCCCCGCAAAGACGAGTCCGCTACTCCTATTCTACTGCCATGAGCCATGCTCGTCTCTTGGCCTATGTAAGTTTTAAGTTAGTCCTTATTCAATCTGACTATTTTTATTGATGCAGATGCATTGAGAGTTCCACAGAACGCTTTAGTATGTTTGGCTGCTTCGGATCCCTCCCAACTCTTTATGCATCTTCGTAGCCCGTTCTCGAATTTCTTTTTGATTTCTGGATAGGGATATATAAGTTGATCATTGTTAAAGTTTCTCTGTTTGCGCCCTTCTGCGCCTGGGATTCCACAGAGCCTTGCCACGTATATTAATGTGACCTCCTTTTGGCGCCCTAGTTCTGCTAGGGTCTATTTGCATCCCTCTAACGTTTTGGATTTCACCACGGCATTTGTCAGTGATTTAATTGACGCCTGGCTTTCCGTAAATATTGCTATTTAGGTGGATCTTACTCTTCCATTAGCCTCCTATTTCCTATCTTTATCGCTGCGATTTGACACTATAGAACTTAGGAGGAGTTATTTACCGCCTCCTTTACCTTACCATCTCCAGGTTTAGTTCCTCGCATGACCCTTCCAAAATAGCCACGCTCGTTTTTTTAACCTACTACTATTGCTATGGTGTTATATTGGATATCACTATTGTTGATCCATTCTCTTTTCGTCGGGAAGTAGGCTTCGAGGTTTATCTCCATATTGGGGTACCAGTCTGGAAATCCCAGCAATCTTCTTCCTCGAATATTCTTTCAATCGTCCTTCATTTTAATAGTTCAAGGCTATGCGCCGACCGAAAAAAAACTAAGTAATCTTAACGCTAAGATTGGATTCAACGACATCGGCCCGGAACATGTAGGAAAACTTGGACTCAGAAACAGGAACGCAAGTGTGAGTTGTTTGTTGAATTTTATAACTCGTGGCAACTTGTCAACGGATCGGTGGATCCTTATTTAAACCCACAAACTACCATTTAACATCCTGGGTTTCCCCTTAGAATATAGACTTAATAAGGAAGTGCTATAAGCTCAGAAAAATTCGGCATACTTCTTTAAGTAGTGGAATACCATTTCTTATGTGAGTACACCATTTTTTTTTTTTTTTTTATACGATGTGGCCAAATCCTAGGGGACAACCCTTTGATGCGTTAGCATGGTTTTGGCCGGAAGGGAATTAGGGTAAGGGAAGTGAGGAAACTTGAGTCTTGTTTGCATTGCTGCGAGCTAGACAACAGCCCAGAGACGGAGTGGATTATTTTAATTTCTTAATAAAAGCTCACGGTCATCTGGGCTCGAACCCGGGACCCACGGCATGTTGGTCTTGCCGCTCAACACATTGTTCCAACTTCCGCATTGAAGTAATACAAATTTAGAATTGTGGTAGAGAGGTTGGGAAAAATATAAAAATTCCGTCAATTAACTATTTAATCACCCAGTTACTTCCAACTATTTATCACACACTTTTTAATATCTTAGGAATTAATATTTATATAAAGAAAAGAAAATTATTATCAATTGAATCGTGCATGCCTCTTTTCAGAACGTAACCAAGAACTGCCTTTGAACAATTGGGGTAATTAAAAATGAAAGTATTTCAAACTGGAAATTGCAATTAAAACTTATATTTATTATCACTTCTTTTCAGTAATTCACACTTTTTCGGTATATTAAGACAATAAACAATCATAAGAAATTAGTCTTTAACTGAAAAATGATATTCTTGCCGAATTACAGCGATTATTGTCACAGCACAAAACACTACTTTTTTGCGACATTAATTCATTCACAACTCTTTAAGTTCTTAAAGAGTTTTTTAGAAAAAAACTTTTTCACAAACGCTTTAAACGCTTTTTATTCTATAATATAAGGTTTCCACAGACGGCAGAACTGAGAGTCAGATTGATCATATTGTTGTTTCGAAAAGTTGAACCATCTCGACGTAAGATGCAAGCGCGGTGCTGCTATTGGCAGCTATCACCATCTTGTAATAGCTAAGTTTCGCTTATGCACGGCAGCAGTACGCCCACGTAACACAACATCTAATATGCTCAATGTGCAGAGGTTTAAAACACCGAATATACGCACCACCGCATTGCGCCAAAAACCTAATGCACTGCGTCATAACACCGACAACTCCATCGACCAAAAATGGGAAGGTCGAAGGAATGTTTTGTTAGCTGTGTTACAGATCACGTCGGACGAGTAGAGAGCGGACAACGGCCATGGATCAGTGATGCCACATGTTGCAAAATTCAGGAAAAAAAAGAAGATTAAAGAGCGCAATTCTGCATCCGACGTTACAGTTGAACAACATCTCAGAGCTGCATACCGATCTCTGCAGAAGGCGTCCAAAGAACAATTAACGCGCTTGCAGAAAAGATCAGAAGAAGCGGCCTACCGGGGTGACAGTGGATATCTATACGAGACTGCCAAAAAACTAGCAGGAAAGACTCTTACAACTGAACATGATGTAAGAGATACGAATAGATTCCTTTTTGTCACAAAGAAAAATCACCTGCGGAGGTGGAGAGAATAGAGAAGATTGAAGTTGGCTGACGCAAGTAAGTCGATGGACCTCGGTAAGGCCCCGGGGATTGATAAAATACCAGTGGAACTACTTAAGGCGGATTAAGGCGGTTGATATTCTTCTCCCCGTAATCCAGAAATGTTGGGCACCCAAGACCTATCCCAATGAATATAAAACAGGCGTAATTGTGAAGATTCCCAAAAAAAAACTACCTGAGGAGTTGTAGCAATTGCCGTGATATCTGTTTTTGCACTGCAATCGAGCGCACTCTAAATAATGAACAAGCAGTTTTTCGTGCGGGTCTCTACTGCAGCAATCACATTAAGACCCTGCGAATTATCATTATCGAGCAATCCGCCGAATAGAGATTCCCTTTTCATCTAATGTTCGTCGATTATGAGAAGGTGTCGGTCTTTAACACCGATTGGCCGGAGGTCATTACCAACGACTATCTACACAGACTTACAGGCCAAGACGGAATAGACATCAGTATTCGCAGGCGAGAGTGGAATGGATAAGCCACACAATTCAATATTCATTGACTAAATCACAACTGAATCTTCACAGGATCAACTAGCCATTTAGGAAAAACCGTCACATTAGGGTTTCCTCTTTACGATTTTTTTCACTTAATTATTTTTATTTTATCCCAGGTATTAAGTTTTCGAAACGACCGTAAAATTGTACACACTATCCAGTATACCAGACGAAACGCAACACAAATAAAACACTCGTTAATCCATGCCTCCGACAAACATAAATTCTCCTTCAGAATCCCCCATTGATCGGCCTTTTAAGATTACAGCTCCATTGACTTCTATCAATTCTAGTGTCTCTCTTCCGCTTCGATTTTTGTTGTTGAGTCTTTCGATCTTCGCTTTAGAGATATTTTAGGGTTAATCAATATTAGTTCTTCTTCTATCAATTCCAAACTCACTTATTCTAAAAAAAACTTCAGATTGTTAAATAAATTCTTCTTAAATCCAAGCATGCTCCACTCGCCCTATTATATATTACTCACTGTATATTTCTTTAAAATAAGCCTTCATAGCATTTTTATTATTAAAACAAATTTAATAATTTAGGAAAGACATCCTTCGTATGCTGCCCGATAACGTTGGCGTTCTTCCAAATACGCCGATGTGCCCAAAGTAAGTTCACAGAATATTCTTTTTCATAACATTCTAACTGAATATTATTTTAGAGAAACAAAAAAGCGATTAAGCTTAGGCGGTCGTCGCAATTTAAAGTACTCTTCAAGTGTTCCACAAGTTACATCTATGGAGCGACGATGGAGTGTTGTTGGATCTGCATGGTCTCGCAAAAAACAACAAAGTGAAACAACAAAAACAGAAACTACCAAACATCTCTCACCTGTTATTTCAATGCCTTGCATTATAGATGTAGATCAAAATCTATCACCGTCACCGGAACCATGTCTTAAAGATGATGATTGTGACAAAAACTCCGATTCAGATTATGTGCGTATACCAAAAACTGAATATGAGGCTATAAAGGAACGTGTATCTGCCATTGAGACGAGAATTTCCCAAGAATTGGGTAATGTTAGAGACTCAATTCTACATGCATCGATTTCGGATAATGAATTAAGCTTGAGCGGACCTGAAAGGGTTTTAAACAAATTTGAAAGAACAATCGAAGAAACAGAAAATATGACATCTCCAAGTACTGAACAATTAGCAAAGAGACTAAGTCGTGAATTGAAAATCAGAAGAAGTGGAGATCATCATGTTATAAGATCGCCAAGTGCTAGAAAAATTGGAACAATCCGGCGACGTTCAAAGGAAAATGTACGACTTTCTAGAAACAGAACATGGCACATAAGTTCATCTAAAAATGGCGAAAAATCAGATCATTTCGTAAGCGCTATGTCGATTTATCCAAAAAGTAATTTAAAACGAGGCCGACCTAATACTCTGCAAACTGGATTACCTCAACCAAGTTCAACTGCGAAAGATGATATAATAAAGGACACGCCCAATATTCCAAACAGTAGTGACGCTTGGACTCCAGCAGAACTATTTTTTAATAATAATCCAGTGAACGGAATAAGCAACTCATGTGTTGACATTTGTGAAGTAATCTCTCCCAAGAAACTACAAAAGGATACGCCGCATTTAGGCGAAAAGCCAAGTACTATTATTGAAGTTAAGCCATGTACTCCAACTTTTGTAACACAAATAAAGGTAAATGAAACTAAAACTCCTATGCTGCCGCCAAGTGCTAAGCCTAAAAGAGCAGCGACTTCTAAGACTCCTGGTAGTATAATGAAACAGGACAAGAAGACTTATGCGAATATTACGAAAAGCTTGTTCACGCCCACGGAAGAAAATCAGAATGGACGAGCTTCTATAGCTCGTTTGAGAACCCAAAACGCTGGAATGGTTTTAGCGAAAGCCAAACTATTCGATGGTCTTACAACTGAATTAGAATCATCAAACAATTCTTCGTCGGCAACAAGAAGAATGAGCAGTCGTTTTACTGCGGCAAGAATAAGGCAAAATCATATACAAAATGATAAAAACTCAGTAGAATCGGATTCTACTAGAACGAGAAGAGATAATTCTACTCAAAGAACGCCTAAAAGAAGAAATCCCCCCAAAAGTCCTGGATGTATTCAAAAGCGTCACAAATTAAGTTATGCAAAATATTCGAATAGAAATATTTTAGAAAACATTGTTAAGGAAGAAACAGTAATTTCCAAAAATGGAAAACTTAAATCTGTAGCCCATAGAAATGTCAGTAGTCCCAGTAGAAGTACTGGAAAAATGAGAACGAAATACAACTCTCCTAGGCGTAGTTCAAAAACGTCTCGAGTTCACAGTGCCATATCATCAAAAAAATACCTTAACTCACCTACTTTATGATCAAATGGGATTTAAGGCATTGACAAAAACAAATTTTATATTTGAGAAGGATACAAAGCTATCTAAAAATTTATGTATGACTGAATGTTTTCTCAATCATCTTTCATGTGTTATCTATAAGTGCGCGATTAGTTTTTATATCTAATTACTGTATACTTTAACTACTTTATATTTTTTATAAAATGTCGAAAAATAATCGAAATAAATTGTTGAAAATTATTTTTTAGAGAATAGGCACGCACACAGAAGTAGAATAGAGTAGCTCCTGCTAAAAATCAACAGGCAGGAGGAGAAAAGAAAATAATAATAAGTTGAGTCACAAAAGTTTTGAAACCGCATCAAATTTTATTCATCTTAATTGAGCGCGAAACCGCTAATCCTCTGTTTAAACCTACGAGGAAGAAACTAAAGGCCCTATCGTGTATATGTCGTGTGTGTGAGTATGGCAAGTTTTTGTTCGGCGGCTGGGTCTGTGCTGTCAAATTTGTTCGCTTTTTATCTGTTCCCTGGGTCCTAGCTGTCACTGTCGGCACACAATTTACCTGTGTTTCAAAGGTAATCGATTCTATAAACGGACCGCCCTAACCTGGGGGTATAAATACATAGCACGAGACCGGAAGGGTGGCAATAGCAGCAACCTGGATCTCACCGACCTGGAGTATCTGAACCTACAGTACAGGTAGCTGGGGAGCTTTGAGCTTAAAACCCGGTAAAACAGCTGAAGTGTCCACAGGGAGAGTAGATCCAAGACGGAGCACCCAAGAAATGTGTATTGGGCCTGAAACATGATCTCTTCTGTCCAGCGAGAAGATGTATCTGACCCCTGAGTTAAAACTAGCTTTTAGTCTATTCAGCTGGCCTACATTGCACCCCGAAAAGGCTTCGCATCCATAGCAAATGATCGGCATGAGTAGCGAAGAACACTTTTTTCTCACCTGGCTAATGTGAAGGGCCCATGTAAGGCACTCATCTAAAATTAAGCACAAACTAGTGACTGTTTGGCTGAGAGGAATAGCGGCGTTGTTTAATCAGATAGCTCCAACGCGATCCAGAATCGGGAAGCGATAGAAAGCCAGAGCCTGCGTCTTAGACGCCTTGAGGTTGAGTTTGTTGGAGGTCGCCCAATCACAAATCGCCTGAAGATCCGCATTTATCAATCCTACACAGGCATGCAGCTGCCCGAGCTCAGAGAAGGAATGTAATTTGTACTTCGTCAGCATAAAGGTGAACCAATCCAGTAACTGAATTTATTGGCCATTATCCAAAAATGCTTTGTTTATTGGAAATATATCGACACAGAAACATCTATTAATCGACATTTTATTGATAGCTTATCAATCCAATTACTTTATTAATTTAATTATTAACTTCAGTGAAAATTCTCTGACTTTTCCCGGTTTTCCAGAGTGTCGCCACCCTGGATCTAATGTGAGCTATGCCCATCCCCTAACCCACTGACTGCCGAGCACGAGATCTGGTTATAAAACGGTATACCTTAGTGATAATCGGACCTTAGATAAGCAGCAATTCTACCAACCAATCTTTAGTCTACAAATTCGATGGACCATGACATAGCAGATGTAGGCACGTGAAAACTGAATGTATTCTGATAACACCCAAACCTCTTTAGTGCCAACGTAATGTTGATATTTAGTTAATCAATCTTGCATAAATCTCCGTAAATGTTTTATGGCATCATGAGTTGATTTAGATACCTACGGTGAGTTTAGTTTATTGGAGATATCTCGACACAGAAACTTCTATTAAGCAACATATTATTGATAGCTTATCAATTTGCCTTTACTTATCGACGTTTATTGAATGAAATGTTTCTTCTAATTAGAAGTGTTTTGTTTCGAGTTGGTTTATGTAAATAATTCCGAAAAGACAACAAAAATTTTAAGAAATAGTCATGCGCCTCTTCCCACACATCAACGGCATCGTCTTTAGGAGTAGTTACCAGTCATAATAATAATTCCTCCCAAGCTCAAATTGGTTCTCAGATTGGTTGTGAGATTTTAGGGGGTTTCAAGTTGCTTAATTTATGAATATAATAAATAGCTCTTATGTAGAAAATATATTAATTCTTCATCTTATATTTAAACATCAGTAAAAAACATTTCAACGAGATCTTCTTTTTCGCACTGAATTCCTTCTAACTTCTGATGAGATTTCCACCGTAAGAGAGTTGGAATTACAAGTAATTTTGTATTTTTATCAGTCCGAAATGGATTGTTGTTATCTTTCCAACTAAAACAAATCATTATACCTCAATTAAAATAAAATAAATTGCAACATACTCAGCCCTTTCGCCTACTTCCACTTGAAGAAATATTGAATCTTTTGGAGCACTTTCAACTCCAGCTTTGACACATGGTTCAGCTGAAAAAAGGAGGCTTGTGTTATTGCAAATTAGTGACAAATTGTAGTGTAATTTTACCTGTAACGCAATCCGGACACCAACTCTTTCCTGCTGAATCTTTAGTTCCTGTAAAGTATATATTAACGCACTCACCACCTTTCAGTTCTCCAACAAATTTTTGGAATTCCTCGTATCCTTTAATAGATTTCATCTGGGCCATTGCGAAACTCAAAAATTTTATGTAAATCAACCAATAATTTTTATGACTGATAAGCCGAATGTTATTTCTACTTTTATATTCAAATAATCCTCTTTTATGGGTTTCTTATCCAACAAATCGGGGCCGAACAAACCGAGATAACAGACATATCTGTCATGTATTGACAAAACGACAAACTGTACTACAATTGTGGTACCACCGGGAACATAAATGTTTTTTAAATACATTTAACATCGGAACGATTATTAATTTCGGGATATGTTTATTATATAATTTTTCAGTAATGTAGTTTTATTTTAATAAGAGATTTGATTTTAAAATTGTATTTGTTATAAGTACTTAGCATAATAATGTATGGCATCACTAATAATTTTTGCTAAGTTTTTTTTCCCGAATTTTCGCTAAAATTAACAAGGCTCTTCTTCTTCTTATCCTTTCAGATTTTGACAGTTCTAACAAAAACACATACGTGTACCACAGAGAAAGATACAAAATCATAGGGAAATTCTAAAAAAGATCAATACCTGTTCGTATTTTAGTTTGTTACAACTTTTGAAATAACTTCAAAATTAATATATTTTTCGAAACAATCAGCCATTTGGCTGCAAAATTTGTTAAAATGAGATCATTAGGCTTATCAGCGTTCAGTCTTCTGTTGACGGGGGCCGTCATTGGAAATGCATATTACCAGAAAAAACAGTTTTATCCTTCCGTTGTTTACATCACTAAATCAAGTCCATCAATGGCAGTAAGTATTTTAATTGTTAAATAATAATATAATTATTTTAATGCCGCCCTATGGTCACATAAGCCGCATTCCGAGTAGGTGTTTCCTTTGGTGTAGGTCATTAGGGAAAGGGAAGTGTTTAAAAGTAAATAAAAATGATTCTAACTAGCGTATTTCTTCATATATAATTAATTTATGCCCACTTTTTAGTTTAATTGAGGTAAGGAAGTAAATGCAAAGTACATACATATTTATCAAGTGTTATATTTTGTTTACTTTGTGTTCGAGCGTTGTACATTTGCATATTTAGCTGTTAAAGCATTTTTTCAGAATGATTAAAAAATGACTTTGTTTTGATAGTTGTGAGCGTAGTTTTCTGTTAATGTGCACTTGTTTTTATATATCATTTTCATTAGGAGACTATTTAAAGAGTCCTTTTTGTGTCGGTGCTATTTTTATTCGTTTGGTGTAATCTTCCAATAAACAACTTTTAAAAATGCAAACACGTTTGGTAAGCTCCATGTTGCAGTGATAATGTGAGGTCTTTAAAGCTTGAGGCTTTCGTTATGTTTTTGCTACAAAATTCATGTAAAATAAATAATTTTTTTCTTTATAACAAACAGCAGGAAACGTTTTGATGTGTTTTTGTTATGTAACACATTAAAATATAAAATAAATCTATTCAATTTTGAATGGTTTGTTCAAGCGGCGAACAATTAGCATTGAATTAGCAAGTTTTAAAACCACAAATTGTGAGCAGTACGCAAAGTGTGTCTATGCAAGGAAGGTATCTTAATTTAAAGCAAAACGTGTACTTCAACAATGGGATGACCTTACCAATCCTAATTCTCGAGGTCATCAGAGTAGAAACTACGATATTTAGTCTTGACAAGTGCCGGACTTCTACAGAGAAAATGAATGAGCAATTCCATTATTAACATGGAAGGAATCTCTAGTCAGGCTGATCAATTCTCCATTTTACAGTTATTGATATGCCGACGTAACACTAGTAATATCCACAAAGCTCATATGAAATGTTCTACCTTTACACCTAGTATAGGCGTCATTTCGTAATTGAATGAATGCCCACACATACAGGGTATTTCTGATCTGACGTGCCAAAATGAGTGGGGCGATCGAGCTCACCTAGGCAAAAAAAAGTTGTATGGCAAGGGCAATCTCAACCGTTTAGAAGTTACAGGATGATTCATAAATTTTAGTTTTTCATGTTATGCACATTGATATTTTATTTTTATCTTTCAATCTACCTAACACAACAACATCAAACAAACGCTAAAAAAATTACTACTCTAATGACCTTTCCAAAATTATCAAAAATAGGTCTGTTCCCGTATCTGCAGAGATTATAAGCGTTTCGAAGAATATTGCAGAAAAGTGTTCCCATATTCACTTCTCCAAGAAGATTTTGCAAACAGAACTTTCCCTCCTGAAGAAATTTTAATAGCGTTTTCGATGGGACTCTTTCAGGACGGTTTCCGTATCGCAGTGTTTCTGACGTTTTCTTGTAGTAGCCCACTGATCAATGAAACATTTCTTTCCGACTTTGTCAAAACCGTCTGACAATTCGAACTGTCAAAACATTTTAGGTTTGTAGTTGTAAAACTTTCTCCACTGAAAGCAAACCGCAGTGCCAGGAAGGGGAAATCAGTGGACCACTGAGTCTAGCATGTTCGATGGGACTTTTGACAGCCTCACTGCTAGTTGCCATCAATTTACCCAAAAAGCGTCTGTTAACTTTCGCATTTTCATCCCCTCCCCCGAACGATTTTTACTTGATTTTTACCCACGTTTTACACACAAAAGCAAACAGACAAACCTATTGAGATTTGTGAATTCAACTGTTATATTATAATTAAATTCTTTATTTATTGTTATTTCGGTGCAAATCAGGAACGAACTCAAATTCATTGGCAGAACCTTTAACTCATACCTAATACTAAAACCTCAAAACAACTCGCTAATGAAAACACCAAGAGCGCTCAGATTATTTAAATCCACTATAAGGGCTAAGCTAGATGCTATCTTTCCCACAACTGTCAACAGACTATATTGAGAAAAAATTAAAGACCATCACCAATGGTATTAGATGGCATCATCTCAGCTACAATTAGCTTCCGAGATGCTGATTCCGTGGCTAATGGTTATTTATGAGACCTGCCTTAACCTCACCTATATTCCATCCTCATGGACGAAGGTGAAGGTGGTCTTTATCCCTATAGAAGGAAGAGCCTCACATTATAAGCCCAATGATTTTAGGCTCATTAGTCTCTCCTCCTTCGTGCTCAAAACATTGGAGAGACTCTTAGATATCTATATTAAAAAGACAATCAGTCCTTCCAAGTTGTCTCTCGCAGCATGCTTACACTAAAAGTAAGTCCGTGGAGACAGCCCTGCACAAACTTACCGCAATCATAGAGCATTCGCTACTGCAGAAAGAATACTCACTTGCAGCCTTCCTCGATATTGAGGGTGTTTTTAACAGTATCAGGTCAGAGGCGATAATGGCATCTTTGAGAAGGCTTGAACTTGACGATCCTCTCATCAAACTTATTGATCTCATGCTAAAAAGCAGGGTCATCGTCTCAAGTTTGGGCTGATCCAATATCCAAAGAGTAGTAATTACAGGTACCCCTGAGGGAGGAATCCTTTCACCACTCTTATGGAACTTAACTCCAGATGAGTTACTCACAGACCTGGAGATGTACGGTCACAAGGTTATCGCCTACGCCGATGATATTGCCCTGACATGTTCAGGAAAGCACCCCAATGCCCACCAAGATATTAACATGGAGTGATGGGTGTGGTCTGGGCATAAACCCGAACAAGCAGAGTTAATACTCTTCTCTCGCAGACATAAAACACCTCCTATGAATTGCCCTACACTAGACCGGGTTAGGCTGAAACTGTGTAATCAGGTTAAATATCTAGGTCTAGTCCTAGATAGAAAAGTTACCTGGAAACCTAACATCTCAGAAATAGTACGGAAGGCTACAGTAGCGCTATACTCGTGTAAGAAGGCTATAGGGAAAAATGGGGTATGGAGCCACACATTGTGCATTGGCTCTATACAAGTCTCATACGAGCTATACTTATGTATGGGGTGATTGTCGGGTGGCCGACACTAAATATTTCAACCCATCACAAAGCAATGGTTAAAGTTCAGAGGATAGCAACACTGCTGATAACACGTGCCCTTAGAACCACACCTTCTAAAACCCTGAACACTATTCTCCACCTTCTACCCTCAGCCGCCATTAGGTTTAACTCAATCCAGACCTGGAACCGAACTGACTTCGGTAACTCCAAAATCTTGGACAGAAGAACTGCCAGCAATATCGACTATACCTCGCCCAAGCCTTAATTTGAGACTAAATTCGGCTCCTTCTTTCCCACCCGATTGGAATGGGAGGAGGGTCCTCATCAATGGGAAGAGTCAGTGCATCTTTACACTGACGGCTCCAAATTAGAAGGCAAAGTGGGTGGAGATATCTGCTCGGAACGTTTGGACCTCGATATCTCATTCCGCTTAGCTGACTACTGCAGCGTGTTTCAAGCGGAAATCATGGCTATAAAGGTAGCTGCGATCCGCCTGAATCATCTAATGCTACCTACAGCAAATGTATTTTCACAGATAGTCAGGCCGCTATTAAATCCCTCTCGGGAGTATACACCACCTCCAAAACGGTTATAACATGTCGCTCAGCACTAAATGACATATCTCAGCATCTGAAAGTACGGCTCATCTGGGTGCCTGGACATAGTGATATTCCGGGCAATTGCAGAGCCGACGAACTAGCGAGAATCGGTACCACTCGTCCTGATTCGGACTGCAACATTAATTGGCAGGAGGAACACACCTGTCTGATTACCCGACAGATATGGCCAAAGCTTGACCCTAAACGGTCAAGAGAGCTCATCCTACTCGGACGCAAAACAATAGACTGGGCGCGCCTTCAAACGACTTCTGTAGGAGTTGCCATGACGAAGAGGAAGAGGAAACCATACTTCACCTCCTCGGTAACTGCCCGGCTCTAGCCAACCGTAGGACCCGATTTTTGGGCTCCCCTTTCTTTGAAGAGTTAACCGAATTAGGCTCCACTGATGTCAGAGACCTAGCTCGATTTATCAGGAGTTCAAAATGGTTCCCGACGACGAGTTAAGGCTGAACACCCTTCCCAGCACAGTCAAATTTATTTTGACTTCCCGTGAACTGGTTCCACTGGAGACAAGGAACTTGCTCGGTGTACAGGGGGTAACAGCTTCACCCTCTTATTTCATTGGTATCTTTATGGGTTGTAGTATTAGAAGCAACTGCACGCTTCTTTCAAAGCAACTATAATTTGAAACTGTACCACTCACTAATTACTTTGTCTGCAAATTTATTTGATAACATCGTCTCCTTAGGGGCCGTTTAAGTATTACATAACGCAGTTTTTGAAGATTTCTGACCCCCACCCTCCTCCCTTGTAACGCGCCGTAACGTTTCGCGTTATCCCCCCCCTAACGTTACGTAACACTCAGATGATTATTTTTACTAAAAATGTCGAATATGTTGCATATCGGAATAAGAAGCAATGTAAATTAAACGAAGTTTCAGCCCACTTTGTCCTCAATGTGTGTGCGTAAAATTCGTAAGTTCATGGCTTGTAGTATAGGTGGTTTTGCTTGACCGCACCGGTCGGACTCTTAGAGTACAAACTATGGACTCGTGACACACGGCTTATTGTGGTTATTTGCCATATATATACTTCTGTATACTCAGTGACGCGACTCTTTTCGAAAAAAATGTGTGTAGTGTAGTTACATCATAGTTAGTTACACCATATAAACTGAGCCGTGAGTTACAAGTTAAGAGTTAGGACTTTACGTAACTTACGTAACGTTTTGCTTCACCCCCCTCCCCCTCCCTATAACGCACCCTAACGTTTCACAAGACTCCCTCCCCCTGCGTTACGTAGTACTTCAACGGCCCCTTTTACACGGTTTTCCCAGTGAGGCTCATTACATATCTGAATATCTGTCGCCAGATGAAATTAGGAGACGAGCTTGTAAAATCAAACAAAAGTAAAAGGGAACTTCGTTGCATATGAAATTTAAAGAAAAACACCACGATTTTGACCGTTTAAATTGTTGCAGGGGCCCAATATTTTATTGAAAGAATAAAGTTTTAGTTTTCGTCTGTCCTTCAGGCTATACGCTTATAATCTTTAACCTGCAACAAGGTTGAACTCATTGAATGAATCATAGTACCTAAAATAAACATCATCTAATAATCGGAGAACTAATTATTAGCTAGAAAGTCTGAATTTATATCTCATCTAAACAGTATTTTTGTATTCAAGTCAAACAATTCTTTTCAGGTTATTTATATTCAGTTTTTCGTGATTGTTTTACTATTAGGGAAGTTACTAAAAAAGGTATTTATTTTAAACTGAAATCTAATTGATATTTAATAATAAATCTTTAAGATTTTTTTGGGAGCACTGCGACCTGCAGAATTTGAGCATTTAATGGAAAGGTTTTGGTATGCCTTAACAGAAACTTGTTTAGCATTCACAGTATTTCGAGATGATTTTAATCCTCGATTTGTGGCACTTTTTACAGTTTTACTTTTTCTCAAATCATTCCATTGGTTAGCAGAAGAAAGAGTCGACTATGTAAGTATTTAAATCAATATTTTTCCAATCCGATTTATAATGGAAATTATTAAATTTCAGATGGAACGAAGTCCCGTAATTGGCTGGTTGTTCCATGTCAGAGTTACAAGTCTACTTACTGTATTAGGTGTACTTGATCATCTAATGATTTTACATGCATACAATCAGACTATTACAAAGGGCCCAACTGTACAGTTAGTGTTTGGGTTCGAGTATGCCATTCTCATTACAATGGTTGCAAATACAACTATTAAATACGTACTTCATGCAGCCGAAATGCGAGCTGATACCCCTTGGGAAAATAAGGCTGTATTTTTACTCTACACTGAATTAGTTATTGGACTTATAAAAGTCATTTTGTATGTCTTATTTGTCGTCATAATGGCGAAAATCTATGCATTGCCAATGTTTGTTTTCCGGCCAATGTTCTACACAATGCGGTAAGTACCTTTTGACGTTTATTTCTGTAAATTATTTTTGAAAATTTGTATTACAATTTAAGTGGAAAACAGAATTTGCAGCTGGCGCTCACTTTTGGAGCTGGCGCACATTCTGGCGCTCGGTCTGTAGCGAAGTACGAACAGAATATGTAGCACTGTCACTTTTGAAATTTTTCCTGAAAGTAGCATTGTCATCCTTAAGTATTCAAATGTTGCTTCAAAAAACTTAAACTCAGTTAAGCAACAATACAACTTAACAGAAATAAAAGCACTTAACACTTATTCCGCTTTCCTCTGAAATCTTTTGCCACAGTTTTGCCTTCGTTTCTAGGTTTTATATTCGGGATGTGATAAATCCCAGAATACATGTTGTTTCCGAATAGATTTAATTAAATTTTTCTCTAAAATCGTGCTCCAAATCCATTAATTTAGAAATGTCACTTTTGGCGCTCATCAAGTAGTTGAAAGTAGGCAAAAGCGCGCGCAAGCACCAGCGCCACGCGCCAGCTCAAAGCCAGCATTAGCGCCAGCTGTAAATTCTGTTCCAGCCTTTATTGTTTATTGTACATTTTACTTGCGCATTCATAAGCTGTATTTGCGTGTGTAATCAATGTTTTAAGGTTGTCACAGACGCTGAGTTAGTTAGTTAGTCAAAATTAGCACACAGCCTTCTACACGCTCAGTAAAAGGTTGAAATGTACGTGTACAAGCAAATTTGTGTCATTGTCATCGCGCCTGTGTGCTTATTTCGTTTCATATTCAGTTTTATATGTAAACTTTTAAATATTCCACTTTGAAGAATGGCAGATTAATTTCACTCATATTTAATTAACTTAAGAGGATTTCTGCTCTAGAGGCCTGATTTTAGGCTTCTTCATAAAACAAGATGGCGATGAAGTGTCTGTCGTATACTGTAACGGTTATATTATCGCAAGATTTTCAGGTGAACTATATATCTGAGGACAAAATTAAACAACGTTAGTATCTTTTAAACTTGTAGTTATGGTTAGGAGTAAAAGTAAAGTAAATTATATATTCGAACTTCTTAGGCGGCGATTCGATAATTGGACGAGAATTGAGAGTGAAATTTCAAGAACGCATCTTGTTTAGGCACATTACGTTACATGAGAGAAAGAAAGATGTATTTATTTTATTTATTTATTTACAAAGTTTCATCACAGGCTGATTACTTAACAAGAGAAAAGCGAAAGTAAAAATGAAAGTGAAAAAGAATAAAAAATAACAATAACAAACGAGAAATTACAAATTAAAATACAAAAACAAAAGAAAAAGTATATAGAATATACAAAAATATAACAAAATAATACTCCTATAAGCTTAAAACGACTCGGCGGAGCTGATATCTCGCATTTGATTTAGAAAGATTAAAATCGAGGCGGTTGTAAAAGCAATTAAAATGCGAGACATTGACGACAATAGCTCATTCAAACCATAGTTAGTGCGGTGAAAGGAAAGGTCTAAAGGAACGAATAGGAACACGGATGTTCAACTTAGACAACAGTTCAGGTGAGTTAACAAAAAAACCCTGCAAGATATCGGAGATAAAGGAAGTCCTAGATCTGTTACGCCCATCCTCTAGCGAGTCCAAAGAGAGTAGCCCAAAACTTTCTTTATACGCGGGGAGAATCAAGGGGTTATTCCATGGAAGGTCACGCAATGCAAATTTGAGGAACCTGCGCTGAACAGCCTCAATACGAGCACTATGAACCGCATAGGACGGAGACCAAACGGGACAGGCATACTCTGAAACGGGCCGGAAGAGGGTACAAAAAAGAAGCTTTGTGATAAAGGGATTATTAAATTCCTTAGACCATCTCTTTACAAAGCCCAAGGAAACATTGGCCTTGTTAACAATATAATTGATGTGATCCATGAAAGACAAATGTGGATCAAAAATAACACCAAGCTCCCTTACTATATCCAGTCTTGTTAGCAAGTTGCCACTGACAGAATAGTCATACATCAATGGAGCCCTTCCTTCTTGAATACGAGACAAACGTTCATTTATCAACGTTCAAGGGCATATTGTTCGCAATGCACCAAAAATTAAAAGATTGAAGATCAGAGTTCAGCGTTAAACAATCGTTGAAGTCAGAGACAACACGAAAAATATTAGCATCGTCAGCATAACATAAAATTTTCGAGTTCGTTAAGATGGAGCCCATGTCGTTAAAAATAATAAATAAAAGCGGACCCAAATGGTTGCTCTGGGAGCACCCCAGAAGCGACCGAAATTTCACGAGAGAGGGGACCGCGAAACAGAACACGCTGTGTCCGGTCAGAGAGATAGGAAGAAATCCATTGGATGAAAAGATATGGAAACCCAACATAGTAAGTTTAAAAACAAGCAACTTGTGGTCAATGCGATCAAAGGCCTTACTTAAATCGGTATAAATACAATCAACTCGTTCACCAGCCTCAATGGCGGAAATGCAATAATTAGAGAACTCCACAAGGTTAGTAGTCGTTGATCTGCCTTAAATAAAATAGTGCTGGAAGGATCCCAAGAACGGTTTACAGTGAAAAGTAAGGACATCACAAACCATTGCTTCGAAAAGCTTAGCGATTGCAGACAAATTTGCAATAGGCCTATAATTAGAGATATCATCCTCCTTACCCTTTTTATGGAGAGGAAAAATGTTAGACGATTTCCACAGTTTAGGAAAAATGCCGTAGGACATGTACAATTTAAACAAATAAGTAAGGACAGGAGTAAGATAGTGGGCACAATTCTTTAGGACAGACCGGGACCGGATAAAAACTATTGGACAACTTCTTAATATGCATTATAACTGAAGCATCGTCAAAAAACAAATCCTTAACCGATAAAGAGGTCGGGGAATAATTCGTCAAAAATTTAAAATCTCCTAAACTAATATCACAGTTATTTGTTGAGAAGGCAGCTCCAAAGAAAGTAGCAACGAAGTTGGCAGCAGTAAAAGAATCATTGATGCTCCGATCACCAAGGCGCATAACAGAAGTGAAGCCGTCACTCTTACGCTTAAGATTAATGAAGTTCCAGAACTTTTTGGGATTAACACAGATGGACCGCCCAACCTCAGTAAGATAATTCCGATACGCAAACTCGGACTCAGAAGTATAACAATCACGCAGATCCGAAAAAATAAGATAATCTTCGTCACTACGAGAGAGACAGAACTTCTCCAGGCTTTGTTTTTAAGATTTTTAAGATGCTTTATAGACGCATTAAGTCAAGATCGAAATGAGTTAGGGTTCCTAGAATGAGATACGGGAACACAACGGGTGAAACATGAAAATCAATATCGTGTTCTCGAAAAAGGCACTCCCAGGAGATATCTGACACAATTTGATTCATTACAGAGTAATCAGTCCTTTTAAGGTCGTAACAATAACTATCAGAATTGGAAGGGACATTCAAACAAAGTTCAGAGCAGAAGACCACATGAAGAGCAGGATGGAAGTCCAATTCAGGAAGCAGTCATCCGTGGATTCTAGAAAAGCACCCTTATGTTGGGAAGCCGTTAATACATGTGGCAGCAAGCAAACATCATCATATTGAAAACAACCTGCAGCAAAAAGTCATCGCAAGGGGAAATAATCTCTGAAATTCAGTCCATCTCTGGCACTCAAAGAAAGTGTGCTCTGCGGTGTCAGTTTGATCTGTGTAGGCACGCCGACGACGCTGTTTCCCCGTGGCCACTCAGGAGCTAGTCTCGATAGTAACCTACTTCTCCATGATCTCTGTCTATCCAGGAGTCTAGGTCGTTGATGAGCCTCGCTATCCATCGTCTCCCGCTCTCCTCGCTCCCCATTTGCTCCCACCTGTCCAGGGTGTACATTTGTTTCTTCTCGTAATGCCAATAAGGATCCCCATTACGTTCATCATTTGTGGAACGCTCAGGAAGCAATCGTTGAAAATTACTGTGGCTAAGTTAGGGGCAATATCGACATTTTTACTAACAAAAATATGATTTGGAGAAAACGTCCAAATCTACAAATTTAAAGATTCGTGATTATTTTGTGAGTTTGCATCAGGACATCTTTCCACTAAATTATCATCAAATAAATCTTTTTGGATTTAGTTCTTCAGCACTGCTTTTATCAGGTTTGGCTTTATGGGTCCTGCCGGTAAAACTGCATTGCACCGAGTTCAAAGGAAAGTCTTTGGGTTCACCGACGATAATCTGATGAAGTCTTTGGAGCACGGATGAAATGTGTCTATTTTTTACCGTTGTTTTCATTTCTAACCTATTATTTGATAGATCATTCCCGACACTAAACACACCATCTGGTACACACTCTTTTGATTTAGAAATCGAATTCGATCGTACAGTGAAATATTATGATTCCTTATAAATTCGGACTTTTCGAATGTGGAGCACTTTACCACCTGCTGCCCTTTTCTCTACTTATGTCTCTGGACATTTCGGACGCAGGACTCATCGGTACTTATTACTTCACTCAGCTGATCTTGCCTGAAGTCTTATCTCTGAATACGATTCGATTGCAATTAATGGTAAATATACTAAGTTATGACTTGAATGTACTTAAAGCCAGCAGTTAGTGCTACTGCAATGTCTCTTCTTAATCTCGTTCAATTCTAAAATTTCTATATTTATGATCAATTGCAATCAGTATTCAGTGATAAAGCCCCTACTTTTTTTCTCCCTTCGCCGATTGTCGATACCATTAAATCTAATTACGAAATATGCTTCCCTGGTGTTAACCAATGTAAGAAAAAAAAACCTTCCAAGAATTTAAATGAATAAGTTTGTCTGATCGATTGTGAAAACACATATTGGAGTTCTCCTGCAGTACCTGACAAATTTCATATCCATAATATTCAAATATTCACTTTCAGGAACTTCAAAAAAGCGTTAAACGATGTAATAATGTCAAGGCGGGCGATAAGAAACATGAATACTTTGTACCCTGACGCCACACCTGAAGAGCTTGCAATGTCGGACAACATCTGTATAATTTGTAGGTAAGAAAATCGTTTTTTGTAGCATAGAACCGAATTAACAGTGTTCAAATTTACAGGGAAGATATGGTCAGCAATTCAAAGAAACTACCTTGCGGTCATATATTTCATACAGCTTGTCTCCGTTCATGGTTTCAACGACAACAAACATGCCCTACGTGTCGCTTGAATATTCTTAGAACACCCACCAACTCACAGACACTCCCACGAGCAGATGCTGCAAATGCTCCAAATTTAAATCAAAATAATGCTGCAAATCCTGCACCATTAGCTGGATTCAATCTAAATAATAATAACAACAACAATGTTCCAAGTAAGTAATACATTCAACTAGGCAATTTCATACAATTGTATTTATTATATTTAGATGAGAATCCGTTTGCCAGCTTATTTACTCAAAATATTGGTGGAGTTCCACACGGTTTACCAAACAATGCAGGGATACCTATGACGTCCACAACACCTTTAGTTTTACCACCGCTACCATTTGTCACACCTTATGCTGTTCCTCCACCTCCTATGCCCCCGTCTTTGGACACTTTAACAGATGACGAAATTCGGGCATTGGAGGGTAACGAAAGGCGACATGTAGAGGAAAGAATAAAGGTAGGATTGTGTAGTCATGCCAATAACAGTATTGCTATAATTTTTATTTTTTAGCTTCTGCGGAATATTCAATTGCTTTTGGACGCATCAGTTTCTCTAATGAATCAGTATTCAGCCATTTCAGCACGTTTACCTCCAGTGCCTGTAACAGTTCAGCCGCACATACAAATTCAACCACAAACGCAACCACAACCATCAACATCTGCTCAAGCAACAGAATTGCAATCTACGCTGCCCTCTAATAATGAAGAGAAGACAGATAGTTCAGAAGAAACGAAAACTATGGAAGGATCAACTAAAGTTGAAAATGAAGTAAAAATCGAAGATATAGGCAGTGAAGATCATGACGAAGACTTTGACGGATGTACAGAACCCGTGCCAGGAAGTAGCAAAGATGAAATTGTTGAAAATTCTGAGCTACGGGAATTACGAAGAAGAAGGTTACAAAAGTTTTTACAAGAAAAGCTCAAAGAAAATGAACATATTGAATAAATTTATTATTTATTTGAATAAAAAAAAATTTCAGTTTAATGTCCCGGTTCATCCTTCCATTCAGCGACATTACCATTGCAATTTCCCGAAAATTTTAAGTAATGGAAATTTCATTAAAGTTGAGTTGCCGCCGGTCTTGCTCCCAAAATTTGAAATTTAAACTCGATCTTGCGAACAAAAGTTTGAATAAATAAAACGTGCAGTGATATCTCGCCAAAGGGAAGAGTTTTTATTCCCTATTACAAAGCACAGTCTGGTGAGTCTGTTCTTTTTTTGAGCGAGCTCCACTGCTGAGCATTTGACTGTCTTTATGTGATCAACAGAGGGCTTGCCCGACCGCAGTGAGGAATAAGCTTATGCTTACGAAGCGCAACGGTTCGAACAAGAAATGGATAAGGAAGTTTCGGGCGATCTCGGAGATGATGATCAAGAACCTACGAGAGAACTCTCTCGCTCGGAAAAGCAAACTGCAATTCCTAAGGGAGACAAAGGTGGAATTGCCGATACGGCAAGGAAGCCGATGGTGGGGGGGGGGGGGGGGGGACTCCGGGTGTGCTTGGGAAGACGAGGAAGCAGGCCAACAAGGGGAAGGTTATACCTTCAACCAAGAAGGCAGTGGAAGGCGGAAAAAGAAATAGTTCGTTGTTAGTTGTTGAGTCTAACGACAAAGTTCGAGGAGTGGCAGATAGAAGCCTTGATGAGCTTGGGACTTTGTCCCAAGGTTTCACTGGAGTGGTTTTTTCAAATGACTCTTCAGGGTAACTTGTGTGGTTATGAGTACGCTGAAGTACATCAAGTCGAAGGTTGTTTAAACTAAAGAATTTTGGGCCGGCGCCAACCGTGAACTAGATGGGAAAAATGACGTGCCCAGGTTAAATAGAATTTCCGTCTGGCTCCCGAATGTGTTTAGGGAAACGAGGGAGGTTTTGAGCTTTATGGACAGGTTAAACCAGGACATGGAGCTCGAAACTTCAATCAAGCGGGAAGTTCGAGAGAAGATGGGTCAGTGGCTCCAATTAGGCGTAAGAGAAAAATCGCCGAGAGCATTGGATAGGACGGAGGTTAAAATTTTTTACCTAAACAGAAAAATAAAATTTACTCTTCCGAAATCTCAGAAGGAAAAGCAGGCAAACGCACAGAAACGGTAGCTGAACGGGGTGAACCATAGCCTAGTACATCCGCGGTGGCTAAAGAAGAGGACCTCGGGTCGCTCTACGAAAAGGTCGCCGACGTGGAAGCAGAAAGCGAGTTGGGATTGATAGGTTTACTATACTCACTGGGGAAATCGGGAGATTTAGAGGAGGTGACATCGGAGGGTTTGGATATCTATCAAGAGATGGACGAAGAAAGTCAAACGATGGTACCGATGAATTAGAATGTAAAGGTCCCCAGTCAGGAAGAGATCCTAGCGATAATTAGAATGGAGGAAACCAGGACCTCCACCCTAAAAAAATGGAACCGTCATCATAACGTAGTTGGTCCAAGCCAACCTACATAGGAGTAGTATGGGTACGGCCACACTAGCCGAGATGATGGTGAAGAAGGACGTAAAGATCGCACTGATCCAGGAACCATCCACTTTTGAGGGAAAAGTCAAGAACTGGAACTCAAAAGTGTTTTATTGTTTGGATACCCTGAACAAAGGTAGGCCAAGGGCTTGCATAATTGTTAAGAAAGAGATACACGCTTTTTCTATTCCACAGGTTAGCGACCGTGACTGTGTAACTGTGCAATGGAAAGTCGGCAAAGGACGAGACCAAAAGAAGATACTACTAGTATCAGCATACCTTCCATAATAAGAAAATCCACCTCCCACGGAAACTCTGAAAAATATGGTAAGGTATACAAAGGACAAAAATTTAAGGTTATTCATAGGCTGTGACGCAAACGCACATTATACTGTGGGGCAGCACGAACAATAATGAAAGGGGTAAGCCCCTACTTGAATATCTAGTAAAATAAGAACTTTTTATTAAAATAAGGACAATTTATTAATAAAAACAATACTGGTGGATACTCTTTGAGCTTAGTGTCAATGACAAAAATAATCCCCTGACTTTTCGAAACACCAGAATAACAAACTGGGATAAATATAAAGAGGTCTTAAACACAAAATTGTGTACAAGAAATGTTCCTTTGGAATCAACACAGCGAATCGATGATGAGACTGCTAACATTTAAGATGTTTTCAGACTCGCATTCGAGGAAGCGTGTCCAAAGAAACGTTTGAAAATCGTATGGAAGCAGAGATGGATGAATTCTTCTATTATGAAAATGAGAAAAATAACCAGAAAGCTATTCAATAAAGCTAATAAACACCAAAGAAAGGAACTCTGGGAAGAGTACAAAACGGCACTTAGGCAATTCAAGTCTGAGTGCAGAAAACTTTTTATTAGCCAAATTGAAAGCACGGGTGAGGCAAATATTATCGAAAAGTCAACTAGAACTTATCGAAAACTCATCCGACATGAGGGAATCTCTTGAGAAGCTGATTATGCTTCTCGGAAAGTACCCTAGTGGATGGGGCATCGATAAGGGAAGACGCTATCCCTTGGAGATCCCTAGTTGGGATAGAAGAGGAGCAAACGAAGAAACTGTATACTTTGAACAAGGTTAGATGGGTAATAAAATCCTTCAGCCCATATAAATCACCGGGCAGGTGGGATATATCCCATCATGCTACAGAAGTGATGTAACAGACTATGGAACAAACTCGTCCAAATTTTTAGAGCGTGTCTAAAGTTCAGTTACACTCCTAAAAACTGGAAAGTGACAAAGGTAATATTTCTACCCAAACCAAACAAGACGGACTATAGCACATCTAATGCTTATAGAACAATAAGCCTTACCTCATTCATACTGAAAAGTCTAGAAAGACTTATAGCATGGGAAGTAAGGAAACAAATAGGCATAAACCAACTATCAAGTTGTCAACATGCATAATATGAAAGGTAGATCGGTTGATTCCGCTCTACATAGCCTAGTACATCAAGTGGAACAGTCATTGATGTAGGAGCCTTCAACAATGTCAAAATCGATAAGATTCTCAATAGGTTGAGGGGGAAGGGGATGGATCACAACCTAATCAAAGGGATTAAGTCCATGCTGGGAGACCGAATCATAATTAAAAGTTGCGGAAATAAACAACTGACGGCGCTGGTAAATAAAGGAACTCCACAAGGAGGGATTCTTTCACCATTCCTGTGGCTGATAGTGACCTTTCGATAGTTGTCCGAGGTAAGTATGAAGAAAAAAAGGATACTTATTTCAAGAAGCAAGGTATGGGGACTAAGTCTGGTGGAAAGCGATGGAGGCGGGCAGAAACCAGAAGATTATGGACAATGCCCAAGGTATGTGCTGTGTAGGCATAGCAGGGGCTCCTAGGGTAGCACCGACAAGGGCCTTGGAGGTCATTCTAAATATTACTTCACTAGAATTCTATGTTAAACAGGTGGCACTAAACTGGGCTATACGTTTACGTATGAATAAACTGTGGAAGGAAAGGGGAATGCAAACTCAACATGAGAAGATCGTCCGAGTATGTAATGGAAATACGATCAAGAGACTGTTTGAGGAAGAAGATTGCTGGGACTTCAAAACGTAATCCCAATTTGGACGCAATCTTCAAAACTCAGTTTCCAGCAAAAAGTGGATGGATCAACAAAAGGGTGATTCAAGAAAACACTGAAGTGATTTACACAGACGGCTCAAAATCCGAGCGTGGCTGTGGCCTTGGAATATCGTGCTAGGAATAAATCCTGGAGTTATGGGGAGGGGTAAACAACTCCTTCTCGGTTCCTCAATTTGAAATCGCAACGATAGAGATAAGAAATGATAAACAGCTAATAGAACGGAGAGTAAGATCCTCTAGGATTGCAATATGAATGGATAGCCAGGCGTCCATCAAATCTTTAACAAATGCCGCGGTAAAATGCAAAACGATACAGAGATGAAAACAGACCCTCACGGAACTAGAGACACAAAACAATGTCACCCTAGTATACGTGCCGGGGTACTGCGGTATCGCAGGTAATGGAAAAGCTAATGAGCTGGCGCGGAGAGACGCAAATGAGAACACTCCAATAATACTCAACCTGACCATACCCATCCATGAAATCAAAAAAGAAATCATGGAATGGGTTACGAGTAGTCACAAAGAAAAATGGGAGGGATCTGACATCGCCAGACATACAAAGGCGTTTTTGGGAACTCTCAATGCACATGAATCTGAAGATATAATTAACCTTAACAAAGCCAAGCTGAAACTTCTCGTTGGATTTGTGACAGGACATGGAACTCCAGTCTATGCCAGGGGATGTGGGGAAGAAGACGAGACCGTATTACACGTTCTCGGCCAATGCCCAGTCCGTACGCAAAAAAGGTCTAGAATCTTAAGAACATACTACTACGAAGATTTAGCAGAAGTTAAGAAATCGGGTTATAATCGAATTATCCAATTCGTTACGGAGATTAGTTGGCTCGACAGTGAACTTGAGGGTACGCTGCCGAGCAGGGGGCGTACAATGGGCCACTAAATTCCTCAGTACAAGGAAGAAACATATTCCCCCCCTCGCAAACCAACCAAGTTAAGGTAAATAAAAGGTCTTGTTACGAAATTTCGAATTTTCTTAAGTGATCGTAATTGTTTGGCCGTCTGTACTTTATCCTTATTGA
Source organism: Leptarthrus brevirostris (assembly GCA_964036015.1). NCBI lineage: Eukaryota > Metazoa > Arthropoda > Insecta > Diptera > Asilidae > Leptarthrus > Leptarthrus brevirostris. The sequence goes on from OZ038371.1 coordinate 22,660,261, forward strand.
CTTCATCTGCAGCCCCGAAAACGCAAATACCACAGACAAGGGTATTTTATTAGAGTAAAAATGGATGTCAATATAATATATCCATTTAATTAAGTTACATTATAAGCAAAGTAAAATTTGTATAAAAATATCTGAGTGAAACCTACCGCCGAATTTGGTCGAAGTAAATCGAAATCAAAAATTTGGTCATAAATACTTCCGTCGAACTTGCCAATACGAATTTTTCGATCTCATGTCGATCAAATTCGCCGGTTAATCTTAATTTCTTTAAAATTTACAGTCCTCTAACCACTGGATCCCCATCGAGCTTTTTTATATTTGGCAATCTTTTGATAGCTTCAGTTTTATAAACAGATTCATCCAAATTTTCTACTAGGGGATTTCCAAAGAAAACGACATCTTCCAATTTTGGTGGAACTGCCATTTTAATAAATTCGCTCCAATCCTTTATCATGTTGTTTCCAACATAAAATACTTTCAATGCTCTCATACTTTCGATGCTCTTAAGTCTTTCAATCAGATTGTAACTAACCCATAATTCTTCAAGATTGTCGGAGAGACTTTCCTACAAGAAATAGTTTATTGTTAATAAATGTGCAAGGGTTTGCCTGCATAATGATCGAGCTTACTATGCCGGCTAAAGATTTTATATAATTTCTGCTCAAAGAAAGAATTTTTAGGTTTTTCATGCCACTTATACCAACGATTTTTTCAATTGCATTTGTCGAGAGACTCAGCTTTCTGTATTGAGAGAAGCAATGATAAATTATTTAATTAGAAGTAGACTTTATGCAATATAAATTGGAAGCAGAGCTTAATCATTGGAATAGATAACGATAATCGCATTAGTCGCCGAACAGTCCTAAAAACAACAATTAACATAAGCCTTACGTGCAAGCCTTAAGAGTGGAAAGAGTACTGTCCATCTTTTCAATTGGAGGCCATTGGAATTGTAGCTGAATATCTTTAGCTGTTGTAGGTTCAGTTTTATTTTTTTCCTCCCACTTCTTTAGAGCTTCTTTTATAGTAGTTCCTTTCGACATTTCATCGGCAAACTATTTGTGAAAAATTTATTCTGAAATGGAACAACAAGAAGAAAAAAGCTTGCAGAAAAAATGTTAAGTAAATGCACACATGCATGAAATAAAAATTTTTTTTACAATAATTCGATTCTACATTGATTTATAATTAATAGCCTGCTACCAACGGATGTGGTGAGCTTATAGACAGTTGAGTGGTTTTTAATTTACAACAATTACTTGCCACTAAAATTTCTTTGGGCGTGATTTCTGAGCGTGATACGGCCGAGGCCCTCACAGTGACTGAGGATGTGTTCCGCTGTCTTCTCTTTCAAACAAAAGCGAGAGGTGTCTTCTTCAGCTAGCCTCATTTTTAGGTGGTAGCCCAAGCGGCAGTGACAATTAGAAGTCCTGTTATAAACCTTGAATCTGATCTGCTGAGTGAGAGCAGCGCTTCCGTTTTTCTTTGCTTGTCCTAACCCTGGAGTATTTGTCCAGTGTGAGTGCTTGCATTTGTCCTCCCATGACCTGATGCGCATTGCTAGTCGGCTTTTCGAGTACGCTAGGGCTCGGGTCCAATTAACTTCTCATTGCCTTCAATCCCCACGTGCCCTGGTACCCTGGCCAGCGTGATGCTGTTGCCCTGAGCCAGTTCTTTGAGAGTAATGATACAGTCGCAAGGGATTCTAGACTCAACGGTGTAGGACCCCTGAGCCGCCTGACTGTCAGACATTATGTATATCTTAGCACCGCGTATACCTCTATAAGTAATTTCACGTAAGCAGAGTTCGATGTCATGTACCTCTACTTGATAGATGATTGGTGCAGAACCGAGCGATTTGTACAGCCTTATTCTTGGTCCATAGACCCCGATGCCCGTTCTGCCATCCATCTTGGATCCTTCCGTGTACCAGACCAAACATCCCTTTTCAAAGATATGTCTATGATTGAGCCAATAATCTCTGTTCTCAAGGATCAGCTTTAATGGTATATCAAAGTGTTGTGCCTTTTCAGCGTGGCATCTGTGATTGAGTTAATCACCGGATCATCCTTGAATTCTTCAAAAATTTTCCTGTGACCAGTCAGATTGTCTGCTGAGAGGAAATTGGTGCCAAGCAGCCTTATTGCGTTTGAGCCAGCCTCCTTCTTTAGGTGTAAAGGGAGGAGGTCTTTGCAGTTTTTGTAGTGTGGACTGCGCTGTCTTTTGTTCTGCTTTTGGCCACCACACACTAGCCGCATAGGTGACTACCGATCTTATAATTGCTTCATATACCCAAAGGCTTTAGACAGCAGGTTTTGCCAAAGAGTCTTCGACAGGACCATAGGACTGTCACAGCCTTTCATCTGACACTATTGAATTGAGGATTCCATGTGAGTCTTTGATCTAGGATCACTCCTAGATAGTTGACCTCACTTGTGAATTCTATCCGTATTCCTTCAAGAATAAAAGCCTCTAATCTTAGCTCCCTTTTTCTTGTGAAGGGTACAATGGTTGTTTTGCTAGGGTTGACTTTGAGGTGTTCCCTAGTGCACCAGGATTGTACCATATTAAGAGTCTTACTGTTCTCTCCTCCTTGCCCATGATAGTTAATAACCATGTCATCTGCGTAGTCCTGGCAATTGTAGCCAGCAACAGTCAGTTTAGCCAAGAGATCATCGATAACAAGTGACCACAGCAGAGGGGAAAGGACTCTCCCCTAAGGTCATCCCCTGCTGGCCCTTACTGTTACAAATTTATCCGTCAGTTACTCAGCATTGCCCAAATCTATCGAACCGTCGGCAGATCAATACATCTGTCAATGGCCGCTCATTCAATAGATGCGAACGACGTCTTGTCAAAAGCACCTCGATATACAGAAACTCACAAAGGGCAATACCCTTAACATTAACAGCATCTTCTAGTTTTCCAGCTAGACTGTGTGGTGCTATTATGGTTGATTTGCCTGCTTGATATGCGTGCTGATTGGCGTGTAGCGGTGTGTCTTTGAGAGCACCGTACCTAATGTGTTGTTCAATGATATTCTCCATTGACTTAAGAAGGAAGAAGGATAGGCTTATCGGACAATATGCCTTGGGCTGAGCCGCTGGTCGCCCTTGGGTATAACGGCTAAATTTACCTCTCTGCACAGATTGGGGATGTAGCTGAGCTGATAGCTGGTCCTAAAGATTTTGATAAGTAAGTTTGATATTGCAGGAGAGCTGGGAAGATGCCGTCAACACCGGGACATTTGTAAGCAAAGGAGTTAATAGCCCACCTTATTGTCCCAGGTGTGGAGATTTTAACCGAAATACTATGCTCCTCAGCCGGCGTGTTGATCCACAGCGCGCATTGATTGACTGAGTTCCTCTGAGTTCTTCTGATACTGAGCACTCAGGGAAATGTGTTTCCAAGAGTAGTTTCAATGTTTCCTCCGAGTCGGTGGTATAGTATCAGTCAGTCCTCTGGAGAAGGCTAATGTCATTGGAGTGATCGTTTAAGAGTACTTTTTGGAGGCGTGCTGGAAGGTGGATCATCAATCTCCTCACAGAACTTCCTTCAGGTCTTCCTCTTGGACCTGCTTAATTCTTTGTTATATTCTGTCGAGGCAGAGGAGAGTTTTCTTGATTTAGCTCTTAGTTTACTTAGTGTCCTCTTCCAACAAGGCACATCTCTGGCTGCCTCTCTGTGTCTAATAGGACTACTGTTTTCATAGCTTTGGATGATCAGGTCTTGTAGCTGGTTTGAGGCCCTTTTTAGGTCCTCCTGGGATTCTATCAGGGCGTCATCGAGTTCTTGTATGTTTGTCCTGATGTGCTTCCGATAGATTTCAGTTAGCCAGCTTGGGGCCCTGACCGCCTCCAGCTGCACGCGAGGGTGCACAATTTTTTTTTGGCAAAAGAGGAATTAAAGGTGAGGGAAATGGGTTAAGAGGTTGAGTGAAGGAGGTGTCGATGTACACCTCGTTTGAAGGTTTCGGGCTCATAAGATGAAGGAAAAACAGATGATTGCAAATGTTCCACATTCATGTTGTTATGCTTACAAAAGATTCCCGAAATTTGATGGCACATCCAAACTTCACCTGGAGAGTATAGGAGTGGGAGCGACTTGAAGCCCTTGTATCGTGCGTTGTCATGTATCTACAAGGAATCAGGCTAAAAATTTCGGTAGAACAACGGTCCTGAAAATACCGATAGAAGTCGATGCTCCAGAGAGTCAATGCTCTGAGAAATTGAGCGATCGCCAATAAGTTTAATTAATAGCCTTACGCTGGACTTTATCAAGATCAGAGCTAAGTCAGATGGAGTGAAATATTTCTTAGATAACCCAATCTTTCATTAAAATTTTTTAAAATCCTCATTCATCACACCACCATACTGGTAGAAACATCAACTATAATGTCGAATCGGGAAATGTAGTAGTTGTTAACAAGGATAACACCAGTAGTAAAGTGAGTGGATAAATAACGTTTGAAAACTTCATCGACTTATCTGTAAAGAACAAAAAGGGAGCAATCCTGAGAAATGTCTGCGAAATCTCCAGTTTGCAAGTGACCAGCAGTTTTCCCAGCTGGTGGTTACTGTCCGAATCAGGACGGATAGTACCGTTTTTCGCTAGTTCGTCGGCTCTACAGTTACCCGGAATATCACTATGTCCAGACACCAGACTGTCCAGACTGTCTGTAAATATACTATCTGTGTCAGCGTTAAATGTTTCAGACGGTCCGCGGCTTTCTTTATAGCCATGATTTCCGCCTGAAAGACTCTGCAGTAGTCAGGTAAGCCAAGTGAGTTATCGAGGCCTTCCAGTTTGGAGCAGTCAGTGTAGAGATGCACTGACTGCCCCTTTGAGGTGGACCTTCCTCCCACTCTGATCTAGTGGGAAAGGAGGAATCGAATTTCGTTTCCAAGAAAGGCTTGGGCGTGGTTTAGTTAATGTTGATGGCAGTTCTAGAATTTTGGAGTGATCTAAGTCAGTTCGTTTCCAGGCCTGGATTGAGTTAAGCCTAATGGCAACTGAGGATGCGGTTTAGAAGGTGTAGTTCTAAGGGCACATGTTATCAGCAGTGTTGCCATCCTCTGAACCTTATCCAGTGCTTTGTGATGGGTTTATATATCCAGTGCCGGCCACCAGACGATCACCCCATAAGTAAGTAAAGGTCGTATGACACTTGTGTAGAGCCAATGCACAATGCGTGGCTCCATAGTCCATATTTTCCATATTGCCTTTTTACACGAGTACAACACCTAGTTTTCTATCTAGGACCAGACCTAGATATTTAACTTGATAACACAGTTTCACTCTAACCCCGTTTAGTATAGGGCAATTCATAGGATGAGTATTATGTCTCCGAGAGAAGAGTATTAACTCTGTTTTGTCCGGTTTATGCCCAGACCACACCCATCACTAATAACCTGGAGAGAGCGTGCTGTAACACTTCAGCCAATGTGTTTAAGTGCTTTCCTGAACAAATCAGGGCAATATCATAACCTTGTGACAAGAGTACTCCAGGTCTATGAGAAAATTATCCAGAGTTAGGTGGTAAAAGGATACCTCCCTAACGGGTACCCCTAGTGACTAGTGACTCAAATAGTCACAATAAGATATATCAAGTGCAGAGCAAAATTGGTCGCGTAACATGGAGTAAGCGAAGTAGTCAGCATCACTCCTCGAGGAACAAAACCGTTTCCAAGCTTTATTCTTTAAGTGCTTCACGGAAAGAGAGACTTTGAAACAGGACCACAATTAGCAAAACAAACAGAAAGAGAATCGTAAAATAATTTTACAGAATTATCGATGCCACGTTCATTCAAAATCTGTATTAGCATAATCTCTTATCATGTTGGCAGTCGGGTTTTAGATCAAGCCACAGTTGCGAGACAGCTTTACTTTAAGTAACTACTGACTTATATAAAGCACTTGATGAAGACCACATTGCAATATTGGTACTTCTTGATTTCAGTAAGGCTTTCGATTCGATCGACCATAATAGATTACTACTTAAGGTTCGTAGGGATTTCAAATTATCATCAACTGCTAATTAACTTATTAAAAACTTTTTAATGGGCCGAAGTCAGTTAGTTAAGACACATAGAGGATACTCATCATCGTTGGCTGTGGGCAGGTTCTGTATTGGGGCCCCTCTTGTTTTGTTTATATATAAATGATCTACCTGCAACCCTGACTGATGCTTCAGTTCATCTTTACGCGGACGACGCTCAAATTTACTTGGATAGACCAATAGAATTAATTGAAGATTGCATTGATCGACTAAATGAAGATTTAGATAGAATATGGGAGTGGTCAAAAAGTAACTACCTAACACTTAATCCTATTAAGTCAACCTGTATTCCCATATACAGAAGGGCAATTGACTTTGCTGACTTATCACCCATCTTCATTAGCGACGTTGTAGTTCCATACGCTTAGTCGGCCAAAAGCCTAGAGATGGAGCTGAACTCCACATTCATTGTTGCTGTCATATTTCGAATGTGCTAAGTAAAATCTATAGTAGCCAATATAAAAGCAAAACTTGCTAGAACGCTTGTACTACCTCACTTTATTTTTGGCAGCCTAATTTTCTCCAAGCTTGATTCTATCTGCCAAAGAAGGATATCTATAGCATTTAATGATACCTACCTTCCTATCTAAGAGGCAGGTCATATCGAATATCACTCTGTGGCGCTTCCTCTAGAATCTTCAGGGCATCATCTGGTGTACCGCAGGGCAGTCATCTTGGCCCTTTATTATTCGTTCTTGCCATTGACGACATTGTCCATCTGATCTCGTACTCTAATGTTCTAATCTACGCTGATGACATGAAGATCTTCTCCTAAGTTAAAGATGGTGGTGACGCCGCCCTTATTCAAAAGGACTTAGATACGTTTCGTGAGTGGTGCGAGAATGATGGCTAACACCTCAATTTTGAGAAATGTGAGGCTATGACTTTTTCCAGGGGCCCAAATCCACAAGTTTTGGATTACAACTTTGGGAGAATGGTCTTTGTCGTGTGCTGTCCGTAACTGACCTTGGGGTAAAACTCGATAGGAGACTTGACTTTACTTTGCATATTAACTATGTCGTGTCCAGAGGCAGTTTAATCTTGGTCTTTGTTAAGCGTTGGTCTAGAGAGTTCTCGGATATACCAGCCTTGATTCATTTATACTGCTCCTTAGTTAGACCTATTCTTGAGTATGCATCTCAGGTCTGGTCGTCCTACTACGCTGTTCATTCCAAGCGTATCGAATCGGTGCAGATTTGTGTTAAGAGAGCTCCCATGGGACGATCCGCTTAGACTCCCCCCTACACCGACCGCCTCCGGTTGATTGGTTTGCACTCGTTTGATAAAAGGAGCAGGGTTGCTGACTTGGTCTTTATTCACCAGCTCTTGAACTACAATATTGACTCAGGTTTGCTTATTAGAAAGGTTTCCTTCAGACAATCCCAACATAACCTTCGAAGACTGCCTTTACCGCATGTTGAAGCATCGAGATCTAATTATGGCATGCATGAACCTATTAACCGTTTATGTAGGGCTGTTGTTTAAGAACTATCTATTTTCTGTGCTCCCGTGACTCTCTGTTTGCATGTTGCATGCGGGGTTTCCTTGCTTGTTTTCTTCCTGTTCCTTTCTTTTTTTGTTTTGTTTTGTTTTTTTGTTATTTCTTCCTCTGCATGCTGGTGTGGGAGCCTCATTTCTTCAATTTGATGGAATAGGTGAATTGATTCTGGGCTCCTGCCAAAGAAGTGCGCCTTCTGTGTTAGAAGGATATATATATGAATAAATAATAATAATAATTCGTCCAATCACAGGCAAAGAGCCAATTATTAAGTTTAGAATAATCAGCCTTGCTAAAGTTATAATAAAAATTACTTGAATCAGAAGATGCCATCAATACAGGATCAAAACCAAGAATGATATGCAATGCCGGATGATGACAAGACTCAGGAACCAAGCCATTCATCTCATCACAGGCCTGTGATAAACCGCAAGAGTGTTGTAGGTCCACTTGCAATTGTTGCCTCGAATCAGGCGAAGCTATTCTCCCGCCCAATGCCCTACAAGAGGTTACGGGAACTAAAAAGAAAACAATAAAACTAATAACTATATAATACGAGTGAAAATATTAATTATTAATCGGTGATTGCCGACGTGTCACATATATCTTCAAAATAAATAATTAATTAGATAAGAAACAAGTGTAGATAAATTCTCTTTATTATTCACAATTTAAACAATACTTTAACAACTATTTTAGTTCCAGAGCACTTAGGAAATGTTATTGGGATTTGGGAAAAGTTTTTGACAAAATTTTAAGAAAATATGTATTTTTCCAACCTTTATTGTCTTTGCCAGAATTTTTTGACTGATTTCTTATCTTTTAGCTTAACATCAATAATTACATAAATTATTCGAAAATTAAATGTATGAACGCACCTGTGCTAATCAAAACTCGAGCTTTGAGGCAAGTTTTAGCTTAATTAAATAATTGTTTAATTCAATAGTTGCATTTGCCGCCGAGTTTCTAATAATGTAATGATGTGGAAATTCACAGTAGACAAATACACTTGGCGTCCACCACAAGTGATATCGAACTGACAACAAAATCGTTTCATTAGAAACTCGATTAACTGACCGCTATAACTCTACAGACGATAAATAAAAGAAGTCTTCGACATTTTTAAGCTCGACGTGGACCACTTTTGGAATGTATGCAAACCATGCATCTCATGCATAAGCAACCACACCACCTACATACTTTTAATTAAATAAATTAAAGGAATTATCCGATGTAATGATGAAAGGAAGATAAATGAGTTTATGTTTATCATGAAAAACGCGGCAAACACTGTCAACCGTAAAAGGCTGCTGTGTCGAAAATAACGAAATTGGATTAAGCACGGCATACGACAATCTGGCCAAAGAAGCTCTCGATTGAAACCCGTTAAGTTGGCCACCGCCTTATATTCCAGCAAGATAACGCCGCAATCCACGTTTCAAAGAAAATAAAGGAATTTATGACTTTTTAGGCTTTCGCGGTTGCTCATATTAATATGTAAATATTTCCGGATTAGCCGCGGCTAATCCGGAAATATTTACATATTAATAAAGGAATCGTTTATACAAAAAGATTAACGCTATAAAATGGCCGGCGAGAAGTCCTGACCTAAATCCAATAGAACACTTGTGTGGAATCTGTGCAAGACGCGTTTATGCTAATGTTAGGCAATACGACCGCATTAATGAACCTAAAAAATTTAAATAAAAAATGTTTATACACTGTTGAAATAAATCTTAAGCAATACTGAGCTTTTTTAATTTAATAAAAAATTTAAAAAATGTGTAGTGGTTTGCCAGCGCTGTAATTCGTCCGCCGTAAGGTTGAGTAAAATAGGGTTGGGAACAACTTTCGCCCCAATGTTGGAACCTGTGCGACGCGCAAAGGGGTCGGACCTGAAATCATAGAGATATCCACACCTTGGACACATACTGTTATTTTTCCAAGTATTTTAAACAAGTATTTCAAAATTTGCTTGAACCTATCCTGTATATACTTTTATGTACAGTATTACAATCTTCAACTAATGTTAGTCTCATAGTGTGGAAAATCAAGGTGGTAAGTAAAATATTTTACAGGTGTGAGTACAGTCACAGGAGTAAACTCCAGGAAATGGTACTGCCACGAATCGTACAGTCTGGTAGGTACAAATGTAATGTCATTCAGGCAGAAATAACAGTGATTTACCAAGCGGCACTGTTAGTATCTTGAGCTATAACTAAGCCCGATTGATACTTTTTAGTACTTTAAAAATTTGAAAGGAATTACATGTTGCTCCACAAAAAAAAATCATCGTCAACGCAAACAAAATGATTGACTACCAAAAAGGATATCTGGTTTAAAAGGAAATTGATGATAAAAATCAAATTAATATTTTAGTTAAGTATTCAAAAATATTTTTCTTGCAACTAAAGTTACAAAGTTATGAGGTCAATATTTCTCGCAAATATAATGCTAATATATTATAATATGGGACAATTACAAAAATTTAACTTTTGTTAATGCAATGACCGTATCTACATGCACACAAGTCCCTGAACGAAGTATGTATAAAAAATATAACACAAAAACTTTTAAAATACAAAAAAAATGGATAACATTACAAATAAAACTGGACGTAAAATCAATCCTTAACGTAGTAGTGAATGTAGTTAAATAAATACTTAAAATTAATTAAATACTAATTTATTTAATACTTAATTATTTTAATTTTAAATTGATTTAATACTAAATTTAAATTTTGTGTATATACGTGACTATCTAAAGCCTATAAAGTCTGTTAGTCTATCATTTAAGGCATCTAGCCAGTGAATGTTTTTCACTTTTGTTGACTTCTGTTCGAATATTCCGGGAGGAACGTAATCTTCTGATCGAATACAGAAGTATCGTGATATAGGCGCTCTGCACATTGGGCACCTGCTTAACTTAGCTGTAATATATTAATCATATGAGTAAAACTGTTTTAAAATTTGGTTATAAATTTTTTTTAAGTACTTACCGAAGCAAACAGCACAAATACATGTATGCCTACAGGGCAAGAGAGCCCTGGAAAGTGGAAAGTAATGACATACTACACATAGTTGCTCTGTCTGAGGGCCATCTGAACATAAGAGAGGCGCACTGGATCCAGCGCATGGCTCAGCTAGTGATAATGAGCTCGATGGAGAAGGTGTTGCTTCATCAGATGACATGGAGTCTCCAGTTGCAAGGTACAATTGCTAAAATGAATTTTTTAATAATTAATTTTCTTTCAAACTTTTCTAGTTAACTTCTTAATAAATTAAAATTTGAAATTAGTTATTATATAGTTATCCTTAGACTTCCACCGAAACAACAATATAAAACTAAATCGAGTTTTAACATTAAAAAAACTGTGGAAAAAGAACAGAGAGACACAGAACAAAAAACGTGAAAAGCCCATTTTGAATTTGAAAGTATCTGGTGACAGGTTCTTAGAAGGTACGCCGTTTTAAATCATTATATGGAGTAACGACGCTGATAGGTTACTATTCTGGAAAAGTTATTGATTTAGTGGTGAAGGGTAGTTATTACCAAGCCTGTACATCTTGGCAAAGTGAACGGAACAATGAAGAATGGTTTGCAGAATACGAAAATGAGTATATGAAGGATGTGCGGCCGTCAGAGTCGTAAAGATGTTTAGAAGATCGGATAAGAAGTTTGGTGTTAAATACGGCACCTATCGGAGGCCAAGATCCACTTTGGATCGATGCATCAGCGGAATAAGTAAGTAATCAATAGGTTTGATCAGACTTAAATAAAACCGGGAAGACAAGTGATAATCAACCTTACTTTTACAATTCAAATGCGAATTAGAATTAAATTTTCACTTGGCCCCCCGATTTTATTTAAGTCTGATCAAACCCTATGATTACTTACTTATTCAGCTAATGCATCGACCCAAAGTGGATCTTGGCTTCTGACACTAGCGGACGCCACTGCTCTTATTCCTACCCAATTTCTCACCAGTATACAGTACCAATATCTCGACAAGCCCCACATGTTTGACCCATAAAAATTTTCTAACTTTTAGTACATCATCTAATGTTTATTAAAACCGCTTAATTTAAAAGATTTTTTACCTATTTTTTTCAGATGTTACGCTCTTCCCACACCCACTCCTAGGTGCTAGATATATCTTAACCCCATAGTATCTAACGACATTTAGAGTGTGATTATTCATCTCCGTATTCCCGCAAACTAAGAATTCAACATTAAAATCGGTTGATTTAGATTTTTTTCTGACCTATAGGTCGTTTTCGATGCGTAATATATATATTGGTATATTTCACTCACTTCCGAACCTCATCCGTAGGGGTGTCTTATCGTCAAATTATTTAACGGTATCGGGAGTGTCATTATTCATCTTACCGACCCCAAAGAGTATGGATTCGACACGCATACCGAATCGGAGCGATTGCACATGTCTACAAAGTGGGGTCATGATTTTTGTTGGTCAGTGGGGATCATTTTTAAAGTAATTTGCTGCATAGAATCCGAATTCGAGGTCAGAATTGGGCGATCAGGTCAGAATTTTGAGATATTTGCGGTTATGTCATTTAGTACTACTCTTACCCTTCAAAATAAGTTATTGAGCGGTCACCTAGGTTTTTTTTTCAAAGTTAGAACCATTTTAAGTTCTGAAATATATCCCAAGAACGTCATGAGCATTCACTTTAACATTGGGATATATTTCATAACTTAAAATAGTCGTAACTTTGCAAGAAACAATCGTAGATAACCGCTCAACAGCTCATTTTGAAGGGTAAGAGTGTTATTAAATTGTGTAACTAGAAAAAAACGACCAAAAAATGTTGTTCATTCTGTACATAACCCCAAAAGTAGCTAAAAAATACATTTTTCGTGAACATAACCTCAAATATCTCAGAATCCTGATGTGATAGCTCAATTCTGACCTCGGATTCGGATTCTACGCAGCAAATTACTTCCCCCAGACCAGTGTTATTTGTACACGTGGAAGGTATGAAAAGAGATATTATAGGAACGTATTATCAATTGTGCTCCACGAATGAAGAACCCAGACACCAGTTCTGACCACCAGGAGCTGACAGCTGGTGCACGTGCTACATATTCTAGGATTCAGGAGTATCCTACCCCACTGCATCCTGATGTTCAAAATCATATTCTTCCTATTTTCGAAGACCTATCAAGAGATATGCATTTTTTACTCAACGCTAAGTAATATAAAAAAAAAATTATTTATTTTTTCTTGCATTTTCAAGCTAGTTTTCGGCTTCTTGTGAAAGCGTCCAGCAGCTAAAGAAAAGCTAACCCTTTGATGCTGCTGTTGAGGGCTCATCCTCAACAGTTTAGGTGTTTAGTTTTTTTTATCAGAAACGCTGATCGTGTTGAGAAATTTCTTATATTTCTGAAGTCGCTCGAGTATTAAAAAGTTTATTTTGATTTGTTTTTATTCTTTATTTGATGAATTATTTGAAAATAATTACTTATTATTCGATTATCGTGTAATTGACCATTGAGTAGATAAAAATCTTATAGTTAAGAATTTAAGAAGAAAAACCACTTCAGGCGAAGATAATCGTATTGCATTGCAACCAAATAAGTAATTATTCCATACAGAGACATCACCTAACGATTAATTATTCGGCTATCGAATAACAATTAGTTATTTGCGAATAATTTATCAAATAACGAATAATTAGTTGAATGTTGAATAACGCTCGATCGAATTAATGAGCACCAAATAACAAATAATTTAAAATCAAATACAAATTTATTTGATTTTTGTTATTTGAACACCTGAATTCTTGTGTAACAATAATTGAAATGTCATCATAAATTGCTGCAAATGTGTTCAACAAAGGATACGCATTAATTCTACAAATAAAAAATGATTTTGAATCGTTGTTGGAAAGCAGGTTTTCTTCGACTAAGACAGAATGAAGTTAACGTAAGGAGGATCAAAACAAAAACTCTTCACAACTCAAGCAGAGAAAGAAATATTAAAATTTCGGCGTTTCTGATTAAGAAAAGCGAAACTCCTTTGGCTCTTCCTCAACAGCAGCTCCAAAACGTTAGCTCTTCTTAAGCTGCTCGACGCCTTCACAAAAACTGACAACTAGATAATTTTTTTCTTTAAATTTCGCTCGATCCAAGTGTCCGAATTCTACGAAGAAGCAGAAGGGCTACCTTTATGGTCCCAGCACTGCAGATTAATCGGTAGGTCATTTAGTCACAGCATTTTTAAGTCATGAAATTATAAATGCATCCTTCTCAAAACTAGTTTTTCGTAAACCCTTGGCATACTTTTAGATAACAGGATAATCTTTTATATGAATCTAAAAATTTTTTCATTATTATTAAAAAATAGTAAAGATTTCATAAAAAATCGTACTTTCAAACGTGTGCCATTTTTCGAATTTTTACTTTTCTCTCGATTTTTCATATTCATATGAACGTGTGGCCCCCGAAATCGAAATTTTCTTGGATTTTATGTTTCAGACAAATGCGCTATGAAACAGTCTAACAACTCAGGCAAAAACAGGCTCTAAAGAAAATATTGTACTGCCGTCATATTTTAATATTAAACAATTTGAAAATCACTATGACTAACGCATGTTGACACCAAACAAAGCGAAAAGCAAAAACAATTTGTTTCGAAAGCGTTGCTGTGTAATGTGAATGAGTAGTACAAATCATTTCAATGTCGAAAAGGCAATTTCCATGCAAAGATGATCAAGAACACCTTTGTCACGGTGATAGAAGCATAGAATAGATACTAAATAACAAATAACAGCTACCTAAATTTCCCTGGTCAAACGTGAACAATATAGTCTGGCAATGTTCTCGCAATTTTGTATGGAAAAGTAAAATCTAACTGTCAAACAGTAAATACTCTCTGTCAAAAATTAGTGAGCAAGAATCGATTTTGTAACTCTCAGAAGAGAAATTTCCCTTTTCGTCGACATATATGTTGGTTAAGTAATTGATAGTTCTAAAAATTCATTACTTTCGTATGAAATTAGTTCGTAAATCTTTTTCAATGTTTTTTTTTGCGTGACTACGAAATCTCGTAGTTTATATCTGAATGGGGCAGCTTCATTGTGATCCTTGTCACTTGGGTCTTAATAATTGAATAAAAACATTCACCTGCAAATTCGATGCATAACCAAACTTTTTACTTGGACGAAATGTCATTTACAACTACATACAAGATGACTGAGAGATTTCCCATTTAGGTAATTTGCTCTCAGTGACATTACCATTTAAATGAAAAATGGAATTAAGTGTCGGGAAATTTTTTGCAGTTTTGTTCGAAGCTGGTCTACTATTTGTATTTACTCTATGTCAATGATCTACATTCAATTAAAACAATTACTTTTTCAGCCTAGCATTTCAGAGGTGATAAACTTTAACACTTACACTTCAAAACCGACTAAAAAAATAAGGGAACCTGCTTCGACCCAAAGCATGATTTTACGCTTTACTTTCAGGTGTTCTCGCTTTTCGCTTTGCTTGGGATGGTGTGAGTTAATATTTCGTTAATTTATTCTCGGTCGTCATGATGATTGCTTGTTTTTGCTTTGTTTTTGTTCAGCTTAATGTGAATAGGATAATACAGTGCGTATCATATTTATAAGACAATGCAAATTATCACTAAAAGTACGATTTGAATTGAAAAAAAGCATTTGTTATTTTTCATATATTTTATTTATTGTATACTAAACATGTCTTAAAAACACTTATATGAAAAAGTTTCAGATAAAAAGACAGAAATAAAAATAATCCATTTCTTATGGAAATCAGGTTTATCATATTTACAAGACACTAACAAAATTCAAGTATTTAATAATTAATTTGGCATCCTTTTGATTTGATTAATTCAAAAATACGCTTTTTCATGGATTTTATTAAATTTAGTAGCAGACTGTCTTCCAAATTTTCCCACTCAGTGAGTATGGCTTGTTTTAATACCTCCAAGCTTTCAAATTTCTTATTTTCTGCATATACTCGCCGAATTAATATTCCCCAGACATTTTCAATGGGATTAAGGTCCGGCGAGCATGCAGGCCACTACATGATTTCAATTTTATTTATCCGCATCCACTCCATTGTCTCCTTACTTGTGTGAATGCTCGCAGTATCCTGCTGGAAGATCCATTTTGCTTCATTATTTTGCTGCAAAAACGGTAAAAGGCTTGCTTGCAGTATCAATTTGTAATCTGCACTTTTCATTTTTGACGAGGTGAACTGTAATTCTAAGCATCCTTTGGCTGAAAAAGCCCCCCACGTCATTACAGAACCTCCACCGAAATTCCTTTTTGAAAAGAGCTGGGGTTCCTTCCGCAGATCACGAAAATACGAATTTGAACCATCTGGACCATCTAGGTTCCCCTTCTTTTCGTCCGAAAAAATAACCTTAATAGAAAAATAAATTAAAGTTAAAATTTTATTTTTTTAAAATGTACGAAAAATAACATATCACCGAGGTCCAGTTAGTATCCATATAATCTGCAGCAAACTTCATTCTCGATTCCTTGTGCCTTGCAAGCAAACGAGGAGCTGCTTTCATTTTCGCACGGATAATGTGAGAACTTCTTTGTAGAGTCCTCCACGCAGTCGTTTTTGAAATTTTAACAGTGCTAAGGTCTGCTAAAGATCTGCAACTCATGGTTGAGTTACTGGCTTCCTTCACTATTTTTCTTTCATCTCTCTCTGAAAGCTTTCTTTTTCGTCCAGACCGTTTCACTTTGCCGTAATTTTCTTTATTATTAGTGAAATTTAGTATAACACATCGACTCCTTTCAATAAAACCCGATATTTCACTGATATTTTTGCCTTCATTGACATAAGCTAAAATTTGTCCTTTTTCTAAATCATTTAAAACAACACCACGTGGCATTTTTAAATATTATTATTTAACAATTAATTAATTAAATTTATAATTAAAATAATGAAAAAAAAACTAATCGCACCTCCGCAATTCACCGAAAACAATGCACTGTCTTATAAATATGATACACTGTAAAATGCAACATACTTACCTGCGTTTGAGTAAACTAACGGTATATTGCGATTGAGAAGAGATAGACAAAACAAAATGCCAACACTTTTTAGAAATAAGAGTTGTGAATTTTTGCGTATTACTACTTCATTCGTTTGTAACAACATAACGGGAATAATAACAAAATATATTCAAAAATTTAAATGTCTTATAAATATGATACGCACTGTAGGAGCACGTTCGGAAACAGAACCATAGTCGTATCCCCAATGGCATTTACGCGTAATTTCTTTTCATCAGAAAACAATGGAAGGCTAATACGTTATTACTCACTCCAACGACGGTCTTTCTTGACATTATTTTCTCGGAGTTGGCCCTCATACAAGACCGAAGAAAAATGCCGGATTAAACGTTCCTGGAAAATATTTGGATATAAAGAAGAAACTAAAATATTAATATAAATAGGTTCGAAACCCGCTGCCGGCACTAGATTTGTTTTTGGCTTACAACAGATTACGCTAAAAAGCCATTGCGATTGTAGGTCTACCTGCAATCATTGTCGTTGAATGAGGTAAAGTACTTACTTCCGCTACATACCCCGTAAAGTGTTACGGGAAATATAGAGTGCTGCATGCATCCCTTCGATTGATAGACAAGAGCTTATTAATAACATACTAATAAAGCTCAATAACATAAAAAACTAATGAATTGTTTCATTCAGGCAAGCCTCTAGTATTTATTAAAATCAGTCTACAGATATTTTGGAAATTCGATTCTCGCCAAACCGAATTAGGAATGATTCAGTTGTAAAATTCAGAAGAAATATAATAAAAAGGTTAATAAAATAGTAAACGTAAAGCTCATATTTGTGGATCAGCGTAAAATCGTGATGAGCAATTGCAATACTTTAATAATGTCAGAAAAAATCTTAGGTAAGTTAAAACAAAGGTGAACAGAGTAATTATGTAAATGTAATTGCGACTTACAACTTGACGACAACTCTAAATGAAGGTAATAAAATGCCTTGAAGTTGTGCATAAATAAAAAAAATGTTAAACCTTAACCTGGGTGTACAACAAAACAGACAGTTGAATTATAATTACTTTTTCTTAACTCTTAAATACAAAAACCTTGGGAGCAGTAATATTGTAGTGACCTCAAATAAAATTAGAAACGATTAAGAATGATAAATGATTTTTTTTAGTTTCCTTGAGAAGAGATGTTTTGAAAAGTATTTGAAATTGAAGGAAACCCGCAGTTGCCTTACCAATTTATTAGAAACAATTCAAATTGTTATTACAAAAATATTTAATGAAACTGCAATTGCGTTAAACTTTCAATTGAAAAAAAAACAAACAAAAACAAACAATGATTGTGGCTGAACACAAAAGTTTTTTTTCTCGCAGTTTCCAAGCACCAATTCGAGGCTCTCTTGTTAGTTCTTACGCAAATGTAGGTAGATAACTATTCAGACAGGTAGGCCATGTTTGTTGAGACAGGTGGGTAGTATGAAAGCATACGGAACAAAAACCCACTAGAATATTTTTACCGGTTTTTTTTGAGCTAAATATAACCAACAAAGTAGTTTTTTAAGCGCTTTTATTGCTCATTCATGAACTATTTTATTTACGGTTCTATTAGTATCCACAATCTGTCAGATGGTTCACGTCACTATAATGTGAATAACTGAGCATGAATCTATTACATAATGTTTGCAACTGTAAATTAATGAAATTATAACCTTAAAACCGGTATAATGAGCTTTCGATTACTTTAGTTTATGTGGTGCAATACTGCCGGTGAAGGCGCAAATATAGACCATACAAACCCAAAGCAAAGATTTCAGGTGTAACAAACTAAGCGTGACGCAGCTCTGATATCAAAACTTAATTAATTTGGTACAAAAGCGCATACCTGCAGTCAGCAGTTGCAGCACGCGATCTATGATTATTATCGTATTGAATTTCACTGAGAGTAGTAATTATTGAAAGATAATTGTGTGAAGAAATTTGTATTTGTAATTTCAGTTTAAGTTAATTAATTACACGCTGATTTACAGACTGATTTTGCAAAATGTACAATTTCCAACGTTTAATGACGACAGAAGTGTTCGCTCGTTAAATATTTTTTTTTTAACTTCTATTTCAGATTCAATTTGAAAATTAAGAGCAAGAAATAATTGCGTTAAACAAAACTCATTTGTAATAAGTAATGTTTGCATCATATGAGTCATGGTTGGTCCCACATCGGGGGAACCTTACAACTGAAGTTAATATACGTGTGAAGTGAGGACACATGATTGCTATAATCTCGCCTCCAAATCTTCCAGATAGCTAAATTGAACCACCAGCGGCAAAATAACTTAGGAATCTTATTTGGTCAACGACGGCAAGATATGTGCTAATTCGATGTGACCCGAATTCACCAATAATAGAAAGAATAAATAACTATAAACTTTTTACTTTGTATCTCTAACTTTTCTCTCTTTAGTTACGGTAAATTTTTGCGGGGCATGGGGCGAAAGGCTTCCACCAATTCGATGACATCGACTAAAATTTGGTCTTTTAGTGTACCGTCAGTGAGATTCGAGTTTTTCCTCTTATCATAAAAGACACACAGATTATCACTTACCCCACTGACATTGCTTTTTAAATTGTGAGTCCCACTTGAAACTGGGTACTGACTTGTCTTAAATATGCCGAAGGGAGGGGTGGGGTTCCCTTCCTCTTGAGACGATAAATAATACTCTACTTTCATATAAATATTAAAACCCATTTTTTTTGGTTGCTGGAGGATGGATGGAAGAGTTGAAGCCTTCTAGAATACGGCGATCCTCATCTGGACATTCACAAGTGTTAGTTACACCTCCAAGCGGTAGCAACCGGGCAATGCATCCTAGAATGTAGCCAAGTAACTAATGCGGGAGGGGATAACCTCTTGAAAAATCCCGCTAGTTCCAAGGTAGTAGTAGTACTCCTCCCATCTGCAGGACCCAGGGGTAATTTGGGTCGCGAATGGCGTCTCCTCAATCATTTCTGTAGGAGTGGAGGAGGAGGGTATGGTAGACCCTAACATGTTGGCTATATCCACGGTACCCATAACACAACAGGAGCAGCTCTGGAAAAATTACCTTGCGAAGGTTCTGCGGCGGCTATGAAGACTGGCTTGCGCCGGCTAAAAGTGATGTGGCAGTACTGGAAGAAGATGCCATTGACAAAATAATAACTTGCACTTCCTCAGGTGCGGCAGTGATATAGATGGCAGACTCTACTGCGCTTAATCTGGAGAAGGTTACTTGTCCTGGCTCTGGACTAAAGCTTTATGGCCCGGAAACACTCAATGCCGTACGCAGAGAAAGGGTGAAATTTATAATTAAAGCATGGACCAAACACTTGAGATGGTAGAACAACAAATATTCCTTCAGATAGGCTAGGATTCTAGCAGTGACCCAGGAAACCTAGGTTAGCGGCGACAGTGGGATAACTGGATATTCAGTTTCTAAGGGAGACTGGGAGAGGACGAAAAGGGGGACCCTCTTCTATGTGGTCTGTTTTGGCTAATCTCCAGAGAGGTGTTTTTAGTGAGTAAGCATCTCACACTACCGGAGGGCACAGGCTGTCCGGTGTCTTTTGGAAGATTTTTACCTCTCCCACTAAAAAAAATGAGGAATTGGACTTGGACATTCTAGTTCCAACAGGATGACGCGCCGTGCTACACAAGATGTTTAACAACCGATCTTTTGGTTCAATAACCGCGAAGATGCGATCTAAAGCGGTTGAACTTTTTTTATGGGGTAACATTAAAGATCTATTCTATGCTAACACTCCAGAAACGATTCACGTACAATATTGATTGAGATATTCATGAAATAGGTCCCCAAACCATCAACACTATGCTGCAAAATTGGGTTAACAGGATGGTCTACTGTCAAGACAGCCGAGGCAACCATTTAAATGAAATAATAATCCATAACTAATCGGAAGGCGAACTATTTTCAATAAATCAACAAACATTGAAAAATATTGAATTATTTATTTTATAGCATTTTTTGAAAGAAATTAGCCGATAGCCCACCCTGTACATATTTACGTGGCAATGTCCACAACGTTTCCATGCGTAGAAATCATAAATTCATAAAACTGTGTGTACTTCACTTTCCTTTATTCCTCAGAAAGTCTTAATAGTACAAATGTACGAGATTTGATCAATATTTTAGTTGTTTTTTTTTAAATCTTTATTTATTCATAAATATTAATTTTGACTTCTTCAAAATAGTCTCCGTTAGATACAATACACTTGTGCCAGCAGTTTTTCCAATCTTTGCAACACTTACGCAATTTTCAGTATAATGTTTAGCTCCATCAGCGGTTCTCTCTTTATCTACTCAATGTTAGCAAAATTTCATCCTTTCATGCTTTTCATCTTCGGAAATAAGTAGAAGTAGCAAGGGACCATGTTCGACGAATATGGAGGCTGAGACATCATCTTTGACTTTATTCAGAAACTTTCAGCGTAGAGGGCGCTTCAAGCATTACAATTTTGCCCCTTATGACTTTCGCCGTAACTGCGATGGTTATCTATTGGGGTGGGGGTGCGGCAAACTTTTTCGCAGCAAAAATTTTTTTTAATAACATTGCTTATTCACAACGTTTTTTACTATTTTATCCGCTTTTGTCGTAGCTTCAATAGAAGTCTAGATGATTAAGAAAAAAATTGTTGCACACGTCAGCCCCACCCCATTGTTCCCTTGGGACTTCAAAAATATAGAATTTAGTGCATTTGGGATACGCAGAGGGGCTTTTGCGCGCAGGTAAACGGTGATAAACTTGATTTGTGACTTAATTTTTTTTACATGAATGAAAGACCAGATAATTCTTAACATCACGTGTTTGGCGCTGCGCACGCGCTCAGTAGGACCCTCATACCTGACGCGTGCTGGTATCTTTAATCACGTTTCCGATAGAATTAGGAGGTAAGATTTTACAGAAGTATTCTTGAAGTACTAAACAATTGGTTCAAGTAATAAAAAACAAATTAAAATTTTGGTAATTTTACATAAAATACTTGTGGAAGCAATTGTTCAGAGATACTATATAATATACGTACTATCATCTTTCCTATTTTCAACCAAGTTACATGATTGTGTAGATCCCATGTTTCATGACAAGAAATATATCAACGTTCCTTGTCATTGTTACTTCATCGTGTAGAGGGGCCCACACAGCTCGCAAAAATTAATAATGTCACGTATATTTTATCAAACTCGTATATTATCAAAATTTGATGTGTCTGGTACTAACTGTTTAAGTCTGTATTATTTTTGCAGCATTTGAATCCCAGTTACCGATGGTGTGAACTCAGTACTACTGCAGGAAAGCTGTAACATTTTTGAATTGCTACTCTGCAGGGTTCTCGGAACCTCCTTAGTTCTGAAATTTACATTATATCCCTTTCTTAAATGTTCCTATCCCTAAGCAGACTCTCGCAGTCTTAACTTACAAAAAAACAACAAACAGCATGACCTTAAATTGTAATCCGCAAAATAGTAGTGTAAGCAGATAAGCGCATAACGTACAAAACATCTATGAAGAAGAAACGAGAAAGCCTCGATAGAATGTAGATCGAGTTAAAATCTGTAACTGGTGAAGAAAGAAGTTAGTTGATGCCCATAAGAGAGATAACATTGAGCCAAAGTTAACCGAAGAGGGTTCGTTCACTTCAGTCGGTTCGAAACTCTAGTTGTAGTGCCGTCTTGAAATGAGCTTCTCTATTCCAAACCCCATCAGCTGTGTTTTTTGGGACCGAAAAGGAATTCTCCTCGTTAAATATTTGCCCCAGGGAAACCAATTAATCCCATACGTTGTGAAACCATAAAAAAATATGCAGCCATATAGAATAAGGAGGAATGCTAAGGACTATGTTAGTTGCATGACAATGCATGTCCCCACACAGTCCACAGTCACACCGCAACTCTTGGACTCCTTCAGTTGGAACATTACCAACCATCCTGCTTACAGCCCCGATCTGGCGCCTTTAGAGTTTCATCTTTTCACCTCTCTGAAGTTGTTTATAGGCGAAAAAAAAGTTTTCGACATATGATAACGTCAAGACCGCCGTAAAATAATGAGAACGAGAGTTGACGGGAGACTTCTTCGAAGCAGGTATAACAAAGCTCGTCCCTCCACTCACAAAATACATCGATGGGGAAGGGGGAAAATAGTGTGAACTAAAACCTCTAAAATTTTGTATTGTTTTTGTAAATATACCGTTTTTCCAATCTTTAAAAAATTCAGTACTCTTATTTTATGGACGTGTTTCGTAGATTAGTGTAATTACTTAACAACCTACGAATTTTAAATTGAAAGCTTACCTTCAAACACGAAAGCTGACCACTGGCTTGTTTTAAGTACTGGGCAAGAATCGATGTTGGTAGCGGACATATGGGATCCTTTAAGTGGACAACATAAACAAGAAGTGCCTGAAAAGAGACATTTTATTATTTACAGCTAAAAAAATTTTATTATAAGAAGTTTTGTAACAAAAAACAATTGATAAATGTTTGAATACAAATATAGCGCTCTTGACTAGATACACGAAAGAAAAAAAGCAAGAAAACAATCTTTGCTGGTGAAACCAATCAAAACTATGTTTAGCTCAAACAATTGGGCAGTGGCTTACTACATGGACAGAAAATTTCTAGGATAATTTACGGTTCTGTTCACGGTAATCGGGTTGCAATCTGTCAAAAGTTTAGCAGCCACACTACAAAATTTACGATCCTTCCAGTAATTTTTAATGCGTTAGGCAATTTTTACGGAACAGCATCGTAAAATTTACGTGCCTCATAAAATTTACAGTGATTTAGGAAAAATTTACCGCAAATTTTACAGTTCGCCAGAGTTTGAAATACTCTTTGCTGATACTCAGGACTCTTAGTTGAAGAAATTTTACTGTGCTGACAGTTGCAACACGATTACCAGAATTTTCGTATAAAAATTCCAAAACTTTTCTTTCCGTGTTACTACGCTACACTACGTCCGAAGAATTCAAGTACCGTTTTGTTACCTCTTTTGCATTGAGGTAATACAAAACTGTGACCTTGAGAAACATAGAATCTACTAAATGACATTGGATGAAAAGCTTATTCCAAGAGACTAATTGCTAGGCACAACAAGAGAGCCTCTAAAATCTAACAAGTTGGACCATGTCTGGCTTAAATACCGACCAATGTCTGAAAGTAGCGCACGTTGTTAAAATCGATTGATAGCAGACTGTCTAGGGGTGTTTTGTTAGTGTGTCCAACAACAAGTTAGGAACAGACTTAGCGTACTTGAAAAGTTCTGCCTCGGTGAGTTCAATGACATGCAGCTGCGGGAGATGCTTACCTCTTCAAACCGATCGCCCTACTATAAAGAGTTTTTAGTGCCTGGCTAACTTAAAGCCAGAAAGTGGGTAGAGACAACAGAATTACGTTAGTGTGGGTTGAGACAATCTGCGCTCATCCGAAAAGCCAAATTGAAGAATTTACAATGTTTCAAAGGAATACAACCAAAGAATTACGTTGCTCAAAATTTTTACGATAAAAACATATATAGAAGAAGGTGCATATGATTTATGCTGTTATGCTCTTTTCTTAATGTGTGACTTATTTATTTATTTATTTATACTTTCGTCCTTGAACACCGATGTCTATCCGGGGACAGATGTGATGGAGTTCGTAATGGATGTTCAGGATGCGTCGGAGACACCGGTTGAGAAAGACTTGTAGCTTGGATGCTATTTGACAGTCACCAATTTAAACAGCCGGCCTTCCGACTACGCCAACTCAAGAGGCGAGTCTCTTCTTAATTATATTTTAAATACTAAGCTCTGTCTGTTTAATAGGGGCAATGAGCCCATATTCATAACCATGAATAGGAGAGAAGTCTCAGATTTAACTCTAACCACAAGATAGGGTGACGTTGCGTTACACAATTGGGGAGTCTCCTAGCAGGCGTTACTACCTGACCACCGCTGGATACTTTTCGCTGTAGGTTTTCGGAGGTTGTCAAGAGCAGGTTGGAGTGATAGATTGTCAAAGGAACTAGTAGTAGACACTACGGTCAATATTGTTACCAAGGTGCTAAATTAAGCGTTCATTAATTCGTACACTATTAGGAAAACCAAAGCTTAGGTAAAGCTTAAGATGCAAACGCGTCGACTCTTTAATGTAACTAAGCATAGGGACCATATAGATCGTTCCAGATATAAAGAGAGCCTAAGAACCTTTAAGAAGGCGATAACACCAGGAAAAATGTCCTCACGGTGGAATTTTCAAGGGTCAATAGAAGCAAATGCCAAGGCATCTAGACTAATGTCAAAAGATCCGACTATTCCGTTTTCAAAAGAAGGAAAAATTGAGTCAGAACAAGCAAGAAGCTGTTAAATGCACCGCTCAATACCCACAGAATGATTTCAAAGTTCATTCGATCTCCTAAATTCCGCGGAGGTGGACGGGACAAGGCCAATTCTGCTTTAGAAGACACTTAATTATATCATAACATGGCTGGTGTCGGAATACAGAAGCTGTCTCTCGTTAGAATACATACCCACAGCTTGGAGGAAAGTGAGGGAAATTTTCATTCATTCTGAAACCTGCTAAAGTGATAGATTATAGACCAAGTCTCTCTTTCTTCATTCTCAAAGTGCTAGAGACTACTATATGTGCACATAAGATAGGTAAGACAAGGCTATTACATTTCGAAAAACCAGCATGCCTATACTAAAGGTAGACAGGTAGAAGAACGCGGCACGCAGTGGTGGCGGTAAAAAATCTCTGGAGTGCAAGAAATACATCCTAATTACCTTGTTAGATGTTTTCTGTAAGATGAGCTCGTGCATGAGCGAGAAGTTCAGTATGTAAGGGAACACTATAGCGGGGGAGGGGGGGTAATATTGGTATTCGGCAGATTCTTAACAACAGCGAGAGACTCCAATACGCGCTTGGAAAGCTGGAAATTGGGCCTGTAATAATCAATGATGGGGTTTGTGTCAAACTAACTTACTTGGAAGAGAAATATAGAAGAGCACATAGTGAAAGCAAGCGTGAAATTCCGTGCGCGTAAGAGGACCTCTTACCCCAACAAATGGCACTGGCACGAATCTTACCGAGTGCCAGCAAATGTAGTGTCCTTTTCAGGCGAATTTAACAGCGATTCACCAAGTGGCATACAGAGACATATATGCGGTCATTAAGGCGCTGGAATATGTGGGGTAAAATCGAAGTTAGTGCAACAGTACAGGCGAGATTTCCAGATGTCACAAGGTGATCATGTGCAACCATGTCAGAATACTGGGTCGAGATACAACGATTTCTATCGGAACTGGGAATCGGAAGAAATTGCATGTTCGTCATGTACTCTGCGAGTATCTGTTCCGGCAACAAGAAGAAGCAAGCAACTGAGCAATTATTTGTTCTCGGGGCTTAAAGAGCCGACATTCTTAAGAAATCAGGTCCTTTCGCTTAATCCTTCGACGACAAAGATTGTAAGTAGACCTACAACTTAAAGCGATTCCGAATTATTATAGACATTAAACTGCAACTTACACTGGCCTGTTAGAGTAATCTCTTGCCAGCAGAAAATAGTCATGAGTGGCCGCTGGTGGGGTTCGAACCTAGGACCGTTATAATAAATTGGCAACGCGGGACGGAGACGGAGTTGGATCAATTTAATAAGACGGGAACGGCGTCACTTGTTAAAACAAATTGCCAGAAATTAGTGACAATTACAAGACTTTAACTGAATTGATAACAGCAACTCTTATAAATTTTTCCTTATAATTTATGTCACTAATTTTTGGTGGTTTGCGAAATTTGGCATAAAGATACTCGCCGTATCTACTAAAACTTTGCAAAATTTGTTTAATGGTCATATCTAGTAAAAAGTGACGGCAGTTCGTTATGCAAACCCTCCCATCATATTCATAGCCCTAAGCATTGTGTGACTTCTAGCTGTTTACGAAAAGCCAAAATGACCCCTATAAAAAGCTTATCTCAGCTCTTAACGTCGTCAATATTATTTGGAACACTATTTTGAGAGATGAATCGCACAATAATTAACTAAACAAATTTAAAACCAAAATAAAAATTTTTTCTTTACTTTAATTAAGCGAACATTTGTTATACTCTTTGCATGGGCTACTGAGCTCTTCCCGCTTAAAAATCTTAGAAGACGTTTCCAGTTGCTTGAGTACCCTTCACATTTCTTAACGATCAAAGAAGAAAAGCAATTTTTGAAAGAAAGTGAATTTTGTTTAATAAAATTTGCGAAATTTATTCAACTTATTTACGTCAATGAAGAGAGTGAGAGAAGTTCAAGTACTTTAACCCAGTTACAGACCACAAATAGTAGGTCACTCGGTCATATCATAGGCTAAAAAAACATCCTGACTTGTGCCCGGAGGCGTTCTTCCAATTTCACTTACACACCTTGAGAAGTGTCTGTAGCTTCTTGATTTTAGGACAAGAAAAAAAATGGTCTGCTGACAGAAAAGTAAAACGAAAGGTCAATGGAACTAAGAAAACTCCGTTAGGTGTTCCAATTTTAAGGAAGGGCATAAAGAAAAAGCTTTCTGCTTGCATCTACTTGAACTCATCTCATTCTTCTTCATCACCGCAGAGAAGATTATGAAACCTGTTTTTTGCAGCTTCGGTCAACATTTGGCCAGAAATTGAAGATGTTTCCGCGGTTTTTGACGTTTTGCAGATTAAACATCGCGCAGTGAAACTAAATATTTACTATAACAAGGTGAATTAACTGGTTTTTACCTTGAAAGCAAAATGATTGCAGTTAAATTCTGTTTGATCTTTCAGGAGCGCACTTGGCGCGATTTTCAGAATTTTATTATTTTGGAGAGTGACATTGGGAAGTCATGTAGCTGTAATTCTGATTTTGGTAAATAACAGCACGCAGTGATCTTTCCGGGGGCCGTGAAATTTTGGAATGATTGAAAGCAATTAATGTTAAGTCAATGCCAAATATAGAATTGCTGAAATTTTATCATTTTGTAGTCATAAGTAGAATGGAAATAGTAGTTTTAAGTTAGTTTAGTTAAAAAAAAAC
Organism: Leptarthrus brevirostris; assembly: GCA_964036015.1. Lineage (NCBI taxonomy): Eukaryota > Metazoa > Arthropoda > Insecta > Diptera > Asilidae > Leptarthrus > Leptarthrus brevirostris. The sequence continues at coordinate 22,687,923 of OZ038371.1, forward strand.
CTCTCGTTGGCAAGAAAACGAACTCATAAACAATCTCAAGCCTTCAAATATGCAAAAGTTGTCGCAGTTTTTATGCTCTCTTATGATATCATGGATAAAATCACTTACCTTCTATAATAAAGCAAGAAGTAACCGATATCGTATATATAAATTTACACATTACAGAATGCATTACATTTATATCACAAAGTAATGGATTGAAGGAAATAATTTTCATTTAATTTCAAATCAAATACTTTTCTGTTCCTGTACCAACAATCACTTCTGTACAATAATAATTTGTTTTAGTAAATTTATTTCACTTACCGTATCGTCAGGATTTGTGATGTAACTGTTGGAATCTCGAATAAGGAATAGAACTAGAGGATATGCGAGGCGAGGTGGTGCTCCCAATATCATTGGAGGCTTTGGTGATGTAAGTGTAATTTGCTGATCGCTGTGCGGTTCTTTATTTCGAACATCAATAGCTAATTCTTGATAGAGATTTTTAGTAAGAATTGAACCGTGTGTTGAGTAGGCATGTTCTTTTATCTCCAGCCATGGCTTCCATAAGAACATATGAAGATCTCGAATAGACACACCCCAAAAGGCCTGAATGGTGTACTTAACTTGACTGGTTACAGCAATATTAATTTCTGAAAAGAAAAATCGTAATTAGTTTATTTAATAATAATTAAGTTTCAAGATTAATAAGTTTAAAGTAGTTCAATTGCAATGTTGGCTAGGGAGCCGAGACGAGGGATCCTTACAACTGTAGCAGACGAACTTTTTCTAACACCAAGTAAAATTGCAATTATATTCACTCTTATCTCTCGATTACTTATTTATTGGGTTACTGGGTTGTATACAAATGGCGTTCTTTGGTAGACAGATTTAAGTTTGGCTGCCAAAAATAAATTGAAATAGTACAAGCGTTTAAGTGCTTAGCATTTTATATTAGTCGATAAGAAGTTATCAGAAATCTCTCAAGCTATTATAGCTTTTTCCCAGTTCTTGGAAATATGACTGAAATACATGAATGTGGAGTTTAGCTTTATCCCTAGACCTTTAGCTAACTTAGTGTATGATGAGTGATGAGTGAAAAATATTATTAGTCAATTGCCCTTCTGTATATAGGAATACAGGTCGACTTATTGGGATTAAGTGCTAGGTAGTTCCTTTGGGACCACTCCCATATTTCATTTAAATCATGATTGAGACGAACAATTATATCTTCACTTAAACCTATCGGTTTTTTTTTAAATTTTTTACAATGTGGCCAAAGCCTACTGGACAACCCTTTGATGCGTTAGCATGGCTTTGGCGGGAAGAAAATTACGGTAATGGGAGTGAGGAAAATTCAATGTCATATTTTTACATTGCTGCGAGCTAGGCAACAGCCCAGAAACGGAGTGGAATTTTTAATTCAATTTGAGACCTGGTCTCAAACCCGGGAACCATGACATAGTGGTCGAGCCGCTTAACCAATTGATCCAACTCCGTTTCCACGTCTCTAAGTAAATTTAAATCGTGGGAGGTCATTAATATATAAACAAGAGGGGCCCCAATATAGAGTTTAAGGACTGTGGTAGACTCCGACCTACAATCAAGGATGATCAGTATACCCTATGTGTCCTAATTGAGTGGCATTAGCTCACTAAAAAGTTTTTAATGAGTTTGTTAGCAGTTGAAAATACTTTGAAATCCTTAAAAAAACTTAAGTAATCTATTATGGTCGACTGGATAAATGGTTTTGCTTATATCAAGAATAACCGAGCTTTATATAAATCAGTTGTTACTGTATGTATGTAGAGCTGTCGATAGCTGGAGGATGGACGTTAGGTTACGACGATTCTTATCTGAACACTCTTAAGTATTAGTTACACCTGCAAGTGATAACAACCGGGCAATACATCCTAGAATGTAGCCAATAAGTAATGCGGAAGGAGATAACCTCTTGAAAAACCCCTCTAACTCCAAGGTTGTGGTAGGCCATGCCGCGGGAGTCTGCAGTGGTTTAATTCTCTGAAGGACCCAGGGCTAATGGGGTCGCGTATGGTGTCTCCTCAGGAGTAGCTCAATCACTTGTTATATTCTGGTTGAGTAGGGTAAATGTAGGGGAATCTTTGCCAACCTGATCATGATATTGCTGCCCTAAGTCGTGGGAACACAAATGGAGAAAAAAACTCAAAAAATCCAGGCACTTCTATAGGAGTGGAGCTGGAGGGGATGGTAGACCCTAACAGGTTAACTATCTCCATGGTACCCACAACGGAAGCAGCTCTGGCAAACTACCCTTCAGAAGGTTCTTCGGTAACTATGGAAGCCGGACATGCGTCGGTTGAAATCGCTGCATCAGTCCTGGAAGAAGGTTTCATTTTCGTTCAGTAGGATAGGTCTCGGTTTCCCAACATTCCTCCTATCACACCTCCTGTAGTTAGTAGTTATGGACGAAATCCTGGATAAACTAGAGAACAAGGGAATCTGAACATATGGATGACCTGGCCATATTGGTATCCGGCAGGTTCCTAACAAGGATCTGCGAGAGGGTCGAATACGCGTTTGGAAAACTGTGGGCCTCTAATAGTGGACTTAGCGTTAACCCCTCAAAGACGGCCAATGTTGATGCAACGGTCTGATAAGTTCCGCCGTCTGAAGAAAGCTAAGATGTTAAATGACATTTTTATGTTTGAACAAGAAACCACCGATGAGACGTTGCCGCAATATCCAAAATTAAATTAACAACTTCCCATTTACGTTCTTGTTTCTGGGTGTATTACCGTTAAGAGCCTTATCAAAGTCCAAAGAGTTCTTAGAAGGCCTTGTTAGTTTTACAACCGCTTGCTCGGTCGGCACATAGCACTGAATTATTGCTATTATATGAGAATATGAGAAATAATTCGGTCTTTGCCTTCAATTAAAATTTAATCAAAAGTTAGGTTACATTACTTTTAATTTCAAAAGTAATTTAACTTTAAACAATATTACTTTCAATGTAATCGAAGTTTAGATTAGATTATATTTTAATTCCAGAACCATATCTTTAATTTTACATACTTAGGCATAGATAAATAGAAATGAGTTTTAGGAGGTTTGTGTAAGATTGCCACAGACAATATTTTTATCAGGTAGTTAGTTTCAATATCGGAAGTTTAATTAAAGATAGTAGTAAAAAAATAGTGAAAAATAAAATAAAATTGCCAGTAATAGTTGGACATTTTAAAACGTGGAAATAGTGGTTATAAATTTATAAAACAATGTATAAAGAATAATGTATAAGATGTATAAGTAAATGAAAACGTTTATGACACCCATTATTATTATTATAAATATAAATTAATACATAATTATAAATAAAAAAAACATTCTTACGGTCAGAAGAATGATTTCCTGCTTCTACCAAGCGAAATGTGAAAGGTATATGAACGCGCCTCATTTTTAATCGCGGCACTGGAAATGAATTTTGAGTAAAGTTCGCCGTCGGCGTCATAGTTTGTTCCCTTTGTGCAAGAATAACTATTGTGGCCCTGAAAATAAAAAAATACAAATATTATAATTTTATTTATTATATTAATATTATAAAATACGAATTATAAATAAAGAAAAATTAACTTACGCAGTATTCGAAATAAATTTGTAATTTTATGTGTACGCTTTCCGAAAAAGCTTTCAGACTTTTTTAACAAAAGGAAGTGTTAAAATTAATCAAAATTGCAGTTGCAATAAATGTCCTTAAATTAATGGAAGTTTATCATATTCGAATCTCTGTGCAAAAAATCGAGGTTTTCTTATGAAAATGTTTAATCGACTCGTCTCAGGAAATGGAAATAACTTACACCTGATTTTCGGATACCTCAAAGCACACTCTCCAATAAAATGCCTGCCAAGAAGTAAATTTACATGATTTTAAAGAAGCAACATCAAAGAGAAAATTGGACGGATTTTTGGGTCATCAATCTATGTCCGTATACCAAATTTCATCTTAATAGCTATATAAATGAGATATGGAACTATATGAGTTCATTTTTTGAAGATGTTGAAGATGAATATTTTTTTTTCTGGCAGTATCTTCCTGTGAATAAACATAAACTTCTTAATTTCCGGAGCTATATTTACTACTGACAGACATAATATGATATCAATACCATAGTATGTATCAATACCATGGTATTCCTCATACTATATAGTATGAAATGGGCTGTAACATGATTCGTGGTATGTAGCTATCATTTACTGACAGTTGTCATTATTGTCACGTTTTTTGTTTTCCATTTTAAAAAAATAGAGACTTTTCATTCTTGCTTTCTTTCAACGATTATTTTCAAAGACTGGGTTGGTAGAATTTTTAAAATATTTTTCAGAGTGTTTGTGACAAAAACAAAATCTTTTTTTTAAGATTTTAACAACTTGGCAGTATGTAAAAAATACTAACAGAACAAAAGTGCGAAGATGGCGACTGAATTCATTAAGTTGCTAGTATAGGATCATTCTACGATGTGTCGGCAAGCTCCGGAACAACTTTCTGCAGCGATCTTACCGAGTTCACTTAAAGTCGTCAAGGGGACCCGGTGGTCTGCAATTTTCAAAAAATTGATTTTTTCTTAATATTTCGAAAGTATAGTCTTTCGAGAATATACTGTTGAATTTTTATAATGATGTTGACGCTATTTTAGGCTCTACACCCTTTATAGCTGGTAGCGAACGGTTGGCCCGCCTCATGAATGGAAAACTAAACTCATTTATCTCGAAACTACCTTTTTCTGCACGGCGGGAAGAAAAAACAAAAAAATGTTAATCCGAATCATCTCAAATTTTAATATGTTATTTAGTAAAGTTTTCTTTTTTGCTGATTCCGGCGATAGCTACACTCAGATAGACTAAACATTTTCTTGTTTTTTTATTTTTCAAATAAGTGACATAGCTAAAACCTCACAAGCCGCCCAGGTCCATTTTTTGAGGGGCTCATCTTCAGAGCCATTTTTTAAATAACTAAAAATTTTTTTATATAACTATAAAAATGTTTTTGAAGGCTCTTTGAGTATTATAATATACCCACAAAGTTTAAGTATAATTTTTTCATTATTTTCACCTTAAAAAAATACTAAAAATGCTTTAAATTCACGGGTGCTAGACCAGCGGGTCCCCTTAAGTTGGTCGCCTTATACAAGTTATTAATAGAACTGAAATATTTTGCACAAATTACGCTGATTGTAGGAGCTGCAGGTCTTTGAAAATTTCAAAAAATATCGTCTTTTGCCCTTATGATATAATTTCAAAAATTAATATTTCCGATTCTACTGGACCAATTTCAAGGATCCTTTACATTTTAGAAAGGATAGATTAGATATTTTCTAAATAAAATATTTTCGGGGATATTTTTGCGCAAAAGGACATTATGATAATTGCAATATCCTTTATCCTTGATGGGCCATACAGCGACTTTCAGTTGTTTTCATATTTTTAGAGGTCTACAACTAGGCTACAATACTTTGACAGTCTTAACACACAGCGCGCGCTACAAATTAATAATTACCTAAATATAATAAATAATAATAAAAATACATATACAAGTTTAAAAAACTTTAAACAGTACGCTACATTCAATTTAAAAAATAAGTCAATTTGTGCTGGATAAGCTACTATTAATTAAATTAAATATAGATCAACTATCAAAAAGCAAATATAAATGATTTGAAAAGTAAAGCAAGCGAAAATAGATACGTAAATAAAATATTAACGCATGCAGCAATTTCGAAAAATTCATTTAGATCCAAAAATATTGTACAAGCTTTTATACGCAAACTTAGAAGTTATAAATCACAAAGATAAATAAGGTGTTCGAACTCATTGATAGACAAAGCATCCTGAAACTCGCAGGGAAAGAATTTCAAAGACGGGCAAGCTGGAAAAAGTAAGAACCCTCAACGACTGTAAAAATTGAATATGCGCAACAAGATACATATATTGGTTCCATGGAATGAATTAAATTAAATTAAAATAATGAGCCTTTACGATTTAAGTAAGATCGGCGCAGTTTAAAAACCAAGCGAATACAATTATTGAAGGCCACTTCTACCCTGCGCTTGGAAGTTGAGTCAAGTTTTGGATAAATTAAGGTGGTTGATACGTTTAAAAAAATTAATTTTTCTATTTTTCTTTGGTTTATTAGGGTTTTAAGAACATGTCCCTAAATCCATCACACTCAAAACCAGTATATGGACCGTTTATTTTTAAAGTGTAACTCAATTTTGGAAGTAATTTAAGTTTTTTATAACTATTAAATTATATTTTTACCAACCTTTTTTTTACCATGCTTTTATTCTATAGAATAAAAAATGCAAGCCTTTTTTATGTCGAAATTATTGATACTTTTTGTTGTCTTAAAGGTTAATATTTGGATTATTTCATAAGTGGACTTAGACCACTTTCAAAATTAACGCTCCATATAGCATTAGGTAGAATCGCGCGACCGCGTCGAGCTCCAGGCGCGCCCGCGGACGGAGCCGGCCCACCTCTATCTCTTGATCTATCTCTTTGACCTTGTATACGATTCTAAATTCTTTTCATCGTTTTGTTGTTCACGAGGAAGAAGAAGAAAAGATGTATGGACCCAGCATAGCAAACTAACGTATGAGTGGAACACACAGCATTTTTTACCACTTGAAGTAAGAGTGCTCAAGGAGTATTGATTCAACGAAGCTGAATTTTTAAGCGCAGCATCGCAAGTCATATCACTTCTATCTGAACCTCCAAAAATGGACAATAAATATTGAAAATATTTTCTATTTATTATTAAATTTGTTTTTTATTTAACTACCATCATTTTATTTTTCAAGACTTATTTTTTTTTTAATTATGAGGTTTAGATAGAAGCTAAAACTGTTATCTTATGGAATCCCTTTTGGTTTTTTAAGACCAACATCAAAAGCCCCATTTCACTTAGAGCGTCCAGTAAAACATACAAAAAAATTCAGGAATATCGGTTTACTTTTACTTTGTTTAAGTACGCCTTGAAAAGGAGATCTTTTTTAAGGGGGGGAAAGTTAAGTTAATGCATGTTTTTTCAAGAATTTATTTTACAGAATTGGTAAGAGATTTTAAAAAGAAAAAAAGCTTATCTGAAAGTATACGTTTTGAACTATCGCTAAAATTGTTTCACACAAAAATATTTCAAAATGGCGGCGCTACAGCTGCTGGAAGTTGAGCCCTCCGTTTTGCGCCGTGCAGCCTACAGGTCTCAATTTTTATCTTAAATCAAAAAACTAAATTTGCATCGATAAAATATAAAAAAACGCACAACATGACGAGAAAATAAAATAATAAATAGCAAATTCAGGACCATTTTAAAATAAAAGTTCCATATTTTGTTATAAACAATTGGTAAAAAATAATATTTAAATTTGTTTTTAAAAGAAAACTAAGACGTTGTGGCCAATATTTCAAAATTTCAGAAATATTGGTTAAGAATTTGATGAGCTGCGTTACTCGACGCACGAAATTTTGCGTTTCGTGAAAAACGCATTTAAAGTTAAGCGCTCCTCTTACTTGATTTCTGTAACACTGTATTTATATGTATTTATATGTACTATAGAACCATCTATAGTTCGAATTGGTAATTAAAAATTTAGGAGCATATTCTACAGATGTTTAACTAATTTTTTAAGCAAAAAAAATAGTACAAAAAAATTTCGATTCACTTAACTTTCCCCCTTAACTCATCTACATGTATCAACCGCTTAAGCGACCATATGTAAAATAAGGCAAAATAAGACTTCTTCCCAATTTTAAGTGCAGATCAAGCGGCAATACATCGCCAACCAACCACAGCTTTCTCAAACCAACATATATCCTTCCAACAGTAGCACTGATGTGATCGCAACACTTCAAAGATGTATTAAGCAACAGCCCCAAACTATTAACAATTTGTGTTGTGCTGCCATTTAAAGTTATACTTTGGGACTTACTAGAATTAAATATGATGCGATCGTTTAACGACCAAGTCGAAATTCTCTCGAGGTCATCATTAAGTCTAGCAAATAAATCCTCCAACAATCCAACCGCTCAGATAAAGCTGAACATCATTAGCATAAAGATTAAGCTGGACATCTTGGGCTACCCTCGAAAAAGCTCATTAATATACACACAAAATAAAAAAGTTCGAAGAATAGACCCCTGCGGAATACCTTGACTTGGAGGTAACAACGAAGATAACCTGCTGTTGAAACTATGTATGTATGGGGATATTATTTATTATAGCGTCAGCAGAAGTAAAGAAACTAAATTTAATATAAAAGTTTATAAGCCTTTTTCTCTCAAATACCTTGGAGAAATCGCGCAGAACCAAAACAACAACATTTCCTGTTTCAGATGAAATTCGAAGACCTTTAATAAAGCAGATTCACAGCTATGCTTCGACCGAAAACCAGACTGAAATATACATACTATTTTGCGTAGGGGTATTATAAGATAATTACAACTTAAGAACTTCTAAATTTGAAATTTAAAATTTTATTCAATACGTTCCGAAGAAAGCTCAGTAAACTAATAGACCTATAGTGGAAATGAAAATTTCAAGAAGTTTTCTTAGCAACAGGTGAAACAAACGCTATCTTTCTCGCATCCGGAAACGAAGACGACATTCGGTAACAGTTTATTATATCAAAAATTTCCAGGGCAATAGTATTTTAAGGGGGGTTTCTCATCCAAAAATCGATTCGTTGTTACTTGAAAAACATACTTCTAAAATTTCAGATCGATATTCGAAATATTTCTCGATACCTTTCAACAAACCTTGGGAAAATCTGTCAGCTATGTAATAAACCGCCCTCCTATTTAAAAAATCACCCCCCACCCACCGAAATTATAAGTGTCGAAAAAACGCGAACCCAAATTATCTTTAAATTAATTTTAATGTATATTTTTATGTAAAAAAAAATAACCAAAGTGTACTTAGAATGAGAAACCCTTCTTAATGAAACTAGGATTTATTTCATCAGAGCCAAAAGTTTTCGATTTAATAGAATATAAAATTCAATAAAGCTCAAGATAATAAATACATCGGATTGAAAATATATCAGATCCAGATTGATGTACGCGAGACCATATGTGTAAGATGACAGTTACTATGTATACATGCAGGGTTGAAGCCAATTTGAACCCTAGTTCAACTCTCATGTATACCGAAGTTGAATTCAAAGTGAGTCGAGTAATCTGGCTGAGTCGAGTTAAAATTTTACATGTCTACGGGGGTTGAAGAGTTGAAGTGACACTTTGCAATTTGACAAGTTATCTTTGTTTTGATTTTGACACAGCAGTTCATAATTAATTTTGTAAAGCTTGTTTTGTGTTTGTGAAGCTTTTAAGATGGAAAGGAGAAATATTTGGGAACAAGAGGAAACAGTAGCTATATTGTGCATTATGTCAAATCAACTCAACTCAATCTTAACTCAACTCTTCAACTTGATGAACCCATATACGCGGATTGAAAACTCAACCCCAACTCGACTCAACTTTTCAACTCTGTATGTATATGTAGTAAGTGGGAGTGAATTAGACGCAATTCCAGTAGGGCAAGTAGAAAACTGGTTCATTTAGTCAAGATCAAGATAACATCTCTGTACCAGTTTCTTTATGGATGCCAAACTTCAGATTGTCCCAGAAGGTTTTAGGAGGTAGATTAGGGTCGAGTCTGAAAGCAAAATAAGCAAGCTTTTCATTACGAAGAGACAAATTAACTTTATTTCGGGCGGCCCTATAGAAAAAACGGCTACGGCTAACTTCCTGTAACTGTACCATCCCAAGAAAACACATCTGTTTCAAGCCCCTTCCCAACATCACTTTTACTATTTAAAATTTATAAAAAATTTTATTATTAACTTTAACACTATGATCGCGATTCATTACTAATTTTATTTTTAATTGTGAAACTTATTCTTTACTTTACTCTAAAACTTGCGGCTGCATTTTCTGTTTTTGCCTTAAAGTGTCTCAGAGTTTTATTTTGTCATACCACTGATGTATTTAGTTTATTTTAAAAAAAAGACTGCCTCCCAAAAAACAGTTTTTTGTTTCCCGTTCTATCGGGCAAAATTACCGATTATACCATTGTCGATTACGTAAAGTTGGCTGCAGTTTTGAAATGCATGCAATGAAATTATTTCAAATATCTATTTACACATATTTAAAACCTCTTCATAAACTCGATCGTTATTTGCGAATTTAGGAAAAAAAACTTGTTTTGCAAAATAAATATTAAGAATATTTAATTTATATTATTCAGAAATAAAAATTACCTCATTTATGTCACTAATTAAAAATACAATTTAGAATTGCATTAACGATCTTGATCCCAAAGGCATATTATTTTTAAAAAGCAAAGACAATACTAACTTGTTGGGCTATCAGTGTATTTTTTATTTTTATACGAGTTGGCCAAATCCTAGGGGACAACCCTTTGAGGCGTTAGCATGGTTTCGGCCGGAAGGGAATTTGGGTAAGGGAAGTGAAGAAACTTGAGTCTTGTTATTTTTGCATTGCTGCGAGCTAGACAATAGCCCAGAGACGGAGTGGATTATTTTCTTAATTTCTTAATAAAAGCACCACGGCGAGACCTGGTCTCGAACCCCGGACCCAGGGCATCGTGGTCGTGCCGCTCAACGAATTGATCCAACCCAAAGTGTTACAGATGACGTTAAAGTTAAACCGTATTTTTGAAATTGGCGTAAACGATAACACGAGTTCTATTGACTTGAGTTAAGTTGGAGTGTTGGAAAAATCTTTGACTTGGGAAAATGTTTAACTTTTTCATAAATTAAAACTTATAATTAAAGAGTGAGTATAAAAAATCGTACAAAATTTGCGTTCTTCGAATTTTTTTCAATTTTTAAAGATGAAGCCAGTAAGTGTGGAAGAAGAAATAAAGAAATCCGAGAAAAGAAAAGGAAAAGTAGCGTATAATTGCTTGAAAAATGTTTGATATTCAAGCTAAGAAGAATTCGGCAGAAAGAAAAACAGTGCTTTCTCCTGCTGTACGCCGAATAATTTTATGGCAAATCACAACAGATGCTTGCGACAATGCTGTGCAGATCATACAAACATTCAGCAACGTAAAGCTAACACCTGAAACCGTTCGAAAAGTCCTCCAGAGCAATGGACTACTGGCCGTGCGAATGTCTAAAAACCAGCAATAACCGAGAGGCACTGAACTTTGTGTTTGGCTTTCGTCCAACTCTACAGATATTTCACCATCGATGATGGACGCAAGTGTTTTGGTTAGATGAAACAGAGGTTAACAAATGGGACCGGACGGTTGACAATGGACCTCGAAAAGGAAGAATGGAGTTATCCAGGATTGCCACGTCCAAAATACCATATAGTTCGGTGGCCGAAATATAATGCTTTTAGAATGTGTGAGCTTCCGGGGAGTTGGAAGATGCCTAAGGATTGTTGGTGGGGTTACTGCAGACACTTATTTTGAGATCCTTCAGGACGACCTTCTCGGCGCCCTGCAACAGTGGGAGCAAATGTGTCGGATGTTATCTTCCAGCAAGACAATTATCTGGAACATAAGGCTGTGCTTGCAAGACTACTGATTGGCTTCAAAGCCAAATAATTTAATTGTTGGATTGGCGTCTATACAGGCTCCTGACCTCAGCCTGCTGGAAACCTGTAGATTGAGTTAGAAAGAAAAATAGTGGAACATTCGGAGGAATGCCGAACGCTATAAGAACTACGAACCCGGGTGAAAGTTGCATGCACGAACATCTTAATATTTATATGTATGTTAAAATAAAATATTAGTAGAATCCATACCACAGAGGATTAAAAAGGTCACCAGCGCAAAAAGAGGCCACACAAGGGGTGCGTTGAAGAAGTCAGTTAAATGCGCATTCTCAGCATGCAGTCATTCAACAAGTTCAATACCGACGTAAGTGCATCACATTCGCTCGATCTATTTGACAGTTAATGCAACTTAGTTGCGCATTTCTAGCATTTAGCATTTTAGCTGCTGAAAAATTTCTTTGTCGTATTATTTTAAAAATGGCCTAAAATGGATTCGGACTACGAATAAAACTTGTAAATTGTTATCTTTTAGTTTATGTTGCAATTAATTATGTACTCTACAGTAAGCTTTCTGCTTTAAAGGATGAATTACACAGGCCTGCGAGGTTTTTCCTCCTGGACAATGAATAGTTGTCTCCAAGGTAATTTTTCCCGCTGAAACTAAATCCGGGCTCAGGATTGCTCTATCACGTCAGGTTTTTTGAGATATTCTAACCTGAAAGTGCAAAAACACAGTTTTTTCACATATTTGAGGTTATGTCACTTTATTCACGGTTATGTTACTTTATTCAAGTGACCATAAAGTTTTCGTCTACCGAGAAATTCATGAACATGAAAATTTCAAAATGCGATTTCTCGGCGAAAAAAAGAAGATATTTGAACAAACTCAACGGCATTTGAAAGAGGAAGAAAAACAAAAATATCGCGGTGCTACATAACCTCAAATATGTCAAAAAAAAACTGTGTTTTTGCACTTTTAGGTTAGAATATCTCAAAAACCTGACATGATAGAGCAATTCTGAGCCCGGATTCGCTTTCATCGGGAAAAATTACTTCGAAAACAACTATCCATTGTCCAGGGGGAAAACATTTTCAAAATTTCGCAGGCCTATGTTATTCGAAAGCGATACAGAATTGTGTGAAAATTCAGAGAATTTTTCTAATTTCTAAGCTTCGTCTTTTGAAAAAGATGTTATCATTCCTCAAATTGCTATTAAGAGAATCACTATAGGATTACAATACTAAATTCGATATTTCTAGAAACATTTTTAGATTGTATAGGTCTCAAACAAGCAATCTTCTTCTTTTTGCATTTAATCGTTCATCCCAGTAGACAGTTTCAAATTCATTTTGTATGCATTTGCATGTTTATAATGGCTGAACTTGCATACGGGTTGAAAATAAATGAGCATTTGACTGACTTCTTGAACGTACCCAAGATACAAAAAAGTTAAGATAATTTTATTTTAAAAGTAAAGTCAACTAATTCTGAAGAAACAATTTTTCATTTTACAACTTCTTACTTTTTTATAAAATCAGCTTCATAATAAAGTTAATTAATAAAACATAAATCAGACTTTGATTTTTCGACACCCTCTCACATTCTTCCAATTTGAATTCTATAAGCAGGAAAGCATCGAATGAAATATTTGAACAAGAAGTTGAGTCAAACACACACAGTACAATTCACCCTGTCGAAGGATTTTTTGCAAATTCGATTATCTTTAAGCGTCAACATTTCTGAGAAAGGTCTAGACCGACTTTTCAGGAGTGAGCAGAGGAAGAAACAATCAGCTCAACACAAGTCTCCTCCAAGAAGAGGCAGAGCTGGCATTGCAGATTAATGGTAATTATAAACACTTTCGAATAGACTCGTTCCAAAACTTTAAACACGTTTTTCTCGAAAACACGTTTTTTTAAATGGTGACCACGATTCTGGACAGTGCAGGTATTCAACCGATTGACCTGAAATTTTGCACATATACTCGCAAAATGAATAGATTTCGTCCAATGGAGGATCAATAACTTAATTTTAGCTGATTTTATCAACAAACAAAAAAATGGACAAAATCTTTTTTTTTAAATCTGCCGCCATTTCTTAAATTTTATAGTTAAAATATTCGGCTCCGTCGGACCATAGCCAAGGAGATACGGAATTTTACATTTATAACATTTTATCAATAATAAATGGCAAAAAACAGAATTGGTGTATGTTTAGGGCCGATCCACACTATAATGCCGTTCATAGTTCGTTCTCGGTCCGATCTCGGTCTGATAAAGTCTAATCTAAGGATTCGAGTGGAACTTGACTGTTACGGATAGTATGGATGCACACATTCATTTGATACTTGATAATATTTTACAGACGGAAATCGGACCGAGGACGAACTGTGAACGGCATTATAGTATGGATCGGCCCTTATTTGTCTCCCGAAAAAACCTTGAAAGCGATCACCTAGAAAATGGTGCTCCAAGGTAAGAGGTCTCACTTAAATTAATAACTAACCCTACGTAGAACAAGATACCCTAAAATAGTTTACCTGAAAAGCATTGGTGTAAATTAATAATTCAATTTAATCAATTTTTTTAAAGAAATTTTCGACTGGGTGAACTACTATCCGTTAGGGTAGAATAGTTAGCCACTGTACCGCATAGATGACTTCAAGGTACTATGTTTTTAATGTTGAAATTAAAATGCAGTTATTGAAAAGCCGAGATACATCCTGATGACAAAATAAAGTTTAAAGAAGAAAGACAAAATAAAGTTTAAGAAGTTTAAATCTCTTGATGAAATGGACTCAATAAGTTTGTCTTGGAAAAACTGCCACGTACTAAGCCCCAAAAAGTGGATGAATTTTAAAATTACAGTAATTTTATTTTATTTATGTAGTATTGAAAAGTAGAATTATTTTCGAACCCGAAAAAAACTTCAGCCCATTCAGATTTTTTTTTATGATATAGCTAAAGCCCAGGTGACAATCCTTTGATGCGTTAGCATGGCTTTGGTCGGAAGGGAATTAGGGTAATGAGAATGAGGGAACTTTAATGTCTTCTTTTTGCATTACTGCGAGCTATACAACAGTCCACAGATGGAGTGATTTTTTTAATTATTAAAAATTTACAAGGAAACCTATGCTCGAACATTCTAACTACTCAACCAACTGGTCCCACCAGTCACCAATATCAATTCCACCATAATGTTTCAGAAGGACATCTTGACATCAACAAGACTGTAAGGAAATTTTTTGAAATTTTTGATTTTCGACCAAAAACGTAAAGAGCATCCTACGAGCACGAAGAGCACCTATGTAGTCACACATAATCAAATAGAATGGTAGAGCGATTTAACAAACCAGTAATCGAGAAAAGAAGTAAATGAATATCTGAATATTAGGCCAAGCAATGACAATAGTGAAAAATTAATCCTTAAATCTTGGACGATTCTAAACATCCCCAAAAGTAGTTTTCTTGTAATTTTCCAGTTCTTATCAGTAATCTTCAATCGGTAAAAAAAAACTATACTAATTTGGGTTATATTTCAGGTTTAAAACTTCCTGTACGTGCTGAAAATGCACCCTTTCCGAATACTAGATACAAATTGTTCGCTACTTGCTACACAGAATGTACATAATGATTGGGGCAAGATGTAGTTTTGTAGACGCACTTTTTCACTGTACCATGACTATGTGTCACATGGGCACATACAATATAGCACAATTAAAAATAGACTACCCTTCAGGGTATTTGTACCCATCCTTATAGCCTCTCTCTTAAGCTCTAGATAGTCTTTGATAAAACTTTAGGACTTGATAAGCAAAACAAAAAAACAGAAAAATTAAAGTAAATTACATTTCAAAATTTTTCTGATCAAGAAGAGAATTTTAAAGCAGATTGAAAGCCCAAAATCGAGAATGTCTCATCACTTACCCGATAACATCGTGCCCTATTTCCAAAACATCTCCAGCCCAAGACTTTCTAGAATAGAAACCAAGGAAAACAATTACTAAGTAGTACTGATTAACATAAAACGAGATGCTGATTAGGATAGGATCCAAATACTGGCTCAAAACTATCAGTGTCTGGTAACAAGGCTTACTTAACTTAAGGTAATTATGAAACGATTTATTCTCAGTGTAGATTATTTCGACCATTCTTATCAAAATTAATTAGTTTTCTTAAGTGGGCGCTTCTATAGTGGTTGACCTTACTTTCTACGGGAATATTAAATGGTGTACATTAAGACAATATCTAAATACATATATCTCAAATTAAAAACCAGAATAATAATTTGTGACTTGTTAAAACGACTTTTATTCCTGACAAGGTAATTGCACAGTGCGCTTTTATTGTCACATTAATATGTTGGAAAATTCAATGCTTATCTTTATAAATGCATTCGGATATACATTTGTATTTATATCTGATAAAAATCTGAAAAGCTCTATTTTAGCCAAGCAATGCCATATTTTTAACAATTTTAATATCCAGTTAAAGAATTGGCAGTAGGTACCTATATGGTTATTAGATTGAAGACTTTGTATTTAAACAAGACACCGCGCCTGCATAAAAGGCAAATTTTTGCCGCAAGGCTGAAACACAATGCGAGGAACACAAATGTCACCGTAAAAAACGCCCGTGAAAATACACGGGCGCTCCAAGAAATGTCATTCGGTCATTGACATAAATCTGTCATTTAGTGATCTTTGACTACGATTTAATTAAAAATGACAGAAAAGCCGAAGATAAATTTAAATTAAAAATACTAAAATATTTTAATCAAAACAAACATAAACGTGTCAAACAACATATCTGAACGTAGCCCAAAATCTTATCCCTATTCTAATGACAACTTTTTTACAGGGACATTTTTGTGTGTCCCGCATTGTGTTTCAGCTTTTAGCTTGGCGCAGAATTTCTGTCCGTTTTTTTTATTATAAACAATGGTTTTTTTTGTGTTTTATGTATAAAGAGTATTGCGCACTACCCAAACTTCACATAAAAGCTCTTTCCTAATAAAGAAGGTGGCGATAAAGGACGCGGTTAATCAATTTATTGACATTGCTATAATTTATTAATTGAAACTGGACCGTACCGGGGATATCGATAAAATTATCGATCCATCGGATCATCTGCTGAGCTCCGGTTTGAGAATCTCCTGAAATCCCGGTGTAATATTATTGATGACAAATATCGGACGAAGTACACATGTGTTGCTCCGTGGATCGTCATCATTTTCCGGTGAGCACAAAAATGCTCAGACTTACCGTCTTAAGTTGTCTTTCTCTTTGTTGACCGAGTTCGACCGACGACGCACTGTTCCCTGCTGTTGTCCACTTTGGAATTATTTAGTAACAGAACGTGAGAGATAGATTCTTTATAATGTAAAGTGACAAGAAGAAAGGCTATTAGGAATTAAAACGTTTGGGCTTTGATTTGGTGGGATTGTAGTAGGCCAATCCACTACATAACCTTAACCCCAGCATCGTCCAATTCCATGAAACGGTAAAAAATAGTCTTTTTACCATGCTAGGTTCGGTTAGAGGGGTGCTACTGAGCTACCTTCAGCCCGCCTTACTCTGCAGCTTCGTAAGCCTCGAGAAGAAGTAGCTACCCAGTAGTCTTGTCGCCAGGGCAGGACACTCGAAGAGCATATATGACGAACTGATTCGCTTTCCTCCGAATCACTTGAGCTCCGACAGAAATCGTTTGGATCTCGACTTACTGTTTTGGTTTTTGGTTGTCTATGGTCCACTTACCCGTTATAACCCCTACTAGGTTTCTAACGTCGGGTCTTCTGCCACTAAAAAGTACCCTAGTTCTTTTACTGTTATCAGGCTGTGGCTTGTATGTTGTCTGCTAATGTGCCAAGTGTCCCGGTTAGTCCACCGGCTTTCAAAAACTAAGGATGTGCAGTTGACTTGGTTATCATAATCATAATTTGAACGATTGCAAAAGGAACCAGAGATAGTCCAAAACTGGTGCGTCAACCTCAGCAAAACAGTTATCATCCCTTTTACGAAAAGGAAGCTGAACCTAATAGATCCGACTCTTGAGAGAGTAGAGCTAGAATTCTTTAGATAGGTTAAATACCTAGGCATAACACTAGACCAATAATACAACTGGAACCCTCACCTGGAACACGGCCTGAAGAAAGGCACAGCAGCGATATGGACATGCCGATGGCTACTTAGAAAGACTTGGGAACTCAAGCCTAAAATAGTAATTATACGACCCCTGGTAACATACGCAGCGCTGGTATGGTGGCCAAAAACGGAACAAAGACAGCACAGACGCAACTACAACGTCTGTAGAGACTTGCACATCTAGGAATAACCGATGCCATGTGAAGCTGTCCAACCACAGCCTTACAAGCGATTCTAAAACTCCTACCCCTACACTTACATGTAAGGAAAGAGACAGCTCTTAGCGCTATTAGACTACATAACCCAACTGGACATGAAAGACTCGTCGAGGTCATAGATGACCCGACAGTTAATTCGATATCGGACGCAATGCCAAACATGTATAATTTTGAAATACCATTTATGGTAGTCATATAGGCCAGAGAGTACTGACATCAAAATAATAATCACTCACGTGAAATACATGTGATACATATTAACTTTTAGCATACTCCGGCTGCGGTATTCGTGCTGGTGAGATATATTTAATGTCAGACAGTCAGGCGGCGCTTAAAGCACTAAGTACCTTCGAATTTAAGCTGCGCAGACTGCTAAAAATCAAAGAGATTAGTTAAGCGAGGGTGTCATTTGAATTAAGGAAACAAGATTGCGGACCACCTTGCAAAAGAAGGCGCCAAATCCTCATTTGTTAGCCCTGACCCGTTCTGTGACTACTTAAAAGTCAGGTCGTGAGACAGATCAAGCCCTGGGAAAACAGGAGTAAACAAACATATTGGGAGAATCTCCCAGAACTAAGGGAAACGAAAATTTTTTTATTATTATTTATTATTATTCGCAACAGAGAACAAAACAGAGCTCAGACTTTTAACATACCTTCTAACTGGACACTGTTCTCTGAGATATCTCAAAAATATGGACAAAGCTAAGGACGAAACGTGTCGCTGTATAGAAGAGGACGAGGTAGCAGAGCGTATCCTCTGCCACTATTAAATCTTTGGCCGCATAAGGGTCAAACATTTAGGAATGGCGTATGATCAAGGACCTAAATGTTGACTGGGTTCGATAGTGCAAGGTTAGACCACAAAAGATCCCACTGGGCGAAGTGACCACTTTACTGTAGGCATCCCTGACAGCTTGGCTCCATTCAATCACCACTGCTTCCCGCTGTATGCAGCACCTCCTGTATCGAAAATCTTTTAGAAATAGTCACCTACCTTTGAGCCATGCCCAAAAAATCCGATCGATGAATAGGCAAGATCAGTAAGTTGATCATCTACATCTTCTTTTATGGGCCCACAGATACCCCCTAACTCTGATATTTACTCGCTTTTATTACAGAATAGGATTAACCATCGATTGGCCACTTTTGACCACCAATTAGATTTTTTTAATAAGAAAAAAATGCAATGCTTTTGTTGTTTTGAACAATTTCACAACCGAAGAAGTACGCTTTGCGGTTACTTCAACTATATCGAAACAATTAATTCGAGTTTCGGAATGGTCAAACATGAAAATCGAAATAAAAAATAAATTAAATCTTATAGAGTGCCTCTTTAATAAGGAATATACAATTAGGTCATGATCAAGGTTACGGACAGACTTAATGACCAAGAATCAGAATAAAGTTATGCGGCTAATTCTTATTTTGTTTTCTCTATTTCCTCAGACTCGTGTGTCAATATTATTCAATTTTAATGCTTTTACAAATTACGACTGCAAAAAGGCCGGGTTTAAACCAGCTTTTTAACTTTCATTCAGCGGAACAATCATTATAAAAATTAACATATCAAAGACATTTAGTGGACGAACTATAAACAATCGCCTTAGGAATATGGCTAGAGCACACTGATATTGATTTTAATTAAAGCATTTTATTCTATGTATATGTAGATAAGGAGGAATCCATTTATCTAGTTTAAACCGATTCAGAAATGACTTGTTTTTTCGGAAAGAATTTCTTTTTTTTTCCTTTTTTTAAAAAAAAGAAAAATCAAAAAGTATCTTTATATTTTTTTTCATTTTGTAGCTTATTTTGTTACTTGGATTTTGTTATTTTATTATTTCCAAGAATTTCATGGTGTCATTGGATGTTCCCCTCCGAACATTTAGAAAGAATTTAAAATTTTTTTTATCTGATGTGTAGTTTTTAAGATATTTCAGTGTCTTCAGATAAATTGAACACCCTGTATTTCGCCTTCAGACACTTATCGGTCATTCACAAAACCACTTTTGAACAATCGAAGCTAGTTACCAAGAAGTATTTTATTATATTGGGAATTCAGTTAACCTTTACCCACTCACACTGTTTTTTTTATTTTTGTGTTTAATTGTTATGGCAACAGTGTTAATAATTACTACACATACTGTTACACATACTGACAATGTAGTTCACTCTGTACATTTGGCCTCAATTGTTTTTTTAAATGGTTTTATTTAGTTTCACTTTCGTATATTTGTTTGTTTGTGTGTTTGCTTCAAATCTTGCAACTGATTTTTCACCCACTTCTAATAATCGATTTGAAATTTTGCAGATATCTTCAATTCCGGTCACAATATTATAATATCATCGAAGGCGGTGGGGGAGGGTGGAGGAAGGGGATGAGATGTACAAAGAACCTGAAACCGATATTGGTGTCGAATCCATACTTTTTTAGGGGTGGATGTGGGAAGGATGTTGAAAAATAGGTAAAAAAACGTTTAACGTTTTGTTAACATTAGTTGATGTACCAAAAGCAAACTCTTAAGTTAAACGGTTTTAGTTAACATTAGATTAGATGACTAAAAGCTAGGAAATAATGATGGGTCTGAGATGTGTGGGTAGCCGAGATACCTGGTAATACTGGTAATATTGGTAAGAAATCGGGTACGACCATGAGCAGTGGCATCCTCTAATGTCAGAGGCCAAGAGTTACTTTGGGTCGATGCATCAGCGAAATAAGTAAGTGATCATGGGATTTGATCAGACTTAAAAAAAATCGGAGAGACAAGTCATAATCAACTTTACTTTTTTCTAATTCAAATGCGAATCAGAATTTGAATATCACTTGGCGACCCGGTTTTATTTAAGTCGTATTAAACCCCTGATTACTTACTTACCCGATTTCCTACCACTAGACAGTATCTATATCTCGGTAAGCCCCACATCTGTGACCCATAATTATTTTCTAGCTTTTAGTACATCTAATGATACTGCTACCGTGCCAAGCAGATAACATATTCCCTTCCGGAATTAATTATTTTGCCCAGAAAAACCTTCCGACTAGAGGCAAATATCTTCTTATAGAGCTAGCTTCCACTAAGTAGGAAATTAGGATGGTGGAGGGGGTGCGTCTAATGTTGTAATGCGTGAATTGATTTGGATTATACGTTTTTTGTGTTATGGAGTATCTTATTACATTTTTATTATTTTAGCAATTTTAGTCTTATAGTGTGGTTGGGTAGAGGGTTCGGCACATAACTTCGTAACGCTTGAACCTATTTTGATGATTATGATTCTGTTTAACAGAATGATTAAAAAATTGCGCCTAGAGTGCAGTGAGGGCTAAATCTTTCTTGCTGTATGTGCGATATCCTTAAATCGGCGCCAGTTAAACAAAATTTCCTATCAACAACCAAAGACCATACAAAACTATGTAAACACTTCAGCATGCGAGATCATAAGGAAGGAGGATTAAATACATTGTTTGTATAGATTGAATATTTCTCAGTATACGTAGGTAGTAGGAATTAAACCTACTTTCATTGAATAGTGTCCAAAGCACAGCTTTCAAGTTGATTGAAGACGTCACAATTACTGATAGCTGTCTTTTCATTTTTAATCTATTATGGTCGTTGTGCGGATGCCTCGTAGGCCTGATGCACAATATACGTGACATTTTTACTATTTTGACGTACTGTAAGAAGATGTGGAGTGATTCAGTCTCTTTCAGTTTTCTTTGTAATTCTTACTCTAGTTGATGCGTAACATTCATCGCCACGTGCTTCGCTCACCTCCCAAACCTTAGCCTCTTCTTACACTTATTCTTTTCTAGCCAAAGCTGTGTATCACGTTATAGGGCATATCCTGCTAATTGGCTTCACTATAAAAAAAAGGTTGACGACAGAAAGCTCATGTAGAACTCCTAAGAAGTCCGAAGAAGTCTGATAAATAACACACTGACCAGTCAAGTTAAATGAAACTCACTTAGCGAAGACACATGGAAATCCAAGAGAATAGTGTTTTTTCGAGATACCGATTCTGTAATTAATTTGACATTTGCCATGCTAACGCTATGTAATAAAAAACTACAGTTGGTTTTTAGATAACAGATATTTCTAAAGAAAGCTATTAGTCTGCAACCCACTAACGTAGGTGGGTCGGAATCTATCATTAAGTTATATATTCACTTTTAATCTTTTGTATCAAGACGGGTAAAAATATAGTCCTTCTGCCCCATCCTATGAAATTTTAATACGCCTGACAACTTGTGTTCACATCAATTAATGTTTTAGTTAATGCCATTTCTAATTGATTTAAGTGGTGGAGTTACAAACCGGAACGTTATTTGCATAATTAAAAGTCCAAGTAGCAGCCGCAGATTATGACGTCTATAATTATAAAGAAATAGACATTTGATATTACAGTTTTCCAATTAAATACTTTTTTATGATGACAGAAACGGTTATTATAAATAATTACTTAGAATAACTCAATTTCACGCTTATTAACATTGCAAAATAAGAATTTTTTCACTCATATTAGGCAGCGCTTCTTGCTTACAAGTAAGTTTCCCGTCTTAATAAGTGTAAGTAATTTATATTTTTTACTTAAAAAGTATTAGTCATTACGTGCCTTTGATTCCTTTAGTTAATTGCTCTTAGAGTGAGTGGCATCAATAAAATATGTCTTATGCAAATCTGTTTATGCTAATGTGCATCTTTATTTCTTTGCAGTTTTTAATTTATTTATAAAACCTAAGCTTCTAAGCTTGAATAATTTATTATAAAGTAATAAGTACGAGAAGTTTAAAAAAAGTGAACTTAGTCGGGATTGGGAATAACAAATCGAAAAGATAAAGCGGGCCGCAGATTTTTCATTTATTTTATGTTCGAGATTCGAACGCTAGTCTTCCGCAGCACATTCCAACGTCTTCACCACTAAGCCAACCTGTGAATTACAGTGAAGAACAGTAACATTTGCCGATTATTCCGGGAACAAGTTGTGTATTAGGCGGCCAATTTTTTCTAAGTTACATTAAATTTAATGAGTTAAATAAATTTTACTGTGATGTTCCAAAAAAATTGGACACCTTAAAAATGACTGGAAGAGCCGTAAATTTTATATTACAGCTACTTAAATTTTACCACAATTACGGTGACTGGAACCGTAATTTTTCCTGGAATTTTCTTTCCGTATACGTATAGTTTGAGGGGAGATTCCATGATAACCTCTGGATAGTTGCCGTGCGACTCTTTGGAGTGCTCTTATGGAACACTGCAGGGTAAGAAATGCCGGTCTGTTAAAAGGTTATGATTCTAATGCCCATATCACACGAACAACGATAAAATCAGAAAAGATGACATACTCGAATTTGCAATGACCAGCAACTTGGCTGTTCTAAACTTGGGAACTGAACCGACCTTAGAGCCAAGAGAGAAGGGTCAGGAATCGCAAAAACGTGAACAGGTTGAACCAGCAGAAAGTGTTATTTGCGGTACCGAAAGTAGATAGAATTACGATTCAAGTGTATTCAGAGCTTCATGTTCTACATGCGGCGGTGGAGGAAGCTCATCGTAAAGCATGCACGCAATCTTGGTGAAAGAAAAGAACCAAACCCCCTGGTGGGAATAGGAACTGTTTGAGGAAATCATAAGAGGTCATGATCTGGGGGGGCATGGAACAAGTAAAAAGTTTTGAAGAGAGCAATGAAAAAAACCATACATCGGAAGAAAACAGAGGCGTTGCGGGATTTCTGCCCGGATACTAAAAGCATTTCTAATGTCTGTTGACTTCAGAAAATAATCTCTGATGACCCGGTATCTAGGCATAGACGGGAAAGATGTCGAAGACACCGGACGAGATTAATAAGATTCTGCAGGAGATTCATTTTCCGGGAAGCCTCAAATTCGACCTACCATGGACACTCAGGAAACAGGAGCAATGAATAGGATTGGGGCTGAAAAGCAATCAATCGAGTCGTTTGCTTCCTTCAAGTCAGCGGGACCAGATGGTATATATGTATATATATCTCATATAATGGGGCTCTGAAACCCTAGCACCTAAACTCAGAGATATTTACATCACGTGCCTGCCGACGGATTATAAACCAGTTTCATGCAGATAGACGAAAGTCATCCTTCTATCAAAATATGGAACCATACTAAGGCGAAACCCTTCAGACCAATAAGCCTGACATCCTTTCTCATGAAAACAATGCAGGGTATTATTGCTTATCACATTGAAACTGTAAACTCAAATCGTACCAGCTTGCTAGAAACCAGCACATTAACCGTTCTGGTAGGTATACCGAAACTGCACTCCACCAGGTCGTCTGGGCAATAGAGTATAGCTCCTATTCTGTGCGTTCGAAAAAGTATATGTACTTTGAAAGTCTGAAAACTGCACTATTGGCACGTAGTTAATTCAATCATAACGAGATGAATATACAATAATAACGAGGGAATAATCCATAGTGCGCCAATGCCCTGTGCTAGCAAGCAGAACATTTCGACAGATGGAAGTTCACCAGCTAGAAACCAACAGAGTGCGAGAAATATCCTACCGGAACATGCTTGCACTGACCCAAGCAACGGAGATAAGGCTCGACAGTAGAAGGCGCTGGTCCCCCATATAACGCAAAACATAAAAAAAAAATTAAAAATGTATACTGCAAAACATAAAAAAAATTTAAAAATTGAAAGTTCAGTTTCGAAAACAAATCAAGTGCAAAATCATCAGGTTTTTCAAGATGGTTTTCCCCAAGTCATGATTAGTACAAGATTTTTGCATTACCTCAGTTGAACTAAAACAGGACGTTCATTGACCCTAAAAAAGGTGAACGGTATATTCCAGATGCATCAGTACCACAGGATAACCTTCTTTTGCCGCTTCCTTTTATTACTCGAATAAACGACATTCTAGTACGCGCTTGATGGAAGATCTGACGACGTACAGTAAGGTAGTTGAACTGTTCGACAATGCTAAAGATATCTGTAAGCTGGAGATGCCCTTTCTTTAAACTTAAAACGAAAACAGATAGTTTAATTAACGTAAAATAATAGAAAAATAATAATTTTAGCCGTAAAACAAAAGAATACAATTGAAGAATAAACCAAGCGTCTTACTATAAAAGATCACTATAGTATACTTTAGTATTTCATGAAGCGCTAATTGCTCCCCTTATCTAATAGATTTACTTTTTGGAAGTAGTTACTTAAACATTAGTGTATCGTTAACATGCAAACATTAAAAACAATAAATTTCATTTAAAATTTTATAATTGCGACAGGTTATGGAAATAATAGGTACTTAATTTGACAAAGTTAATTAGTTCATATTTATTGCAAATTGTGACAACGCACGTGTTTGGGCTTCTTGTCACATTCGAGTGAAAATAAATTACAAACCAGTTTTCTATACTCGAATAACCTTTTTTGTTTTTTACTTTTTTAGACATTTTTTAAGCTTCAAAATTTATTTGTCCTTGATTATGTTCCTGTGTTTATAAAAAAAAAAGTTAGTGTTTTTTTTCTCATACATTAGTAATGCAAAACATTAATCTTTTTAGTTGATTTAAGATTAGCGGACATACGTTTTTATTTTGTAGAAAGCATCACAAAAAATTGTTATTGTAATTTATAATATAAGTTTGCTCCGTAAAACAGCTTAGGTCAACATTTTGCAATAGTTCACTGTACTTTTCAATTTATAAAATAAAATTGTTTTATTTAGTCAATTGCACAATATAGCAAGTCTCATTGAGAGGAGTTCATTCTGCTCTTTAGGACTATCTGAGGGAAGTATTATGGGTCCTATTCTTTTTAGAGTTAATTTAGGGATATTAATAAGATCGAAGAGATCAAATAAGTTAGTCATGTGGTTTGTGAGTGTCCTACCCCGACAAAGTACTAGCTGTAAACTAGCTGATTTTTCCCTGGGGTAGGTGAACTGGGAAATCCGCATTTTGAAACTCATTATGGAAATAGAACGGATGTTCAAAGCAAATCATTCAGAAGAATATATTGCTATGAATCCATTAAAAAACAAAGAATTGATGGTACTGATTCGATATTTCAATGTATTTAACTATCTTTTGTGCAATCAAACAACGATCTGCCATGACCAAATATGTCAATTTTAAATGATAAGATTCGCTGAAATAAAACCTAGGCCAAGAGGGACAAGGCTAAGGGAATTTTCGTATAGTCAGTCTCTTGTGTTGCTTAAGCTATTGCGCAGCTGATGTTTTGACAGAGTTTGGAATATGACAATGCAAGTGGTTTGTTTTAACCCCACCAATATTGCTTTCGGAAGTCTCATAATTCAAACAGCTGCTCTTAGTTTCACTTCTGATACATGATGATCGCTTTTTGTTGGATTTGTTGAGACATTTTACACTATATGTCACTTTAATTAAACTTTGAAATTAGCTTCAAATTTCCTTTTAATTCTAGCGCAGTATATTTTATAGCGTATTTTTGCTGCTACAATGCCTGTTATCTGTTGGTTCTTTACTCTATAAATATTCTTTCTGATGTCATTAAAGCACTGCAAAATTCACCCGTATGCCACTGATATACAATTACATAAGAGGGGAATATTTTAAACACATTTTTAAATAAACAAACAAAAAATATGGTAAATATAAATTTATTTTTAAGTTAAGAACATAATAAGAATCTTCTGTTAAATTTTAAAATATGTGAATTCACCGACTGACAGGAAATAAAAAGGTACTTTGCGGTGATCATCATAACTCATTACTGGAACATAACATATGTTGACAAAAAACCAAAAAGATTTCATTAGTTTATGAGTTTCTCGAGGTAACAACGTTGAGATTTTGTTTATTTGATTGATTTTTCAATTTTTAGAAGTAAAGACGAATTTTTTGAATTTATGAAAATTTATTGATAAAAATCGGCGAATTTATTGTTGTAAAATTAATTATAATAATAAGAAATACAAAATCTCGACGTTGTTACCTCTTAATTTATGTATAAAAGAAGTGTGCAACATTTGAGAAGGATCGGATGAGTAGTTTTTGAGTTACAGTGATCACCGACTTTGAAAAACTAAATTTGAGAAAAACGCGTTTCAAGTTTTGACACTGCTCATTTGTATATGGGATGTATCGAATGGAGGGAGACCCGAGGCACTGTATCTCCGGCAGTTTTGCTCCAAGCGACCTCAAATTTTAACTAGATACTCTTGAAGAGTTGTACTATCAAATAAAAAAAAATGCAAAATAAAATTTAATACCCCACCCCCCCTTAAGTTAGTGAATGATTGTTTTAATCAAATAAACTTTAAATAAATATCATGTGCGCATAGTGGATTGTTACTAAAACCCCAAATGTAGCAGGTTGTTAATTAAAGGCGGAGGATAATAAAAAAAATTCATGAAATTTTTTTTTAATTGCTTTTCTTACAAAAAAAAATACCAAAACAGTCGTACTAAATAAAAAGTAAAAATTAATTTCTTCGCTAAATAACAATTACAGTGAATAATTTCTTCGCCAAATAATTACAAATTACAGTAAGTTCAGCACAATAATTACAAGAACAACTGCATGAAAATCAAGGCACATTATATGATTGTATGTATGCATTCCTATCTCAAATCTTGTAAATCGCGTAATTCGATGTTTTAGACTTCACAATGACCTATATACATATGCTACTCAGATCGATTGATCCTATAAAGCCCCTTTTTTTTTTCATTGTAATTTCATACCTCCACACTCCCAATTTCCCCCCATCCTTTCATACAATCATGCGTATAATCATACAAGGTGCCCATGCCTTGCTTTTCATGCAGTCGTTCATGAATAAAAGAATATTTAATTATTTGTTATTATTGTTGTAAATTGTAATTCTTTGGTAAAGAAATTATTTTTGACTGTAATTTGTAGTTAAATTATCACACAAATTTTCATTCAAACTTTTATAATACCGAGTAATCAATGAGTGAACTTTTTGATTATTCAAATACAATTTCAAATTAAAAGAACCTACAGAGCACTACCTGACAAATTCTCCCATTTCGGCTGTCAATAAGGGGAAATGTTTTGGTTCTGTTTTAATACGTTATGATTCGGCGACATACCGTAGTAAAATTTTTGTTCGCCGGTTATTTGACTTTCTGAAGATATTTGTTTAGAATTGTTTTATAAAAATATTTGTGTATGAGTATTCGCAGTGGCGGCACACTTCAAGAACCCCACGGCACAGGGGTTGAGAATCACTGCCTAAGCAACGACCACCCAAGACGTGTTTGCGTTTGTGTACGAAAGGTCAGTGCAGGTGTAATTATTAAGAAGATAAGGCGCGGGACATTGAAATTAAATTTGAAAGTAGTTTAAAGTCACCATTTCACTTTATATTTTTTAATTAAGGAAATTATTGACATCATTTAAGACCTATTAAACCGTCAGTAATGCAAAATATTATATATAACGTTTTAAATAAATTTAAATAAATTCGAGAGTAAGCCCTCACAGGTAATGTTTTCTCGAACCGTCTGTAAAATAAGTTATCCTACTTATTAACATTTGCAATCTCCTAAATAAACAAATCCGTGTCGAATTTTGCAAACACAAACTACCTGTTTTCAGTTGATATTTTTGTTATTTTTCCTACTTATCACTGTAAACTATCAACTTTCTTTAAAATCAGTATTTAAACTAGTTCCCTAACCTGAGCAAAGATTTTCCACCTGGAAATTTATAGTTATTTCTACTGCACTACTCTGTGTAATTTTATAAATATCTACGAATTTCTCACAACAACTTTAAATGTAAAACACAAACTGTGCACAATATACAGTCTAGAGATGTGTAACTCAGATCTGAACCGGCTCAAAGATCGGGCTCTCAAAAGTGAGTCAAGTGAACCGGATCTCAGTTTTGTCCCGTTACGGATCCCGAAGAGTCATTTCTCAACATTTGGATCAGTTTGATTTGCTTCTTTTTGTTGACTAATGAGAATGAGCGCCCCATTACAAAAGAATAATATAAAGAGGAATACATAAAAAAACAGGAGAACGCGGAACTAAAAGTTCTCTAAGAACTACAACTGAAGCGAACGCAACACTATGGACTACGCTCTAGAGAGAGCCAAATGTCTCAAGCTGAAAATTGTCAGTGACTCTTTCGAACCGACTCTTGGACCCGGATCTTTTAAAAGAAGCAGATCCGAAGAGCCGGTTCTCTCAAAAGTAGAGCTCTCAGAAACCCGACCCGCGGGTACCCGGATCCTACCCGGGTATTCAGTTCTCACCCGGGTACCCGATTTAAGTCGGGTACCCGGTTCCTACTCGGGTATCCGGTTCCAGGGGAGAATCGGTTCCAACGCCAGAATCGATTCCGTCAGAGGAATCGGTTCCTCTTGAAATCGTGCAGTACAGATTCAGTTTCAAGGCCAACGAGGAAATTTTGCATTTCACTAAGGAAATGTCTAGTTTCTTTGGAAATTACAGATTTGTTTGTAGTGAAATTACAAAATACGACTTAAGATTTATTAATAAAAATTTAAAATTCCTTACACTCCCTACTATTAGTGACAATTTTTGCTTTACAATTTCACTCATTCTTATTAAACAGTTCATACGACGGAATCGATTCCCGGTGGCGGATTCGATTCTCACAGGGGAACCGGTTCCATTGATGGAATCGATTCCTATTTAGAACCGAGTGCTCTCCTGGAACCGGTTACCTGATTGGAACCGAATTTTTGGTAGGAATCGATTCCTACCGGGTTTTCGGGTTATCCGATTCCAACTGAGAGCTCTACTCAAAAGATCCGTTTTTCCCATCTCTAATATACCCTACACTTGATAATATTCTTTAAGTCAATTAGTACTTTATATCACCTTTAATACTTTTTAATTCCGCTTACTCTTCGCATTCAAAGCCAGCCAAAGTATTGTAATTTTGAGAAATAAGCTACAATGGTTTCATTCCATTCAAACTTCTAGCAGCATTTTAAAGAGATCAGTATGTTCGGTAGAAGAATTGCTGCGTTTTTTTTGCCGAGGATGAAGATCTCTACGCAAAAAAACTATTTAGTTCTTCTGAAGATAAAATGAACTTTATAAGTTGGTAGCACTGATAGTTGAAGTTGATAACACTGAAAGTTATTAACCGAGTTGACATCTCCTGGAATTTTGGGATACTGAAAATAACAGCGACGAAGATACTGACTTATTATTTTTATTGTCCAGTTCCTCAGCTTCAGAGAGTCCAGACAATGGTTTTAATAGAAAAAAGATGTTTGCATTTTTGTTCAGCAATTAAAAACTTTAGCAACACTGATTTCATTTATGATCAAATGTATTTCATGAACATCAACATTTCAAACCAAAACAATCCCTCTATAAGTCAACTTTGTGACTAAATTAAGATCCGGTTTCAAGATTTGAATACCCATGTAGATCTTGAGTTGCTGTTGCGATTCCGTATTAAAGCATGATCTGGATCTTAAATTTATTTATTTGAGCTTAATACAAGCTATTACATAATAATACATACTACAATTACAAGCTATAACATAATACTAGTACTACAAGCTATAATAAATGATGGCATAATAAATAAATAATAAAAGCTACAATATGAGCTCTAATTAAAGTAGATACGGGCTGGAAGGAAGAAGAATTAAGAAAGGCGATCAAGATGGGCGGGATCAAGATATAAGGCTTTGTGAAGGGATGATTTACTCAGATGGAAGTCAAAGGAGGAAAGGTCGTTGACTTTTCGTAGCATCCTGGTAATTGGCTCACTTTGACCGTAGTTTTTGCGATGGCGGTCGAGTCGGAAAAGGGGAGTGGACCTAAGGTTGCGGGAGATGGGTAAAGATTGCAAGATTGAAGGGCAGTCTATGGCACCACTTAATAGCTGATGAATGAAGAAAATGTCAGAAACATCACGACGTTTACTTAAAGGTTGTAAGTTTATCAGTTTCAGACGGTTTTCATAAGATGGAAGGTTGAATCTGTCTACTCACGGAAGATCACGTAGAGCGAAGCGAATGAACCTACGCTGGACAGATTCAATACTATTAATGTGAGTAATTTGTGTAAATGACCATACCTGGCTGGCATATTCAAGGAGAGGTCTAACGAAGGAGATATAGAGAGATTTGGAAACATAAGGATTGGAGAACTCTCTGGATCTGTTAATTATGCTGTCAATGTGGGAACGGAAATTGAGTTCACTATCACAGATTATTCTGAGGTCACACAAAGAGGTAACGAAAGGGACTGGTACGTCGGTTAGCATATAGACTCTCGGGTTGGGTGTAAGACGCTTGCGGGAATAAGAGATGGACTGGAATTTGGAGACATTGAGTTCAAGAAAGTTTTTCATTCACCATGTGGTGAAGGAATCGAGATCTTTCTGCAGGAGAAGAGAGTCGGTTGTGGAGGAGATATGTTTAATTATTTTCATGTCATCAGCATAAATGGACAGCTCTGAGTGATTGATGACACATTCAATGGACCAAGGGAAAACCCCTTGAGTGACCGAGAGGCGAAAAAGCAAGGTAAGGGGTTGAATTAGATGCATGGGACACTTTTTCAGAACGATGGCCGGAATGCAGTTAGGACCTGGGTTGAAGTCGTCCTCAAGCCCGTTGATACTGGCGGCGATTAGTTCGGGATCAGGGTCGAAAGACGTAAACGACGTAACACGACTAATCTAAGTCAAAAACAAAAATTAATTATTTCACTCTCAAAGAATGCTGATTTTCTCTAGTTTTTTTTCTGTTTTTCATTACGAAGAAATGCCAGTACACCAGTCGTTTTGATATTATAAAACAACCGGCAACAAAACAATGACCTCAAATTTCACACAATATCCATAACATTAAAAAGATACGTTCGGAAATCGTTAAATTTTATAATAAATTAATGTAATTGGAACTTTTTTCTAGAAATCAAAAATGACCTAAAATGCAAATCGGATGCAATTTACTTACCTCTCAAAGCATCGTTGGTCTGCAGATTAATTTATTTATTTGTTGTTTGAACTTCAAATGTATAAATTTATGGAAATATGTTCGCAGGTCACTCATTATGAATAAAACCGGTTATGTTTGCTATCAATTTTTTTGATGGAAAAAAATGTCGACCTTCTGGTAAGGTGACAGTTGTCATTGAACTTTCATTAAGTTCATTAGTTGTAATTCTCATCCTATAGATGGCTGAAGATAAAAGACGACAAAATGATGTTATTAATTGCAACTAACAATATATCACTAGTCACAGTCTAATTAAAAATTGCGTAAATAACGCGCTACGCTCTAGTTAAATTCAATATACGATAGCAGAAGTTTGTCACAATTTTTTTTCAAATGATACAAAAAATTAATCATTGAACACGCAGGTAAAATGTCAAAAATCTTTTCAGGTTCCTTTTACTTTTTCATGGAGAATATTTATTATCGTGTGTTTTGAGACCGATCGTGGGTCAAGGTCTATCGTCGTTGGATACAATCTTAAACTAATTCACACATCCGGATAAGTTTTGTTGAGTATATTCGAAAACATTAAGATAAAAACTTACATAATGGACGGGACAATAATTTGTTACCTAAATGGCAGCACATGTGATGTGAATCATTAAAAGCAATCATGTGAAGCTTTAGTATTTAAGTTACATACAATACTACATATATGTAATACAAAGTAGGAAAAAACCCTATGTAATGCTATCTGTATAGAATGATTAAAGAGTTTTTGTTTTTAGCAAAAACTTATTGCTTGTCGTCAAAATATTAATTTGGATGATTTCTTCTTTCCCATTTTTTACTTAAACAAACTGCTCCCATCATATTAAAAAAAAATCTGTATAGTCTGTATTCTGAAGGCTTAAAAAAGTAAATAATTGTCGGTAAAATAACGGATTTATAATGGATTTAATAATTATTAGGATTAAGTTTACTTTTGCTATAACTATCGCAACTTCGAATCTTTTATGTATTGGAAAGAGACGAGCTGTACTTCACCCGCTTAGCCAACTAACAACAGTGTCATTAGCCAACCTATTAAACCCCAAGAAGTTGTTAGTTAAACCTGAGTACAATTCTTTGGCGGTAAATCCCGAGTGCTACTCCAGCCATGGGCGACAGTGAAATGTAATAATCTTGGAGTTATATCGATAGGGAGAATATACTTTTTTGTTACCGTCAATTTCGTTCTGTTCAAGTAGGTACACAAGAAATCAGCTCCAAGGAGGAATTAAGGTATATATTATTGTGGACGTTTTGGTAGACCCTCAAAATTTCAGAAGGTGACGAAAAGGCTTAACAGTGTCTGGATGGCCTCCACATCTGAAAGAAAGTAAATGCCGCCCTCCTATAAACTTAACTTCTGCCTGAAAGACAGGAAGTTAATTTTATCGCAATTTATATTGAAACATCGAGACATTAATGTAATGGGTTTGTGAAAACTGTAATTACTGCGGTGTTATAGTATTTAAAAAAAATCACTATCTCTCAAGAAGAGAGATAGAAGGAAGACCACAGGACAGCAGATATTTCGTTCCTGAGTAGTCCACGAATCGAACGAACTGAGCAAACAATAAAGTCCTTGGTTTTGTCAAGCTCGTTAGTACAGTACTTATAATTTGTTCCAAAAAGATTGTCAATACACGCTCTTATGGAGTATTGCTGTCTGCTTTATTTTCCCATAATTTTCCTATGCCTCCATCCCTCTTCCGCAGCACGCTGTTGCCACGATTTCATCTCAGACCATTTTTTTATTTTTCCTCGTGGCCCACTGCTAAAAGATATAATCTGGCTACACTAAATGTGCTTTCCGACCATTCCAGTCACTCGAATTCGTATTATATCGGAGAACTTCGCATGTAAAACCACCTACCACCCACCACTGAGTGCTGATCACTGTCGCTCGGCCAACAGCATCTGGCTGCTGACAGAATCCAAGAAAAATCGAAAATCGGTTTTTGGCGAGTTTGTGAAATTTGGCATCATAACTTCCCATTTACCATGTACTGCCAATCTTTTTGGAACAGGGTATATAGTATAGTTGAAATCAAGTTAAATTCTTTTAGGTGAAAAAAACATAGATGTGTGCGTTTACCAATTTTAAGAGAAAGCTAGTTGATCGAACACCACTTATGAAAGCAGTCCAATTCAGAACTTTAAAATGCACAATCACGAATGGAGGAGACAGCACAAAAAGTCTTGGCATTTTCAGAATAAAAAAGAAAATTTGACAAAAAGGAGGGTACATTGATGTAAATAATATATAAGTGTGGACCAAGGTGGCTGCCTTTCAGTACCCCAAAAGAGTATATCTTATTGAAAAGAGAACCACGAAAATACTTGCTAAGGGCGACCTGACAAGTACGAGCGAAACCAATCAAAGAACAAAGTCGGAAACCCGAGAGCGACCAATTTATAAATCAAAATTGAATAATTAATTTTGAAAATATGCAGGCAACCTGCTTACAAGCTTGGATTGCCGAGATACAAACAGTTAGCCGTCCCCCCTTTCATAAAAGCATACTAACAAGTAGGTTTACAATAAAAATCAAGTAGATGGCATATTATACTAGAGTCTCAAAAATCTCAGCAATACAACACAACTTAGGAATCGGTCAATATATTTTTTCATCGGATTTGTTGCAGAATAATAAGGGACGATTTCCAAGATTTAGGAAAGACGCTACAAGAAATTGATAAGTTAAATAAATAACACAGAACAGAGACCAGAGAACGGAAACAATTCTTTCGCAAAGAAACAGGAATACTATCTGTTCCACACGAAAAACTATTATTAAACTATCATTAATGTGTTTCATGATTGCGGTGGTGGAAATTAAGTCGCAAGTGAAGAAAATCCCTAGAACTAATATCGTAGTTATTTTCAAGCAAAGCGGTCGTAAAAAAGTCATTAAGAAGATTTGTAATGGTCAGAGGATCGGTCCTTTCTTTATCACTCAGCTTCAGCGAAGGATCGTATCCGTCAGTCCTACGCATGGAATTAACAAATCTCCAAAACTGTTTAGGCTCGTTACGTAAAATTGCCTTCATTCTCTCAACGTAGATAATTATAGTTCGAGGACCTCAGGTGTACAAGTCACGTAAATTAAAATAAATATGAAAAAAATAAAAGTACATTGCGAAACACAATTAAAAAAATAATCATAAAAAACATTCACTGCCACATCAATGTCCCAAACGTGAAGAACATTAGACCAGTGACAATTAAGAATAGAATAATCAGCGTTTCCAAAATTTAAACAAATGTTACTGTGGATCGGAGATGATCAAGAACAGCGCAATTTGAAGAGCCGTACCTACCCTACCATGGTACCACCGGGATCAGTACCGAAGACCAAGTCCAGGAATCTGCCGTATTCGTTGTCAACATCGGAACACTGATCCAGAAGAAGTAAGACTATTATACCACGAAGGATGTAGCAATGTGGTTTTAGAAGGAGTCAATCCGCCATCATCAGAAGACACCCAGTTAACGGGTCGGCAGGTTAAAATCACCAAAGAGTAACAATTCGTCACATAGCCGCAAGGTATTGGATAGTTCATCAACAGGGGACAGCAAGCCGTTAATTAGAACCCGCAGTCGCAACCTCTCCTTTAGAAACTCCAGGTCCTCAGAGGCTCAAAGGAAAACTCAATAGTGGAGCATGGAATCCTCCGCGGAACAGCACACAGACCCCCAACCCAACAGAAGCATTCAGCGTGCGAAGATGTCGATCACGGCGAAAAACTATGTATTCAGGACAAAAATGTTCAGCTGATAAACCGCTCCCCAGAGCCAAATTTCAGACCACGTCGAAACATGAATTAATAGAATTGATATTGAGGTTAGTCGCCTTGGAATGAAGCCCAGTTAAATTTTTTTTGAACCAGTTTTAGGGCCGGAACTACATATGTCTTGGAATAAATTTCCACAGGCCAGATCTCAGGTGAAATTACATCGTGGAATAAAGCATCAATTTTACAAGATGTGAAGTAAGATCGCTCGCCATTGCGTAACTTGTCTATACTTCTGCTAATAATTCTGTCTTGCCTGTTCTACACAGTTCCAAGCCCCGGAAGCAAATACGATCAGCTGAGCATTGGTGGTAGATTTTCCTCTCATTTCCGTAGTAAAGCATATATATGCATTGAGATATTCTACTTTCTCGCAATATATTTCTTTATATTATGAAAGTCTCAACTTTAAATTTGTTTGTGGCGCATCTACAAATATTCTGAACATGTTGGGAACAGAAATCTTGTCCTGTACAATTTTCATCCAAGGTGCGGTGTTTCAAAGGAAATATGTACTCTCTTTTGTGTTCGTTTTGTTTTGAAATAAGTACTTGAAGCGCATCAATGACATCAGTATTCCTCTTTGCTTTTGCTTGTATGAGTGTAAATTTGTTACTGTGGTGCAACGAATGTTTAATCTTTGGCGTAAGTACATTGACGACACGATTGGTGGTGAAATGGTCACGACTTTTTTGCTCTTTGTGATTTCAGTTTTTTGTCTAACATTACCTTATCGTTTAATTTTACACCGGTGGATCCGATGTATGAAAGGCACAGCACAGAAGTTCTTATTTTCCCCGTAAAAAGGGACAAATCGATCTTCAATGGGTCGATTATTTATTCCAGATCGACGACTACTCCTATTTCGACAGAATGAAAGACTAACTATTATTGTCGCCTTTTTCAATTCAATAAATTCAAACACTTTTACAATCGTACATCGATCGTTTCTTTCTTGATTTCTTTCAACATAAAATATTTTTCAGAGTTTATCTGTCAAAAAGAAAATGTAGACCAAAAATAAGTGGCAAGATGACGCTGAAGTCATTAGATTCGTAATATACTAGATGAAATTTGCGAAATTCAATTCCAGGATTATGTGGGAATACTATGTCGTTTCAAGTGGTATTGACTGGTATGGGGTGACACAAATATGATATACCACGTTAGCTATTCTCCCAGTTAAGAAACTTAGATGAAAGCCATACTAGAAAACGTGTATTAAACTATGTTGTGTTATTTGGTTGTATATGGGGCAGTTGAGTTCATTATGGACAAAAACTCCTGCATGAATCTATCTTTGAACTGGTACAGTCGACCTTACTTAAAAGTGTCTCTTTCGTAGAAATGGAAGAAGGCTAACTCCGAAAAGATCACTTCAAAATGGGCTGCACATGTAATTTTCACGGCCTCAATATGTATGTATAAAGCAAAAAATAAGTTGAGTACAGGAAACTTTTGCGACGTCTTATGTGTGCAAATAGCTTTACGTCTTGAGAAATACGCCATAGTTTTTTTGCTAAATGTAAGATCAAAAAATATCCTTCTATTATAAGATCAGGGATATAAGGCGACTTTTCAGATAGCCAAGTCGCGCTCACACAACTCAGCCCCAAAACAACTAAAAGACTTACGCTTAAAAACTGTATATATGGGACTGATAAAGAACCCGCAATGCTAGGAATGAGGAAACTGATACGGTGGAATAATTCCTATGTCCTATAGTGCATCGAAATATGAGACGATTGCTGAGGAAGGAATCCTTTACAAATTACGTGAAGTAAGCATGGAAGTGTGGAACGCTATTCTACACTTAATAAAGACAATGTGTGAACTGGTTGAGCTTGTAAACTCGCTGTTTAGGACTTATTTTTACCAAAGGGCCATAGGTTTAGTAGTGATATAAGCTATGGTTCTTTTGAAGTGTGCCATGTTCCAATTCCAATCACTCAATGTACGATTAGGGGTAGTCTCACTCCCTCTCACTAATTCCCGTAACCCCTTCTGAGCATGGGGCGGAAGAACAACTTCACCCGCGGAAGAACAACTTCACCCAATTCGAGACAAGGATTGCAAGTGGACCTACCATTGAAAGTGGATTCCGAACCGCTGCGGAAGGGAAAATACCCCATTATTCCAAATTACAAATGTTGTATGAACATCGGCTTAATTCGGACTCTCGTAGGACGTAATATGTCTGACTGTGGTAACGCTATGAAATCGATGTGTTCTATGAAATTCCTCATTGCCCGCACCATCTTTTTAATTCCCGTAACCCTTTGCGGGGCATGAGGCGGATGAGAGAGAAGCATTTAATTTACAAAAATTTTACTTAAGTGTTCACTTAATTCCTTTTCTGCCAAGGCTGTGCTTGAGCATCATAAGGCATCCGTTAAGCTTTGGAATTATCATATAAAAAAAACTACTGCAAGCGTAAGTTCAATTTAAGATGGATTCCAAACCACCGACATAACTTTGCAACCCCCAAGGCCTTTTTTATTGGAATTTGCTGCCAGCGGAAAACAATGGGTCGCCGCCGGTGGGACTCGAACGAATTTAGCACGTAATCACCGACTCCATCGACGACGAAAGTCATTTACTTCATCGCCAGCTTTATAACATAAGCTAATATTATGACTTCATGCTGATATATTGGTATTGAGGCACTTCTATTTTGGACTATTATTATGGCTTCCACCGGATTTTTGTTGTTCCCTCCCCATAGTTCTTGTTCCAATGATAGTCAAGAAGATCTTCGTTAGCATAAATTGCATTTTATGCATTCGGTTATAAATTATACATTTATTCATAAATGAACGGCGAAAGATTGACTGTTAAAATAATTTATTGCTTTTTCATGCCAAATACTTAAAATACAAAATACTCAAAAAACACTTTTAATTGGTGATAAAAGGGAATCAGTCACATTGAACATTTCCTTAATTATTTATTATTGAAATTTCTGCTAATGCTGCTGTAATTGTATTTTGTTACTTATTAATTAACTATATACACTAGACTACAAACCAGAATCATAAGTCTCGTAAGTTGTTTTTCTCGATAAGTGCACATTTATGCTAACAAGATCCCAAACGGTTAATTTAGTAGCTATTATCGAAGGTTAATTTACATAATTCTCTAAGATTATCCACTTTTAAATAATTATTATTTGTTTAGAATGACACTGACAACTTGTAATTAAAACGAAACTATGACGGAGGCTAAACATGTGACTAAATAGTATGTTACGTCTACATAGTACGAGTATGAGCGCTAATAGAAATTTTTTCCTAAGGTAAAAGCGCATATCTCACGACCTTATATGTGATATTAATAATTAAAGAACAATACACTACTACTATCATTAAATCGACATTAACAAATTTGCAAATCCTGTGTTAGTAGGTTTCTATAAAGCTCAGTTTCCAGTCTTAAGCCGCGTCTTATCCTTTACCAAATTTTTAACCAAGCAGCACTAACCTGTCGACAACACGTTGAACTAAGAACTTGTATCTCTTTTTTAGACGAAGCCGAACGAGTTTAATTCTTTCGTTTGAAATGGAAACGATTAAAGTTATTTTAATATCTTAGATATTTTTTTATGCGTACTAATACTTTTTTCCTAGATAGGCTTGCAACTGGAAACATCTTCGTCTTTTAAGAATCGTTGAACCCCGTATTACTTAACCGTGCCTAAAAAAAACTTGAGTGAAAATTAAGATTAACTCACGTGAATAGTAACGTAAAAGTAAACGAAATTGTCGTTGCCTTCGACAACAACTTATTGAGTTTCACCTCACTGCGAGTGAGAAAATACTCACGGGAGTTACAGAAAGTGCCTGCTGATGTACAGAATCGAAATATCAATGTAGCCTAGATGATTATTCATGTCACCCGATTTCGTTGACCAACTGAGACGTGTCGCGCGAAGGCACCTATAGTGTATATTTTCCTATTGCTATTTTGAGAATAATTTAATCCTAGCATGTAGGCGGAGGAGGGTGGAGCCTAATTTTATAACACGTAAACCGACTTGGATGAAAATTTTTCTGGTGTATGTAGTATACTCTCCGCCCCGACTGGTACTATGAGAAAAAAAATTCGGGTGAGGGTGGGAGAGGGTGAGCCTAACTTCGTTATGAGTGGACCGATTTAGACACACTTTTTTTTCATACAGTATGTTTGAGAGTGGACTCGAGTGAAGTAGGAGCGGAACCTAACTTCGTAACGCAAAAAACGATTTGGATGATTGTAGAGTATAATTCGCCATTCGTAGCATATTCAACATTGTTGACCTGGAGTAGGAGGAAGGGCGACATCTAGCGTATTTATTGTATTTAGGATGGATTGGAGTTAAAGTAGGAGTGGGGTTAAAGTGGGGTAGGGTGGAGGAGGAATAGCGCCTAACTTCGTATTTCATGCACCGATTTTGTCATTCTTTTTACCGACGTCCCAAAATTTGAAAGATTTATTATTGTATATATAGTACCGTTACCCCATTGCTACTAAGAGGAAAATTGTGCACCCTGGGTGCGGGTGGGGGAGTGACGTAGCATAACTTTGTAACGCATGGACCGATTTGGATGATTTGCTTATTGTTGTAGAGATTACCTTGTTCAATTTGTTTCAAAAAATGTTGGCCTTAGATTTTGATTTAAACTCGCTTTCCTATATACTAATTGATTAAGCTCCACTGTTTAAAGAAAGAAAACGAAATTTATAATTTCACAGAAAAGACATTACTTTTTTTAATGGTTTCTTTTGTATTTAACTTTTAACCCACCCTTCAATTTCACACTTTAAAGGAGGTTTTTCCAAAATCACAGTGGTTTCTTTAAGTTCTTTTTACCAAAACAGAGCCTCGCTTTCAAAGTCTTTAATCAAACAGCTGGTAATGCATTTTAGAGCCTTATTTCTAACAGCTGGTTAAATGCAGGTCATGCTAAGATTCTACATTCATATTTCATTTCAAAGGTTAAATTTATTTATGTGCAATTGAAAAATTTTCACTCATTGCAACTGTGCTATTGATCGTTCCACTACAGTATATTAGATCCCGTGAGTAGATGTTGCCATTATATTTTTCTATCGTTTTCCAAATTATTTCTAGTATTCATATATCTCCACCACAGTTCGACTCCATAGAAAATAATAACGCTTTTGAAAAGTCAAAAACTCATTCGTAGTATAAGTTCCTATTAACTTCCTCTTTCTTTATGACAAAAGGCAAGGTCTGTGCAACTTCATCAATTAACTAATTATTACAAACATTTCCAATAATATAACAAGCTGATTTTTTACTTGGGCCTTAAAAAGATTTAAGTTCGCACAATAAAACTGGCGGTTGAAAAGGCGAGACATTAGAGAAATAGGCTCGTGCGTACCGTAGTAAGTAGTATGTTGATAAACATGAAAAAAGTCGTGATTCTTCAAGTGACGACGCGAAACTAGGAGAAAAGCCGTTATCTTAATGTCCCAAACTGGCCACAGCTGCCTTGACTGTTGTCAAATCGCGCCACCTTTCCTTAGCAGGCTGAATAGTCTTAAGGTCAACTTATCTTTTGACTGATTCTAGACTCTAGAGGGCAGCCGATCGACCTGTCTATACAGGAAGCGTTCAGTTGAGAATCTTTCTTTGCAAGCGATTTTTCTCGAATCCCATTCAGGCCACAGCTGCCTTGACAGGCTGCATGTGGTTAAGTTACTCCATCTTTGCTTAGCGAGCTAAATAACCTTAAGGTCAATTTCTCTCTTCACTGATTCTAGCGGCCAGCCGATCGATCTGCCAATAGAGGAATCATCGAATTGTGATCCCTCCTTTGCCAGCTCATCAGCTGCCTCATTCCCTTGAACACCACTGTGACCAGGGACCCAGCAGAGAGTTAACTTGTGGCTCGCCCCTAACGTCCGGAGACCAGCCAGACACCTGCCGACCTGCCGCGACCTGACTAAATTTGAGTCCATCGCCTTGATAGCTGCTTGGCTGTCGATGTACAAACATATTTCGCTACCCATTGGTAGGTTTGGGCGCCCGTGTATTAGTGCTACCGCCCTTTCTATGGCCAAGATCTCCGCTTGGAATTTTTTCTCAACACTATGCCCAAAGGATGATTAAACATAGGAGTTCATTTTTTCCTTCTGGAAAGTCTTTGATCCGAAACTCAGAATTAATAGAATAGCGTTTTAAATCACGCAGCTAAATTTCGATTCGAGGGGTACAGCTTTTTTGTGATGTAGCCAAAGCGAGCTAGAAAACAGCCCAGAAACCAATTTAATTTTTTTATATTTTTATGAAAAACTCAAAGGCAATCCAAGAATTAAGCCTGACTCCATGGCATGGTGATCGTGCCACTCAACTATTGATCAAACTCCGTCTACAAAAATAAATATGTTTTACAAGAATAAATAATTTTTCCGTGGAGGGAGGAGAGTGATCCTATAAACCTTACCCTCCATGCAATCATGGCCTATGTAAGCAAAAATCGTTAAGCTGCTTAGTATGTGCGAGATCCAGTTCTTTATTATCGGATTTACTCCATGTTTTGACAGTAATAAAAGCAGTAAGTTTTGAAAACCTGAACAGGGAGCCCTTCATGCTAAAGTACGCTTGCTGCTTTAAAGCTAGATTACATCTAACGATTGCATTTTTTTATCTCACATTCACACGCATTCCTTATTGTTCCTAGCAGGTAGCAGGTCACATCTACCCGACAATAGCATAATAAATAATTTGAAAGATTTCTATCGATTTAAGTTATATGTATATAAATGAAAATTGTTGCCTTTGATGACATTTAACTTAAGAGATGGAAGAAAAAAATTATTAAAATTGGCATTATTACGGATTTGAATTATATTCTCTGTGCAAGATGATCCTATCAGTTTAGAAAATTGTAAAACATATATAGATTTATCATTTCCGAAAATATTTCATTACATACTATAAGACAATACTAAACAAAAGCTTTATCAACCCATATCATTTTATCTCATATATCAAATCAAAACAAACAAGAAATCACACGATAAGAAAAATGCTAATATCAAATTCGAGCACATTCCCGAGTACAAGCGTGTGAAAAAAAAAATTCTGACTCACAAACGGAACAGCTGTTCACTTGTAAAAGGTCGCTTCGTGTTGTAAAATCAAAACTTAAAAACATCTGAGATTTCTGATATGGCACCGTACGCACGTCTTCATTTAAGTAAAAAATAAAAAGAAATGGTGATAGCAGGGGTGTACGGTTTAGTCGCTGACCGGCTTGTAAATATTTCTTCGAATAAACAATAAAAAATCGCGCACAAGATAGATTCGTACTACAACTTTTATTTACATTATTGCAGTTCAAGCGCAGAGATTGATCTTGAAAGTTGGTTGCTCGCGACCTTAAGAAAAACTTTTTCTCGAACACGTTGTTAGAGCAACAGCAAGCCAACAGGTGTGTAATTACGATTGTCGATGATGAAATTTAAGATGAGAAGTGAAGGGAACGTTGGCTAAGAGAATTGCTCAATGCGATATGTAGTCATATGGAGATACTGTAAATATCTATACATACGGTGAAAGGCAGTGTCCTTATCGAACTGTGTCCAGACAGTTCTTACTTAATTGATTGTTCTCACGGTCTATGAAATTTACGTTAAATCTGTTCCCATACTGTTTTTGCATGACTGGTAGATATTATTATGGCATGCGAAAATTTGGTGATGTTTAGAAATTTGGTTAGCCTTCGCGGTATAATAGAATCAGTAGTTGCGCTAAGAACTAACTTAGTAGAAAATTTATGCACAAGGTAATACAAACATTCCGTTGATAGCAAATGTATTTATTCAAGTAAG
This sequence comes from Leptarthrus brevirostris, assembly GCA_964036015.1. Lineage (NCBI taxonomy): Eukaryota > Metazoa > Arthropoda > Insecta > Diptera > Asilidae > Leptarthrus > Leptarthrus brevirostris. The sequence continues at coordinate 22,731,447 of OZ038371.1, forward strand.
ATTTAAAAAGATGTGCGATTGATTTGAATTTATAATTTAAACCAAATATCTTTTAATAAATATACTATTCTGTATAGCGTTGGCTGTAATTGATGTCTAGAAGGGTTTAAAATAAGCAAGAGGAGTTCTTTACTACACTCTCACTAGTGAGCGATTGTCGATAGTCGAAATCAAAGGAACCACCGCATAATTATGCATCCATGTTCAAAGGGAAGATTTGTTTTTTCTGGAAAAAATCTGTATAAAATAGGTCATTAAGTCCACAATTCTCAACTAACATAGATTCACTGAAACGTGAAATATATCATTTTTAAACAAGATAATACTTCCCCTCACAAATAACTAAAAGGGAATTAATTGATTTTTAATTGAGAAATGTTCCCCCATTTCGCATATTCCTTTCATCTAGAAACTTTTTCGATACCAAACCAACTTAATACAGCCACCGAAATTATTCTAAGCCCATATAAAAATTCCCCTTTTCTTTATAATGCAGCATTCTGCGCATGTTACTTAATGGCACAGTCTAGCTAGACCTTAGACTAATTGGTCTGCTGTAGGGAAAATATTATTCATAAAACATTAGAGAAGTTCATTGAAAATATTGTTTAAAGAAAATTTAGACAGGGTTAACTACCTAGGCGTAGAGAAATCTCAGCCTCGTTAACAAGAAATTCAGTAAATTTGGTAAAAGTTGGTGCAAACGGCAAGTAGTTGTGTTTTCGTTCGGTAATCGAACAAATTTTCAGGAAATCGGGAAACTTTTAAATTCACATTACAACTAGCACTGCTGGTCCATAAAAAACTTATTTAATTCAAACTATTTAAACAAATTTAAATTTTACAATTCACTCTTCACTTTTCAAAAGTTTGTGGACAGATTGGCCAATTATGACAGTAATTTCGCGCAAATTGCGTCCATCCAGAATTATTGCACAGACCTTGTATTCTCTAGACCATGACCTAATGGTACAAAAATTTTATTTCGATACGCAGGTTCGTGCGAATTAAAGTATTATTAAGCACAATTGCGATGGCCGACGAAAAACGAATAAAAAAGTTCAATGCCAAAAATACGAAGTATACGTACTGAATTTAATAGAAATGCACAATATTTGAACTTCCAGCGAACGACAAATTGGTCGTTGGAACAGAGCAATTTTCTAATTTGGTCGTCAGTTTCACAATACTGCCAACATGTGGAACAATTTTGACGTTTTGTCACAGTAAATTTTGTGTGAAATTGTTTGGCGTCAGTAATTAAAAAGACGAAGGTATTAAAAAAGGGATTTTGATGAGAATTAACTAATTGTCACTCGTCAAATGTTGAATTCTTCTTCACATTTAAAATCCATTTAAAATCCAGTAGATGTGAGCTCGGAAAACATGACAGTTCGGCCATTTCCTTACGTTTCGTCATTATTTAATTTTTGTTGTACCACAGATTAAATAATTCTTGCACACACAAATATAAGTGCACACTCTCATAACCAAAACCAAAGAGAAATGCTGATGTCATTGACGCATTTTAAGCTCTATTTTCTTCAACAAAACGAACGAGAGTTTTTCCTTTAAAACACATGAAAATTGTAAAGACAGACACTTTTTATTGTGTTCACATGTTCAGAACATTTGTAGATTAACCTCAAGTAAAATTCAATTTGAGACTTTAAAAATATTGCGAAAAATACTAAGAGAAAGTAAAATTAATTTTTCTAATGTTTACTGTGGCAAATTCCAGTATGTTTACACCACCAATGATCAGCTGTTAATGTCAGCTGCCGGGCTTGTATCTAGAGTAGGCTGTACGATGGCCTATTTTGACATTTTTTCATGGAGCGACGCCAACTACCTAACTTACTCTAATTTACACGATCAGTTTCAAACCTGGAATCTTCATACATTGATTATTTGGAAAGAATAAAACCGCTATTGCGCGCGCTCAAGCAGTTTTGGAATTTTACTAATTGTAAGCGTAACTCCGATGTGTTTCGAATACACAGATAACAATGATCCTCTTACTATCGCCAATCTTTTTATTGACTTCTTCAAAACTTCGTTCTACCTGTGATATAAATCTCAATAATTTTCTCACTCGACGAGGCTTCCGCCAACCACATTTACTTTTAAGAACCTTATACTCGACGGCGCCACGATTTCAAGACTACTATTTAATCTGGCGGATAATTTATCGTGTGGCTTCGGTAGTATTTCTACCTACAGCATTTCTTAAAACATGTGGTTTGACTATTGCTTCGGTTCTCTATAACCTGATTAATTTGTCAATTTGCTGTGGCACTTTTCCGAAAGCATCAAAACTCTCTGTAATTCCTCCGTTGCATGAGACTGAGGTGTCTAACTGTAGGACCAATGCGAATCTTTGTTGCATTGCTAACATTTTTGAAGCGTTGATTTCCGACAACCTCTACTTACACTGTAAAAGCATAGTTTTATGAAGGGTAAGTCGACTACTATAAACTTGTTAGAATTATCAAGTTTCTGTATTTCAGCCAATGAAGCTGGTTACCAGGTTAATTACATTTTTACTTATTCAACTAGCCTTCGACCGGCTTGACCACAGTATATTTCTTCAGAAACTTATTGTTCTTGGTTTCCCTACTAATTTTGTCAAATGGGTTAAATCGCATTAAGTCATCTTCCTCAACGAGTTCGCTTTCGTGATTCACAATCAAATATTATCGAGATTACGTCTGGTGTACCGCAGGGTAGCCATCTCGGTCCGTACCATTTTACAATTTACATTACGCTTATCCTACTCTCGAATACTATTATGCGGGTAATGCTAAAATTTTTCTGGCAATTTTAAACAAGCGCGATTGTTTAGTTAAATTCTGTGTAGGAATTCTCGCAAAACTGGTTGCCTTGTAAGTACGTAAAAATGTAAAAATGGGTAGGAGATTACATACATGCTGTGTTCAAACGGTTGAAGGGGAATGACCAACCAATTTACAAAATTTTTACTTATCGCAGGCCAAGCGCTCTGAAGTGTTAAAATCACACACCAGCTCCCAACCAGGCGGCTGAGGATTTAGATACAAGTGCCGTGAAACGGCAAAGGAGAACTACAGATCATGCGCACAAACTTGACACATGAATTCCTTGCCATGAAATTTTTTCTGTTGCCGCAACACTTTTTGGGCATGCGCTTAATTTATCGAAAAGGTTTGGTTGGCTGGAAGCAAACAAATTGTCTGAGAATCCCTACCCTGATATCGACGTCTTTTACACTTACTTTTGAACTTCAAAAGTGTATGTCGATGCCTTTTCACGTAAAAAATTTCCCTGACACAATTAATGGTCAATCTTTGAATAGATTAGACGAGACTAAGGATTTGTGCGTCTTGATCAATTCGCGCTTTTCATTTGAGAACAATATTGACGTTACGTCAATAGGGCGAATACCTCATTGGGTGTTATAAAAAGTTGATCCGAAGAATTTATAGACCCATATATTACGAAGATTTTGTACGGCACACTTGTTAGTACGCTAGCTATGTTTAGTCCCCTTTGCACGCGGTGCACATCAACCGCATCGAGGTAGTCCAGTGCAGATTTTTTAATATTCGCACTCCGCGGTGTTCCCTTGGACCAACGCTTTTGTTCTTCTTCTCTTGTCTCTTTGAATTCTTTGAAGAAAATACGAGATATTGCCAGAACTGTTTTCGTTTTTAACTGCTTGAAGGACGAAATTGATTCCCCTGAGCTCCTTGCTTCTTTTAATATCCAGACGCATTGATTGAGAGGACGCGAAATTCTCCAGGTATCTCTTCATGAATTTCGTAAATAAATATAGCACTGGCGGCAAAGCTATCAATAATAACTCGTCAGAAAAGACAAATAATTTCTAAAGCCATTAATGATAAATTCTTTGCTAATGAAATTAAGGTGGAACCACAACTTCCATGTACCTCAACTTAGCAAAACACATTTCTCGAATCAAAAATCTAACACTCTCATAATTTGTTGCTAAATAGTTGCTAATTAGTTGTAGAAAAAAATAATTTGTTGCTTTTTATTAAAAAAAAAAATGGGACGTTCTGCTAAGTTCAGCTGAAGTTAGCAGAACACCTTCATGAAAAATTAATTTACAGAATCGGGACGGTGCCTAAATTATTAAGTGAATTTGTTGCTAATTAGTTGCCGGGAAAAATATTATTGCTCTTAAGTTTTTTTTTTCAAAAATGAGGTGTTCTGCTAACTTCAGCTGAAGTTAGCAGAACACCTTCATGAAAATTGAATTTACAGAATCGGGACGAAGTCTAAATCATTCAGTGAATTTGTTGCTAATTAGTTGCTGAGAAAGAAATTATTTCTCTTAAGTTTTTTTTTCAATAATGGGGTGTTCTGCTAAGTTCAGCTGAAGTTAGCAGAACACCTTCATGAAAAATGAATTTACAGAATCGGGACGATGTCTAAATCATTCAGTGAATTTGTTGCTAATTAGTTGCTGGGAAAGAAATTATTTCTCTTCAGTTTTTTTTTTTTTTTAAATGGGGTATTCTGCTAACTTCAGCTGAAGTTAGCAGAACACCTTCATGAAAAATTAATTTTCAGAATCGGGACGAAGTCTCAATCATTCAGTGAATTTGTTGCTAATTAGTTGCTGAGAAAGAAATTATTTCTCTTAAGTTTTTTTTTCAATAATGGGGTGTTCTGCTAAGTTCAGCTGAAGTTAGCAGAACACCTTCATGAAAAATGAATTTACAGAATCGGGACGATGTCTAAATCATTCAGTGAATTTGTTGCTAATTAGTTGTGCACAACGACGACAAAAAATAATGAACCAACCCATCAGCATGAGCTGTTTTACCAGAGATATCGAAAAAATTATCATTACTTGGATTTTCGCGTTTTTTGCATTGCGGAAAATTTCGCAACTCCAAATTATTAAAGTTAATAACATTTTTCAAAGAGGAATTCCTACAATTTGTGTATTTATGTTCTCCTTTTTTACTTACTTCAGTTGAAAACTGGAAAAACCAGAATTTTAAGGGCGATGTCCATCACTTCAGATTGAGAATTGTCTTCTTTTTAACAATCCGAGAGCTGTTTTAAATTTGATGTAATTTTTTTTTCAAATTAGGACCACGTTACGTTAAATAGACAAATTACAATGTACACTTTTGTGAATATTTGGTTTTAATAGTACAGTTTTTCATTACATATTATATGTTATCGTTGGATAATCAGTATAGGTATGTCATTTTATAAATACAGCGAACAGATAATAAAATTATATTTATTGAATACTTTTTTATTCACTTATATAATAGTTATTCCTTTTCCACTCTATATAAAATATAATAAAAGCATTATAAAAATATCTTTTAAATTACTTTGGGTAATTATCACTGATATCATTATTATTACAACAAATCTTTTTTTTCATCAATACTCAGTATGGAAAACAGAAAATCCAAGTAATGATAATTTTTTCGAAATCTCTGGCAAAACAGCCCATGCTGATGGTGTGGTTCATTCAGCTGAACTTAGCAGAACACCCCATTTTTGAAAAAAAACTAAAGAGCAATAATTTTTTCCCAGCAACTAATTAGCAACAAATTCACTGAATGATTTAGACTTCGTCCCGATTCTGTAAATTCATTTTTCATGAAGGTGTTCTGCTAACTTCAGCTGAACTTAGCAGAACACCCCATTTTTGAAAAAAAAAACTTAAGAGAAATAATTTCTTTCCCAGCAACTAATTAGCAACAAATTCACTGAATGATTTAGACTTCGTCCCGATTCTGTAAATTCATTTTTCATGAAGGTGTTCTGCTAACTTCAGCTGAAGTTAGCAGAACACCTCATTTTTGAAAAAAAAACTAAAGAGCAATAATTTTTTTCCCGGCAACTAATAAGCAACAAATTCACTTAATAATTTAGGCACCGTCCCGATTCTGTAAATTCATTTTTCATGAAGGTGTTCTGCTAACTTCAGCTGAACTTAGCAGAACATCCAGTTTTTTTTTTAAATAAAAAGCAACAAATTATTTTTTTCTAAAACTAATTAGCAACTATTTAGCAACAAATTATGAGAGTGTTAGATTTTTGATTCGAGAAATGTGTTTTGCTAAGTTGAGGTACATACAACTTCCTGGTACTCCAAAGCGAATGCAAATAGTTCTGAAAGCTGATAAAAAACTTTGCATTTGTAAAACGATTGGGGAAATCTGCATTAGCATTGCAACACAAAAGAAAGAGGTTAGAATGGCAAAGAAATACATGGATTTTGAAAAGAGTGGGAATACTGTTCTCTTCAGTACCGAAAAAAATACAATATAAATGGTCCAGATGGCGTGCAGCATTGTTGGTATGATCTAAGGCGTGAACAAAAAGTGCGGGCGCCTTATTTTTTTGTGATTAACACGTAAACTGACGATTACATAACTACACATTATATTATATTGGGAACTGATTTCATATTCCAACAAGACAATGCTGCAATTCACACCTAAAAGTCAGCAAAGAAATAGTTTTGAGACAAAGAATTGAGCTTTTAGACTAACCCCCGTGCAGTCCAGACACCTATTGAAAACCTGTTTATGAGAATTAACCTGGAATGAGATTCAGCCAGAAACTATGAGAATATTAATAAATTCCACGCGACTTTAAGTTTTTAGAGAATCACTTGCATAAATTTGTGATAAATTATTGTTAAAAATTTAAGATTAGATATAAATTGTAATAAAACAACAATTTATTGGGATCTAACCGTTTTATTTCCTTTTTTTCTTTTTTTTTCTTGAACTTTTAATTATTTCGCCGAAGCAAAGTCTTAGAGAGGAATAAAAAGGATAAAACACATTGGTAGCATGCTTACATATTTTTTAACAGTGGCGAAGGACTATTCGAGTTAAGGAACTAAGTGGTACTCCCGAAAAGCTTTAAAAAATATAAACTTTCAATAATAATAATAAATTCATTGCTAAAACGAAATTACGTTTTCGAGAAAAAAATTATTATTTCCGACTTATTTGACTTAATTGCGATTTAATAAATCTACGCAACCCAAACTAATTTACATAATTTCGTTATCCGGAAAAACATTCCCACGTGTATAGCGACATTAATTATTGTTGATAGCCCAAAAAAATTGTCAACTACAAAGAAGTCTTCTCTAAAATTCTAACGGCTTTCAACAATATAAGACACCTACTTAAATTTATTAAAAATGGAAACGTAATTAAGAGCCACCAAATTCTGGGCGACGAAAAATCAGGTATAACCTTCGAAAACAAGTTTACAAATTATTCGAATGATTTGTTGCTGAACTGGACCAAAAAAGCTCTTGCTGAAGAAAGTAATGTGCCATAAAATTAACATATTTCCAAACTTTTCGAGATAAACTTCACCTTGAAAGAGGCTTTTATAAGTTTGAACACGGAAATTGAAGTGGCCTGCATCCGACCCAACAGCTGGTATATGACGTTGCCGTCTATTGTATTTCGGGCCCTGTAACGAATACAAGAAAAAATTCTTAATTCAAACGTCACAAATCAAATTCGAGTTTACGAAACTGGGTCTTGGCTTTTAATTGAAGGACTGCTAGCGTCAATCAAGGCTGATTACTAGCTAGTCTTAAGAGTTCGGTAAAAAGGTATGTTGAATGTACCACTTTTTGGGTGTCTTGAATTGAGGAAATTCTCTTACTGTTAATAAAATTTATTCACAAGTTTTTTATATTTTAAATTTGTTGGATAATAGGTATTGATTGAGGAAGAAGTTGCCATCTTAGTAGGAAGCAATAGGTTTAGTTAGAAAACAGGTTCTGAGAAGAGTACATGAAATTGGCGGAAACGTATTAACACATTCTATGGCAGGTCATACCAGGACAACTTGCTCACGCTCACTATAACTCATTCCGTGATAAAACTTAAGCTGGAGACGCAATAAAAACCACGTTCCGTTCCGTAATTATTTAAAAGTGAATTATTTGAAAAATACAAAACCTCACGGTATAGAAAATGGTCTATGCAATAAGAAATGTCAAATCGTGTGACGTCGGCTTGGTCATGCTGTAGGAAAAATATTATTCAAAGTTTATTAAAGCAGGCCATACACGATCAAGTCTACCGGTGTATGGCTATCGTTGTGCATGACAAGTCTACATGAAGCAAAAATCGAATTTCGATTCTGCCGACTTGATCAAGCCTGCAGCGTCATGCAAACTTGTTCGTGTGTATGAGCGGTCAAGTATGCATGACGTTAGTCGGAACGATTTTTTCTTTTTGGTTTTTTAATTGCGAGCAATAAGCCTAGGATGGCTAACGCGTCGTCGTCCGTCACTGGTGACGCCATGGTTTCAACTGGTGCGGCATCATGCAAACTGGACGGTTAACTTGATTGATTGAGAGTGGAGACTTGATCGTGTATGGCCTGCTTAAGAGTAGTACACTGGACATGTTGCTTAATTAAAATTTAAACACGATTAACGTCTTTACTTCGTAGTGAACGTAGTGAACTTCCAGTCTCTTTAACAAAGAATTTAATAAATTTCTGCCAAAAGTTAGTAAATAATTATGTCTTCCTTTGGTAGTCGGTTAATTTTTCAACAAGTCTCAAATTGGAAAAATTTTAAATTCACTTTACAAAAAACACTACGGATCCATAAAGAATTCGTGAAAAATTTATACTTCTTTAATTTAAAATTAAATTTACTCCCCTCTTGTCAAAACATCGGTCATATATGATAGTTTTACACACAACATGGCGCCCATCCGGAGTTTTTGCACAGAACTTGTATTTTCTAGACCGTGCATAAATTTATAATGGCAGGACGAAAAACACCACAATCAGCAGGACGGAACGGAACGATGCATTTAAAATTGACCAACTTAAAACTCTTTTAACCTAAAATATTTAACTAGCGATTTGTTTATACTATAGCTTTTAGTTGTATGTTACTGTGGAAATCTTGGTCTAATTTTAAATAGCTGAACGTGGCGTTATTATTGTGACTCATTGAGAAAAATAGCGAAATGGAACGGCAAGTGACGTTTTTAGTGTGACTCGCGGCTTTATTTAGGCATTTCATTCCTTCTTGGTTCACACCAGAGGGCTACTCCTTCAGTCAGACAACTTTTAACAAGAAGGAATCCATGCGAAAATTATTCTAGAGGTTAAAGAGAGTATCCAATTGCGACACGGAACTTTTTAGAAAAGTATGCTTATAATGCTTGAAGTAGTCAATGGAGCAAGTGATAACGTGTCGGCCTCCATTCCGGAGGTCTCAGGTTCGAACCCCACCGACAGGACCCCTGGTTGTTTTCTAATGACAACAGATAACGAAAAAAGAGGCCATTGGGGGTTGCAGAGTAAAGTCAATGGTTCGGAATCCACGTTAAATTGTAGGTCCACTTACAATCGTTGTTTCCTCGAAATGTGTGAAGTTCTTCTCCCGCCGCATGTCATGTTACGGGAATTAGAAAGCATCTCTCTAATAACGTGTTTTTCATTTGTGGAAGATGTCTGCTAATGAGATGTATTGGACTGTCCAATTCCATAGAATCTCCTTCCATTTGGGTTGCTTTGGTATAAACTATCCTGTTATTAGTTGTACTAGAAATTTGGTCTTAGATTCCCCAGACCGGAAACTAAAAGTGTTCAGATACCTCCTCCTCAATTAGGATACCTTCGATCTTAAAACAAAGATTTTGGCCATTCGCATAATTATGAAGTGCACATTTAAATATTATTATTGGACTTCTAGATAGTCGTACAGCCTCAATGTAGAAAAAGGAAAAACATAAACATTGAATGAAATTCTTTTGGGGAGATAGAATAAAAGTAATATTCTCTCGCGGGCGGCTTTGGTACGGTCAATCATTTCACTTTCTTAGCGACATACTTAGCTGCCAAGAAAGTAGAAGCGAGGAAAAGTATATTTGCAGTTAATTTGTCTAAAGACAAGTGGACTACAAAAATTAGAGCAGACAATGCGTTTACTTAACTAACTATTTAACTATCAGGCATACTTGGCCATGGTAGAAAGCAGGCGACTTTATACATATAAAGACCATTCAGGAGCTCTGAAGAAGTCAGGACTGCTACAAACCAACCACTGACTAGCAACTAGACTTCCGTTTGTCGAATAAGCTACTCCATCCTAATAAGACGGCAAAATGGATACTTCCGGCTAAGGGGATCTTAAAAACAAGTTTTGATACTTAGTTCCCCGATAGCGGGGATGGTTCCCGAAAATCTGTGAATTGGACAGAATTTGGAACCTTATATAAACGATAAAATAAAAGAAAGTGTCAGCTTATAATGCGTCAATGACGTCATAACTTCTTGTTTTTAATTATATGATTGTGCAGTTGACATTTTGTTGCTAAGAAGGTATAATCCATGACGTACATCATTGTTATCATCATTTCTGGCTAAATCAAACAGTGAACAGTTTTAATTACACACACTCGACCTTTCGCGTGGTTTTCATTGGTCAGTTGACTATCAGACATACATTAAAATAATCAATATTTGCTGCTACAAAATAAATAATTTCAAATCTCTGGTTTGTCCATTTTTCTTTAAGATTGTGAAACGGCAAAGTTTGCACAGCCACAGCCTACCATAGTCTTAGATACAAGCCCGGAAACCATGACAGTTCGGCCATTTCACCACCAGGCGTTTCGTCATTTCATTTTTGTTGTACCACAGATTAACCAATTCTTGCACACACGAATATAACGGCACACTCTCGAATGTTGTCATTGACGCATTTTATGCTCAATACTTCTACGAAACCAGCACAAGAGAGTTTTCCCTTTAGAACACATGAAAATTGTATAAGAGAGACACTTTTTATCGTGTTCACATGTTCAGAACATTTGTAGGTTAACCTCAAGTAAAATCCCAATTAAGACTTGAAATATATTGCGAGAAATACTACGAGAAAGTACTATACTCCAAACTTTTCCTTATGACTGTTTCAAGTTTTGTTTTGTTTACACCACCAATGCTCAGCTGTTAATGTCAGCCTCCGGGCAAAGATTACTATTACTAGATAAACGGCTTCGAACAAAGTAGTGAAAAATGTTTGGTTGCTTTTGTATATTTCCCGTATCGGGCAACCCTGCAGTCAAAATTAAAAATTTGTTTTCCGGGAGAGTTTGCGGATAAGAGCCACGTATACTTTTCATATATGCATTTACAAATATCAAATGTACTTCGCTCATTAAAAGATCAGAATACATCGACAGTTTACGCACATAAATAACTAACTCAGTCATGTGATTCACATGAATTCTTTTTATTGGTCGTATTTTTTAGTACATTTTTCTCTTCGACAAGATTTGGCGGTACTTTTTTAACAGGAGTATGTTATTCTCTCCGGATGAGAACAGAATTTTGACAGGAATAAGTGATTCTCTCAAATAATTTTGACAGGAGTAAATGACTGCACACTACCTGTACTCTTTATTTGCATGTATATTCTTATGACTTTAAAATCTGGATATATTTCGTTTTACTGTGGTGCCAGGGTTACTTTTTCAGGACTAGCTGGGTATTTTAGGGAGCCGTTTATCTAGTAGTAAGTAATCTTTGCTCCGGGCTTGTATCTAGAGTAGGCTGTGAGCATGTAGAATTTCCCAACGTATTAATATAGTTTACTATCGGAAATGCGATCTGTTTACATCACTAATGGACAGGTGTTCATATTTTCTGGCACAAGCTCCTCAGATACAAGTCAGGAAACATATTCGAGCAGCTGTCGCTGTAATAAATAATACGAAGATATTGGGAAATTCTTATTTGCCGTAGTATTTTTCGGGATATGTATTACAGTCTGCACTTTAAATATACTTGAAGTGTGTTTTAAAGTGAATCCCTTTCTCTCGTCCACACTTTGTTGATATGAAGGTATACTCCATGACGTACAAAAAAGTTCAAAATAAAAAAAACAGTGGCGACAAGCTTGCTGGTAAAATGGGCGTTATATTTAGAGTACGATTAGCGTCTAATCATCACGTAATTACTTATTATCATGACCTTGTGTATAGCTTATAAAAACCATTTTCAGTGGCCACACGTAAAACTATGACATCGTTTAGTAATTTGCTTTAAAGAATATTTTCTAGAAACTAAAAGCGATATAACCGATAACACCGGAACTTAATGGATAAAGGGAAAAGCTATAGCACACGTAGTATTTCTCGTTTGTTGATAACATCTGTTACCTCGATACTAACATTGCCAAAAAAAACAAAAAAAAAGGATTTTAGTTCTCCAATAAATATATTGAGGAGAGGACATGTGCAGCTGTCAAAAGTATATTTTATACGTGAGCTGCCATAAGAACACATTACATTTTCGTAATATGTTTTTGTTCGATGGCGGTTGGAAGCCGTTACTTTATCCGACCGGTTGACTCCTGAAATCTTTCGGTAAATCATGGATTCCCCCGTAACGTAAACGGTTGCCTTCCCCTTTCCCCTCATCTGTACGTCTTGTAAAAATATTACCATTTGGTCCTATACGCTAATGACGCAAATATTCGTCGATTGAGCCAAGAAGAAATTAGGAATCTTACAGATCGGTCACAATCATCATCACAAGGGAAAAACTTGTGTACGCGAATTAAATAAAATTAATCTCATATTTTTTTAAATAGATTAAAATTCAGACCAAAAGAAATCGTACAATACCTTTTAGAAAGAAAAGTCTTAAAAAATCGATCGTAAAATCATAACTCTCTGAAGGACAACATATTGATTAAGAATTCCAAGTATGAATGACTGTGGCATCTTGAATGACCTCTGAATTTTACAGTCACTGGCTGATTGAGACTTATATAAATTGATATGTGCACAAAAGCACGTGGTATATTAATAAAATAAATATTTACGTGCCGTATAAATTATGACCTTAAAAGCAAGCTGCAATTTCAGTTGTTTAAACTTTTGGGATCCGTGAAGGTTTTTCAGGGCAACGATTCTTTTTCAGCTTTACATTTACACAATGTACACGTCAGTTTTGTTTTCCATTATCATTATTATTTGGTGATATTAAGAACAGGTTTGAAAGGTCCTCAATGAAAAATATGTTAATAATATTCGTTAGGTATATGAATCGCTCGAGGCAGAGTCTTAGGTATGGCAACAAATCTTTTCAATGGAACTGTTAATTAGAGGCTTATAAGTCAAAGCGCCAGGTCTTGATTGAATTCATAAACATACTATGGAAATTTTAGATTTCTAGACATTTCTTGGAACTTATGAATCATTACCTTTTAGAGCTTTAAGTGGAGAAGAAATATAAGACAGTTTACAGGGGCATTCACCTTTACTGAGGTGAATTTTTATGTTTTCTTTCAAAATTCCTAGAAAAAAAATAAATGATCGATTTTATTATAATAAAATGTTAAATATGCGTTGTTCCAATTAATCGGTATTTTTTCTATTATTTTGTTACATTTTATTTTTCTCAAAATTTTAACTAATGACAATTGAAGATCACTTTCCAAAAAAAAATTCGATCAATGGACATCCAAACTGCTTTCAGAGGTGGCTGTAGCAAAACTGGTCCCCATAGAGCTAACTTATATTTTCAAAATAATTTAATAGGTACTCACTAAAATATTTTTGAACAAAATTTTTTAAGTTTTATGGGTACAAAAACTAATTAAAAGCGAAAATGTTGGTTTAGGTGCTGGTAGGCACTGCTTGAGAAAATCTTAAAGCTGATGTCAATTTTAGAATCGGCGGAATTGATGATGAACGGCTCGCGATTTTAATAATTGTAATAGATCAGTGAAACTTAACATTATTCAGATCAATGTAGAATGAAATTAACCTTGCATCTAGAATCCTCAACAGATTTGAAGCACCCCGAACTTTTCTGCAAATTCTTGCGGGCGCTTTTTCCTCACCCCTACTGCTAAATAAAAACAAACTTACAGGCAACATTTTATAAAAATATTTTAGGAAACTTATTTGGAAACCTGATTAAGGGTAATAGCACACACTACATCCTTGCCTTAAAGCTCGTCCTGCAGATTATCCTTTTCAGTTAGAAAAAGTCATGAAAATAGTATTTTGTTCACGTTATGTTAACTATGCTTTACATTTTCATCAAATTTTGGTAAGAAACTCCACGTATGCTAAGTATAGACGTGTTTCATACTTCTTATTCAAAAATTTAAATGCCAGAGATTCGATATACCTTAATTATTTTATGTAATTATGTACGCGTTAATTTTTCTACTTAATGCAATGTTTAATTCCTTGGGCACATACTGCATTAACAGTCTTTGTCGGGTATATCAATCATTCTTCTGATTGAGCCAGAAACAATAGACTGTTATTTTTTCTCTTTGCAAACATTTAGGATAGTAGGCGTGTGTCTGGGAATTTAATGATCTTTTATAGTCAGTTAACTTAATTGAAGCAGTATGAATATATAAAAAAATATCAACTTTTTAAGTTCCCATATGGCAAAGTAAAGTCTTCGGTGGAGTAAGTGATAACGTGACGGCCTACCAATCCGGTGGTCCCAGATTCAAATTCCACCGGCGGTTTTCTGCTGACAACAGATAACGATGCAAAATAGGCCATGGAGATTGCAGAAAAAATACCAGTGGTTCGGAATCCACTTTAAATTGTAGGTCCACTTGATTTCGCTCTATATATAAAGTGAATTATCAACTACACCTTATGGAAAACGATAGTCAGCATAAGAACATCCCGAGAGAGAGAGAGACTCATTTTCGAGTCGCAGTTAAAGAAATCCACTATAGTAGTCCGCATACAACAAGAGGCTGATGCAGAGAGATGCTCTTTTACCAGTATTCTTTTAATTTGGACTTAGACTGCGTCCTGTGGAATTGCAATATGCTGGCAGCGGGTAAAATATTCAAGAAATTCAAACAAATTGTTGAACTTGAGAATGATTTCAGCACTGTGGATAGAAGTCCAGCAGATACCAGAGAAGCTGGAGATAATGAAACTTGATGACTCTGCCTGCAATATGGATCCCAAATGAAAGAAACAAAAGGCAAAGTATTTTGTGATTAGAAGCATACATGAGCCAGAATTTTTCAATTTGAGGCTGAAATTTAGAATGTTTAGAGCTTTTCAAATGTCGTAAAAACGGATACAAAGGATTCGGATCATAGAGAGTATACAGTGCTTCGGTAAGACTCTTATTTTAAGATCACAGTTCAAAAGAGAATTATTGTCCGACAGCGGGGTCCTAACATTATGCCCCTAGAAATCTTTGAACGATCTATTTACGAAAAAGTACGAGATAAAAATGATGATACACGGCGAAGATTAATTCATGAAATACGGGGTCCCCAGACAAGTTAACTTCAAAAAATCAGGCAAGGTTAGGCATAATTCGCGATAGGATTTAGAATGTGATCTTTAGGCAAAAATCATGACGATACCAGGAAACGCGGGAGACCGCTTTTGATGTGGTTCGGTGTAATGGAAGGGGATCTTACATGTCGCAGATTGGCAAAAGTTTGCTGTATATATAAAATTTTCTGGTGAGAACATGTATTAGAGGCAGCGAGAATTCTACATACATCGAATTGGGAAGTGAGAAACGGTTTACCTATCCGTCACGACTAATTGCACTGAAAGTAACATTTATTGCCCAGAAATTCTGAATAGACTATTCTAGCTACTAGATCTAGCTTTTATTAGAAGCATGAAGATATGTTTTAAAGTTGGGAAGTCATTAAACAATATTTTTTTTAAATAATGCGAGGAGCAAGTTTTGTTGATTTTTAACAGCGGCAGAGTTTTTGTAAAGAATTTCTTACCGCCAAAGAAAATATTTCTTTAAGTAAACGAATACCGATTTTGAATAAAATCTTTCGAAAGAGTTCATATGTCGCAGAGATCAATTGGGTTGCTGTTTGTTTGGTTGGTCTAAGTAGCAAGACTAGCACTTCAATTAGCGCTTAATACGCATTTTTATAACATGACTTTAAAATCCCAGTTGTACGTCTTGGCCTAACATAAAAACGATGTAGAAGCATTGAGACGCCAACCACAGCCTACTCTAGAATCTAGAGTGTTTAAGAGCCAACTTTTCTGCTCCTACTTTAAACAAGCTGCAGCTTTCTAACGTTTAATATCAAGTTATTTGAAGTTTAACTTTTTGACGTTTCAGATCGATATATTTGGAAGTATTTGAACTTTTATTAATTAAGTGTAAATTAAAAGCATTGTTTTACGAAATGCATAAAGTTACAATGGTTAATTCGTTTGGAAAGATATTTTGTGTATCATGCTCACCAAACACCAAGAAATTGGAGACAGGTTTATTATTATTATTATCTTAAAATAGAAATGTCAGTCAGTTGTCAACAGTGCATTCTGGTTTTGCTACTCGGATTGGAGCAGAGCTCTGCGCTGCTATTTTATTTCCTGCTCTTTTTGGCTCCGAGCCGAGATCTACTCTACTCGGAGTGGCTGTAAAGAACAGACCTATTAACAGCTGAGAATTGGTGGTGTAAACACACCAAAATTTGCCACAGTAGACATAAGGAAAAGTTTGGCGAATTGTACTTTCTCGTTATATTTCTCGCAATATATTTAAAGTCTTAAATTGGATTTTACTTGAGGTTCACCTACAAATGTTCTGAACATATAAACACCATAAAAAGTGTCTCTCTTATACGATTTTCATGTGTTCTAAAGGGAAAACTCTCTTGTGCTCGTTTTGTGGAAGTATTGAGCTTAAAATGCGTCAATGACATCAGCGTTTCTCTTTGGCTTTGGTTACAAGACTATGCAGTTTTATTTGTGTGTGCAAAGATTGGTTAATCTATTGTACAACAAAAATGAAGTAATGCCGAAACGTTTGGTGGTGAAATGGCCGACCTGTCATGTTTTCCGGGTTTGTATTTAGAGTAGGCTATGCGCCAACAAGATATGACAGCTGTGTTAAAACCAACCCGAGCGGTTGAACTAATTTCATAATCTATACTCCTAAGATTTCTTGAAGGTTCTCCAGCGAGTTATATGCCAGTAACTTACTCCTAGTATCCGCCAGGGCTGGGTACTTGCACAGAGAGGTATGATTTAGAGATGGGTAACTCAGATCTGAACCGGCTCAAAGATCCGGCTCTCAAAAGTGAGTCAAGTGAACCGGATCTCAGTTTTGTCCCGTGACGGATCCCGAAGAGTCATTTCTCAACATTTGCATCAGTTCGATTTGATTCTTTTTGTTGACTAATGAGAATGAGCGCTCATAAGATGATAGAAAGAGGAGGAGAGAGACAAAATGTCTCAAGCTGAAAATTTTCAGTGACTCTTTCGAACCGACTTTCGGAGCCGGATCTTTTAAAAGAAGCAGATCCGAAAAGCCGGTTCGTTCAAAAGATCCGTTTTGCCCATCTCTAGTATGGTTTTATTTTCGTTCGTACTGGAACATCTGCGACAGTGCATATTGAATGGAACGCGCAGACTGTCCGAATGATAATGTCCTAATAAACCAGTGCACAACGCAATTATCTTTGTAACGAGAGCAAAAGGCCTATGAACCTGCTCCGATGTCCTGTTTTTGTTAAAGCTCAGCCTAGAGATGGCACAGGTTGAGGAATCACCCCATCCAAGGACAGCTTTCATTAAGAAACGCGGTATATGAACAACTTCTGCTCCGGAACAGTGGAGGGCAGAGCCGTTCCTCGTGAGCTCATCAGCACTCTCATTTCCTGGTATGTTCCTATGACCCAGAATTCAGAGAAGGGCAATATTAAATCTACCTCATAGAGATTTGAGCTTTTTTCTACAAATCTAACCCTAAAGAGGTGATTACCGAAATAAGAGCCGATGGAGTTTCTAAAGGATAAAAAATTTCCAGAGAAGATTAAAAAGCATTTTTAAGCGAAAAATAAATAAACTTCGGCACAGAATTCGCAACTGTCTAATGTGCGCCTTTAAAAGCACAAGTAGCTTTTTGTTTTAGTGCTATGTTATACACTAAAGGATCTGCCGTACAATATAGATAATTTGTGGCCATAAAAACCCTGTTCCCAATTTTGATCATGATTATGTCAAGGATTCAGCAAAAGAGAAAGATTCATCGGCGTAATGATTGTCCGTGACCTGCAAAAACCTTTTTGATAGACCGGCAGTGAGTCAAACTCTGAAAACAAAAAATAACAAAGTTTACTGTTGAAAATGTTTAGGAATTGCTTCGTAGTATATCTTTAACTACCTTGACTTAGAATTGAGTACCAAAACACAAAGATGCTAATTTGGTTGCAAATTAAGATGGTAATTTCACAAAAAAGTTGTAAAAATCAATTTAGAATAGAGGAGGTAGCTTGGAAATTAAGAACACGAAAGATTTAAAATGAAGACTCAAAAGAAAGTCGAGGTTAATTTCCACGCCTATAACAATATTTACCCGGAAATCCAGAAGGCATTAATAACTTGATGAGAATTTCATACCAAGGAAAGCCAGAATAAAAGGTGGTGTCCATGAAAACTCATTTTTTTAACAATACGTGCGACAGCAGTTAGTGGACAAAGAACACTTTACACAAAATAATTGTCTGGTTGCCTATAAATCTTCTAGAAGAAATGCGAAACTAAAAATGATCTCAACATCTAAAAGAGCTAAGTTTCTGGCACAAATGCACTATGACATAAACAATAATAATAATCTTTATTGCTGGTTACAGTACACAAGATAACCAAAAACAGGTTATAGACGGTATGAAATTAATTAACAAGAGTATGAAAATAAAATAATATTAAAATTAGATTGAATAATTGAGAAAAATTAATTTAATACTGAACAATTACCTACTGATGATTCCAGACAATGAACAAATGATAAGAGTTATAATACGTGATCTTTAACGAGTGTCTTGAAGTTACTGATGGTGCCCGATGTTTGGATATTAAGAGGAAGAGTGTTCCATAGGCGAATAATTTGGACAGGATAGGAATCTTCCATGGCCGATTTGTAGATGCGTGGCATTAAAAGATTTCTGTTAGGCTGAGATGTTGTGAAGTTAAAGAAAACTCTGAGGTATTCCGGTTTATTAGATTGAAGAAGATTGTACAAAAAAGCAAGAGCCCTTTGCTTTAGATAAGATGACAATGTACACCCAAGCACTCTCATCCGGAACAGTGAAACATGGTCGTACCTCCGTAGTCCGAAAATAAAACGAATGCAGTCGTTGAAAGCAACTTCCATTTTACGCGCACAGGTGCTATCTAGCTTCGGGTAGATCATACTACCAAAGGTAAAATGGGGCATTATTAACGCCTTAACTAATCTTAGACGCGTACTGACGAGTAAAATACGCGCCGAGAGCCACAGCCTACGAAAGCCACCATAAATCACGCCAAGCTTCCCCTTTGTATTGTCGCAGCATTTCATTTGATGATTCATAGTAGTCCCAAGATTCTTTACTTTTTCTAGAACTAGTAGCGAATACCCGTTTAAAACCACCGACGGAATATAGCACTGATCAATTACGCTGTTGGAGAAAATGATAAGCTGCGATTTTCTAGGGTTAAGCTGCAATCGGTTATAATCGGACCATATGCATATACTTTCAAGGTCAGAATTAATGCGAGCTGTACAGTCCTCAATGAGACCTATCGGCCGGCTTAAATATAATTATACGTCGTCCGCATAGAGATGAATAGTTGAGTCGCGGATCACCGACTTCAGATCATTAATAAATAAACTGAACAGTAACGGACCCAAAATTGATCCTTGAGGCACGCCTTGCTTCAGATATAGCCGTGAGGAGAATGTGTTGTCAACCTTAACCTGTTGGGAACGGCCCGAGAGGAAATTAATAATCATTTGAACTCCCAGTGTATCAAACATAAAATAAGAAGAAATTTTGCGGATGAGAATACAATGATCAACACAATCAAAAGCCTTAGAAAAATCAAGAAGAATTAAGGTGGTTAATTCATTCCTATCAAGGGCGCTTCTTACGTCGGAAGAGACTTTAAGAATGGCAGATTCGCAGGAGTGATAGGCTCGGAAGCCAGACTGCCAACATGTTAATTCTCCAAATATTCCAGTATTTGCCTATACATAAGCTTCTCTAAAACTTTAGACAAAACGCTTAGTAGGCTAATAGGGCGAAGGTCCGATGGTGATTCTGGACAGGACTTCTTAGGTATGGGTAGAACTATAGCAGTCTTCCAGGTAGTGGGAAACGTAGATCTAGTGAGACAGGAATTTAATATATGGTGAATATACGTACCGATTATAGGGAATATAAGTTTGATAAAGCGTGGTGAAAGGTTGCCTTGTCCTGTTGCGCCTGACTTGATTGAGCTAATAGCAGTTACGACTTCATCA
This sequence comes from Leptarthrus brevirostris, assembly GCA_964036015.1. Classification (NCBI taxonomy): domain Eukaryota; kingdom Metazoa; phylum Arthropoda; class Insecta; order Diptera; family Asilidae; genus Leptarthrus; species Leptarthrus brevirostris. The sequence continues at coordinate 22,751,766 of OZ038371.1, forward strand.
AGATCGACCGCACGGAAAGAAAACAAGTTGGTTAAATGACCAATCACCGGAGGACTGGTTGGGTTATCAAAAACAAGCATCCAATCAAACAATACGCTGTAGAAAACAGTATCATTTATAGATAAGTATTAAAAAAACTGTCACGAAACAGAAGAGACCTAACACCGTTCCACCAAATGATTTGTTTAACATTTATTTTTTCGGACAGGTACTAAAAATAATAGAATCTCATGCCGGTTTAACAATTTATTACATAGCCAAAATTCAATGTCTATTCAAACCAACATATTTAATTTTAGGTATCAGGAAATCCGCATGGTTGGACTTGAAAAACTGCTGGTTAAATATCTGTTGACTAAAAAATGTACCAAAAATGTAGTCTTAGTTTTTACCTTATTTTAATGCAAAATTCATGCTTTTGGCAACTACCGAATAAGCAATTTTAGGTGATTTTTCTGTTATTGTTGATATCTTAATTTAGAAAAATAACTGAGTAATAGCTGGACCACAAATTCTTACGTAATTACAAAACGATTAAGGTATATAACACCGACAGCTATCAACTAACAAAGATATCGCCGGAACAGGTGGTTTTTCAGTGAGCGCAATTGATTTTTATGAGGAAAGCTTTATTACTGATTACGATTCCATTAAAAACGGCCGCAAATATAAAAATCTAAAATTGAGGGGCAATAAAGGTAGCAATAAGTAATTAGTTCTTCAAGGACAGCCTTTAATTCAATTCAAATCAAAATTTCAAAAGTAGGTACATTTGCGCTGGAACTCTAGTAGTTAATTAGGCCCCCTAAATGCCACTTGAAAACAATGCAACTAATGCACGGACTGACTTTGGCGGGATAATGATGGAATGGAGACTCTTGTTAATGGTCTCGAAGCTGAAGGACTTTAATGCATGCAATTTATTTCAACAATGCTGTTGTATAGCCGTATTTTAATCACTGTCACCCTAAATGATCGTTGATAAGTTGTCTCCTTCTCCATATAAGGAAAATGAAAATTTCAAATTAGCTGCATGAGAACGCAGCATCTTTGAAGGTTAAATTCCAAATAAAAAACAAAATAACTCTCGTCAGATAGGTTAAAAATTATCACATTCTTAACAATAATTTGATAATAAATGTAAATTATTAAAAAAAAATTGCTAATATCTAAACTTACTTCATTAAAAAGGTGAAAACAAGTAGAGTGCACATGAGAATCGTCAGACATGACAATAAATTGGCAAACTCAATGGCGGAATGTACAAGTGAGTTGATCACATCCATATCTGCTTCGTAACTTTTTTAACTGAAACAATTCTTTTTCTAATGCAAAACACACGAGCAACAATGCAAACAACTTAACTAAATCACAAAATATTCACTTCACCTTCGGTTGATCGAAACAAATTCATTATTTGCCACATATGACACTACTCTTGCGTTTTGGATTCAATAATAATTTTTAAGCGCAAATTAAGATAATCAATAAAAGGTTTAATTATAAAAATAGTACACAGTTTTGATTATTCAGTTAAATTAGAAACTAATTGATTAAGTTAACCTTCTGAGATCAGAGTAAACTATGAGCTCCGACGACGACAGCTCACGTTGATATAAACAACACACGCTAAATTGGCTCAAGAACTCTTTTCACGTTGGAAGATCTTGTCAAGTTGTAGCCGCTTTCATACCGGAAAAAAAAACTTAAAAGTTTTTATCGCAAAACCAGCTCAACGGGCGCTGGATGGAAACAAGCTTTCTATAGATTTCCCGTGACGGAGTCTCGACTCTCCAATCTCTCCGCAATCGAAACACTTTGAAAATCACTGATGAAGACAGCTTCACTCACCGACTCCCCACCAGAAAACCGCTTAGACGATAAGGTTGCTGTAAAGATAGTTTAGTAACGCGGTGATTGCGATTTCATTTAATTCAAATTTCGATATTTTCATCAAGTTTTAAGTTCAGGTGAATAGCAATTTGTTTTTTATCAATAGTTTTACTTTAATTTCACTTGTTAATAAATCGTTCAGTCACAAGTCACAACCTTGAAAGCAAACAATCACAATTCCACTTGCACGCAGTGTTCTCGAAGGTGAATAATTAGCAACTTCCAAGGCTTTCGTGTATCTCCTTTCTTCATAATATATTATATTTCAACACTTTACTATTCCAAATTTTGCAACATTTCACCATAACTACTAATTTCTCAAATTATTTCGGATCCTGACGAAATATCGGCAGAAAAATTCCTTAACTTTTTTGACATTTATCTTTCCTTCTGACTTCACTGCCATCTATAGTTCGAAAAAGTTATCAATTCACTTGGTAATACCTCATGATAACTTTCAAACCGAGTAGACAATTAAGTGGAGAAACCAGAAAATTAACAAAATTTAAATATAGGTAAACTGTGATCCTTTCATGAATATATAAAATTTATTATAAAATATTGCAGTAAAATGACAAATGGCGCAAAGATTTATTTCAAGGTGATAGCCTATTTTGGTTCGTACGCCTGTACTTAGTTTTGATTGGAATTATGTATACTTTTAGAAATTGTTTATTTCCTGTCTTTGGTTTTTCAATTATTTATCAAACGTACAACTCTTCACGGTAATCATCGGTAACGATAAATATATTACCATATTTTTTAACGTTTATGTTATACAAGAACACTTTATATAGTAGCATTTTTGTGGAGTCGAGTAAAATAACAAATATCAATTTTACTCGACTCCACAAAAATGCTACTATATAAAGTGTTCTTGTATAACATAAAGTATGTATATAATACTTTAGTATAACAGTGCCCGTATCTCAAGGTTTTCAAGAACACTGGATATATTTCTTTACTTATTTCGAATTATCGGAAGCACCTAACGTGTTTCTTTATCCAATCGGAATACTCTATTCATGATGTACCGTGTTTTATTAGCTGCGTTTTTTTACAGAAATATTTCACTTTAAAAGTAAGTAACACTGGTAGTTATTAATCGAGTAGACAGGTGCTGTCTTTTGTAATTTTGTACAGATTCAAAAAAAAAAGCGAATTACTATTGAGAAATGAGTGCAGAGAAAACTGTTGAGGTCTGTTGGGCCGGAAGTCGGGGGGAGCCCTACTATAACACCTCAAGAGTTCAACTCCCACTTTGCCCCTCCACAGTTAAGTTCGCCCAGTGCTTGAACGGACTCGCTTGTGCCTGAGGTCCAGAATGCCTGGATGAGATTCCAATCGGGTTCGTCAAATTGATTCTTCCAGCTATATCACATCACCTACTTCACCTCTTCAATTGCATTTTCACTACTTCAGCTTTTCCAAATGTTTGGAGCCATGGGCCGTATAATTCCTAAAAAAAGCCATGCATTGAATACTACTGACCACAGACCAATTAGTTTGTTACTATCACTCTCTAAGGCTTGGGAGACTCTTGCAAGGGAGCAGATGACGCATTATCTTGAATCATCAGGCCGTCTTTATGATCGCCAGTCCGGGTTCCGAAGGTCGCATATTTGCATATTTGCGCTTGTGGATATTTGTGAGGAGATTCGAATGAACATAGACAACCACAAAGCCACAATTTTGCTCCTCCTTGATTTTAGTAAGGCCTTTGATACCATCGATCACGTCCTGCTGTGCGCGAAACTGAAATCAAGGCTCAGGTTTTCCTCGTCGGCTTGTGACTTGATTTTTTCTTATCTTACTGACAGGACCAAAGGTGTGCCTATGGATGAGATCTCTTCTGAATTTCTGCGTTCCCCAGGGATTAGTGCTTAACCCCCTTCTCTTCAGCGTATTCATCGACGATCTTCCTGAGTGTGTCTGTACTGGGTTGGTCCACCTTTATGCTGACGATGAACAAAACACCTTCTCCTCTGAGCTGGGGCAACCGCATGTCTGTGTAGAATTAATAAATGGGGATCTTCAGGTGCTTTGTGATTTGCGATCTCAAACAAAGTCAGCCTCAATGCGTCTAAGACGCAGGCTCTGGCTTTCTATTGCTTCCCGTTTCGGGATCGCCCTGGGGCTATCTGGTTAGGCAACGTCCTTATTCCTCTCAGCCAAACAGTCACTAGTTTGGGCTTAATCCTAGATGAGTGCCTTACCTGGGCCCCTCACATTAGCCAGGTGGGAAAAGGAGTGTTGTTCGCTCTTCGAAAATTGTACTCTGCTAGGTCTTTCACTCCACAATGGCTAAGGGCTTTGTTGGTAAGGTCACTACTCATGCCGATCATTTGGTATGGATGCGAGGCCTTTTCGGGGTGCAATACTGGCCAGCTGAATATACTAAGGGCTTGTTTCAACTCAGGGGTCAGATACATCTTCTCGCTGGACAGGAGAGATCATATTTCAGGTTCAACACAGACATTTCTTGGGTGCTCCTTCTTGGATCTCCTCTACCTGCGGACGCTTCAGCTACTTTACCGGGTTGTAAGCTCAAAGCTCCCCAATTACCTGTTCTGTAAGTTCAGCTTCTCCAGGTCGGTAAGATCCAGGTTGCTGCTATTGCCGCCCTTCCGGTATTGCGCTATGGATTTATCCTTCCAGGTTAGAGCGGTCCGTCTGTGGAATCGATTACCTTTGGCGCACAGATACCTCGGGTCGCCAAGTTCCTTTAAAGCTAGGTGTCTTGATATGTTTCATAGTTAACGACAGAAAACGACTCCTCACGCCTTTCCGTTTTGAGCTACTGCCTTTTTCTTCGTTCTATTAAGGGGGGAAAAGGGTCTGAGAGACAAAAAAAAGAGCATATTTTTGTGATTTTTTTTTTCACAGTACCTTTATTAAAATTTATGACATTATTAAGCATCATTCCAAGAATATTCTGCTAAATTTTCATAAAAAAATATTAAAAAATAAGCCAGTGGTAGTGGGGAGAACCGAGTCACCTTAAAAAAAAAAAGTCGACATGCGGTAGGCAGGATAACTCATGACTGCTTCATCTCAAATCAAAAAACGAAAAAGATTTCTTTAGTACATAAGTTTATCTTGGATTTGAACGAAGGAGAATTTTTGGTAAAGGTGCAATCAAATAACTCTGATTTTTACCAAAAATTACTCCTTTTGTTTAATAAAAAAATAAGTAGTAATTGAACGAAAAAAATCCTTCGTTCAGATCCGAGTGTTTAGTATCTAAAAGAAGTGTTCAACGTTTTGGCGAAATCTTTCCAAAGGTTTTCGAGAAATTTTGTCTACCGACTTAAAAAAAAAGTTTTGAGAAAAACACGATTGAAGTATGAGTGAAGTACCTGTGACATTTGTAAATGCACATAAGAAAAGTATACTTGTCTCCTACCCACAAACTCTCCCGGAAAACAAATTTTTAGTTCTGACTGCAGGGTTGCCCGAAGCGAAGCAACCAAAAAATGTTCACTACTTTGTTCGAAGCCGTTTATCTAGAAATAGTAATCTTTGGTTATAGTGTTAGTTTTCGATAGAATTTAGTCGCAAACAAAGTGATCAAAAATTGTTTTTTAAGTGTAGACAACTACGTAACCTGTAACTTTGTTTCTGGTTTATCTGTAAATGTTTACTAACTTTGTCGGCGAAACTTGTAACTTCAGTGTGGACCCACCTTTACATTTCATATTTATTGCCTTACGCTATTCTTATCTTGTTATACATTTATTTCAATCTTTTATTTTCCAGAGTGAGCCATCAAGTCCTATCCTTAACTTTCTTACATTATTATTCTTTATCTGTATTCAGCTATTTCTAGTTTTAAGAATGTGTTGGCTCTATTTTCCAAATCAAATATGTATTTTATTTATATATTATACTACTTTTTATATATATTACTACTACTATATTTATATTTCATATTATGTATATCAAAACAAAAACTTATTCTATTATTTGAATTTATATGAGGTGGTATATAACCAGATCTATTAACAGTTTGTTAAATCCTTAGAATTAGATGGGTCTAGGAGAAATTCAATTGGAGGGATTCCCCCTGTAGAATGTCCCTTGTAACATGCACTCGTTCAGTATAAGTTAAACATTCAGTTTTTCTGGCATCTTACGCAGCCTGGCGATGAAGATTTATTATAAAGGTATGACCCGATCTAAGTCTCATGAGTTTGCCCGTCTCAACTTTTGTCATCTCTTTCGAGTATTTTGGTGGCGTCGTTTTCTTCCAATATGAGCTCATTGTTACTCCAGGCTCGCTTCTTACTTTCTCGTAGCGTCTTCATTTCTAGTCGTCTTATAAATTTTTGAGTTTGTGGGATATATATCTCTTCGAGCTCGCTCACTGGTCTAGCAACTTCCTTATTTGCCTGTTCATTACCGATCCCCTGGTGGCCTGGAATACATTCTCTGATTTTCCCTATTTCGACAATAAGCGTGTGCGTAATCCATGCTATTAACGGCTCTTGGTTTTTCCTGTTCCTAACTGCTTCTATAAGATTTTAGAATCCGTGTATATTAACGCTTTTTCTTTATTTTCAAAAATGTGTAACGCTTCACGATTTTGCGTGTCATCCGTTTCAATTTTAGCATATGTGCTGCAGAAGCCCTTTCTATTTCTAATGGCTGAAACAGAATGCATGCGACAGTGCGACACGGCAATTCGACGAAATTTAGAAACTATTAATTTGCACTGATTGTCACACATTGAATGGGACATGACGATGCAACGAACATTTTTGTCGCGCACCGATTTCTGTTCCTAAAATCTGTCGGTCGCATTCAGTACTGCCAACAGTGAAATTGATATTTTGCGGGTAGTCATGTTATTCAAACCATCACGTTTCTCGACGCAAGTGGAAGCATGCGATTTAAATCTGCCTTAAGCCTTAAGTCATATTTGTGACTAATTTTCGAATCTTTAAAAATCCGGATTCAAGATTTGCATATCTATACAGATCTTTAGTTGTCGTTGTAACTCCGTGTTAAAGCATGATCTGGATCTTAAGATCAGTATAGATCGTGCACAAAAAACACGGCTATTATTAGCAAAGTACCAAAGTCGGTGATGGAATAGCGCTTTTTGTGAAGTCGATTCAACTTTTTTTTTAAATTTTTTTTATTTTTAACTTTTTAGTGTCTTCTACTCTATATAACGAAAAAAGAACCATCCAAATCGGTCCACGCGTTAAAAAGTTTCAACCTCCACCCCACTAAATTTTTTTTTCTCGTGTTATCAATCATACTCTACCCAACAGAAAAAGAATCATTGATATCAACCCCCCGCCCTAGACCAAATTTTTTGCTCCTATTAGCAATGGCAGATCATACTCTGTACAACAAAAAAATAACCACCCAAATTAGGGTAAGGGCAGTGAGGAAACTTGAATGTCTTGTTTTTGCATTCTTGCGAACGAGTGAGACCAGAGAGAGATTTGCTAATTAAACTTTTTCTTAACAACCCACGGGGAGACCTGGTTTCGAACCGAGGAACCAAGGCATAGTGATCGTGCCGCTCAACTAATTGATCTAACTCTGTGTTTAAATTAAAAAACATTTATTGAAGGGAATGAGTCCGGTTCTAAATTTTATTCAATAAAATATACAAATAATAGCCTTAAAAAATATACTGTTACGCCAAAGATTCGTTTATAATATTTTTGAGGCTCGACTCATTTGTACATAGTAATATTCATCGGCTTTTTTTTAACTAAGATAAAAATTAATAGTGGTGTTTAAATTGCTGTTCATTATAGTTAAGAAAATCACACTCCGCTGCCTTGAAAGTTGAGAAAAATTCTTCAGCTTAAGGGTTGGTTGCATCTGGGCCGATAAATGTTGGACTTAAACAATGCCAAAAGAGAAAGAAATCGCTAATTAAGATAATCAACTGAGATCGATTCCCCCACGATTCAACCAGGGGAATATCATTTCTTATCTCCATATGCGATAGAATTTACACGTCAATTTTCACCCATCTTAAATTATTGTCCCTGAACGCGTTGATTCATCATTCTTAGCGTAAGTCTGAGATGCACGCAATAGTACACATAGGTATTACAAGCGAATTGCTTTGATAAATGCGCACATGTTGATCAAAACCTTGATATAATATTAATTTATTTTTTCTGTGTCTTATCGTGTTCTTTGAGTTATATCGTTTAAATTTAAAAAAGTTTTTCAGAACTATTTTGTAAGTTTTCACGCTTGTTAATTTTAAAGCACAAACAATTCAATAAACAATTGTTCCCAGAATTCTAATGATTTTATATTGTAACTTCTTAGGCTACAAATATGTCAGGCACTCTAACGTGGGAAGAGTTTTTACAAGACTGTAACGAATTTATTGCTATATCTCAAAAAATTGACATCGGTAATTGGAGATTAGAGCAAACGGATTGCGCTGAAGGACATGCATACTTAGTTTGCAACAATAAAATAAGGATAAGCCAACCACAAGACGAACATAATCCCGTTGATTTGATAAACATAGAATACAACGTAGTATATAGCATCAGCTACCAAGTTCCAGTACTCTATTTTAGAGGATATAAAAGTACTGGTGTCCCATTGTCGCTGGAAGAGTCGTGGGAAATTTTTAAAGAGCAGGCTTTAGATAAACAAGACTTACTTAAAACATTAACACAGACTGAACATCCAGTTAATTTTAAGCCATATTTAGTTTTGCATCCGTGCCGAACTTCTGAAATACTATCAAATACGCCGAATAGCAAAAACCGCATAGTTACGTTTTTAAGTACTGTAGGGCCTTATATTAAACTAAATTTAGATGAACAAATTGGAGTGCATTTTAATAAAGACGAAATTAAAAATTAAAATTGTTTGATCTGTGATTCCACAAAAACAATTATATAAAAATTTTTTTCTTGCAGAAAATGGATTTGAACAAAATTTGCTATTTTGTCATCACTGGAGCTTCCAAAGGAATTGGCAAAACTATGGCAATTGAGTGCTGTAGGAATTTTTTACCAGGTTCGGTTGCAGTCTTAATAGCACGATCAAAAGAAGGTCTAAACGCAACAAAGCAGGAAATTGAAGCAATTAATGATAAAATTTCTGTTGTAACTGTTCCGATTGACGTAAGTCAAACCACTGCTCAAGAATTTCAAAAGATAATCGTCGAATCCATTGCGAATCGAAATATTAACGAATTTCAACTTGCCTTTATTATACACAATGTTGGATCCATTGGAGATGTTAGCAAAAAAGCAAAAGATATTTCCGACTACAATACGTGGACCAGCTACTTCAAATTAAACGTATTTTCTATTGCTGCATTGAACTCTGCATTTATGAAGCACTTCAACAACGTATTAAAAATTATAGTTAACATCACATCAAAAAGTGCTATTGCTCCATTTAAAAGTTTCACCCTATATTGTTCTGGAAAGGCGGCCAGGGAGTTGTATTTTCGTGTTTTAGCTGAAGAGGAATCTGATTGTGTTGTTTTAAATTATTCCCCTGGTCCGGTGGACACCGATATGGTAACTGAGGCGCAATCCAAATCTGTTGATCCCGATCTAAGAGATTATTTCAAGCAACAGAAAGAAACTGGGTCTATTTTGTTACCATTACAAACTGTAACAAAATTTTTACAGATTTTAAAAGAATTTAAGTTCAAGTCCGGCGATCATATAGATTATTACGATTAACAACTGCAATAATAAAGCAAGTTTAATTTTTTATGAATCTCTATAAATATATTTACTGCAAACATTCCAATTGAAAAAAGTTTGATTTATAAAACCTTTTCCTAAAACTCGAAATGTGCTTTGGAACGACCTTTAACACATATGAGCTTACAGTAAAATTAAAATTATAGGTTTATAAAGGCCTAGTGCTAACCATAATCGAAGGGGACCCGCGCAGTCCCCTGTGTGGAAATCTTCTTAAAACGCTGAGAAGACCGTACATCTGAGCGTGTGCGATTTTTACGTACTAAAGCCACATCCTGGGCACCTCGTGTTTTGTTCCGCATCGTTGATTCATAAACAGTAGTAACACATGTGACTAAAAACAGATCAGAAATCTTCCGGTATGAGACATGCTGCTGAAGCGGAACACCTGTGTGGGGCCGAACTTTTTCATCTAAGCAGAAGAGAAAATGTTGGAAAACAAAAAAAAGAACCATCCAAATCGGACCACGCGTTACAAAGTTAGGTTTTACCCCCACCCTACCAAAAATCGGTGAACATACCCAACAAAAAAAGAATCATCAAAATCGGTTGACGCGTTACGAAGTTATGCCCGGTCAGACATAACAAAAAAAAAAAACAAAAAACAAAAAACCAAAAAAAAATACGCGTCGAACTTAGAACCTCTTTGTTTTTGGGAAGTCGGTTAAAAATTAAATCACTTGCTCCTCAACTCTAACATTGGCACTATCCCTCAACATCTTCCAATTGACGTTGCTGTAGAGGCGTTTTATTCGGAAATACACGCTTGTCTTACACAATATATCCCTCTTCTTCCTTGTAAAAACTGCTCCTACTCTCCCGTTTGGTACGACAAAGAATTACGCTCTCACCGGAACGGGAGAAATAAACGTTGGCAAACTTTTCTTCTAACCCAGACCGAGTCTGACTATTCTTTCTACTTGTCTGCTTACACCTCTTTTTCTGAACGTTGTGATACCCTCTACCATAATTACCTCCAAGGAAACAAGCCCCATATCCGACTCCAAGCGTTTTTATAGCTTTATTAATTCCAAGAAGAAATCCAGTGGATATCCCTCCACTCTAAAGCTCGAGAATATATATATATATCCTCAGATTATCGCCAATCTCTTTGCACATTTCTTCAGTAAATCTTTCAGCAACAATTCCCTACAACCTGACCTTAACTAACTCAAACGTCGTATACATCTTTCGACCCTGACCCCGAACTAATCGCCGCCAGTATTAACGGGCTTGAGGACGACTTTCACCCAGGTCCTGACGGCATTCCGGCCATCGTTCTGAAAAAGTGTGCCATGCATCTAGTTCAACCCCTTACTTTGCTTTTCTGCCTCTCGGTCACTCAAGGGGTTTTCCCTCATTTATGGAAAAACTCTTATATTATTCCCATCTTTAAAAAAGGCTGCAAGAACGATGTATCCAACTACAGACCCATTGCTAAACTATCATCCATACCTAAACTATTCGAAAAATTGGTCTATGATTCCATGGTCTTCCACTGTGAGTCTATCTTCTCCCTCTCCCAGCATTACTTCCTCAAAGGAAGATCTACAACCACCAACCTTACCGAATTCGTCTACAAAACACTAAGTGCCCTGGAAAACGGTAAAGATGTTGATGTTATCGCCACCGATTTTAGTAAAGCTCTTGACAAGATCTCCCATAACGTTATCTTGTTCAAACTTGATTGCCTAGGCTTCCCCCTCCATTCATCTCCTGGATTCAATCCTACCTCAACAATCAGTACAATGTTCTTTTCAGCTCATCCATTTCCAAACCTATTGTCGCTCGTTCCGGCGTCCCTCAGGGCAGCCACCTCGGTCCATTAATTTTCATCCTTACAATTAATGATGTTGATTGTGTCATCAAAAGCTTAGAGCTTTCCATTTATGCTGATGACATGAAAATAATTAAACATATCTCCTCCACAACCGACTCTCTTCTTCTGCAAAAAGATCTCGATTCGTTCACCACATGGTGCATGAAAAACTTTCTTGAGCTCAATGTGTCCAAATGCCAGTCCATCTCTTATTCCCGCAAGCGTCTTACCACCACCCCGAGAGTCTATATGTTAACCGACGTACCAGTCCCTACCATTACTCCTTTGTGTGACCTAGGAATAATCTGTGATATCGAACTCAATTTCCGTTCCCATATTGACAGCAAAATTAACAGAGCTAACTCCGCGCTAGGGTTTGTGATGCGCTGGTCTAGAGAGTTCTCCAATCCTTATGTTTCCAAATCTCTTTATATCTCCAGCCAGGTCACCTACGCAAACAACCCACATTAACAGAATTGAAACTGTCCAGCGTAGGTTCATTCGCTTTGCTCTACGTGATCTTCCGTGGGTAGACAGATTCAACTTTCCACCTTATGAAGACCGTCTGAAACTAATCGACATACAACCCCTAAGTAAACATCGTGATGTTTCCGACATTCTCTTCATTCATAAGCTATTAGCTGGTGCCATAGACTGCCATTCAATCCTGCAATCTTTATTCATCTATACTAATCCTCGCAACCTTAGGTCCACTCCCTTTTTCCGACTCGACCGTCATCGCACGAACTACGGTAAACGCGAACCAATTACCAGGATGCTACGAAAAGTCAATGACCTTTCCTCTTTTGACTTCCATCTGAGTAAATCATCCCTTCACAAAGACTTATATCTTGATCCCGCCCATCTTGACCGCCTTTCTTAATTCTTCTTCCTCCCAGTTTGTATTTACCATAATCATAGCTCATATTGTAGCTTACACTATTTGTTATGACTTATTATTTATTATAGCTTGTAGTATTAGTATTATGTTATAGCTTGTATTATTTATTTATTTATTTATTTTTTGTTATGCTCATGCTATAGCTTGTATTAAGCTTAAATAAATAAACAGATTCCTTCCAATTTTCTGGAAATTTACCACTACAGAATGATCTATTAATAATATGTAAAAGCGCAGAGCCTAAACTTTCAATATTTTCTTTCAGCACGTCAACATTTAATAGATTGTGATCCTTTTTCTTATTCATTTTATTTAAAATTTCATTTGATTCTGCGTAATTTACATATCTGAAACAAAAGGTAGTTTCCACTTCCTCCATCCATTGTTCATTATATTGCACGTAATTGATCGACGCATTGATCTTCTGAATACTTTGGTTTCTCATTCTCATAACATTCACCGCTAAACAGTACAGACGATATTTCTTCTTTATCTGTTTTTAGAACAAATTTTTTTTTATATTTTTCCACATTTCTTTCTGGTCAAACGTAGCACAAATTTGTATTTTGATATATTCCGAATTTTTTTGCTTTTATATAGGCTTTGTGTTTATTTCGTCCCTCTTTATATTTATTCCCGCCATTTTCATTGTTATTTATTTTTGCTTATTTCGTATAAATTTGTTATTATACCCCTTAATGATCGTAATTCGTCACAGTACCAACTATTATCTACCCCATTATTGACGATCTTGTAATGTATATTAGGAATAGTAAGGTGCCCCAAATTGAACCTTGTGGCACTCCTTCAATTACTTCCAATCGTTCTGAAAATACGTTATTGACCCATACTCGTTGTTGAATTGATAGGTCTGTAGCGCTCAAATTTTGTCCATTGGTGAAACTACTGATTCCCTCCAGGTATTTGGAAATGTGCCAGTCTATAAGGAACCATTAATTATTTTTAATAATTCGGGACTATTCAAAATCGTGCAAGATCATTTTAGCGAATATATAATTAGAACCTTTCTTTCTTTTGAGCTGATGTCTGCAATCTAGTATTCCATTTGCATATGAAACATGTGGTATTGTTCCTTTAATCTGTGTTACGCTGTTAATGAAATACTCATTGAATTTATTCTTTATTCTTTCTTTATTCGACTTGATACATAACAATCAAAAGGCTCAAGGGCCTTGTACAAAGATTGTAGAAGTATGCACAAACGATAGGCTTATAACTAAGTGGAGGCAATATCAGAAAACAAATAGAAAGGAGCTAATTGAGTTCAATCAATATGTTAACTTTCGGCTGTCGCAGAAAGCAACCATCTTCTCTCCTCCCTCGACCGTCACCATCCTCCTTTTTTCCTCGTTTTCTCCTACGAGCACCCTCATGCCGTTTCAGGCTCCGAGTCTTCTTTATCCTTCAATTTTCGTAAAGGCGACTTTGACAAATTAAATCACTTGCTCCTCAACTCTAATATTGGGGATATCCCTCAACATCTCCCAGTTGACATTGCTTTAGAGGCGTTCTACTCGGAAATACACGCTTGTCTTACACAATCTATCCCTCTTCTTCCTCGTAAAAACTACTCCTCATCCCCCGTATGGTACGACAAAGAATTGCGCTCTCTTCGCAACAGGAGAAATAAACGTTGGCAAACTTTTCTTCTAACCCAGACTGAGTCTGACTATTCTTCCTATCTATCTGCTTATACCTCTTTTTCTGAACGTTGTGATACCCTCTACCATGAGTACCTCCAACGGATGGAAACTAGCCTCATATCCGACCCCAAGCGTTTTTATAGCTTTATTAATTCTAAGAAGAAATCCAATGGTTACCCTTCCACCCTAAAGCTCGAGAATACCTCTTCATCTGATCCTAAGGTTATCGCTAACCTCTTTGCACACTTCTTCAGTAAATCTTTCAGCGACAATTCTCTACAACCCGACCTTAACTATTTTGCATTCATGGACAAATGCACTCAAACGTCGTTTTCATCTTTTGACCCTGATCCTGAACTAATCGCCGCCAGTATTAATAGGCTTGAGGACGACTTTCACCCAGGTCCTGATGGCATTCCGGCCATCGTTCTGAAAAAGTGTGCCATGCATCTAGTCCAACCCCTTACTTTGCTTTTTCGTCTCTCGGTCACTCAAGGGGTTTTCCCTCAATTATGGAAAAATTCGTATATTATTCCCATCTTCAAAAAAGGTTGCAAGAACGATGTGTCCAACTACAGACCCATTGCTAAATTATCATCCATACCTAAACTATTCGAAAAATTGGTCTATGATTCCATGTTCTTCCACTGTAAGTCTATCTTCTCACTCTACCAGCATGGCTTCCTCAAAGGTAGATCTACAACCACCAACCTTACTGACTTCGTCTCTAAAACCCTATGTGCCCTGGAAAACGGTAAAGATGTTGATGTTATAGCCACCGATTTTAGTAAAGCCTTCGACAAGATCTCCCATAACGTTATCTTGTTCAAGCTCGATCGCCTAGGCTTCCCCCCCAGATTCATCTCCTGGATTCGATCCTACCTCAACAACCGTCAGTACAATATTCTTTTCAGTTCATCCATTTCTAACCCTATTGTCGCTCGTTCCGGCGTCCCTCAGGGCAGCCACCTTGGTCCATTGATTTTTATCCTCACAATAAATGATGTTGAATGTGTCATCAAACACTCAGAGTTGTCCATCTATGCCGATGACATGAAAATAATCAAACATATCTCCTCCACTACCGACTCTCTTCTCCTGCAAGAAGACCTCGATTCATTCATCACATGGTGCATGAAAAACTTTCTGGAGCTCAATGTCTCCAAATGCCAGTCCATCTCTTATTCCCGCAAGCGTCTTACCACCACCCCGAGAGTCTATATGTTAACCGACGTACCAGTCCCTATCGTTACCTCTTTGTGTGACTTAGGAATAATCTGTGATAGTGAACTCAATTTCCGTTCCCACATTGACAGCATAATTAACAGAGCTAACTCCGCGCTAGGGTTTGTGAAGCGCTGGTCTAGAGAGTTCTCCAATCCTTATGTTTCCAAATCTCTCTACGTCTCCTTCGTTAGACCTCTCCTTGAATATGCCAGCCAGGTATGGTCCCCTACACAAACAACTCACATTAATAGGATTGAATCTGTCCAGCGTAGGTTTATTCGCTTCGCTCTACGTGATCTTCCGTGGGTTGACAGATTCAACCTTCCTCCCTATGAAAACCGTCTGAAACTGATCGACTTACAACCGCTAAGCAAACGTCGTGATGTTTCCGACATTCTCTTCATTTACCAATTATTAACTGGTGCCATAGACTGCCCCTCCATCCTGCAATCTTTACCCATCTATACCAATCCCCGTAACCTTAGGTCCACTCCCCTTTTCCGACTCGACCGCCATCGCACAAACTACGGTCAAAGCGAGCCAATTACCAGGATGTTACGAAAAGTCAACGACCTTTCCTCTTTTGACTTCCATATGAGTAAATCATCACTCCACAAAGCCCTATATCTTGACCCCGCCCATCTTGATCCTGATCGCCTACTTTAATTCTTCTTCCTTACGCCCTCTGCCATTAATCAATATATATAGCTCATATTGTAGCTTATACCTTTTATGTATTTATTCTTATTATTCATTTATTATAGTCTGTTGAATTAGTATTAAGTTATAGCTTGTATTTTATTTTTTATTTTTGTATTTTTTTACGTAATAGCTTGTATTAAGCTTAAATAAATAAATTAAATTAAAACTAGATAACGTAACTAACGCTAGGATAACACCAGAGCTAAGCAATATGCGATGCTAAATATTTAACTTAGCCTAATCACTGTGCTCACTAAGCAACGTACCTAATTCTAGAGTAAGACTACAGCTAAATTATAGGTAATGCAAAACATCCGCAAATCGACCACCAACCCCACACCAATACAGCTCAGCAAATTTTAAAATTAGATAATTGACACAGAAGAACTACATAGCCCCAAGGTGGCGCAAGTTGTAATGACCAAACCTGTGTGGAGTAGAAGGAGAGGCAAAAAAGGATTGAAGAAATAAGGTGATAAGTTTACTATATAAAATTAAAAGATGAGTAGCGTGATAAATATACAGAGTAGCATTAAATGTTAATAATATAGGGAAAGGAGATCAGAGAAAGAAGAAAAAGGGGGAAGGGAGTAGCTCGAGATGGAAATGCATGAGAAGTCGTTTACAATCATTAACTATGGAAAATTTCAAGACACCTAGCTTTAAAGGAATTCGGCGACCCGCGGAGCCTGTGCGCCAAAGGTAATCGATTCCACATATGATTCCCTGACCTGGAAGGATAAATCCATAACGCTGAACCTACAGAACAGATCGTAATTTGTAGATCTTTCTCCACTACTTCCCCGTTGAAGATTACTGCCTTGATGTCTTTTTTATGTTCGCCCAATACTAAATATTTAATTACTCGCCACATTTCTTTTTGATTATATTATAACAGTCGCTCTTTGACGCATTTTTAGTTTTCTCTGTTTTAGTTGCCATAATCCGGTGTCAAACATGTAATATAAATTCCTTTAAGCCTCAGTGCAAGAACTCAGCGCCCCATTGTAATAGAGCAGGGAATATATCATCTGGTCCTTTTGTCTTGAATGGGTCAAACGACTGAATCACGTTTTACTCCATCCAACGTCACTATCCTTTCTACTTAAGCTCGCTTCAACGTATTCACCCCTAAATCTTTATGAGCCAAGGTCACCGTTTAAAGAGTCTCTTTAAACGATGGCCAAGGTATGGTAGGCTTGATGCTCCCGGATAGTGAGTATCTAGCCGTATTTCGTTTACTTGATCCAATATCTCCATTATTCCATCTGTACCATTGCGGACAAGTCCAATGTCAGTTATGGGATCATTTGTTATGAAGTCCACGCAACGTAATTCCCATCAGAAATCGTTAAAAGAATTACCTCAAAATTTGAATAAATCCAAAATTCTTTATTTGCACTTACTTATTAAATAAAAACATTTAAATAACTTTTATTTTTAAAACGAACATTTCAAATTTCAAGCTCAGTTTTTACTCTAGTTTTTTCATCGAACTGTGCCAGACTTCAAGTAGATTGTAGATATGTCACTTCTCATTTGACTTCACCATCTTCCTCGTAGTTCACCATTCACCCTGTCCATGTGCTGGTCATCTCGCTCCTATTGGAATCATCAATCAGCTAAGAGATCCGCAGTTTTTAACAGCAACTGGTCCTGGGTAGATCATTGATTTGCGTATAAAAATTGATGCAGCACTGATCGCATTCATCCTCCAGTAAAATGTCAACATTAGATGGACCTTTATTTAAGAATTTAAGTGCAGATGATCCTGAACCAGAAGCTACAACCATCGAGTCAGTCTGTGTTAACTGCTTCAATAATGTAAGTTTACCTCTTGCATTTGTAACTATTATTAATTTAAAATTTTTAGGGGCAAACGAGATTATTTTTAACAAAAATTCCATTCTACAAAGAAGTGGTTTTAATGTCATTTCACTGTGAACATTGTGGGTTTGAAAATAATGAAATACAAAGTGCTGGGGAGATCCAACTGAAGGGAGTACGTATTACCCTTACAGTCACCAAAGCATCAGATCTAAATAGAAAAGTTGTTAAATCCGATTACAGTGAAGTTAAAATTCCTGCAGTTAACTTAGAAATTCCTTCGCAATCCCAAAAAGGAGAGGTTACAACTGTAGAAGGTATTATTGAAAGAACTATAAGTGGTTTGGAGCAGGACCAAGAAGTTCGGAGAAAAGATCATCCTGAAACAGCAAAGAGTATAGATGCATTTATAGTTAGGCTGAAAAAACTAAAGGAAATCAGTACACCTTTCACACTTATAATAGAAGATATCAGTGGTAACTCCTACATTGAAAATCCGTTTGCTCCCCAATCAGATCCCCAATGCAAAATTCAACATTTCCAAAGAACTAAGGAGCAAGACAAAATGTTAGGCATGTATTCCCAAGAGGATATTAATGATTCAAATTCCGAGAAAGAGAAAAATGAGAAAAGTCTTTTAAAACCAATCCCAGAGGGATCATGGACAATAGAAGAATTACACGGCGAAGTTTTACAATTTCCCACAATTTGTTCATCGTGCAGATCGCCATGTGAAACAAATATGAAAGTTACAAATATACCACACTTTAAGGAAGTCATAATTATGTGTACAGTTTGTGAAGTATGTGGCGTAAAAACCAATGAAGTTAAATCTGGCGGAGGAGTTGAAGACAAAGGAATTCGATTTGAAGTAAAAATTTCTTCCAAAGAGGACTTAACTCGCGACGTTCTGAAGGTAAGTCGTATTGCGTAAGTTTTGATTTATCTAAACTCATAGTAGACCAGAAGTTACATAGAAGAAAACTTGGATTGTATCCAAATTATAAAAATCATATTTTTTTTTGTTTTCGATTGATAATGGATTTGTGGTAAACATTTGGTTTGCGAGCTTTGAATGTTAATGGTCAATGGGACTAGTTGGAAGAAAAAGCGAGTGGTTTAAATATAAACATAGACAAATTGGAGGAACTTTATTTTTAAACATTTTCTCAGATTGTTTTTTGACACGGTAGAAGATTAGTCCAAAATTAATGGAGCATATTGGACACAATAAATCGTTAACTGTTGCTCTCCATTTGCTAAAAATAGCTTCATGCTTACAAATTTATTTCATAATTGTTTACAATAAAAAATCCAAAATAATACATTACGCAAAATTACTATATGACTTTATTTGACTTAATTATATGACTTAGTTATAATATAATATGAAATAGAGTAATATTCTAAATAAGTGATTGCGTAACAAGTCTTAAAACTAGTTCTAAATTATTATTATTATCAGAAAGTTTCCTTTCAATAGAAACTTTCTTGTTGGAAGTTATTTAAAGTTAGAAAAGGTAAAAACACTTGTTTTACTTCCACATAATAGGAAAGTGGTAGAAAGTTCACGCTAATGATGACCAGCTTGCACCTTCGGTCGAAACATCCATCAAAAAATTTTTTGAGCGATCACGATCCCAAAAAATTTTTTACTCCTATTATGTGGAAGTAAAACAAGTGTTTACTTTTTCCAACTATTGTACTTCTGTGTAAAACAGCTTAAGTAAAAACCAAGATTCAAGATATCTTTATTCGACTACATAAAAAGATGTACATTTTTTTTTCTACTAGCATTATTTACAAATACAGTTGCTATGAGCTAAAACGTTTGGCTCAATAAACCTATCAGTACACAGTTTCATACATGCGAGCTTATGGATAACTTTTAAGGCCATTCTACATCCAAAAGTTCGACTTGGTCGTCGGCTTTGACTACGTGTTAAATGAATTGTTCTTCTACATCCCGGCTTGGTCGTGGGCGTCGGCGTGGTCGTCAGTTCCAGCTTTGAGAAATTTCAAAGCCGACGCTGAAAAAGCAGGCGAGACAACTTAATCACCCAAATCAATTTTACCAATTCCTTCACTTGAAAATTGTTTTGACAAGTGTTTCATGTAAACAAAGTAAAAATTGAGAATTATGTCTATATTTTCCATATTATTACTATACTTTAACAAATAAATGAATTTCAAACACAAAATGAAGGGACTTCAAATGAAGTTTCAATCCTATGTTTTCTGGCAAAAATCAAGCTGAACTTTTCCAATGTAGAAATATGACCGTTGAATTGAGCTGTGAAGCCGACGACCACGCCGACGACCAAGTCGAACTTTTGGATGTAGAATGGCCTTTAAGTGGAAGAGATTACACATATCTGAATACAATTACATTCGTACACACTTGCGACCGGTGTGTTTCACTTACTCTGTGACTCATTGGTCTGGTATTGCTATTTACTTATCTTTAGTTAATACAATGACATGAAATATATTTGTTTTACATGGATTGCCTGAACTAACACTTATATAGTGCCTTTTTTAAAGCTGAAGGTACAATAACGTACACTTTGAATAGAAAGTTAAAGTACAATTAACACAATTCATCTGGTATTTTTGCAAGACAACGAGATTATTTAATGTTTCTTATGGTTCTAAATATTCGCCCTGTTGATTATGTCAATCTTACAAAAATCTGTCATCGTTTTTCTTTTTGTTGCAGTGACACTTATTTTCTGTTTTGCTTTCCTAGGAAGGGTGACTTGTAAGATTTACGTAGTTTGTCGGAGTCGCTTGTATCTTCAAGCCATGTTTTGGCTGTGTCGTTTATCAATTCTACGGGTGAGGCATAATAATCATCAATCTTTGAGAAAATGTCTCTATATATACTTCCCAGTAATATATTGCGGTCCAGAGACGCCTCCTGTGTATTGGCTGAAGCTAGTACCAGCGGCATAGGTATTTGATCTGTATAGATTCTCGAGAACTTGATGTTGTTTTTAGCAAGGAGGGCTAATCCCTGCCCGTTGTCGTTTCTTAGGGCGCTGTAACCTGGTAGAATTAGGGTGTTCTTGTCTTGCCTGAGTCTTGTCTCAGAAATCATAACAAAGTCTGGTGTGTGAGTTTCTAAGAGGAGGTTTAACTGGGATTTTCTACCTTTATCTAACAGATAGCCAACATTTGATTCTAATAGTTTAATTTTATGATTCACCATAGCAAAGTTTAAACATAAACAACAAAATAGCTTGCTTCTTTTGGGGTGTAGTTTGGTATTTGTGCAGCGATGCCGTGACTTTATTTATTTCTCCGAAGAGTCCCTCCATGGACACTCCAAATAGCTCTGAAATGCATCTGTTAAGTTCTCCCAATCCTAATGGGTTGCCCTCAAAAATGCCCTTCGCTTGTGTCTTGTGTCCCTGGTCCGTCCCGGGGGCACCCCCGATAAAAGCGTCTCTGTAAGTAGTGCACGATCTTCTCATGTATGATCCGAGTTCGTTTGCTTTGATGATTTCTGGAGAGGCTTGTTTGAGTTGAGACGATCTAATTTTTCTGGTAATTTTTGTAGCTAGGGCATCCTCTGTAGCTAGCCGGGTGGTTAGTTGAGCCGCAGTTAGAGCAGCGTGTTATTCGTTCATCCCCTTCCATCTGAGGGCAATTCCTTGAGGCGTGATTGTTGGCACACTTCCGGCATGTGGAGTAAAAAGTGGTCCAGACTGAAATTCTGTCTTCTAGAAATATTCGTGGAGAATCTGGATATTTTGAGGGTTGTCGCCTCATAGAAGAGTTCCTCTTTGACTTTTTCTACAGTCGTTGTTGGATGTAGGCCCTTCAGAAGTAAGCTTGTGGGCTTGTCTTCTTTTGCCGTGTAGGTGTGAAATTTGATGTCGTTACTTCTGATTATGTCTATGATAAATAATTTTTCTTTGTTGTCTTTAGCGTATATCGTACATGCTCCCTTAAGTTTGTGATCTGGGAATTGATACCAGCCTTCAGAACGGCTTCCCTGAGTAGGCTCACATTGAGTTCTTTAGCGATTATTGGAAGGGTTGGTTTTGTATTTTTCATAGAGTTGTTAGAGAGTTTTACGTTACCCTCACCCGAGCTTGAGTTTTCTAAGTTCTGTTTTTTTGTCGTTTTTTGTACATGTCTAGAGTCACCTTTCGATTTAATAGAATTTATACGGGCAGATTTATTTGATTGGATTAATAAATTTTCCATTTCATTCTCATTTACTACCTTGCTAAGAATTTCGAATTTATTTTGTCTTACATTACTACAATTGTTATCTAGAACTGCGTCTTGGTTATGATTAAAATTAAAAAATGTTGACTTACTGGATCTTTCATTGGTTGCTTGTTGTCTCTGTGTCACTGCTTCATTTGTTGTGTTCATTGGTGTGTTGAATCTTCTGTATTTGCTCCTGACGAATTTTCAAGGGTTTTGCCCGCGCTCCGGGTCTCGTCCGTCTGTAGTTGCTGTTTGCTGAATCGTGTTCACAGTCACCCCTGCATGTGATGGGGTCGCTTCGTCTGTTGTGTCCATCATCCCAGTCGCTTTCGGAAAGTCGGAAAACAGGGACGCCAATCTCGGAAGTTCAAGAACAAGGCGCGTTAATTTTTTTTTAGGGTGCGTTCACGATTAAAGAGTGAAAGAATGCATTGCACCATCAGTCCAGTCCCAGAAATGTCGCTAGCTAAGTTTTTATATGTCAAAAGGAAGTCTCACGTCACAACATCCTTGTTAGCGCTCTTCATGGAGGATCAAGCGGCGTACAATACAGACTGTTAGATCACTTCAAAGATTTGGGACCCTATTAACATGCACTTTGTTATTTAAAAACATTTCTATGTTAGAAATTCGTTTCGTTTTTGTGTTTCGCAATAAGGCCCCTGAGCTACCCTGACGACATCTGTTTGCTATTCCATCGTCACAAGGACCTAAACAACATCATGCAAAATGTAGCGACAGAAAGTATTTCGGCAGGCTTGAAACTTAATTCGCCAAAAACAATAACCATGCGGATTAACACAAGCACTATTTCGCGCACGGCGCTGGATAGGCAAGACGTGGAGGTAGTTCGTAGTGTAATTACCGAAGATGGCAGAGCAGAGAGAGAGAGATATTACTTGCGGAATAAATAAAGCGAGAGGCGCATGTGCACAGCTATACCGAATATGGAGATCAGTGGAGATCTCAGTTAAAACTAAATTCACATACACGGACTCTCCACCTGGTCCGGTTCTGCGCCAACGCCTTTAACTGTTGCCAGGATTTGTTGATCTCGGTGCCTTCCTTCTCTACGGATCTTCTCCATGTGTTTCGCGGTCGTCCAATTCGACGTCTTCCTTGAATTCTGTACGTGTTCCAATTTAGAATCTGTTGAGCGATATTGCTTGGCTCTTTCCTTAGTGTGTAGTGTTGTCACTTTTGCTTGCGAATACTGGTGCCTGTCCCGTCTTGACCTTTAAGTCTGTGTAGGTCTACGTTTATAATGACCTTCGGCCAATGGTTTACAAAGGTTTCTGGCATAGATGTTATTTGACAGGTCACTTTCCATGTTGAAGAATCGTACAACAGAAAAGATTTTATGTTCAATTCAAAGAGCCGAAATTTTGTGCGTCCGGAGATGTTGTTAATGAGCCATATGTTAGCAAGATTATTAAACGCAACTCCGAGCCTGAACAACAGCTTCAGCTCCGCCGTCTGCTATGTATAACTATGCTTCCGAGATTACAAAATTGATCCATTTGTTCTATTTGCTACTCTTCTAAAAAGTACAGCTTCTCTAAATTACAGCTACTCAACTCCAATGTAAATTTGTTTTACCAAATGTGGAACAATTTACTCTCTGAATTTTCCGTCTTCTGAGCCTCAAACATTTCTTCTCCGTTCACTCCGTCACAAATCTGTAATCCACCTCCCTTTTCCTTAATTCCTTTCATACCAAGGCGCATCACCTGAGCTTTATCATCCTCGTAAAAAACTTCTAGGGTGAGAATCTTTGGAAATTTTCGTGCTAGAGTAGTTGTAGAGCGTAAAGACAGGAACATAAATGGAGAAATAGTTATTTGTACAATTTCTAAAAATTTTATAGTTCACGAACGTCATTGTCTAAAGTTTAAGTTTGCAAAAAAAATTCGATTCGCGTTGCTACAGAAATTAACCCCACAAATCATCCAATATAATTACTTCCTTATTTTAAGGTTTGCCCAAGTACTTTTATTCATAATCCATATGTGATATTTTTTGATATTTTTTAGGCCGAAACTTGTAGTTTGAGTATACCGGAACTGGATTGTGAAGTAGGAGCTGCGGCTCTCTGTGGAAGGTTTACTACAGTTGAGGGCATATTAACAGCAATGAAAGAGCAACTTGAAGGAACTGGAGTAATGTTTTACGACTCCCAGGATTTGGAGACAAAGGAAAGGTTTCAAAAGTAAATTTACAATACAAAAATGAGTTCACAACTTATTCATTAATTTTATTTATTTTAGTTTTGTTAGACAAATCGATGAAATTATTGTTCTTGAACGTTCAGCAACTCTCATCTTGGACGACCCTGCTGGCAACAGCTATGTACAATCACTGTTAGATGACATTCCCGATGATAAATTGTCTATTACAAGATATGAGAGATCATTCGAACAGAACGAGGAATTAGGTCTTAACGATATTAAAACGGAAAATTATTAATATTTTGTATTTTACGTTCAATTTTTAAATAAAAGTTTCTTTTTTACTTTTTATGTATCTTCATTAATGACTACAGGTTCACCATCTAATTTTTTAATAAACGGCAATCGTTTAATACATTCGGCACGCCATGTTTGCTCGTCTAGACCTTCTGTTAAAGGATTTCCAACTAAAAGCAGATCCTGAAGTGTTGGTACTTCTTGAAGTCGAATAAATTCAGTCCAGTCTTTGAGCAAATTATTACTCATGTATAACACTTTCAGACACTTTAATGCGCTCAAACCTTTTAATTTCTCTATAAGATTGTAGCTTACCCAGAGTTCTTCAAGAGTGTCTGCTACGGCTTCCTAAATAGAACAAATCAATGCAAAACAGTTTTATTAAAAACGATTTTATTTACCAGACCCGAAATTTGTTTGATATAGTTTCTACTAAGTGAGAGTACTCGAAGATTTTTCATTCCACTCAAACCACTTATTTTTTCTATCATATTTGTGGATAAAAATAGTTTCCTAAAAGTACCTTAAATAGTTTGCATTAGTTCTTGTACAATACTTAAGAAAATTACTCGCAAGAAACAAGTGTGCTGCCCAAATTACTATCCAGTTTTTCGATTGGAGGCCACTGAAATTGAAGGTCTACTTCTGTTGCATCTGCTGCACTTTTCTGAGTCCTATCTTCCCATCGTTTTATTGCTTCCTTAATTGTTGTAGCTTTAGACATCAGTTGTTAATTGTAAGAAAATTTTATCATCAAATATTATATTGATCAAACAAATAAGTTCTTTATTGATTGAACGGAAATATCGCGTGAAGTTTGCTGCAGTTTAGCGCTTGCAGAAAAAAAATGCTATCAGATAAAACGATGTGTTTTGATTTTCTTGGTCGATATTGCTGTTTGGAATGGATATGTATCCTACTATTGAATTATTTTTGACTTTAATGCCAATGTAACCCTTTTACTTAATTTCTCTCCAGACAATGCTATGCATTAGCATCATACGACATCCCCTGAGGTTTAGCATTAGTAGAGTGCCTATATAGTATTTTGAATAACAGCAATATGTCTTTGAATGTAGACGATGATAGTATAAATGACGTGGTAGAACCTGATACCTGCGAATAAAAGAAATGAGTGGTTTACGGACGAAAATGAAAGAATGAAGAGACAAAAAGTGATAAGATATGAAGGAGCGGTAATACTGTATAGTGAAAGAGCTTGGAATGAATATCGTGTGCTGAGAAATATGTATAAATCAAGGGTAAGAAATGCGTATGGTGGATATTTCAATAGAAAGGTAAGCAAGGTAAGTGGGCAATAAAAATGTGGAGAATACTTAAGTCAAGCGTTAAATCGTAGCGTGGTTAAATGCGAGAAAATCGGCGGTCCCGATCAAAACTGCAGTATCTTTTCGACTTGCAAACAAACTGCAGTAACTCGATTTTGATGTTTTTGAGAAAACGACGTTTAAAGATTTAAAGAGATCGGAAAACATTTTAAAATTTGAATCGCGCATTAAAAACTTTCAATTATTAAAATAAAAATACAGCACCATATACTTTGAAAATTGCTCAAAATGTACTTTAAATCATGCTTCTCAAAATGAGTCGAAAATCACGAATATCAAAACAATCGAGTTACTGCAGTTTGGTGCAAGTCGAAAAGATACTACAGTTTGTTCGTGTGTCGAAAAGACACTGCAGTTTGGATCGGGACCGTCGATATTGTTTACGTTTTCGCAATCTGTCACGTATTTTACGCATTAGTAATCACTTGCTTACTTGAGTGTTTGTTAATTTTTTCAAAATATGGCTAAAAGTTATTTTGCGGAAGAAAATATTTTTGAATTCCTCGAGAGTGACGATGAAATATTGCCCGGGAGGACAGGTAAACGACGTCGAATTACAAGCAGTAATAGCAGTTCAGAAGAAAGCGTTAACGAGTTTTTTACGGATGGACCGGATGATGTGGAATAGGAAGAAGATGATATTATAGACGAAAGTGTTCAATCGGCATCAGGTGAGTGGAAAAGTGAGGGAATAATACGATCACCTTTTCCGTTTTTGTCTCAATCTGGACTTACATTTGAAGGACCCGAACAAAAAGATTGCCTTTTTTATTTTGAGAAATTTATAGATGACAATTTTGTAAGACTTATTGTGGAAGAAACAAACAAGTACCGTCAACTGGGGTGACTTTGTCTCAATTTTTGTCAAATTCTAAATAAGAATGATGTTCTATAATATTTATTATGAGAATTTCAACGTGAGATATATTTTTTATTTATTATCATTAGCTTATGAAAATGTCTGTACAGAATTTTAAATATTTTTATTTTTTATCTACATGTAGTAATTTTTCGCACAAAGTGAGACAAAGTCACCCGCACATGGGGTGACTTTGTCCCATTTTTCAAAATCTGTGATTAATGCCGTTATCTATGTTATATATTTTTTTAATTTAAACAAAAAATATACTGCTTATTTGTTTTCTTACATATATACTCAAGAAAACAAAGGATTTATATATTTACTTACCAGTATAATTGAGTGATCTGTAGATATTCACCAAATGAAAGTTTTTAACCAACAAACTTCACTCACAATTCAGAATTAACTTTTACGCTCATATAAAACGCGCAATTTACGCCAAATGGCACTTAGCAGATTTAAAAATAAAAGAAACAGTGCACGATAGCGATTGTGAATACGGCTAGTTAAAATGGTTATTCACAGAACTAGTTACTACAGTTATAATACTGTTTTACCAAGTGAGACAAAGTCGCCTCGAAAGAGACAAAGTCACCCCACTTGACGGTACGCCGAAGAATTTTTTGAAAAAAATCCTCCCTTGAAACCGATAACCAAGAAATAAGAGTGTTTATTTCTTTACTAATTTTGCAAGGAATAATAGGAAAGCCTTCATATGAGCTGTATTTCACAAAGCGAGAAAGTCTGGAGACTCCATTTTTTTATAAAACTATTTCAGAGAAAAGATTCCAACTGTTAGTGAAATTTGTACACTCTTCTGATAACAATGCATTCGATCCAACAATGTGCAACAACAAAACATGCAAAATCAATCCAATTTTGAACTATTTGAGAAATAAATTCAAGGCTTTATACGTACCAGATAAGGACATATCAGTAGATGAGTCTCCTTTTTTATGGAAAGCAAGGTTATCTTGGAAACAATACATTCCATTGAAAAGAATTCGATTTGGTGTTAAATTGTATATGCTATGTGAAAGTAAAACCGGATACATAAGTGATTTCCTTATATATACAGGTCAAAATACGCAGTATGGTTCGAACTATCCAAAAGAAAAAGGAGCAAATCGTATTGTTTTTGAATTGTGCCACGATTTGTTGGATAAGGGATATACGGTATATCTCGATAATTGGTATACTAGTATTGATCTAGCTGAGAAGATGTGCAAGAGAAAAACCGATGTTTTAGGAACAATGCAATAGACAGGGAATACCATCTGATATAAAATCTCGTATCTATTGCTAGGTACAAAGACAAAATAATGATTATGAAGTGGAAAGACAAAAGGGATGTAATTATGTTGAGTACTATCCACGACAATAAATTTGTGGAAACAGACAAGCGAGGGAAAATGATATCAAAACCGGAAGCTATCGTTGACTACAACAAAAAAATGGGAGAAGTAGATCTTGCTGACGGACAAATGAAAGCTTATGAAATTGCTAGAAACCAAGTAAAAAAATATTATTATAAGATTTTCTTACATTCACTAGACATGGGTGTTTGAATGCATATCTCCTATATGAGAAAGATGTCGGTCACTTTAACAAGCTGCATTTTCTCATTGAAATTGTCGAAAAAGGTGTCGAAAAAAATGGAGGTGGAGAGCAGTCGTCATCTACTAGTACAGGACGTCCTTCTTTGACACCAAAACCACATTTTGCGGATTACTTACCATCGGACTCTTCAAGGGCAAACGTAACCAGGAGATGCAAATTGTGCTATTCAAAAGGCTTTAGGAAAGAATCGGGATTCTGGTTCCCGGCTGTGAAGTTACTTTGTGTATGCCGCATTGCTTCAAGGAATATCATACTACGAAATAATTATTTAAATTCGTTCAATTAATTTTTTCTGCATTGAAGTTGATTGATTTATATATTATATGTTACAAAATATTTTGTCGAAATAAATAAAATCAATAATCTAAAGACTATTTCCTTTTATTACTTGAGGTGTGATGATATTAATTATAATTATGAAGAAAAATATGGCCATTGTGAAACGTGTTGAACAAAAGTTTATTCCCTGGTTAACAAGTTAAGATTCAGCCTTTTGATGAATCTTACATAAATAAGCTCGCTTGACTTAAGTATTACATGTAAATATAAATATAAAATAAAACATAAAATTACAATAATTAATAAAAATAACTAGAAAACTAATAAATAATACATAACAATTACAAAACAATAACAGAGTAATTAGGAAAGTTTGGCTTTCATAGAATTTTTCGACAAATTAAAATCAATGTTGTTAAAATGCGAATTAAAAAACCGAGACATTGACGTGACGGGCTCGTAAAAACCGTAATTTGTGCGATGCTGCAGAATTTTAAGAAAATCTCAATTTCTCAAGGAGCGACTCGGAATCTATATATTAAAAGAAGACAACAAGACTGGAGAGTCAACATTACCTTGAAGACATTCAAAAGCGAAAACAGTTTTAGAGATGTTACGTCTGAATTCAAGAGAGTCTAGTTTTATGAGCTTAAGTCTATCTCAGTACGGCGGCAGGATAAGAGGGTCACTCCAAGGAAGCCCACGAAGTGCAAAGCGAACAAAACGGCGCTGGACTGCCTCTACCTGGTCAATTGAGTCCGATAAAATGGTGACCAAACACAACTAGCATACTCCAGAATAGGCCTAACAAAGGTTCAGTAGAAAAGCCTGGTGATATAAGGGTCGTCAAATTCCTTTGCCCATCTTTTTACAAAACCCAATGTAGAATTAGCCTTAATAACTATCTCATCAATGTGTTCGTCAAACGTAAAACGACTGTTCAACCAGACACCCAAGTCCTTGGTCCTATTAATTTTTTCCAGAACACAGCCATGCATGGTGTAGTTGAAGTCGAGAGGATTCTTTCTACGAGTAAAAGACATACACGTACACTTACTAATATTGAGGGGAAGATAGTTAACAGAACACCAGTTGTAGGAGGCGTCCAAGTCAGAATTTAAAAGTTCACAGTCTCGAATAGAGGACACAACACGGAAACCACTAGGACTTGCATCCTTCAAAAAGGGTGAGTATATGACACTCAAGCAAAACACTCCTATCACACCTCCCACTAACAATCGGCGAGCAGACAGCAGACCCTTCACAACCAAGACAGGATCAAAATACTACGACTGACATTCTCAAATCAATAAAATTGGAAGCCTCACATAAATACGGTATGCACTAAAGTAATAAAAATCAACAATCTTGCCAAGACGTAACTGGTACCACTTCAACAACGCATCATAAAATCGTCGCAACATTCCTAAATGGAGTCTTAAACTACGGGCTGCCTCGATACGGTAACACGCACAAAAACTCATTACAGGTAGCAACCAATAAGGTAGCTCGCAAAATCACAGACTGCTTGAGGACTACCCCAAAAGACTTATTGTTAACAGAGGCTGACATCAGGCCTATTGCAGAAAAAATCCAAAAGACGCAGACAAACATAAATATTTCAATTGGAGTAACATAAATATTTCTGAATGCAACAAAATTAACGGGATTCACTCTAGTTATTTTCCACCAGAAATTTAATTTCCTGAAATGGTATTTAAAGGCGCGACAACTGTTTATGATCATCACACAGACATTTACTTCTACAACGGAAGAGTAACCTTTTACGATATGAAAGGAACTCACTACCGAGGGTAGTCTACCCAGTCTAAAGCTCACCAAAAATTAGGACCCAACTGACCCTAAGCATCCTCCAAATTCCCAAATCCCTCCCAAATCCTATTCCTTCACCCTCCCTTAACAACTAACACTTAAAGTGAAAGACAAACCTACGGCTGATGTAGCGCAGCAGCCGTACCGAAGGACGACAACCCAACGAGAAGTTCAACAAGGAGACAAACTTCGAAAAAGTACAACGAAGGACGACAACAAATCGAACAGAAGGCCGAAGATAAGCCTCTACGTGGAAAGGAACCATCCGGAATCGGAAAAGATTATAATTTTGACAGTATTTTAAAAACGCGCGGTCCGCACTTGACTTGACTTGACTTATGATCATCAGTTCAGTTTTGAATTTCTGGTGAAAACAAGTGCCAAAAGGAAAAAAAATTA
The DNA here is from genome assembly GCA_964036015.1 of Leptarthrus brevirostris. Classification (NCBI taxonomy): domain Eukaryota; kingdom Metazoa; phylum Arthropoda; class Insecta; order Diptera; family Asilidae; genus Leptarthrus; species Leptarthrus brevirostris. The sequence continues at coordinate 22,782,548 of OZ038371.1, forward strand.
CAGTTGTTATAATATTTTGTGAATTTCTAAATAAACTCTTTTCAAGAAAAATTGGTATATTAATAAAATGAAAAAGGAGCAGATTTTGAAAAGGTCAGATTAGAATATTAAAGGATGCAGGTTAATCTAGCAAGAAGAATCTGGAAGAAAACTAGGGAGAAGCCATGGAGTGATTATGAATTCCCTGCGTGATCTGGAGAATTGCGGAAAAGGCGGAAGGGAGGACTTAAAACTGCTACAACGGAGAGGAAACAGCGTACCTTATTAAGAATTTCCTCCAACGAACCACTGCGAGAGAAATAGCCAATAGAACAGGAACATCGGCAAGCCTAAGAGAACAGCTTATTTTGAAAGAATGTCCACATATTAAAAGAATGAAATTAGAAAGAAAACGAAAACAAACGACAAACTTCAACGAAAAACACGATTCTCATGGGTTCTTTGTGCAGAACCGGTATGTTTACATATCAATCAATATTAAAAATGCCATAAATGTATTAATGTAGAAGAAAATAATTAAAATAAAATAGTTAGGAAAGGATACAGCTAATAACAAAAAATATTATAAATAAATATTTTCCAAAATAATTCATTTTTTCACTTTGTTCTTATTCAATTTAATACAAAATATATGAAAGTTTGGACAGACCTGTTTGGAAGATGGAAAGGTTTAGAAACTTTGGTTGACAGAAGGGTTTGTGGATCCCGTTTGTCAGTCCTTGTGTCGGTGTACGTTTTCGTTTTGTTTTGTTTTGGGCAAATTAAGACCGGCAAACATTTTTAATTAATTTTTGCAACATTCGTGGCTTAAAAAGTAACCATTTTTCGGTTTATTGCCACTTGATCACGGAAAATCCGGCAGTTTTGGCACTAAGTGAAACCAAGGTTGTTTCCGATTCTGATATTAATCAGTATCACATTCCTGGATATCACTTAGTGCCGCTCTTCTCTCCTCAAAGGGGAATCGCGGTTTATAGAAATGATGTGCCATTCTTCCATCTCCCTCAATTCTCTTCTACTAATCCAGAATTTAATTATGTCTGGATTAGATTTAAGCTTTATCGCCACATCATTCACTTCTGCTTTTTATACCGCAGCCCGAATATGTCTGACACTGTGTGCTCCTTCGATAAGCTGTCTTCCGATATCGAGATTTTGGAAATATCCCCCCTTCTGAAATCTTTCTTGCTGGCGATTTCAACGTCATGTCGAGTTATTTAGTGAGTCCTTTAATTTACAACAACTTGTTGAGTGTCCGACTCGTGTTCCTGATACTTTGGGGGCACAACGCGCATCTTTTGGATCTATTTTTAACATCGCATCCAGACATGACTCGGTTTCTGTAACTGCTCCCTTGGGAAATTCGGATCATTGTCTCCGCCCAATTCTCCACCTCCTCTCTGACAACCACTAACCTAAATTCCACCATTATAAAAATGCTGATTGGGCGGGACTTAATAAATATGTCAGAGAGCTGGATTGTTCTGATTGCTTTTCTATGAGAGACGTTAACAAAAGCACATATTACATCTTGAACATCCTATGGTTTGGAATGCATCGCTTTATTCCTCATAGCTTCAAAAACATCAAACCAACTAACTCCAATTGGTTCAATAATGACTCTTTGCAGTAATTTTAAACAAGCAAGCAGCCTTCCATGCATACAAATTGTGCCCTTCAGAGGAATTGAGACGTATCTATAGGGATGCGCGAAATATTTGCAATTCAGTAATTAATCGGACAAAGATCAATTTCGACCACAGCGTTAAACGGAAGGTATTTTCTACTCAAAAGGGTACAATTCACCTGTTCGTCAACACCACCACTCATTTATAATGGGAATGTTTTTACTGACTCATTGGACAAGGCCAACCTGTTAGCTGCTAATTCGTTATTGCCATCTTCATCGCAGCCACTTCCATCTCAGTGCGCTAGTAGGCAAAAGCCGCTACACTTTCGCACTCGGGAAGATTTTAGGGTACTTTCAAAACTCGACGTGTCCAAAGCTACCGGGCCTGATAGTTCCTCGCCCCTGGTTTTAAAATGCTGAGCCTCTGCTTTGGCTAAACCCCTGCGCAAACTTTTTCACCCGTCATATTCAACAGGAATGTTGCCAATTGCATAGAAACTTGCTCATGTCCAGCCGATACTTAAAAAAGGAGAGGCATGCGACCCCTCTAACTACAGATCAATTGCATTAACTTCGATCATATCTAAAATTTTTGAATCACTCATCAACTCTTAGTTGATGAAATATCTAGAAAATAACCATCTTATCAACGATTGCCAGTACGGTTTCCGCACTGGCCACTCAACCGAAGACTTACTAACGGCTCTACCGGAGCGTTGGAATCATTGTCTCCATAATTTTGGTGAGTCCGAAATCGTCGCTCTTGATATTTCAAAGGCTTTTGATAGAGTCTAGCATGCTGCCCTTTTAGCCAAACTTCAAACATTTGTCTGCACCCTACCCTCGTTAAATGGATAGAGAGCTTTTTGTCAGGCCGTTCAATCCGTGTAGTAATTGACGGAGTTACATCTGATTCCTACGAAATAAATGCCGGTGTACCTTATTTCTTTTTATTAATGATCTCTTATCCCTTACTCTCAATCCTATTCATAATTTTGCCGACGACAGCACCCTTAATTTCGCGTACTCAATGCTGTTTAATGTCCCTAAAAAAAACCCCAGTTCACCCCCAACCAACCCATTTCAGTCGAAGAGTGAATATACCCAATTCGCCCTCCCTAAACATCTTGGGTATTGAGACATCCAGTAATCTAAGCTGGACTGATCATATATTTGCGGTCGCCAAAACTGCGATGAAATGCTTGGGTTTTCTAGAGATGTAAGAATTATTTCACCCCAACTGACTAAGCGCTGATCTACAAGTCCCACATTAGGCCTAGACTTGAATATAATTCCCATATTTGGGCAGGGGCCGAACACACTGCATTGCCCGAGTCAAACAAAGTCCAGCGTAAGCTATTAAACTTATTGGCGATTCCTCAATCTCTTAGGGCCTTGACTCTCTGGAGCATCGACGGAATGTCGGTTGTCCCTCACTCTTCTATCGATATTTCCATGGCCATTGTTTTAACGAAATTGCTAGACTGATTCCTTGTAGACACATGACAACACGCGATACAAGAGCTACAAGTCGCTCCCACCCCTATAGGCTCCAGGTCAAATTTGGACGTACCGTCAAATTTCGGAAATCTTTTCTAAGCAGAACAACACGAATGTGGAACAGTTTACCATCTTCTGTTTTTACCTCGTCATATGATCCCGAAACTTTCAAGCGGGGCGTACATCGACACCTCCTTCACTCAACCTCCTAACCCATTTCTCTCATCCTTAATTCCTTTCCTGCCAAGGCTGTATATATAAAAAAAAACGGTCATAAAAGGAAAAAACATTGAAAAGAATAGAACTTAAAATCTTAGCTCAGAATGAATTCAACACGTTAAAGAAGCATACAGTAAGTAAGCTAATTGTTTTTAAATCTGAATTCTAGCTAAAATCCGCTAAAAATTATGTTTTCAATTTTAACTGATTTCAGAACTCCTTCATTTTTCCTTCAATCCTTTTCATTTAATCTTTCAATTTCATATGCAGTGTAACTCATGCATAAATTAGCCTTGAGGAACTAAGTAAATGTTTTTTTGAGTTCCAGTGTAAATACTTGGGCATTAATTTCAACAAATACATAATCGATTCGTGACGCCTCAATGGGAGGTCCCGGTAGAGCAAATGCTTACAAATTCCACTCGTACAAGTTATAAAGGTTCAGTTTACCTCGAAAGTTCTCCTTGGTAACCACTTTCAGTCTGCTGATAGAAGGATAATTGGAGTTGAATCAATTTCGAGTGACCGTATAAGTTTTTCATTATTCCTATATCAGATTAAATGTAGAAAATTTATTAAAAATTTATAGACTGACACACTGTACTGTATGGACAGATGGTTTGGAGAAACCCGTTTATGGCTTTTTGGTAATCATCTTCCGCTTCTTCCGAGAAGGTTAGAATTGTTTCAAATAGAACTAGTACTGTCTATGGCATTAACATATTCTGTTATTTATGCTTAAAAAATATTTTAATTATTTAACTGTAATTAATTATGGACAACTTTGTTAGACATGCTAAATTAAAGCTTGAAAGTGTATCGATTTTTAACAGGTAATTTAAGTGAATGTTTAATGTATACCATAAAGTTAATGACCTTGATATGGTTGCGTCTATACATCTATTTAGGTATCAGTATACATTAGTGCCTGTACCTACTAGCATTAAGGAAAGTGTTCAGTTTCGGTTTGCTTGTGACTACGATAAAGTATAATTAGCATATCGCATAGGCTGAAATTTATCGACACAGTGTGCTTAAAGAAGATAAAGAAAAAGTAAGATGTATAGACCGGCAGCACGTTGCTCAATAAATTGCGTGTACCTAGTATAAGGTGGAAACGGCTTGTCGAAATAATAAACCACGAAGGTCATATGCAAATGACCCAGTGGTTGAAAATCTATATGCGAGACGTTGAAGTATAATTGCTTTAAAGAAATATATAACGTTCCATATTAGATTTTCTAGAAAAATCCTTAACCCAAAATGTCTGCTCAAACAATTAATTTATTTTTTTAAGTTTAATTATATTTTCTAGATCTCAAGGAAGCAGCAAAATGGATCGATACGAGAAACTGAGCAGATTAGGCGAAGGTTCCTATGGGATTGTATACAAATGCAGAGATCGCAGCAGTGGTGCTTTAGTGGCTGTGAAACGTTTTGTTGAATCAGAAGATGATCCTGCTATCAGAAAAATTGCTCTTCGAGAAATTCGATTACTAAAAGTATAGAATAAATCCGCTAAGTACGTTATTTGTAATAAGAAATTTATTTTCAGAACCTTAAACATCCAAATCTTGTTTCATTATTGGAAGTATTTCGACGAAAGCGAAGACTTCATTTAGTTTTTGAATTTTGCGAACACACTGTATTGCATGAATTGGAACGGCATCCGCACGGTTGTCCAGATAATCTAACAAAACAGATTACATATCAAACTATGCAAGGCGTAGCATATTGTCATAAGCAAGGATGCTTGCATCGCGATATAAAACCAGAAAATATATTGCTAACGGCACAAGGACAAGTGAAATTATGCGATTTTGGATTTGCTAGAATGTTGAGTGAGTTTTTATTTATATGCTTAACTATACTATTATGTAATTGTTTATGTTATCACACGGATGTAGTGACTCAAATGCTTATATTTATGTAAGCCGTCCTCTCAGTTAACTTAAAATTAGCACGAAAAGCAAATTTTTTCCATATTCTGAATATTAAGGTTGGAGTTAGAAGCGTAGGCTGTGAATCAATGGTTTTATGAGGTATAAAAGTATTTTAAGAGTCGAGACGTGCACTGCACAAATCACTTTCCGCATTGATATGCTTTCTGCCCTTAAAATAGCACGTTGAAAGCACATTTGATATATTTTATTTAAAACTAGGTACTAGGTACATGTTTAGTCCAATCCGGCTTTTTTATAATGACATAATACATTGTGGAAATTTGTGATGTGAAAATAACAAACGTGGCCTACATTACAATATTGTAAGGACAGTGATTGATCAGCTCATCAAGACGAAGATGTTCGTACGTACCCTTTGTAACAATAGGTATGTTCCCGTACCTGCAAAGATTATAAGCGCTTCGAAGAAAACTGCAGAATACTGAAGAAAAGTGTTCCCGTATTCACTTCTCCAAGAGGACTTTGCCTACGTCACAACTTCCCCTCCTATAGAAAATTTAAGAATTTTGCAGCAACTTTGACCAGCAGCAATATTCTCTTCTTTCTGTCAAAGTGACAACTGCCCAAACGTCAATTGAAATTTGTGAATCCAACTTTTATAAAGTTTTATATCCTAAAAGTTAAGCGTCGGATTAAGGAACCGAAGTAGCCTATAAGGAAGAACTGTTATTGTTTAGTTGCCATATAGAGGAAAAGATTTTTTTCTCCAAAACAAATCTTCTTCTGCTTTTTCAGAAAACTGCAGCTAAAGTAAATTCACCCCACCACATAAGTAAGTAAACTGCAGCCAGCTGCAGCTGCAGAAGTACGGGAACAGACCAAATATAATCTAAGTTAGCCATATTTATGAATTAGAGTATATCTGATGTCCTCACTTAAATAATCACTTGGGGAAAACAAATTACGTCGGGTTCAAACAAAAAACTCAAAACTATCTAGTCTCTCTCTCATCATGGAGCAACAATATAATGTTGCATGTTTTACACGTTTCTACTGGTTCTTCAGTGAACATTGTTCTAATGAAATCTTATGCCTTGCACATGCTGGATCCCGTGAGGATTTCAATGTAGAGCCTGCTGTGCGATGTTGCTTTGTTTTTTTTCTTAGTGTGTGGTTGTAGGTTATAAGGATTCGCTGGAGGCACCGCTTGACAAAAGCTTGTAGCTTAGATATTATTTGATAGATCGATGCGAGCCTGTACATCAGCTTTAGCTTCGCGGTTTGCTGTAACTATGCTTCCGACATTTATCCACTTGCTCTATTTGATGCTCTTCCACATAAATTTCATGTTGTCTTCTGAAGTCCGAGCTCATAAGTTTGGTATTAGCAGCATTGATCTTAAGCTCGGTTCTGCGACCTTCGAACATTTGGGCTACATTACTCTGTTTGTTGGATAGGAGACATACATCATTGGCATAGGCCCTGCACAATACGTCGTTAATGACGATCAGGAAAAGCAAAAGTGACAGTACGCATCCTTCTCTCACTCCGTTCAGTACTTGTAGGGGCTCCGACAATTTTCGAGAGTCCGACAGGAAGTGACATTGCGCTCCTGAATAGCACTCCTTGATGATGGTGATAATTTTGTAAGGAATGCCTCCCCTACGTAAATCTGCCCATATAGATCAACACTGTCAAACGTCTTCTCAAAATCGACGAATATTAGATGTAAAGGCGGATTGCTCGATGATATATCAAAGGGTGTTCATGGGATCGCTGCAGGAGAAAGCCTCACGGAAGCCTGTGTTACACAGCCGCCGTGCCTTCCTTTGGGGAGAGGAGCGACATGCGGTGGTCCAGTAATCCAGTTTGAGCTCCTAATAAAGAGAGAAAAGAATTTCCTTGTTTTTCGAAAAAAAGATTTATATTTATTTCTTGCTATGTACTTAGCTTATTATTAACAAAATTTAAACGTTAAAAGTTAGACACCTCGATACTTGACGGAACACGTCTTGTCGCTAGAAAATACTTTACTGGACTCCGACAAATATATTTTGTCGATCTAGTTCCTTGCCTCGGTCTTCGCGCCTTATCAGCGTGCATTCTTTTTGGTTTTCATTCCTTTCACAGTCCAAAGACTGTAAGTCGATACCATTCAGGGAAAAAGATAAACAATTTCAATTAATTGCCACGGATAATATGGAGACTAAGGGTTTTGTATATCTTAATGCGTGTGTGCAATAAAATTCTTTATGTTCGTTTAAACATCTTAAGTGCGCACTTGACAAAACCCATGTCGGATGGCAATAATTAATTATGCCATGTTGACATATTTGTGGGCATTATGTGTGATGGTCAAACGTGACCATAACGCCTGCCTGTTCATCGCTAAGAGTGCGCTCGATCGTTTGCTTGATTCGCATTAAGATGATTTTTGAAATCAATTTAGATACCGAAGTTAAAGGACAGATACCGCGCAAATTGCTACAACTCTTCTTCCCTTTTTTGGGAATCTTCACATCACGTCCATCGAATTAATTGCGTCAGCCAACTCCAATCTTGTCGGAGTCCTGGTCTTGGTCGCCGCCGGCGGGTTTTGAGACTCGTGCGAAGTGGTATTGGACGGTCCAAAGGTGTTGTTTAGAACTTCAACAAAATAATCTCTCCACCTCCGCAGTTAATATTCATTCGTGACAAGAAGAGCTGTATTAGTACCTCTTACTACAAGATGTGTTTTTGAGTCTTTGCTGCCAGTTTCTTGGCAATCTTGTAAAGATCTCCACTGTCACTGTGGTATGCCTCTTCTTCTGCATCTTCTGCTAGCGCGTTGATGTAGTTACGCTTGTCACGTCTTACACTTCTTTGGCCGCCTTTAACGTCTTTAATCTGCTTCCGTCACTGATTCATGGTCGTCTTCCGCTCTCTAATTGTCCGACGTGTACTGTACTACAGCTCACCCCATTTTTTGGCCGGTGGAGTTGTCGGTGTTACGACGCAGTGCAACAGATTTTTGGCGCAATACGGTGGTACAGGCTGCGGAGTTCAGCGTTTTAAGACTCTGCACATTGAGTCGTGGCATATTAGATGCTGTGTTTCGTGGGCGTACTTCTGCCGTATATAAGCGAAACTTAGCTGTTACAAGTTGATGATGCCTATATCAGCGCCACGCTTAGATCTTACATCGAGAAGACACTTTCTCCAACTTTTCGAAACAGCAACATGGTCAATCTGATTATCAGTTCTGCCGTCTAGAGAAACCCAGGATATTAAATGACATTTGCGTTAAAATAAGGATCCACCGATGACAAGTTGCCACGAGTTACAGAATTCAACAAACAACTCTCCATTTGTGTTCCTGTTCAAACTTCCCCATTACTTGTTCCAGGCCGGTGCTGCTTATGTATTTCCGCAGTTATTCAATCAGTTAAGCCGCAGTTATTCAAACAGAATAAATATACCGGGACCGTACGGTGGTAGGTTCTAGGGGATCTAGCAGCATCCCTTAAGAAAATTAGCGCATTTCCTCATAAAACGTTCCGAACATTTTTTCACTAAAAAAAAAATTTAAAAACTACTTTTTCATAAGGAAAGTGCCAAACACATGCTATCAAAAATAATCAGGTTTCACTAAAAATTAGCACATTTTTCAAATCATCCTTTTGAACAATACTTGAATATTATGAAAAGGCGTTCGACTCGAAGCTTTATATGCCAGGTACTGCGGTAAAGCTGTCTACCAAACAAAATAATCGAGTTAATAAATTTATAGAAACTGTACAGCAATTCGAAATGCAGAGTTCCACATAACGAAAAATTTTCAGACAGCTTTGAAATGAGCTGTAGTGATCCACAAAGATGCTTACTTTCGACGCTTCCGTTTCTAATCATAATAAACGTAGCCATCGTCACCAGAATCTTAACATGATGCAATATATAGCGATAGAGAGAAGTTCGACAGGACTGAGGCGCAATCCGTCAAAACCAAACGAAATGCGGATTAACACAAACACTTCTTCGCCCATAGCCTACATAGACAAGACCTCCCTCTATTTCCCCTTATGGGGCATGGAGGGAGAGAAGAATTTCACCCGATTTAAGACAACGGTTGCAAGTGTACAATTACAAGGGGATTCCGAACTACTGACATTTTCTCTGGAACCCCCATGGTCTTTTTATCGTAACCTGTTGTTAGCAGAAAACAACCACGGGTCGCTGTCGGTGGGATTCGAACATGGGACCTCCGGATTGGGAGGCTGACACGTTATCACTTACTCCACGACTTAGCCAAGACCTGGACGTAGTTAAAAGATGCTGTTTCCTCGGTATTGTAATTACATAACATCCTGTGAAACATGGAAGGTCAGTCAGTCCGTCACAGCGCCCCTAAAAGTTTTCATCAATAGATTCCTACCTCAAATTCTAAAAATTCGCTTGCATGATAGAGTAGGGCATGAGAAATTGTGGCGCCGTGCCGTCCAGGAAAGAATTGACGGCGAAATTCGGCGAAAGAAGTGTATCCTGAGACGCGAAAATGAAAATCTGGCGGAGAAGTCCTTTAATTGGAACCCACAAGGAACTGATCGAGTAGGTAGATCGAAAGCAACGTGGAGAAGAACGATGTTAGCGGAGGCTGCAGCAACTGGGAGATCCTGGCCACAATTGACAGTTGCCGCATAAAATATAGCCCGTTGGAGGACGACTGTTTCCGATCTAAGTCACACGCGGTATTAAGCATTTTTCTGAATTCGTAAACAATGTCGTGAAGACTCACCATAGTACTTTTATACCAGTCTAAGAATTTCGTGCCTGTGCAAAATTAATAAGAACGTAAGCATTTCTGTCAACTGTCTAAATAGCCCAGGACCCAGTCAAAAAAAAAAATAAATATCACGGCAGGAAGATGCAAAAACAAAAATCAGTGTAATTTATACACCATGAAACGCCTCTCTATTTATCTGTTGAACGACAAGGTATGAAAGGCGTCTACTTTAAAACTCAGGCCATCTTCGTTTATAGGTTTAGTTAGAAACTTCAGTGGGCAGAACTGCTAGAAAAAATTTGTGATTAAAACAAACATTGCATTAATACGTTAGATTATCATTTCGAAAAGTAATTAAATTATTATAAATTTCAGGTCCTGGTGAAAACTATACAGATTACGTCGCAACTCGATGGTATCGAGCACCAGAACTTTTAGTAGGCGACACTCAATATGGGACTGCTGTAGATGTTTGGGCAATTGGTTGTGTGTATGCCGAATTAGTACGTGGCGAAGCACTTTGGCCAGGCAGAAGTGACGTCGATCAGCTTTTCTTGATAAGACGAACACTCGGAGACTTATTGCCACGCCATGTTCAAATATTTAATCAAAACGAATATTTTAAGGTAAAAAATTTTTTGTTTCCAACACAATTTCACAAAATTTATGGGTTCCGTAATTTTTTAGGGCATTACGTTACCAGTACCTCCAACTTTGGAGCCACTAGAAGATAAAATGCCGGCAAAATCTTTACAAAATCCGCTAACTATAGATTTTCTAAAGGTTTTTAATAATATAGTATAAGTACTGTTAAAATTATATAAATTAATATTGGAAAAAAATTTCAGAAATGCTTAGACAAAGATCCAGCCAAAAGATGGCCATGCGAAAAATTGCTTCGCCATTCCTACTTTGACGACTACGTTGCGAAACAGAAAGAATTAGAAAACTTCGGTTCTGCAGAACTTATTAAAAATCGAGATAAAGCAAAGGTTTTTAAATTTTTTTCCTTGTTTAAAATAAAAGTAATAATATGTAGTGATTAAAGAAAATTTTAATATTGGAAAATGTTTTTTAAGACATCAAACACGTCGCTTCCGCTGTTGCCTGCCACCCATGACTCGAAGCAACAACAAAAAAATAATGTTCATCACAGGACAGAGCATCATTTACCAACAATTTGAAAGATAATAATTTCGTGGTGACATATTGATATTGTAAATTTCTGTACAAAGTTTTAAGTGTATGATCTATTTTTTAATAGAATAAAAGTAATTGAAGCCTTTTTTAACGTTTCTTTCTATTTTATTAACTGATAAACTCTACTTATTGTAGTTAGTAATCTACTAATTTTGTGGTACTTTTCTTTATATTATAAATGTTGTTTCCGTTTTACCAAAGTTTATACAATGTCCAATTACCTTATCAGAATCACTGCAGTTTCCAGAGTTGTATATTATAAAATATTTTATTTATTACACTCTAACGTATAATTATTTCATAAATGCCAGCATAGGATCTTCGTCCCTCTGTCGTTTTATCCTATACGCTTCTATTTCGTCTTCTGTGGGGGCCTTGATTTCATACATGCTGTTGTAAGGCCTTTTCCTCTCGTCCAATTTCATGATTTCTTTAACTTTAGCATTGTGGCTATCTTCGGCTTTTAGAGCCTACGTAAACAAAAATGGAATATTATTACAATTAATACGTAAAAATATCTTACCTCTTCCAATTCGTCTTTCTCCTTTGATTTCTTCTTTTTGTCCTTCTTCTTTTTCTTTGATTTTTTATGTGATTTCTTCTCAACTTTTCGATCTAGTTCGTCTTCGCTAGACGATGAATGGCTTTGATTTTTAATTTCATCATATCCCGCACCTTCTAGTCCTGACAGAATCGTAGCTATACCAGCTTTGTTTTTTTCTCCAACACAATAAGAATTCTACAATAAAAAAATAACAGTGAATCAGCCAATTTTAGAAATGTTTTTAAGAAAGACGAAAATGTCAATAATCAATAAGGCTGTACAAATCGTGAAATTACCAAGAGAGGAATACGCGGTGCTAAAATATATATCATGTCCGACAGTCAGGCGGCACTTAAGGCTCTGGGATCCTACACCTTTGAGTCTAAAATCGTCTGGGACTGTCTCACTGCTCTTAAAGAACTGGCCCAAAGCAACAGCATCACGCTAGCATGGGTACCAGGGCACGAGGGCATTGAAGGCAACGAGAAGGCGGATTTCCTAGCAAAAAAAGGCGCGGATTCTCAGTTTATTGGACCGGAGCCATTCTGTGGCTACTCAAAAAGCCGAATAGCAATGCGCATCCTGTCATGGGAGGACGAATGTAAGCACTCACACTGAGCAAATATCCCAGGGTCAAGGCAAGCAAAGAGGTTTATAACCTACTCAAACGAAGGAGCTGCTCTCACTCAGCAGACCAGATTTAAGGCTGATAATTGGACTTCTTACTGGTCACTGTCACCTGGGCTACCACCTAAAAAAGGTGGGGCTGGCTGATGATGACATCTGTCGACTCTGTCTAGAAGAGGAAGAGACAGAGGAACATATCCTCTGTCACTGTGAGGCCCTCGGCCGTATTAGGCTTAGACACCTTAATGGGACTTTCCCATCAACATCAGATATAGCCAAGGCAGCCCCCAGAAAAATTTAAGGTCTGATAAGGGAACTAAAGATTGACGGGGCTTCCTAATACTGAACCTGGATCAGGTCACAAAAGATCAAATTGGTCGCAGTGACTAAGGATGCGGTTAGTCCTTGATCCAATCCTTAATAATAATAATAATCTTAATCAATAAAGGTACATAATACATAATTCATTTATTGGAGTACCATAATAGTGTGCCAAAAAGTAGAGATAAAAAGATATAACAAAGAGAAAATAAGAAAAAATAACAGAAAAGTATGGAGTGAAAGAAACTATTTGCTAAGCTAGCTAAATAAATTAAAATAAAATTTATACAAGGTGTAATTGCTAAGATTGAAAGAAATTAAAGTAAAAATGAGAAGAAAAACAATAAGAACAAGAAGAATAAGAATGTAACCACTCATCTACGATTTTTTGAAACCTCAGCCGGATCCCATCAGCTGTATTGTTCGAGGTAAGGAATTCCATTTACAAACGGGATTATTAGAGACCTAGTCAACTTGAGACGTAGAGAGATTGACAAATAGCCCGAGCTAGCTCGTAACTCCCTAAGGTACCCATAGATTTTTCTGAGTTGCTCATGAATATGGCTACAACACGTGAACTCCGAATTCAATTCAACTCCCAAATTCTTTACTGAATCGACATAATTTATAACGGAATTGTTTAAGGTGATTGGTGGTAGGTTGCAAATGTCAATGTTTCGTCTATTGATGGCAATACAATGTGATTTGGACGGGTTTAGAGATAGCTTATTAGATATTTACCACCTATACACTCGCTGCAGATCATCATTTAACCGATTAGTCCAATTGGCCGACTAAGATACATCTGTACATTATCTACATAGAGATGAATTGATGCATCAGATATAACGTTAGGTGAATCATTTATGTATAGGTTGAATAGGAGTGAAGCAAGCACTGACCCTTGAGGCACTCCATCTTTTAATGAAATAGAGCTAGAGAGGTAGTCCAGAACCTTGACAGTTTGACTTCGGGTTGATAAAAAGCTACCTATTAAGTTAAGGGCGGATGGTGAGAAGTTTAAATCGTTTTTTAATTTGCAGAGCATATTAGTATGTCTGTCCGAATCGAAGGCTTTGCTAAAATCAAGCAAAGTCAGAATTGTAATACAATCCTAATCAAGAGACTCACGAATGTCTGTTGTAGTCAACTCCAAGACCATTTTTCTTAATTTTCTTAGTTATGGAATGGCCAGGGATGAATAGTGGATGAATAGCTCCTTGAGACACCTGGAAAACCAAAAGAATAAGGCCTGGAAAAGGTTTTGCTCCTCTAGGTGCGACGATGACTACCAGGCCTACTACAACCTCTACCTTCGTTTCTCTCTCGATCTTCAGACGTCCTACAACAGATTTTTGTCCGACTCGAGACATATACTTTTATTATTTATTAACTCTAAGCGATAAAGTGATGGCTACCCTTCCTCTCTTAGGTTTGGTGATCGCGAGAGCTGCGACCCCGTCATTGTGGCAAATGATTTCGCCGACTTCTTCATCACCTCGTTCTGTGATTCTGACTGTGATATTGTTTCTTCCGATTTTATCCACTTGACCAGGCTTCCTCATACTTCCCTTGAAACTAAGGACTTAGTTTTTGACGATGGTGCTGTCACCGAATATTTGTCGAATTTGTCCAACGGATTTTCGTGTGGTCCAGATGGTGTCCCTTCGTTCTTCCTTAAAAATTGCTGTTCATCTGTGTCCCCTATTCTTTGTCATTTGTTTAACCTGTCTGTCTTGTGGCCGTTTGCCCAGTCTCTGGAAGAATTCTGTGATTATTCCCCTTTACAAAAAGGTTGACAAGTCCGACATCTCCAATTATAGACCCATCGCCAACTTGTGTCATGTTGCGAAGGCGTTCGAGCCCTTAACCAGTGATGTGCTCCGCTTTCATTGTAAAACCTTCATAGGCTCTTTTCAGCATGGCTTCATTAAGGGTAAATCTACCATCACCAATTTAATCGAATTCGTGCATCACTGCTTGCCTCTGATTGAGTCTTGCATACAGGTTGATTGCATTTTCACTGATTTTAGTAAGGCCTTCGGACAGAATCGACCATGGGATTCTTGTTCATAAATTTCATCTGATCGGGTTCCCACCGCTTTTTGGCTGTCCACTTACCACTCTGGGCGCACCCAACGTGTCTTGTTTCGTGGTGCCCTATCCAACGAATTCTTTGTTTCTTCTGGGGTGCCTCAGGGCAGCATTCTTGGCCCACTTCTTTTTATCATTTTTATTAATAACGTCTCGGTGCTCCTTTCTAGCTCCAAGATTCTGTGTTATGCAGATAACGCCAAAATATTCCGTGTTGTCTCCCGCGGCGACGAGTGTGCTCTGTTGAGCTCCGACATTCACGTTTTTCACGACAGGTGCTCCAGTAACCGTCTCCCTCTTAATATTAACAAATGTACCGTAATGACCTTTACCCGCAGAAACTGTCCCTTTGTCGTTTGAGGACCACATTGACTTCGTGGTGAGTAGGGCTAATTCCACGCTGGGTTTTCTGAAAAGGTGGTCCAGGTAACTTGACGATCCCGAATTGGTGAATGATACAGGCATTTCCATTCCCGCCCGGTCCCTAAGGAATTTCAACTTTCTACATGTTTCCTTTCATCGCACGCTCTACGGAATCCACGAGCCTATTGCTTATATGTCTCGCCTTTATAATGACTACACTGCCTATATCGAGCTGGGTTGTTCTAGGCGACAACTGAAGTGCCATCTGAGGATACTTATTGATTAAGTTAGTTTAATGATTTGTATTAATTTTATAGTCTTCTTGGTTGATTTGTAACTTTCTTAGTAGCCAGCTTTGGCGAACCTGTTGTTAATAACTAAACAAATAAGTTATGAATAAAAAGGAATTTTTATGATTCCTCTTAATTTGTGACTTTTATTTAAAAAAACAAATCGGTCACGTAGTATTGGGACACCCATAAGATTAATAGAGATATATGACATTAAAAAACTATCCTAAACAAACCTTAACAAATGAATGACAGCATTTGTATCCCCAACGAAAAATATTCCAGTAGGAACCCCAAACAGATGTATGATTATTTATGTAGACATCTTCTTCATAAATGCTTTTAACTTTTTGTTTTTCTTGTCCTTTAATAATTTTTCCACTTCTGGAATATTCTACGTACTCTTCACTTTGCGCTAACAAAAGTGCTTTCGGTGGAGCATTTAGATGTTCTTCTCCGCCATATTTTTCGAGGATTGTATCTTTTGTCTGGAGAAAAAATAAATAAATAAGAAAACCCAATATCGCTCACTAAAATACATACTTTTGATTTGAACTGATCTTTTTTCTTATCATACTCCTTTTGTAGTAACTCTAATTTTGTGGGCTCAGCAAGAAGATGTACATCAACACCTTTTTCGTATGCTTCCCAAGCAAATAATTGAGCTTTGGTGTGTTTTTGTGTATCGCCAGTAAAACGTACAAAATTTTCTCCAGCAAATTCAGATCTAAAATAAATTTTTTTATTATTTAAAAAAGACTTTTAAATTTAATATCTATACTCTTCTGGATTGCAACGGGGATGAGGATCATCTCTCATTGAACGTGTCTTCGGGTCATAATACGCCGAATTTGGATCCAAATTTCTTAAATATTTTGCAGTGTCTTCTCGGATTCGAAGATTTCTGACAGTAATACGTTGCTTAGAGTCAACTTTTGTACCAGGCATGTCTACTTCATCTACGTATTTATCTTCATCTTCCTCTTCATCAGATATTTCAGCATTAGGATCTAATATGGAAAAATAATTTAAGGTTATAGCACAATGGCAAAGTGTTCATCTTACTATCTTTAAGTTTTGTTGCTTTCAATTGTCTTTTTGCCTCTTCAATTTTTTCAAATTCTTCCACAATGTCTTTGTGATTTGCTGGATCATATCCACTCCAACGATCTCGTTTTCCATCATAGTCAGTAGCAGATTCTGGCTGATGAATGAATTCATCATGAGCAATTACGACTTCAGAATACTTTGCTCCAACTTTTCGTGGACGTTCTAGGCAATCTTTCTTTTTATGGGTCATAGCTCCACAATTTTCACATGCTCCTAAAAAATGTGCAAGATTTTGTTTTGAAAATATTAAAATACATCCATTGTTGTCGTTTTAATTTAGTTCACATAAAAATTTAGCTTAAAAATATTTTTTATTTATTTTTTAAAGGTCTATCAAAGTTGGGGAAGTCGCACTACTAAGCGAAGAACTGCATGGAGATTTAAGAATCAAGGAATACAATAATTGTTTCACGAATGCACCACAGAAAAGTAAAACGAAAAGAGCGATTTCAGTATTTTTTATTCATGGAATATTTCTAATCGAAACCACGAATGTTAAGTGTTTTACGGCTCTCGGTTTAAATCCAAATCTGAACATTTAATACTCTAAAGAAAACCATTCCCGGCTAAGAGTCTAACATTTTAGGGTACTTGTCAGTAGCTAGTAATTCACTTTTGTGTGACAGCCTCTTCCAATAAAGAATGTCTTACAGTTTAATGTATTACCGTTTTGTTGGCCAATATTATACACTGAGGAGCAAAACTGATTCAATTGGACAAGTTTTAGAAAATGTATATATTTTGAGAGAACAATTTTTTAATGAACTTCTAATATTTTTCAGCATTTTATAAAGACCTTTTAACTAACAATATAGCATCAAAAAATAACAAAAACCAATTTAATTCCACTTATTTTAAGTATATCTAATAACTTGTCCGCAATCCTTTGGCCCGTTTTACTTCCTGTATGCGTTTTGGAACACTTTCATATAAGTTTCCAACTAATTCTGTTGTAATCGCGTACCCTTCATCTTGCACGCGCTTCCAAAGCTCGTTTATTCCTTGTGGAGGCGGTGCCCGTTGCGTACTTGGCCAGTTGTATGTTTTAGATGAGAAAGTTTCCTTTAGAATTCTATGGTAATATTTCTTGTTCAGTGTCCTCAATTCTAACAAGCGGGCCAACTCCCCAGACCATCAAAGATCCAACACCGAATTTAACAGTCTGTTTTACCTCCAATGGATACTTTGTTGATCTCTCGACCTGTACCGCGAGCAACCATCCAATTAGATCCAGTTAATTTTCGTCTCTTCAGACCAAATAATCTTAGATAAAAAAATGAAAACAAAGTGAGGTGAATAAATCACAAACCTGTTTTCAATCGTTTTTGCTCCATGATTAATATTTCTTCACAAACCCTTATCGAAGTTTTATATTTTTTACTGAAAGAGTTGTTTTATGGCTTCAGGCCAATTGAACGCAACGCTCTTCTCACTGTCCAAATGCATCTACAATTGAACTCCCTCGGGTCGAAATACCGCTTCCTTTGGAGAATTACATTTCTCTCTAGTTCCCATAACCACTTGCGGAGCATACGGTGGAAGCACAACTTTACCCGATTCGAGATAACGATTGCAAGTGGACTTTCAATTTAAAGTGGATTCCGAACCCCCAATGTCTCCTTTTTATCGTAATCTGTTGTCAGCAGAAAGCAACCATGAGTCGCCGCCAGTGGAATTCAAACCTGGAACCTCCGGGTTGGAAGGTCGACACGTTATCAATTATTTCACCAAAGTAATTACTTTGCGACCAATTGCTCGAGCTACACAGTCAGAAATTTTGCTTGGTCTACCTTCTTTTGTAATAATTCGGTCAACATTACCATTTTACAGAATTCTGTTAACTGAACTTTAATTAATTTTGACAAGTTCGACGATTTTCCTAGTAGAATATCTTTCGATTGCCAATTCATTGACGTGTGACAAAAAAGCGGTTGAAATTTTTTTTCATTTTCTGTTATTTAACGCAATTACGGAAAATAAAGTTACAAATAACAAATTCAACCTAAATGACGGAGGATAATACAGCTAAATGTTAAAATTGCGCACCTTAATAGCTAACCTATTGGAAATTTAACACATTCGAGACCGATGATCCACCACGTGGATCATATAAAATCTCACCGGCGTAGCCGGTAACGTGGGTCATACATTCAAAATCTGACCCGTAAAGTAGAAGGAGTAGTGTAGTGCAGGTTGTAATGTACTGCATTGGCCTTACTGACTTATGCAAATTGCTTGCGGTCGGTATGGAAGGTGCATGGTGATCGACAATGCTCAGGTCTGTCATTGCAGCTTTAATTTTTTTTATATATATGATGTTGCCAAAGCTCAGGGGATGCCCTATGATACTAAAGCACAGCCTTGGCAGGAAAGGAATTAAGGATGAGGGAAATGGCTTAGGAGGTTGAATGAAGGAGGTAGAATGAAAGAGGTATCGATGTACACCCCGTTTGGAGAGTATAGGGGTGGGAGCGACTTGTAGCTCTTGTATCGCGCGTTGTCGTGTGTCTTACAAGGAATCAGGCTAGCAATTTCGTTAGAACACTGGCCATGGAAATAGCAATAGAAGAGTGAGGGACAGCCGACATTCCGTCGATGCTCCAGAGAGTCAAGGCCCTCAGAGGTTGAGGAATCACCAGTAAGTTTAATAGCCATACGCTGGACTTTGTCTAACGCGGACAATGCGGTGTGTCCTGCCCCTCCCCAAATATGGGACTGGGCGTTTTTTTAGGGACATTAAACAGCATTGAGTTTTTGAGGCATTAAACGAAACACGATTTGCTCTGCCCCAAGCGAGTACCATAGAAATGTCGTTGTTTAATGATCTAAACATGCACTCTCGGTTGACTTCTGTAGAATTTCCACGTGAATTCCTTACAGAATCAAATGAGTACGCGAAATCAAGCTTCTAATCTATAACTACGCCTAATTATTTCATTTTATACACTTGTCCGATAGTTGAGTTATCTATCACTAGGATAAGATCAACTTGTTCCTTTAAACCCATACACTTAGTTTTATTCACGTTCAATTTTAACTAAAAGCCAGAGTGAGTGAGAGCAGTCTTTCCATATTTTCACGTTTCGCAACCGTACAAAAGTACTGCCTTTACATTGGAGTTGAACAGCCGTAATTTAGTTTCAACTGAGATCTCCGTTGATGTCTATATTCGAAACAGTTGTGAGTACGCGCCTCTCGACTTATTTATTCGGGAACTGGCATCTTCTTCTGCTCCACCATCTTCGGTAATGACACTACCGAGGTAACAGCATTTTTTAACCAACTTCACGTCTTGGCTATCTAGCGCCGTACGTGAAGTGGTGCTCACATTTATCCGCATTTCTTTAGTTTCTGTCGGATTTAGCATCAAGCCTGTCGAACTACTTTCTGCTGCTAAATTTTGTATTATGTTGTTTAGATCCTGGTGTCGATGGGCCAGCAAACAGATATCATCTGCGTAATCGGGGTATTTAAGGCGATCTAGCAGTCTATATTGTATGCCACCTGTCGTATGTCGTTTATTACTGTGAGAAAAAGTAGTGGCAAAAGTAAACATTCCTGTCGAACACCGAAGCTCACTTCAAAGCTGTCGGACAGCTTTTCGTTGTAAAAAACTTAGCATTTGGAATTGCTATAGAGGGGCTTTATTAATTCTATTATTGCCTCCTTTATCCTTGATAGTATAATATGCGAGAGGACTTTTCCCACAGTAGATAATTGGCAGATGCCTCTCCAGTTATGGAATATCTTTAGGTCCCGCTTTTTCGGTATTTTAACTATGATACCTTCCGTTCAATCCTCCAAAAAGGTACAGGTATGCCATGCTATCTCCAGGATTGAGTATAGTGCGTCTGCTGAATCGGCTTTCAACAATTACTACATCCAGCCGTCCATTATGAAGTAGACTTCTTACATTCCATGTTCCAATTCGTGTTCTTGATCGAAAAGGGAAGGTTGTCATTGTGTTGCCGTTCAATTATTACGTAACGCAGTTAGGGGGAGATGGGTCTTGTGTTATGGTGCGTTATGGAGGGGGGAGTTGGTCAAGCAAGGCGTTACGTAACATTAAGTAAGTTTACGGCTTAGTTTATATGGAATATCTACACTACACATATTTTTTTTACATACGAAAAAAGTCGCGTCACTGAGTATACAGAGGTACATATATGCCAAAAAAACACTTAATGGGGGGGGGGGGGGGGTAACGCGAAACGTTACGGAACGGATTGCTAACCCTCAGCCCAACCGACATAAACTCAATTCTCTGGCGAACAGTACTCGCAACTCGACCATCTCCCGTTTGCTCCTTCCGAAGAGGTACCCCTGGGGAAACCGCGGGGTACTTGGGATTAGGACTTGCTAACAGGGCTACTACGTGTTCGAGTAGTCCAGGGTAGGGACCTCCGAGGTCTATGTTAGCCGTTCGCCCCCCCCCCCCCTGCACTACATTTCCCACGGGGATTCATGACCATAATAATAAAAATTATCTGAAATGTCTTTCTTATTATATTATATTATAACTGTTGCCGGCTACTGGTGGAAGTTTTGTTTTGAGACGTCAGTCTGGAATTAGTTAAAAAGGGAACATGGATTACTCATAATTTCTGCTTTAAGGCCAATGCAATGACTATTACAACAAACTAAGACAACCATTGATAAGAAGAGAATATTTCGGACTTAAAAAGAAAAGAGTTGAAGTTGGTAGAATTTCTTCGTTCGTAGAAAAGAAGCAGGACTCCTGTTTCTTTCCAATTGAATCAGTTTTGCTCCTCAATGTATGTTTCATAAATTATTCAAAAGTAAACCGGTCATTCAGCTCTAGATGCTTTTCTGATGACTGGAAGTAACCACGTGTAACGCCGATAGAGAAAGTTAAGAGCTCTGATCGTTGCGAAGATTCCCGACCAATAAACGCTTTACCAAGTTATGAGAAGATTTTAGATAAAATTGTGAATGAACAACTGGACAATTTTATTAATTAAAATAACATCGATATCGAAAACCAGTCAGAGTGGAAGGAAGAGATAGCAATCAACAAGGTCAATGCAGTATTTTTAGACCTCAAAAGGGCGTTTGAAACAATCGATCGGGATATTCTCCTACAGAAGCTAGACAACTATGGTGTTAGAAATGTTGAGTTGTGGTGGTTTCAGTCATACCTTGTAAATAGAACACAGAGAACGTGCATCAACAGAATGCTGCCGGAGTCTTTGACAACTACATATGGTGTTCCTCAAGGGTTAATACTTGGGCCTCTTCTATTTAATATATATGTGAGAGATATAAAAAGAGTACTTCGTCATTGCAAGATTGTATTTTTCGCCGATGACGCTCTGGACCTTGTTGCTGGACCTTGTATCTGCGAGAGGGAAATCAAGATCTAGGTAGACTTGACGTCTGGTTTAAGGCTAAGAGGTTTTATTTTTAAGTGTATGTTGAGAAACTCGAATGACTTTGCAGAATAGTTTAGTTTTTAATATGTTACCATCTGAACTTAAGTCTGTAAATAATATTAATTGTTTCAAGAGAAAATTATTGAATTTGTGGAGCTCAAATATACAGTTCAGGTAAGAAAAATTTTAGTAATGTAAACACTATTGTAATATTATCAAAAAATGCTAAATAAAGTTCATTTCATTTCCATTTGAAATCTCTACGAGCCCCTTACCCCCTTTCAATATTTTATCTACGTGCGATTACGATTAATAAGATTATTATTTTTAAAAGATTTCAGGTAAATAAAATTAACTGCATATACCAACCTTTACGATATTTTGTAATTGTTTTTGATGTATCAACTCCCCTATGATAAGTGATGGAAGATTTGTCAGCTTCCTCCTTTTCATCTTGGGGACGTTGATGCTTAAGTGTTGGTCCGGCAGCTCCATAGTACCATGGGGCACTAGCGATGTACTGAGGAATATGGGGATTTATATCCTTTCCCTCTTCATCGACTGCTGCTGGAGCTGTTCCTGCTTTCCGAGCTTCCTCAAGTTCCTTAGCTTTCCTCCAATCCTCTCGAGATTTTTTCTTTGGTTCCTCTTCATTGGATTTGTCATGTATTATTCTTGACACCGCAGCACGAGGCACCACAGACGACATCACTTATTATTTCCTTTCTTATTACTTTATTAGACTTTTATTATTACTCCTTTTAAGTAAATAAATATTTCCAACTTTGTTGCCCTTTTACCATAATGGACTGTCAAAGAAGATGTCAAAATACAAATAAAAATTCAGCAAAAACGGTCACACTGTATATTCTCAAATTTAATAGATTTAAACAACAATTAATTAAATTAATAAAAATGTAAACATATTACTGTGAACTAAATATAAATATAGTATTTAATTTTGACACGATAAATTAAAATGCTTTAAATTTTTACCCAGAAAATTCTTATTATCGGCTCTCTTTATTCGTGCTCAAGCATGTAGAAAAGAATAAGAATTTGACAATCATATGATTACAGAGGGCATGTCAGTCGCATAGTTTCTGTGTCAGTCAGTACCTGAGTTGAGTAGGGTAATTTCAGCGGGGATATAACAAGTGGATTGAGGGAGTAAACTTTCTACCAATTTAATTCTTAAATCACACTTGGTTTTGAACGGATTTATTGTTAAAGTAAGTATTGTAAAATCTTAGCGGAACCATAAAATTTATTGTTCCATTTTTCAGATATGAGTTCAAAGTCCCTCTTTGAATATGGTGATGAATCGTCGTCAGGAAAATTGGCCCGAAAGGCGAAGGAATCTCCCTTCATGCTAATAGGTAACGTAATTTTAAGATATTCTTGTTGCTAGGCCAGCTGTAGAGCCGGTGAATACACACATTACTCACATCTCAAAGAGTATCCTTGACCTTGATAAGAAATTAAACTATTCTGGACGATAGGGCATCGTTCTAATCTAATTCTTTCTGCAGTTTTAGCTCAATTACCTAATTTGCCGTATGTAGCAATTAACAAGATGCTTATTTTTTAAAAGTTATGAAATTGTCTATTACATGACGTAACTACGTCACGCTAATTGAAAGTTTTTAATGACCACATGTAACTTGTCAAGTTTTTTTTCCTTGAACCTGATGGTCACGCAAAAGGTCGTGATCCGCTTGTGTGGGGAATTTCCGAATTTAAATTTGTGACGCACCAGAAGAAAACGATTGCGTAAGACAAACATCTGGGAAGAGCTTTCCCTCTTTTTTCAGGTTTTGTTTATAAAAATCTTACACGGGCATTGTATAATTAGATGAGAATGAACTTGAGTTGCATTTTGTTCTGCATACAGTGCAGCTTTGCACAGTAACGTAAACAAAATTGAAGCAGAAGCTAATTAACGTTAATACATTTCAGAGAAAGTAGCAAATATATCATAGTTTGGGATATTCGCTTAAAATAGAAAATTTGTTTTATGAAATTTCGAAAATATTTCTATATAATCAGAAAGAAATCTGTAAGAATCCCTCATTCTATTGATACTGGTTAGACGGAGTACTTATAGGAGTGGACTTTTTGACCTTCCGTCATGGATGTCCGTGGTGGAAAGTGCAAGTACCACGCTGATGATGACCAGCTTGCACTTTCGATCGAAACATTCATCATTTTCTTTGAGCGGTCATATTTTTGTGCGATCACCATCCCAAAGAAAAATTATTGCTTCTAGTTTGTGGAAGTAAAACAAGTGCTTTTACTTTTTTCCATCTTTAAATGACTTTCACCAAGAGTTTATCGAAAGGAAACTTTCTGATGAAAATTCTTTAATTATCTTTAAGTGACGGTGAAATCAGTTAGGTTTATTTGCTGCTCAGGTTTGTATACCTTCCACGAATGTCTAATGTATGTTAATTTGAAAAAAAATGTGGCTGTGTTTTTTTTATATATGTTGCCAAAGCTCGGGATGCTCCATGATTCTAAAGCACAGCTTTAGCAGGAAATGAATTAAGGATGAGGGAAATGGGTTAGGAGGTTGAGTGAAGGAGGTGTCGGTGTACGCCCCGCTTGAGACGAGGGAAAAACAGAAGATGTCAAACTGTTCCACATTCGTGTTGTTCTGCTTAGAAAAGATTCCCGAAATTTCACGGTACGTCCAAATTTGACCTGTATAGTAGTGGGAGCGACTTGTAACTCTTGTATCGCGCGTTGTCATGTGTCTACAAGGAATCAAGCTATCAATTTCGTTAGAACAATGGTCATGGAAATAGCGATAGAAGAGAGAGACAACCGACATTCCGTCGATGCTCCATAGAGTCAAAGCCCTCAGAGATTGAGGAATCGCCAATAAGTTTAATAGCCTTACGCTGGACTTTATCTAACGCGGAAAATGCAGTGTGTCCGGCCCCTGCTCAAATATGGGAATTATATTCAAGTCTAGGCCTAATGTGGGACTTGTAGATCAGCGCTAAGTCAGGTGGGGTGAAATATTTTTTACATCTCTTTAGAAAACCCAAGCATTTCATCGTACTTTTGGCGATTTCAAATATATGATCAGTCCAGCTAAGATTGCTGGATATCTGAATACCCAAGATGTTTAGGGAGGGCGAATTGGGTATATTCACTCCATCGACTGAAATAGGTTGGGGTGAACTATACATTTTTTCAGGGACCTTAAACAACATTGAGTTTTTGATGCATTAAACGAAACACGATTTGCTCTGCCCCAAGCGAGGACCATAGAAATGTCGTTGTTTAATGATCTAAACATGCGTTCACAAATGACTTCTGTAGCATTTCCACGTAAATTCATTACAGAATCAAATGAGTACGCGAAATCAAGGGTGCTGTCGTCGGCGAAACTATGGATAGGATTGAGAGTGAGAGATAAAAGATCATTGATAAAAAGAAGAAATAATGTTGGTGAAAGAACTAAACCCTGAGGTACACATCGGCATTTATTATGTAGGAACCAGGGTGCCCTACATAATCTCCCTGATAACAGAAGGAAACAACCCTTATACCAGGATCACCACATCGTCTGCGTAACCGACGGCCTTAACACCCCCTTGCTCAAGTCTTAGCAGGACCTTGTTCATGATAATTAGTCATAGCAGGGGAGAGAGGACCCAACCTTGGGAGGTACCGTGGAAAACGTACCTAACAGCCGGATTGATTCCGAATTCGGACTGGATTATCCTTGCCTTTGACATAGTAGTTACCCGTTGATCAAGAAATTGCTTAACACTGAGCCCGGCAAGATATTCTTGGATATTCAATGCGTACATTGTTAAAGGCTCCTATTTCCAGGAATGCAGCCAGAGTATATTGTTTATGTTTGAATATTCAACTGTGCGTACTACCTCGGGGAGGGCTGTCTTCACGGATCTTCCCTTACAGCACGCGTGTTGGGATTTTGAGATCGTTGCACCACAGAGTTTGCCTCAGATGTAATGTACCAGAATTCGTCTACACGTTAGAAGAACATGATTATGTATGGTTTAGGCTCTGAATAACACTACCAGCCATGGCACCACAATGTCTGACGCTTTCATTAGCATTATCGGGTAGATGCCGTCCGGACCTGGTGACTTGTAAAATTGTTTTGACCTCATTCCACGATGTAGTTAAAAAGCTGGGGACAATCTGCAAGGTCATGTACAAAAATTAATAAGAAAGGAATACGTAACGTGACGATAAGCGGGTATGATATCACCCTACAGGAATTAACAAATAAATAGTCAAAATGTACTTTTTACAACAGGGCGAGCGACACTAGGAATGCGCTTCAAAAAACCTTTTTACCTTTAATCCTTTTTATAAAAACTATTTAAACCCTGCACGAACTAACTCAAAGTACGACCCCACACATTCACAGAAAATCCATCTTTTACTGTATCCGTCCAGAATATTTCAAAACTACTACGATTACAAATAATAACAATAATATTTTTTTAGGTCTTGGAGGTTTAGTAGGAGCCCTGGCATATGGTGCATACAAATACAAACACCGAGGAGGAATGAGCACAAGTGTGTTCCTAATGCAGCTTCGTGTAGCCGCACAGGGTACAGTCGTAGGATGTCTTACACTAGGTCTAGCTTACACGATGGCAAATGAATATATTTTCAACAAACGTCCGAAGGATGAAAATTAGAGTTTTTAGAAAATTTATAAAATAGTTTTATGTTTGAGCTTCAATCATCTCACCATTAATCATTTCTGTAAAGCATGCACCTATGGTGCCCTGCAATGTTACACTTATTTTAAAGCAAAGGCACATTGTAACGTTTTCATACCTCTTGCAACAATTATTACTAGACAAAAATGATTGATATGAAATTGTGATAGACGTAATTGTTTAAGGAAGTAACTCATGAAAATTACTTAAAAAATAGATGAATGAAAGGATAGTGTCCGAAGTTATTTTAAAAAACTTGTACATACGTATTTATTTCGTAAATGTAAGTAGGTACATAGTTTGATTCGATGTATTTATTGCTTAAATAAATAAAAGTATTATTTCAATACGATTGTCAAGGTTTTTTTTTTGTGACTCATCGTTATAAAGCGTAACAATTCTACAAAAACCTTAAAAATTACACAAACATTAAAAAGGACAAAATTGGTTCAATATATTACGTTACTGTAAATAGGTTAAACTTGAAAGCAAAAACCTGTAAAAAAGAGAATACAAGAAATTTTGAAATGCCTACAAGCGAATTTTGAAAAAAAAATCCGAAACAAAACCTAGAGCTGAACCTAAAAGGAACGAACAAAATGAACCGAAACCGAAAAATCAAACTAGAACATTCTGAGTGTTCCCAGAGATGAGATGAAGCACCGGGCGAAGTTCCTACTTCGGCAATCACTGCTCCCAAGCAAATGCCCTCTCCATAGAGCCGTTCGCCACTTTTCTAGTCCTCCGGGTGCACTCATCGAATCATGTTCTAAACGAACGTTCAAAAATTTCGAACCGTTTAAAGTCCCGTGGGACCAGTCTGCAGAGTCATTGACGTCTACAAACTGATCCAATCATCCTCCCAGTTCTACGATTCCAACGTGCGACTTGTCCTTCCCGCAGCAATACCAAAGCAAAGAGAAGCTTCGGCGACAAGCTGCTACAAGTCTGCGGCCTGTGAAAGGCGAAGCTTCCGTTCCGCACCGATGATAAAGATTGCCTGGTGCAGCTGAATGTGTCGTCCTCCGTTGCCAGGAAATCTAGACGTAATCGCCTTCTCAATCTGGCAACGAAGTGATTCTTCAGTGCACGTGTGTGAAACTGTAGATTAGTGAGCTGTTGCCAAGTCTCGACCGCATGCAGTACAGATGAATTGTCGATTCAGCAAGTGTTAGGATAAAACTCATCAAGCAATTCACCTGGTTACATGTCCTTGGCAACAGTAAAAACGACGTTCTTGTTATGCCGAATGTCGGGCACATATCGCGAACAAGATTGTTAATATCGCACAAGGTCGGGCATGTGAAGTATTTGTGGAAAAGGGTTCCTTCACCACTACAAACAGTGCATCCTCTTTGAATTCGTCTATCGATATGTGACAGCTGGTTTGGATGCACGAGCGGAGCAGTTTGAATGCCGCATCAGAGTCTCTGTAATTGGACGGATAGCTATAGATCACTCTACTAGTTATGGTCCCTGTTTGAAGTCTAATGATCGCTGCCTCTGCACAACAATTGTCAGCTCCCTTGTCAGCAAATGGACCACACCTTGGCAGCACACAATTTTCTCCAGTAGAGGAGAATATCAGGAGCTTTGTTATCTCATATGATCTTCTCGCATCGCTCATATTCTGCAGCATCACAAAAAATGAGGAGCACTGCGATCTCTTATCACGAAGTCTGTTCCTCACTTGCTATACAATCGCCATGGGAGACAGATCACCCAAAATTTTAAGCGACGCAATGTTGTATTTTTCAAAACCACGAAACAAACGCAAATTAAAGTGAAGTGTTCAAATTTCCTATCTTTTATTCAAACCCAGTAAATTCTCAGTATTCACCCCCAACAGTCCCATTATTCCCAAATCTGCCCCAAGATATGCGCGCCATCTTTTAACACCTAAGTGATCTGCAGGATTTACTCCTACGAAGAGCTCGCGCAGCCGACGTGAGTATAGTGAATGTTGTGTGCGGCGGTCGGTTCAGTACGAAAGCGTTTATCACCTCAGTGATGGGTTCTCTAGGAAGAGAAACAACTGAAACTCTCTCGTGTTGCATCCACCAATTCATTTAATTCTGTTGTGTGGGAGTGTATCAGTGCGTTCCCAGAAGCATCAATGATATCTCCAAGAACTGTAAGTTGTTCTGCATCGGCCGTTACACCTCGAAAATTACTGAACACCAAATCTACTAACTCAGGGCTCAACCTGATCGGAAGTGTTGAGAATTCCCCATACCCAAGTTCATTCCATCGCAAATGGAATGTTGGTCTTATTGTGCCCCAGGTCGTAATCGTGGAGATTAGATCCTAAGACCAGTCATGCGGATATGGTGGACATACCGAATGCAAATAGTAGTGCTTCCCTGCGCCGCTACGTCCTATAGAACTTACCCACAGCTACGAAATTAAGTTATGTCTTTGATAGAGAACACTTGCTGGAATGACCGTACCTTAAGGCAACGAAATTTCACGACCATGTCTGTAAGACCCAAACTACACTCCGCTACGACCCATCGTCTCCCAGTGTTTTTTTTATATGATGTGCCCAAAGGTAAGGGAAGTGAACAAACTTGAAAGTCTTGTTTTTTGCATTGCTGCGAGCTAGAGAACAGCCCAGAAACGGAGTGAATTATTTACGGGCACTACCGAATCTTTTTTTGATCTGTGTGGTGGTATAGCGGATGCAGAGATTTTTGGCCCTGGTTACGTGGTCATTGGTCGTGATCGTCACTCTGCACTTAGTACCCCGGTTGGTGGAGTGGCTTTATTTGCTATCCGTCGTGATATTCCTCTGGATGTCATTGATGTGGCCTCCTTCGAAGATTTGGAGCTGATTTGCGTTGCCCTGCGGCTTCCGCGTATGAACATCTTTATTATTACTGTTTATATCCCTCCTAGCTCATCTTCTGTAATCTATGACCAAGTATGCTCATTTGTTGATGACCTCTCTAACACCATTCTGCCTTCTGACGAGTTGCTGCTATTTGGTGACTTCAACTTGCCTGCTTTGGATTGGGTGGGCACGGACGACGAGGGATTACTGCCATCATTATTTTCTGCTCCCTGGTTTGCTGCGTCGTTTCTGGATGGCATTGCTTGTTTGATCCTGTGGCCGCGGCCGTCCCGTTGATGGACGATTAGTGTTTAAAAAGACCCATCATTCTTAAATGATTCGTTTTCGACTTGCGACTGGCATAGTGTCCTTAACACCTGACATTGGTGTCGCTGTGACTTCATTTTACAATATCATCATATTTTGCTCAATGTGTCCCTATCACTAGGTTTAAAGGTCCCTGTTCCTCACATGGTTGTGATCACCTCGGCGGGGTCATTGCTCTCGCAGTCACCAAACCTAAGAGAGGAAGGGTAATCATCACTGCGTCGCTTAGGATTTATTAACCTCCAGAATTTTCTAGGGTTGGAAAGCAGAGTGGATCTCGAGTTAAATAGCAATCTATTGTAGGAAGTCTGCAGATCAACAGAGAACTGAAGGTAAAGCTCGTAGTATGCCTGATAGTCTGCATCACTCCTAGAGGAGCAAAACCTTTTCTAGTCCTTGCTTTCAAAATTTTTGAAGCGCCTAAGGAAGCTGAGACGAGCGAGAAAAAGTGACCGGAACACATTGAGGAAAAGAGGTATATATAACGTCGTAGAAACATCAAACGGCTAAGTCAATGTCTGACTCGCAAATACATTCGCCCAATCATAACCCAACAGCCAATTATTTAGTACAGAGAAATCAGCCGCTCTAAAGTTAAAGGATCAACCCCCAATGAAGGGAGAAGAACTGTCAGGGGCCTCAAAACGCAGGAGAACTTGGAGTGCAGGATGGTGACTGGACTCCGAGATCAATGGAGTAAGGCACCTACTCACTGACAATCCACCCGGGTCAGTCGAGAAAAAAAGGTCCAATGATCTTCCCGAATCATTTGTAACGGCGCTGCACTGAGAAAGACCGACAGAAGCAGATGTGTCGACGAAGGACAGAACGTGCTGGGGAGCACACAATTAGGAAGGCAACAACTCCTCAGTCTCGGACCAACGGTGAGAAGGTTAAAATCGCCGAAAACAACAGCCCCATCAGAGGATAGCATGGCATCGCTCAAAGTTTCAAAGAACGCAGAAAGTTGGTCAAATACACCTGAAGCGGGGAATGTAGATCTTGGAAATATATAAACTTCTCTGAGGGAGATTTAAGGTGACGCATAAAAATTCCAGGTCATCGGAGCCGGCGACCTGCATGACCTTACATTATATTTATTTCACATAAAACAAACAAGCTCCTTAAATTGATACTATATATTCAATTAAATAATAAATACACATAAATACAATTTCTGTTTAAATTATAATATTGTTAAAAGCCCAGTTTCAAGACTTATCGGTTCCTTTTTCAAATGGAATGTGACTACATAAATGTTTTCATGCTGATTACTATTTCAAAATATACATAAAAGCAGTAAACATAATAATATTTAAAACAAAGGATTGTCCATAACAATGCAATCAATTTTAAGAACGTAAAACATCTGCTGATTACGCTCGAGTTACAATTATATCACCACAAAATGTCAAGTCTTTATCGCTTCTCCTTTAACTAGAAATAAATTGAAATGTTCTATGATCCACAGTGGTATGGACAATTGCGAATTTAAACTGTGACCCGAAGTGCTTACATGTGTTGTAGAATCACATCATTCTGCTATTACTTAAAAATTAATAAAAGTTTTAAAAACATATATATACTTTCACGACCTAACATAATATTAAGTATTAAAGCAAACAAATAATTACTTCTATTTTGGAGCTTTCGATCATTCGCATAAAACGGCCCTCCATAGTCATATTAATTAAAAGTGCTTCTATTCACTCAAACTTTACTTTAAAAAATCTAATATATCTTGCTGAGACAGAGTAACGATGTTTTTGTTATTATTCTGACTCCTTTGTTCATTCATCACAAACGGAGCGGGTGTCATGGAACCAAATTCAAACTGATTACTACTTGCCATTTGGTTCATTGGTGCTTTACTTGAGTTTCTAATTCCAGCCAGTGGATCCAGAGAAGCCAAAGAGTTTGAATTGTTGTTCGAATTTTGTTTCGTTGGTAGATTATTCAAAACTGGTGTATTTGCATTCCAATTATTTGTTCGTGCTATTGGAAATGCATTTATAGAATTATTTTGCATTTGTTGTGGTTTGTATTCAGTCGAGATCGGCTTAATGGCCATAAAATTGTTATTATGAGAGGAAATATTTGATACTTCGGGACGGGACACTGGTATTTGTTTGATTTGATTTAAATTTGCGTCCATAGCATTAAATTCTAGTCTGTAAAATTTTAGAAAATAAAATTTAAATAATTTAAATTAATTTCGTGATATATGAAAAAAAAAACTTACGGCTTTTGTTCCACTGGTTTTGGAAGTTCAGATGGTGCAGTATAACTTGGCGGGGGACTTATTTTTACATTAGCAAAAATGTCTTCAATTGGAGATGATTTTACGTCCATTGATAGTTCTTTACTCAAAGCCTCTGCAGGCTCCAGATTTCTATAAAAACAAAATAAGATGTTACAAGTAAGTTTCTTTCAAGTTCATTCAATTAAAAGTAAGATCAAATAATTTTAGAACAATTTTACTAAACACATGTAAGCAACTTTTTTCCATAGAGCACCTGACGATATCAGTTCAGAGTTAATGTTGCAAGTAACGACACATGATCATATCTAACGTTAAGTCTAGGATGTACACAGCGATCGTCAGGCCTATTCTTACCCATGAGTCAATTGTTTGGTGGGATGCAGTTAACAAGCAATCTCACCTTTTAGTAAAGGTGCAAAGGCACGCTTGCTTGGGAATAACAGGTGCAATAAAATCCACACCACAAGCTGGTTTGGAAGCCATTTTACACCTTCAACCCATAGAACTCCACACGAAAAAAATGGCAACCTTGGCAGCTCTCAGACTTAAAGAAAACAGCCAACGGACACCAGAGAGGTTTGGACATGCAGTCATACTGAACTTCTTTAATCAACTGACTTTTGAAAACTCTTTTCCGTTATCATAGCTAACATAGAAGATTGGAAGCACCCTGAAAACATAATTAAAGGAACTGCCATCTTCACAGATGGATCGAAAGCAGAAAAGGGGATTGGAGCTGGAGTTTTCGGGGAAGCGCTGCAAATAAGTAAGTCGTATAAGCTCACCAACGAATGCAGCATCTTCCAACCGGAAATATACGCTATAATGAAAGCTGCACTTATGCCCAAGAAAAACAGATGTCAGCAACTGAGATCACTATTTTTGTGGACAGTCAAGCAGCACTCAAAGCGCTGAACTCCAACGTGATAAAGTCAGAATGTGTGAAAGACTGTATCAGAGCTCTAAGAAATATTTCATACCATACGGTTAGGCTCTGCTGGGTTCCAGGACATGTCGGCATAGAGGGTAACGAAAAAGCGAACGAACTGGCCAAAAATGGTTCAAATACAGACATAGATATGCCGTTGGAAAGGATACGCCCTCCCCTTAACATAGCAAAACGTCAAATTGATAGACATTACTCCAACATGACTTCGGAACGGTGGAAAAATATCAATTACTGCTTCACAACACGAAGTCTTTGGCCGGAGTTGAATCATAGCAGAACTTCAAATCTCTTATCTTTCGACAGAAAGCGCATTCGAACACTCGTCGGCGTCATCACCGGGCGGGCACTGCCCCATAGGAGCTATGGCCATTAGACTCGGCGTACCATCGAATGAGTTCTGTAGAAGCTGCAGAGATGAAGACGAAACTGAGTCCATAGTGACCTGTTCTGCGAATGTCCGGCTCTAAAAGAAGGACGACTCACCTGTTTGTAAGCAATTTTCTTTGATAATCTGGACGACCTCGCTGAGATAGAACTGGTGGACCTAAATAAATTCATACAGAGATCTGCGTGGTTTTAAGTCCTGACCATGCTTCTTCTTTTTAAGGGCATTCACAATGGGCCTTCATGGCCTCCCAGTGAACTTGGTGCTTCTTAGCAACAAACAGCCCGACTAACCAAACAACCAACCAAAGTTAAGTCTTCTCCTGGGTGTACTGTCAAGGTAACAATACGTGGGGCGTTTGAAAAGTCTGTAGCCTAACCAGGAAAATCAAAAGTTTTTCTTTAATTTCTTATCTTAAACGCCGCAGCAGATTGCAATAATAAGCAGAGTTTATAGTTTCACCTTTTTCTACGTAATCCACCATAATTATGCCCTTTGTATCCCAGAAAACTGAGGCCATTACTTTTCCGGCGGATAAAACCAATTTTGCCTTTTTTGGAATAGGAGATCCTGGTCTTTTCCACTGTAATTTTGTCCCTGGAGTACAGTGATGTACCTAGGTTTCATCCATGGTTACAAATCTTCCAATAAATTCTTGCGGATCAGCCTCAAACAGCTCTAAGAAGTCGCGGGAAATCGTCAGTCGAACGCGTTTGTGGTCAACTGAAAGCAGCCGAGGCACCCATCGCGCAGACACCTTGGAAAAGTTTAATTCATTGGTGATTATGTGATGCTTCATTCAATTGAGATGCCAATAGTGTCAGCTATCTCCTTAACAGTCAATCTCCGATTAGATAAAATCATGTCACAAATTGTTTCAATGTTATCGTCGGTGGTTGACGTTGATGGTCGACCACTACTGAATCATTGCACGAAACTCGATTTTTGCCGATTCAAAAATCGTCGCTACTTGTTCGACGGGATCGAGTGAGGAACCGTAACGAATGCAAATAAACGAATGAAATTTTATACCGTTACTATTGAATAATGCAGCTTTAAAATGGGGGTAGTTTGAAAAATATATGACGTTCCAATCTACGTTAAGCTACGAACTTTCCAAACGCCCCCTACGTAAATACAGTAATAATAATTGGTAAAAACTTGACGCTCACACGTTAAATCGGCGTCTTCCTTAGGTCCCGTGCGGATTCCAATCTAGAACCTGTTGAGCGATGTTATTTTCCTCCTTTCTTGGTGTGTTATCTACCCATTGCCACTTTCGCCTTCGAATACTGCTGTCTATCTCGTCTTAGCCCGTAAGCCTGTGTAGGTCTTCGTTGGTAATGACCTCCGGCTAATGGATGTTAAGGGTGCGCCAGAGACACCGGTTTACAAAGACTTGTAGCTTAGATGTTTTTTGACAGGTCACTTTCCATTTTGAACAGCCGTACAACAGAATAGATTTTACGTTCGATTCGAAGATCCGTAGTTTTGTGCGTCTGGAGAAGTTTTTATTGTATGAAATCTCAGCAAGCGTAGTAAATACAACTCGAGCCTTATTGATGCGAGCCTGTAAATCAGCTACAGCTCCGCCATCTATTGTAACTATGCTTCCGAAATAGCAAAGGTTTTAGCAGCATTGATCTTAAGACCTGCTCTGCTATACAATCGGTACTACTAGAGCTATCTTCATGAAATTTTATGAACTAGTTACTATAACCTTCCTCTTCCCCATACGAAGAGGAAGGTAGTAGTAACAAGTCCATCGGATCACATGGAGTTGTTCAGTAGCAGTTCGCGTGGTAGTATCAAAGTGGTCGTGGTCTTAATTTCACGATGAATAAAAATAACGAACGTGTTGAGATTAAATTTTGCTTTAAAGCCGGTAAAACTGCAACGGAAACGTTCGAAATGCTAAAATTGGCTTATGGTGGATCAGTTATGTCTCGTGCTACGTTTCGTTCACACGCGCTTACCGCCGAACAGCAACGAGTTTCTCACTCACATGACTTGCTGAAAATGATTGAAAGGCAGCCGAATTTTCTTGAATCCATTATTATGGGTGACGAAAGTTGGTGTTTCGCATACGATCCTGCCTGGCTCCAAAGGCATCGCCACAAAGAATTTGTTCCCCAAGGAACTTCTGTGAATGCGTCATTCTACCAACAAGTGCTGGATCGCCTTTGCAGAAGAATTGCGTCTGTTAAACCCGAGTTGTGGAGAGATCTTTCTTTTTTCCTCTTGCACGATAACGCACCTGCGCATACCAAAAAAAAGTTCCTGTGCTTAGCTACCCACCGTACTCGCCTGATTTGAGTCCCCCCGACTACTTCCTGTTCCACTAAACTAACACCGACAAGATTGGAGTGGACCTCGATAAGGCCCCGGAGATTGATGGAATACCAATGGAACTACTTGGCGTATCCCATTGCAACGGCTGATAATCTTCTCCCTACCTGCTGAATCTTATACCTACTGGACACTATCACCCTTTAACTGTGGGCCAACTGAGCCACGTTGCATTACGAAGGGGAAAGGAAACATGATTATATACGAAGTCAACCAAAATAAGCCATCTTTGAAAACGTGAACATTTACGTCCGTGTAAGGGCTCTTTATACTTATTATTTGTTTTACATAATTTAAGGAATCAAGCCTCATATTTGTTTATGTACCGTTTTCTTATCAAAGTCCTAATGCAAAACACTTACCCATTATCTTTCTGTATAGTGGATAGCTGCTCTAATTTGGCTCGATGTTCAGTCTCAACGCGATTTACCATATCTTTAAGTAACGAAAATATGGTAGTAAATTGGTTAATAGTCAATCCATTCTCAATACAAAGTGGCATTAAGAAAGGTATTATTTTTGACGCCATAACTTCTTTTGGTATTCCCAGCTTGGCATTTGTCATTGAAATTTTATAAATACCTAAAATATACAAAATACAAATTTATTAAATAAATTTTAAAGATTAATTGTACGCAATTACCAACAACTGCCATTAGAACAGCCGGTTCTCTACTTTGAATCTGTGATAAAAATGGTAAAACTTCATCCAATACCAGCCATTTGTCGAGATTTTCTAAAAGTTTTCCGATACAAATCAAGCAATTTACTTTCACTGAAACAATTGAACTGTTCAAGCACAATTTTTTAATTCTTGGAAGTAAAGCGTTTTTCGTTGCATTATAGTCGATAAGTGAAGAAAATGTTGGTAGAATACCTAAACACAATTCTTGCATCTGAGGTAAATCGCATTCCAACGCCCGATATAACATTGGAAGAACATTCAATTTAACTTCTTCTGGTGGCGTAAGTTTCAGCATTAAATCCATTTTTTTCATAAAGATTAGAAGTATTTGAATGGGCTCATGTAACTTCATAATCGGTTTGAGATGAGGAAGAATTTGTTCAGCAAATTCTTTTTTAGTACAACTCTCCGCTATTAGTAAGACATTGGGTAAGACAAATGGAATCATTGGAGAGTTTACG